>BSQW01000014.1:15700716-16300716 GCA_030161315.1 Eutrema japonicum
ACAGATGCAGGAAACATGCTGTTAAAGATAATGTCTTGTGTTTGAAACAATTCGAGGATTAAGTAATGAGAGCTTACAGCGCCGTGTTGAAATTCCCTAGGAACGTCAAGCTGCACCCATAAGGCTTTGGAGAGTAAAAACGCCACAAAGAAGCCTAAGAGGTACAAAGGATTCCTGTTCCATAAAAATGAAACATGCCAATGAATCTAACACTTACGAAGAATCTAGAATGAGTTGTAAACGAGTACAAAGACATTGAACTTTACTTCAAAAGCATCATGAATTCATTGAAACCAAGGACAATCATCAACACAATCGCCCAAGCTGGTGGAAGCCAGTTGTTATTCCGTTTGTGAGCCTCCTGTAGAGTAGAAATGAAAGCATACCATTGATTAAATTATGTATATATATAATACATAGAAATTCTGAGGTAGATTTGCAAAATCACCTGTGCTGAAATAGCTTGGGTTACGGTATACTCGGTCTCAGATTTAAACTGTCTCCACAGCGACTTGCACTGTACAGGCGTCAGTAGCACATCTTTCGGAGGTACCTGCATCCACCAAACCATAACATTGGTAGTTCTATTTTACTACAACTGGAAGTGGCATCGGTATTAGCATCCCATGTGCCACAATGCTAAATATGTCCTAATTTCGCCAGAAATTAATACTTCAGGTTAAGTGGACTAATTTGGATAATTTTCTATTCCATTTAGTGTGATGCCTCAATAATAGTCACATTTATTAACCAAACTATACTAGAAATCACTGTATAATGTTTACCTCTTCCCAGGAGCTAGACGCAAGTGGATCCATAGAAGTTCCTAAGCTTCTGTTGTGGGAAGATGCAACGGAAACAGTTCCATCCATGAGAGAAGAGAAAAGAGTACTCTCAATTTTGTCCGGTCTTTCATCCAAACGTATCGCAGCCATCACAGATAGAAGACTTAAAGCCTGCAGGATAGCAACAGATAGAGAGAGTTTCATGACATCAACTTAGCCCTCTACGCCTTTAATTCTAAGGAGTTACCTCAGCCCGAGCATCTTGTGTGATTGCTCTAATATCCTCATTTCCAGTCCAGACCCGTGGCATTGAGTCTTTGTCATGACTGAAGACCGTTGAGAACCTGAATTGCGTTTGGAATAATATCAAGCTCAGAAATTTGAAGAAAAAAATAAAAAAGAGGCTATTAATAGGAGTCTACTCTGATCTTTTTCCCACCTATCTTTCATTCGGATCAGAATTTTGGCAGCTTCTTCTCTAGCCTTTTTCTCCACTATACTCTGAGAATAGTCCTTTAGATTCTGAACCATAGCATCAATTGTAGCGTGATCTAGCTCAAAACCAGTAACCACATCCAGAAAATCTGTAACAGCTGTTTTAGTCTCCCGTTTGAGAAGTGTCCTTATGGCAGGCCACGTCTCTTTTCCACCAGCTTCGAATAAAGACTCGACAGGTTCACTCAGTGCTTGAGTTAGCCGTTTCTGTAAAACACCATGAAGCAAAACAATTATTAATACGAGCCCTTATTAACAGCTCAGAAGAAGAGAAAATCCAAGCAGAACCTCATAGTTGGCAGTTAATTCAGATAGTTTAGCAGTCTGAGCAGAAGATGTGTGAGAATCAATGTCACGACAAAGTTTCTCTCTGATTTTTGATGCATCCCAAGTCGCTTGTTTAACCGCAGCATCTGAAGGGACAAACACAATTCATAAAAGGAGGTAGTCTCGTCTAAATGTTATTGTAGTCTTTGACCAAAATAATTTGTTTCTCACAAGGAGAGGCTACTTTTAAAGCAAAAACTGAAATAGGAACTCTCACCTTTACATCCTTTGTCAAACACAAGAAGACAAGACTGTTGGGAGTCCCGCACAGCACTTGCGAATCCTTCACCTTGATTTAGAGACTGTTCCAGACGGATCTTAAAGGATTCCAGTGCGTTGTATCGTAGATGTCCCAACATGGTAGCATAAGCAGGGTACACAAACTGGAAATTTGGAGAAAATTGGAAAAAAAAAAAGAGACACAATAATCATCATCAGTAACCAGATCCTGAGTCAACACTATAATGCAAACCCAAAGCCGGAGGAATTCTTACATCCAAAGCTTTAGATTTCAGCTGTAGACGCTTTTCTTTTCTTACTTCTTCATCAAAGTATATTGCCTCTGCATCGTACCTAAGAACGGGTACGCAAAACAAGATTAGGCAAAATTTTCTTTGCTCGGAATTAAATACTTCAGGAACCAAAAAAGAGGAGCTTACTCTGAGAAGTATTTTTCAAGGATAGAACTAAGCTTTCTGCCGAAACCAGGAACCAGACCACCTTCTACGGATTTTTGCAACTTCAACCAACTCTAAATAAAGTCTACCCCGTTATGTTATGTCTCACAAAATATTTAGATCAGCAAGAAAAAGTTATAGTAGGTAGGAGGCCACAGAAGCACACCTCATCGGTTGCCAAGTGACGTAGCATCTCATCGGCTATCTCTTCACACCGAACAGTGGCAACCATTACCTTGAACAAGCATAAAACAAAACAACATTAGATCACAAGATCAGAAAACATGGTTTAACCACATAGATTTTAGTGAATAGAAGACCTTGTGAGCAGGAAGGTCCAAGTCTCTATTCTCTCTTATAACTTTCCAAATCTGCTGGGAGCTGAAAGAAAATCCTGAAGCAGGAACTACACCACGTCTATCACCAGCAAGTCCCCCAGGTGAAATGGAATGGAAAAACCTCTGCCTCAACTCAGCAACCTATTTAGAAGTTCGCGTGAATCAAGGGAATCGGTCTTAGGTTTACTTTGATGCTTCAAAAGACACGTGGTTTACATATCAGAAGATTACCTCTTGCTTAAACACATTTTCTTTCTCTTCATAGCTGGATAAGGCAACGACCTCCACCTACAAGCATATATCGAGCCAATTATCTAATAAGGAAAATACAGAGGTATATTCATGAACAATTTGGTAACAGTACAACATTAATCAGATGGAAGCATCGTCTATGTGGGAAGACTATCTCCTTACATTAAAGAATTCACTTAGAGGTGTATTCTTGTGTGCTTCAGGCTTGCGAACTAAATCCCATATCTGCAACGAATCATAATCGGTACCCAAATGAAAGAAGAGAAAACAGTAAATAAAAGGATATTGAGAGGTAGAGATAGAGAGATAGAGAGAGAGAGAGAGCGTATGTGTTACCTTCTGAATATCCTCTCTCAGAACAGGTTCAAGAAGCTCTATTGGAGTCTTAAGGGAAAAAAACAAAAAAAAAAGCACATGTCAATCTAAGAAATATGACTTCACCATCAAGAATCGTATTCAATTGCAAAAACCAAACCTTTGTTTTATCACGTATGACAAAAAGAAGAGTTGTTTTCCGAGGGCTAAACAATCGCATCATGACCTACAATAGCAATAATGACCAAGCTATCGAACCTGTTCATTGAAGATAACATTCTATATGTAAGCACATCATGATACCTGGAAAACTGTCTTCAGTAATGGTTTGTTGGCAGCCTGTTCCCTACCGATGTCATGGCACCACCTATGGAGTTCATTATTTCATTAATAATCTACCAAAAAGGGTATCTACAGGCTACAGCCCAAAACTTTTATGCCTAAGATCTACTTTCATGCCTATGTTGGAAGATCTTCAATAAGTTTACTCGAAATCTGAAATTATATATTTCTTCTTATAATACTGGCAGATCAGCTTTCTCCTTCCATAGTTTATTTACATCAGTAACAGTTATCAGAAAAAGAGCCAACATAAACATAAAGACTCACATGTTTATCAGTACAATATCGGCAACAGCCAGAGCGAAGAGGGCACTTTGTTTCTCAAATGTAGTGTCATCCTGAAAATTACAGCGATTTAAATTCCGAACCGTGGACAGAAAGAATAAGAAGAGAAATGCTTGAAACACATAAAAATAATAATAAGCAAAACTATCTGTATAATAAGAATCCATAAATTTTCGGACTTTCTGAAAATTTATCAGCGAGTTAGCTAGCTAGCCGAAACCATATTCTTTGAATGTGTAGATTGTGAATGGTTATTCATAGTTACCTCGCCTCTTTCTCTACCATCAGTACCCTCCAAATCCATGGCAAGTGTGAAAGGCTCAATTCCAACACACCTAGCCATCCAAATACCTTTGGTTGTCTGACTCCTGTAAGGAAGATGAAGACAAATTACCAAAGCCAAAACAAATCTCAACCCTAAAAATGGCATTGCCACAAAAGCATTAAAAGATATGACTTGCTAACCTTCCCGCAAAAGCATCCATTTCCCTAAAACTGGTTTGAAAAAGATGATTCAAAAGTGTACTCTTCCCTGTTTATCACAAAAAGAAAAAGCCATACCACAAAAAGCAAATCAAAGTCAAAACTATATGATTTAGTAGCTCTGAGAGATTCCAAAATCCACAGAAACAACACAAAAAGATTCAAAAATCGTAGTATATTGATTGGAGCCAAGGAACTTGAATACCAAACTCAAAAGAAGAAGCAAGAACAAAACTCATACCGCTACTCTGAGGGCCCATGATTGCAACAACTGCATAAGAAAGTCCACAATCAGAGAGCTTCGTCTTCTTCACGAAATTATCCAAACCCTCCACGTTAAATTCACCATTCCCATCGATTAGCTGAGTCGAGCAACAATCTTCGCTTTGCCCCATGCCTCTCTGACGAAATCGACTCCTACGGATCTACAAAACCCACCCAAAACAGCATAAAAACTCAGAAATTTCGATAGAATTTCATCTCCTCGGATGATGTTGAAAGCATACACATGCATCAGCAAAGCAGAAACTAGTTGTGATTTTTGCTTTCCTTACCGATTTCAGGTAAAAAGTAGAAACGCGGTTTTGCTTTGAGGGTAGTTCACTGTTGCAGCCGAAGATTGAGAAAGAAGAAGAAGAAGAAGAAGAAGAAGAAGAGATACAACCGCCTAAATTGCAGCGAGAAATATACGAAGCTTGTTTCTGTCTCTTTTGCTTTTCTTAAGAAGAAAAATATATTTTACTCTTTTTAAAATATTTTTCTTTTTTGCTCGGGCTGGAAGATTATGGTTAATTGTTTTAGTTGGATTAATTCTTCGCGGTTTGCTCTATATTCGGTTCTCCTCCGTTTGCATTGGTTATAGGTCCTGTTGGTAGTGACATATGAAATTTGTAGTTTTGTGTCTATAGTGCTCTTCCAACTTTTTCGGTGGTTTCGAAAGTTTTACTTTCGACTTTAGTATCTCATCTTGTGTTTCCCATGTATCGGACTTAGTTTTTCGGGAAATTCTTTTTTTTCGCCGGCTTTGTGTTTCAAAATCGTATTCCAACATTGTATTCCAATTTCCTATTATATAATAAAAAAAATTCAATGAAAAAAACAAATTATGGTTACTGGCGATTTTTTTCCTAAATATATTTATATTTTTTATTAGAATTTGCACCCTCTAGCAAAGAAAAAACCCGTATTTGCAAAATTAACTAATCACCCTACGTTACACTATTCCATTTTTTAAATACCTAAAAACCCCTATTAACCTATAACTTTACCTGGATACACTAACACATGTGTATCTCTCTCTCTCCTTTATCTATTTTCCTCATCTCTCTATTTTCTCATTTATCTCTCGTGATATTCTTCACCCTCGTGATCGTCTCTCCGAAAACATCATTTCCACTCCTTAGCCGACAAAAAAAAACAGTATCCAAACGCCGTGGCCAGAATCCGCCACGTCATCAAGCGACCATTTCTCATCCTCCTCATCATGTTTTTATTCCAAAGGAAACAAAGAAGAAGAATATTAATCTCACCATCAACAACAACATCATCATCTTCAGCCATGTGAGAATTTTAAAGCGCGGCGAGGATATCGGCAAGGAGATACCAGATCTGCCGATTGAAAAGCCATATCTAAAATCTATCAGATCATATCCAGTGAAAATTCTGACTCAGATCTGAACTGATGCCGGCTTGGTTTTACATCGGTCCACTCACCTCGACTTCTATGTTGCCGACCGAAGTTTTCTTCTCGACTTTCTTCGCGAGAAAAACCGTCTCTGTGCTCAAACCGCTGAAGCAACCGACGATATGATCAAATTGCTGCTAACATATTTAATAACGTGTATTTTTGAAATCTGAATTAGTCTTATAAATTCATTGTTAGAATGGTAACAAATTTAATAAAGTGTTATATTTATCTGTAGCACACTAACCAAATCAATAATACATTTGACAATTTATATAACTCATTATTGTTATCAATCTAACATGTTCTTTACCGTGTAAAAAGTAATGTTAGATATAAATTTATATGTAGCGCGCTAAGTAAATCAATAACACCTTTAACAATCTATATAACTCATTATTGTTATCAATCTAACATGATCTTTGCCAGATAAAAAATAATGTTAGCTGTATATTTATATGTTCATATATGATACAATAATTTTTAATCTGTAACAACACATGTAATTCGTTACTATAATGTATATACATAAGATCTATTGGTCTTCATAACATCTTAAGGGTTACCGCCGAAGCTCATCGAGAGATTTGATCGGAGATAATGATGATCCAATACTTGAGCTATGAACAATCTTTACAATCATCAAAACCGGATTTTGGATTTTCATCGAATCTTCATCTGATATTTGCCGGATCTTTGCCATATATTTACGGGATTGTCACTGATTTTTTGTTGGATCGTCGTCGATGTTGTCGGATTATACCGGAGTTTCATCAAAAAAAAATCTAATAGAGTGATGAATCAGAACCACCGCCATTATTGTTTTATTCATTGCAGGGAGTGAGAGAATATTGTAAAGATTACGTGATCTTGGAAAAAGATCTCTTGGCTGTGTTGGCAAGTTGAGAAAGGTTATTTCTGTAATTGCAGAGACAATGGTAATAGTGTTAGTATTCTTTTTTCATTCAAGTAATTAAGGTTTCAGATGTGGTTTTCTACTCAATTACCTTTTTTTTTAGTAGGCCAAAATGTTGTATTAGATCACAGATAACTCATCACATGGTACAAAATACAAAGAGATAATATCAAAATTAAATATCTATTAATGATACTTTAAAAATTAGTTTGACTAGAAATAGAAATAAATTCTCACTATTTTATCCATCCTTACAATGAGTATTATCAATGATATCTTCACCACCATCGCGACCGTCGGTATTGTTCATCAGTCATCACCGACATTATTCATCCAAAAGTAGACGATACTATTCATCACTGTAAAACATAATATCAATACTTGTTAGCATGCTAACAATAATATATGATACTAGTTAATTAACGTGCTAAACAAAATATCGGATACATGTTAACGTATTAACAATAATATTTAAGACTTGTCAATGTGCTATGATATTTGTTAGCGTACTAACAATAATATATGATACTTGTAACGAGTTAATTAATATGTTAGCGAGCTAACAATAATATTTGATACTTGTTAACGTGTAAACAAAAATAAAATATACTTGTTAGCGTGATAACATTAACATTTGATACTTGTTAGCGTGCTAACAATAATAACAAGTATCATATATTATTGTTAGCACGTTATAAGTATCATATATTATTATTAATACGTAACATATTATGTTAATACATTACAAGTATCATATATTATTGTTAGCACGCTGACAAGTAGCGGATATCACGTTAAAATGTATCATATATTATTGTTAATACGTTAACAAATATCGGATACTTTTGTTAACACGTTAACAAGTACACTAACAAGTATCATATATTACTTTTTCCGGTGATAAATAGTGTCATCGACGTTACAATGAATAATGTTGGTGGCAATTGATGAACACTACCGCCAGTACACTCCTATTTTCATATCAATGGCACAAGATATAATAAAGAGAAAAGAGAATGATATCTCTATAATATTATTTAAGAAGACATTTAGGAAAATGAAATTTATTTTGTATTTTATTACATATTATGTCACTACAAATAACAAAATATAATTGAAATAGGAAAAAATATAATTGTCTTTTAAAACTATTGAAAAAAATATGAAAAGTATTTGTTGCCATTAAAGAGGTTATTTGTTATTTAGTTTCTTAATTATTTTTAATATTATATATTTTAAAATAATAATCAATTCATATATATTCAAAAAAAATCTATTTGAAATATTGCTATATTTTCACTATAATTTATTATATTTTATTTGAATATATATATATATATATATATATATATATATATATATATATCAAAACAAAAGTTAAAAATATTTTACTAATTTTATAAAAATGTTAGACAAGAAATTTGTTTTTTTTAAGAGTTTGTGGACTAACCACAAACACCAGTCATTAAACAGTGCATATTAGAGTTATGTTTTCAAGATTATAGGTTTTTGTGGGTTAGCCCGAATAATATTTTAATCCATTGCAAAACGGGTTAAATAGACAAATTATACCGGTTTGACAATTCTATCATTAATCATTAGTTAGACATATTATAAAATTTAGATAAAACAATTTTTCTTAAGTTTTAAAATAATTTCTTAAGTTTTAAAACAATTTCTTAAAAAATATTATCTCACGCATCAATAAGCGCGGGTCAAGTCCTAGTTTTGGGATAATTGAAAATCCATATCTAAAATTTATCAGATTAGATCCAGTGAAAATTCCGACTCAGACGACATTATTCATCACTAGAAAACATAATATCAATACTTGTTACGTCAAAAAAAAATATATCAATACTTGTTAGCATGCTAACAATAATATATGATACTAGTTAATTAACGTGCTAAAGAAAATATCTGATACATGTTAACTTATTAATAATAATATCTAAGACTTGTTAATGTGTTATGATATTTGTTAGCGTGCTAACAATAATATATGATACTTGTTATTATTGTTAGCACGCTAACAAGTATCAAATGTTACTGCTAACAAGTATATGGTATTCTTGTTAACACGTTAACAAGTATCAAATATTATTAATAATATTATTTAAGAAGATATTTAGGAAAATGAACTTTATTTTGTATTTTATTACATATTATGTCACTACAAATAATAAAATATAGGTGAAATAGGAATAAATGTAATTGTCTTTTAAAACTATTGAAAAAAATATGAAAAGTATTTGTTGCCATTAAAAAGGTTATTTATTATTTAGTTTCTTATTTATTTTAAATATTATATATTTTAAAATAATAATCAATCCATATATATTCAAAGAAAAAAATCTATTTGAAATTTTGCTATAGTTTTTACTATAATTTATTATATTTTATTTGAATATATATATATATATATATATATATATATATATATATCTAAACAAAAGTTAAAAAAATATTTTGCTAATTTTATAAAAAGTTAGACAAGAAATTTGATTTTTTTTTAAGAGTTCGTGTACTAACCACAAACACCAGTCATTAAACGGTGCATATTAGATTTATGTTTTCAAGATTATAAGTTTTTGTGGGTTAGCCCGAATAATATTTTAGTCCATTGCAAAACGGGTTAAATAGACAAATTATTCCGGTTTGACAATTCTATCATTAATCATTAGTTAGACATATTATAAAATTCAGATAAAACAACTTTTCTTAAGTTTTAAAAAAAATTCTTAAATTTTAAAACAATTTCTTAAGTTTGAAAACAATTTCTTAAAAAATATTATCCCACGCATTAATAAGCGCGGGTCAAGTCCTAGTTTTGGGATAATTGAAATTTATCAGATTAGATCCGGTGAAAATTCCGACTCAGGCGACATTATTCATCACTGGAAAACATAATATCAATACTTGTTAGCATGCTAACAATAATATATGATACTAGTTAATTAACGTGCTAAACAAAATATCTGATACATGTTAACGTATTAACAATAATATATAAGACTTGTTAATGTGTTATGATACTTGTTAGCGTGCTAATAATAATATTTGATACTTGTTAACGTGTTAACAAGAATATCATATACTTGTTAGCGTGTTAACAGTGACATTTGATACTTGTTAGCGTGATAACAATAATAACAATTATCATATAGTATTGTTAGCACGTTATAAGTATCATATATCTCTATAATATTATTTAAGAAGACATTTTTATAAATGAATTTTGTTTAGTAAGTTATTACATGAAATGCCATTCCAAATAACAAAGAATAATTGAAATAGGAAAGGATATAATAGTCTTTTAAAATTATTGATTAGAATATGGAAAATATATATTTTGCATTAAAGAGGTTATTTATTATTTAATTTCTTAATTATTTTTAATATTATATATTTTAAAATAATAATCAATTCATATATACTCAAAGAAAAAAAATCTATTCAAAATCTTGCTATATTTTCACTATAATTTATTATATTTTATTTGAATATATATCAAAACAAAAATTTAAAAATATTTTAATAATATTATAAAAAGTTAGACACAAGAAAACTATTTTTGTAAGAGTTCGTACACTAATCACAAAAACTAGAGTCATTTAACGGTGCATGTTATAGTTATGTTTTCAAGATTATAAGTTTTTGCGGGTTAACCCGAATAATATTTTAGTTCACTGTAAAACGGGTTAAATAGATAAATTATTACAAATTGACAGCTTTATCTATAATCATTAGTTAGCCATAATGTAAAATTCAAATAAAAGCAATTTTCTTAAATTTCAAAACAATTTCTTAAAAAAAAATTACTCCGTGCTATAATTAGCGCGGGTTAAATCCTAGTTATTGTTAATACGTAACATATTATGTTAATACGTTACAAGTATAAGATATTATTGTTAGCACGCTAACAAGTAGCGGATAGCATGTTAACAAGTATCATATATTATTATTAATACGTTAACATGTATCAGATATTTTGTTAGCACGTTAACAAGTACGCTAACAAGTACGCTAACAAGTATCGGATATTACTTTTTCCGGTAATGAATAGTATCATCGACATTATGATGAACAGTGTTGATGGTAATTGATGAACAATATCGCTGGTACACTCCTATTTTCAGATCAATAGCACAAAGTATATAATAAAAAGAAAAGAGAATGATATTTTGGGATAATTTTTTTTTCTCTTTCCTTTTATCTAATGTCAAATTATCCATTTATCTATATTTAATTAAGTAGTCAACTTATGATATACAATATATTTTTAAAAAAAGACCCTGTATACCATCCCACATGGGGAATACAAGAACCCATTATAGGGTAAACAGATAACCTCGCAAACGAGGTAAAAACTACAGCTACTACTCTTAACATTAAGTGATCGGATTTATCCCGATACACAAGATGTGTGGCCCCAACAACTAGACTCGGAGAATTCCACTACTATCACTAATTTTATGAAAACAGTTAAAAATATCAAAAATATTCAGACATAAGAGGTGTGCAAAGAAGAATTTGGGAGGAGACTTTTCAGAAACGAGTCACATCAAAATTGTGTATACCAAGCAGAAATGGATCCGAACGAACAAAGAGTCAAACAGATATAAACAAGAATTCATAATCTACTAATTAAAAAAAAAAAGATATGCAAGCCATTCTGTTAATTCACATCGATTATAACATTATCATCGAAAATAGTAAGACGCGAACTGCAAAAAAATATCCAAATACCGCTAAAAAGACTAATCCAAGATGAGATATTAAGAAACAAGACCAAGCTTCTTCTCCTCACCTATCAACCTATAGAAGTCTAAGACGACAAGAAGACCCAAAAGTGGGTTTATAATGTTATAAGAGGCTATGGTGGTTCAAAGGTAGATGCAATTTCAAATTTTACAAATCATCCTTTAGAGAAAACTTCAAGGCTCTTATCATGAGGGAGGCTGAGGAGTCTTCTGCCGTCGTTCTCCTTTTCTTTCTATCTCCCTTGATGTATATGGTACCTTCTTCAGTTGGAGTCTCAATCGTAGCTGAACAAACAAATTCCCGATTCACCCTTTTCTCAAGACTGAAAAGAGTTAAACACAGTAACAAAAAAAAATGTTTTTAAGTCCGAATTCGTGCTTATCGATGCACACAAAGTTAAAAAAAAACAACCAAACTCAAAGATAGAATCAAATTTGTAAGATTTATAACTATGGATTAGCAAATGCGTTACTGCTCCCTTAGATTTACAAGACTCTAGACTACTCAAAGATAGAATCAATTTTGACTTAGAAAACAAAAACACTTCAGGCTAAAGCAAGACCTAAGGTTTTGACATCTCAAGTGTGGTGTATGCTTGTAGGACTAAGACATACCGGTAAATCGGGTTGGGCCATTTTCTCTTGTTGCAAATCTCAATCAACTTCTCTTTGGCATCTTCAATATCAATGTCTAGACTATCCTCATCCATAACCATTTCAATGGGCATACTCTCTGACAAAATCGATAACGCTGCCTTAGCAGCGGTCAACTTTGCTTGATTTCCAGTCTTTTTAGGTGTCCCACCAGCTATGAATGTATCATCAAGATATACCTCAGCCTTAAACAATCCGCCGGCACCTTTACAATGCCTGAATTCGATCCGCTTTCCGTGTTTCTCAGCCAAACGAAACAGCGTAGCGATTAGTTGAGGTTGTCGCCGCAAATCATCAAGTGTATATATTGGCTCGAAAAGACCCCTGCAGATCTGCAAATTTCCTCTTTTTTTATAAAAAAAGAAAGATTGAGAATCACTCATACATAACCTAAGGCCAAGAACAAACAATCTAGTGAAGACAAACAGACCTCCCAGAGTCTTCGTACATCAAAATTCACATCAATATAAACAGCTCCAGCTACAGACTCTACAATGTCACAGAGAATTGTTGGGCCGCTTCTAGTTATACCATACGGACCTGGATCATCTTCTTTGCTCACAGCCTCTGTGAAGTCTTTAACCTAATGATAAGAGAGATTGAAACCAAAATTGAGCTCTGTTTCTAAGAAAAAAAAGGCTTTTTTGTTTTGTTTTGAATCAGAAGCAACCTTTTTGGTTGTTCCAGGATCAACATAGCCTATAAGGAATTGGTAGAGGCCGTGATTGACGGCGGCACGACTGAACTTATCGATGTTTACATTTGCACATCGCAGCTCAGTCAACTCACTGGGTTCGCAGGTAGGGTACGCGAGGAAGAAGTGATTCGTGAAGGCGAGAGCAAGAGCAGCCTCGCCGAGGAACTGGAGCCGAGCGGTTTGAAGCTTCTCACGACCGGTGCGCGTTAGCGCGTCCTCGAGAAGGCTCTTGTTCGAAAAACTGTATTTCAAAATCTTTTCCACGGCTTCCACGGGATCAATCTCCGGAATCTTCTCCACGGCTTCCACCGGATCCGTCTCCGGAATCTTCTCCACGGTAACCATCTCCAGAATCTTCTCCACGAGATCCATCTCCGGCCAAAGCGGGACGGCTGAGAGAGAGAAGGGGATTAGGTCACTCAAGCAGAACAGATCCGTACATAATGCGTTTTTTGTATTTTTGTTTTTCGGCCAACGATTATACTAATTTGAAAATGGATTTTTACTATGTAAATAAATATAGTAATTATTCTTTTTGTCCACGTAAAGAATTGCATTTTAAAAAATATCTATGGTTAGTTTTGGAGTATTTTCCAGTGGTCATCCTAATCGTTTGGTGGTTTTCCAATGATTTGTTGTGGAAACGACGACCGCTATGGAATCAATACGTTGAGGAGGGCTTGGAAACCGAAGGTAGCACTTTGATTTCGACGATAAAGGAAGCATCTACTATTATTCATAGTCCGAGACAATATATTTGGTATAAAATATGGATATATCAGAAATAAAAAAACCCTAAATCTCCAATTATGTGT
This sequence comes from Eutrema japonicum, assembly GCA_030161315.1. Taxonomy (NCBI): domain Eukaryota; kingdom Viridiplantae; phylum Streptophyta; class Magnoliopsida; order Brassicales; family Brassicaceae; genus Eutrema; species Eutrema japonicum. Next base: position 15,714,545 of record BSQW01000014.1, read on the forward strand.
GAGTTGTGACTTTTCTCTCCCCTTATTCAATTTTGGCTATGCTTCTTTAAGAGGATGGCTAGCAACAGAAAAACAAAACTCTCGATTAGCCGGCGTGAGATCGATCCCTTTCTTGACTTACAACAAGCTCTATTCAAATAATTTAAAATAAAAATTGATTATTTATCAGATACTCTCTTTGCTTCTATTTTCTCTTTCGTGATTTTTTAATGTGGTATTATTCATGGCTTTATTTTTATAGTGCTATTGATGGACATAATGGTAAAAATAGTGAGTCTAACGAGGAAGATGGTTGTGAGGCAGTATGTGAAGATATAAGATATGGTTTGGAAGATGTCCACAATGAAGAAGGCTTAGGGGTTAAAGAAGAAATCATGACAAACTTAGAAGAATGCATTGGAAACATTGTCCGAGATGATTTGATTAATAACAATGATGATGCTGAAAGTGGAGATGATGTGTGGAATGATGATGTTATCCCGGATCGTTTGTCTTTCGATGATGATGATTTGGATGAGCGTAGCCTGTGTAATCCGAGTGGTGATGATCATGTTTTATAGTTGAGATAAACATTTAATGCTGCTGCTAATTTTAAGTATGCGTTAAAGACGGAATATGACATTAAGATGTATAAGTCTGAATCTTCTAAATTTGGTGCAATGTGTTAAAAAAAAGTGTCCGTGGAAAGTGTATTGCTCGTTCGAGAGAGGTAAAAACAAGGTGATGATCAAGGTTTACATAAATGAGATTGTGGCCAAGGTTAAATATGATACATGTGTTGTCACCACCATCAAGATCACACAACCGTGGTAGAGAGAGTAATCACGCTAGGCGTAAAAGTTCTTATGAGTCAACTTCCGATAAAAGGAAGCTAACCCGGCATGGTCGTGTTCCAACATGCTCACGTTCTAAACAAGAAGGCCATAACAAAAGACAATGCTCTAATCCAATTGCAGGACCAAGAGATCGACCCAACAAATATCAGGTTAGTTTGTTTGTTTACTTGATTTGGTTGATTCACGTAATTGGTTTATTTATTCGCGTGTTTGATTTTGTTTATTTGGTTGGTGCTAAAGAGAGTAGAAACCTCACATGATGGAGAAGAGTAAATAGAGGAGTTTCACAAGAATGATGTTTTTTTGGTTCTGTTTTTATATTTTAGAATAACTTGCTATGGAATTTTGTGTAATCTATGTTTTTTTATATCTTCGAATAGCTTGTTTTGGTTTTGTTATTTTGACACTTGCCTTTAGTGGATTTTACGCTTTTTGGTTCGTTCTCGTGATTTGGAACAAAAATAAGTTTGATAATATAATAATTGCTTAAACCATTCGTAAACCCTTACTACCAAAACGAATTCACTGTACCAATATTAATTCCAAACAAACCATTTATCAAAGAGATGCAACAATGAAACATCAGAGATAAAGGGAGAGCAGAGTTTCTTATGGGTTTTCGAATTTCGGACTTTTTATCGCTTCAAATACCACGTGATCAAAAATAAAATAGACTTAACGATTTTTTCCATCGAACGTTATTGTTCACGTTGACTTTTTTGGTGTTCAAATCGGCCTAGTTAACTTAAACTTCATGGTTATTTAGGAGATTGAAGAATTTGGGGGTTTGTTTGGCCTATTTTTATACTTGAGACCTTTTTCCCAGAGAAATACAAAAGGTTTAAATCATCATTCATCGCTTTCTTCTCTTCCTCTTCTTCTCCTCTGAACATTTCGGCGTTTGCAGATTCTTCTTCTCCTCTAAACTTTCCTGCGTTCCCAGATTCCTTATGACAAGACTCATTAGAGAAGATCTCAAGGCTCTTATCATGTGGAAGGCTGAGGAGTTTTCTGCTTCCTTTTTCCTTGGTTTTTCGTCTCCCTTCATGTGAAAGGTACCTTCAATAGTTGGGATCTCAATCTTAACTGAACAAACAAATCTCTTCTCATGTGTACCTCCTCTTTCCTCAAAACTGAGAAGAGTTAAACACAATAACAAAATCTTTTAAGCTAATATTGCGCATTCGTGCTTATTGAGGCACACCAAGTAAAAACAACCAAAAATCACATTCATCTTAAGAGTATAGTTTTCCACGGCATATACGCGTTCTCTCTACCCTAGATTGTAAGATTTTAACTACGGATTAGCAAATGTCTTTTACTTCTTTGAGGTTACAAGACTCTAGACTATACGCACAGATATAATTTTGACTTTTGATCATGGTCCTTGTTAAGCAGTAAGAATTACTTAGAAAAGGAATAAAAAACAATAAGATGACATATTGAATGTGTGTATGCTTCAAAAATGTAGGAATAAGATATACCTGAAAATTGGCTTTGGCCACTTTTTCTTGATGCAAATATGATACAACTTACTTTTCGCACGCTCATGTTCAACCTCTAGACTATCCTCATCAATAGCTATTTGTTTCAGTGTCATTTCATAGATTAAGGGGTTTTCAGAGGCGGTGGGCAAAGAAGATGATCCAGTCTGTATTTGGAGCTTTCTAGTAGAGCAGATCTCAGACAACTTCCCCTTCGCATCCTCAAGTTCAACATGTAGACTATCCCCATCAATAACCATTTTTGTTGGTGTCGTTTCAGAGGTTAATGGGTTCTCAGACACAGTGGGCAAAGAAGATGATCCAGTCTGCATCTGGAGCTTTTTAGTGGAGCATATCTCAGACAACTTTTCTTTCACATCTTCAGGTTCAACCTGTAGACTATCCTCATCAGTAACCGTTTGATTTGGTGTCATTTCATAGGGTAAAGGGTTCTCAGAGGTGGTGGGCAAAGAAGAGGATCGTATCTGGAGCTTCTCAGTGGAGCAAATCTCAGACAACTTCCCTTTCGCATCTTCCACTTCAGCGTCTACACTATCCTCAATAATAATAACCTTTTCAGTGGGCTTACATTCTGACAGCTTCTGTAACGCTTCCTTAGCAGCCAACAGCTTTGCGACACCTGCATGCTTAGAATGCCCAGAAGCTATACATGTATCATCAAGAAATACCTGAGCAGTATTGCTACGGGCGCGAGGACCATTGCAACACCTGATGTCGATTCGCTTCCCGAGTTCATCACCCAAACGAGAAAGCATAATGATTGGTTGACTTTGCTGCCGCAAATCATCCAGCGAATATATTGGCTCCAAAAGACCCCTGAAGATCTGCAAATTTCCTTTTAGTTTCGAGAATCCATATAGCCTAGAATTAGAGACAAAAAAAGACAAGAACACATCTAGTAGAACACAGACCTCCCAGAGTCTTTGTATATCAAAATTCACATCAACATAAACAGCTCCAGCTATCGACTCCACGAGGTCAGCGAGAATCTTCGGGGCTTTCACGGATCCACCATAGCATCCTTCAATCGCAACTGGACCATCTTCTTTGCCCACAGCCTCTGAGAACATTCTTACCTTAAGAGATGACACCAAAATAAAAAAACCACTTTATGGTGAAGAACATCATAAGAACATGTTCTTAAATCATTCAACATAACCCAATTCTCTATAGCTTTCAATCTCTGTTCCAACAAAACGATGCAAAAAACAAATCAACCAAAAACACAAAGAGATTGATTATTACCCTTTCAACTAAAGCAGAAGTATCAGTACTGTGTATAAGGAACTGGGAGAGGCCGTGTTTGACGGCGACGCGAGCGAATTTCTCGTTACATACATTTACCATTCGCAGCTCACGCAGCTCCTTCACGTTTAGGTTAGGGTACTCGAGGTGGACGTAGTTCGCGAAGCCGAGACCAAGAACAGAGTCGCCGAGGAACTCAAGCCGCTGGAATAAAGTAGACTTCGTACTAGTTTTAGGAGTGACCGTTAGCGCTTCTTCCAGGAGGCTCTTGTTCTCGAAACTGTATTTCAAAATCTTCTCCACCGCTTCCACAGAATCCATCTCCGCCCAAAGCAGAACGCCGGAGATTAGGTCTCCGGCCGTCGTCAATTGCTTTCTCTAAATTATCAAATTGAATCTCTCCAACAAAAAGAATCACAATATAATAGTTAGCCGATCCAATTGAGGCCCAAATATAGGCCCAATATGACTAAATTTTCCAATATTCCTCGAAACTAAACCCTCTCTCTTTTTGTTCTGAAAAAAGAAGCTGCGTCGTCGTCATCTGTATCTTTGCTTCCTCCGACACACTGTGGTATGTTTCTACCTTCTCCGATTCTTGTTTGAGCTGATGATTCGTCTTCGTATATGTGTGTATATGCGTTTAACTATGCTGAATCGATTTTGCAATTTTATCAAATATTTGTGTTGTCTGTTTGCTTTGTTATTGGGACTGTGTGATGCTTGTTTGCTTCCGTCGGTATAATCCGGTTATTTTCCGGCCGGCTGCTACTTTGTTGACTTTTTTTTATCTGACTTTTCATGCAATCTTCGGGTATGATAATTTCCGTGAATCGGAGTTGATTTTGGATGTTTACGGATATCGGAGCTCCTTTTTCCGTGCGATTTCGTTTTCTTTCTCGTAGTTGTTTGCTTCAGATTTCGATGCTGAGACATTGAGAATAGACCAAATCGTTGATTAGTTTCTCCGTCCGAAAGGAGTTTTCTGTTAGCTTTGTGTGCTGGTTAGCTGTGGCTGTTCAGGCTGCTTCAGCGACGGAGTAAGCTGTTGCTGTTCAGGCTGCTTCAACACAAGGAATTTTAGTTTTGAGCTTTACTAAAGCTTGTGGGTCGATTAGATACAAAACAAATAATTGAGTGATAAAGTTTTGAGCTTTACTAAGCTTTCTCACTTTGTGATGTTAGGTGATTGGAAAAAATTCTATACTTGTTTCGATTCTTCCTCTATAACTCTTCTGAATGAATTTGAAGATTTGACTTGGAGATGATATCCTCATTATGTTATCGACTTGTTTGCACATGGGTTGGAGCTTCATGGGATTAGGGTTTTTGACTATATTTTTCCATGGATTTCAGATAATTGACAGCTGAATTGCAAGTTAGAGAGTGATGGGACTCGATCGCGAAGATCTAGAGTATGTTCTTCATCCATTTCAGATATCAATTGAACTATTTCTTCACTTAATTTTTTTTGACATTCATCCAATGTTTACTCTTTTGTATTGAAACAGCTTGACCAACGATGACCATTTCATCGACAAAGAAAAGCTTTCAGCTCCTATCAAGTCTACAGCAGATAAATTCCAGCTCGTTCCCGAGTTCTTGAAGGTACACAGAACACAAATCTTCATTTGTGAGAATAGCCTGAACTATGCAATTGAGTTTGTTACTATCCAAGTATCTGTGCAATCTTGGTGGCGAATGCAATTCTTATTTGGTTCTGTAATTTTCTTATTTTGTAGGTGAGAGGACTTGTGAAGCAACACCTTGATTCGTTCAATTACTTCATCAATGTCGGGATTAAAAAAATTGTTCGTGCGAATTGTCGCATTACATCTGCTCTGGACCCGTCAATTTACCTGAGGTCAAACCTTCTTATCATCTTTGTAATTGTATCTGACAGTCTAAATATTGATATCTTGTTTCATGAAAAGGAAAATAGAATAGTTGGTGGCTTTCTGCTGTTTAAAGAGCTAACTTTTCGGAGCCTTTTGCAGGTTTAAGGAAGTCAGAGTTGGTGAACCCTCAATTTTAAACGTTAATATGGCGGACAAAATCAATCCGCACATGTGCCGATTAGCAGACATGACGTAAAGAGTTCTTCCATTTGCACTCATCATGTTTTTATAGTTCGCCGTTTGAGCATTTGATGGGCAGTGGTTATTTGGTGAAATCTTTTGCATTTTCCACCCGTTTCTGCTGTTCTGCATTCTTCTACATCCTCAATTACTTTCTTCATCTCCTGGCTGTTTTAAATGCATTATAACATCTTGTTTTAAATATCAGATATGCTGCTCCCATATATGTCAATATAGAATATGTTCATGGAAGTCATGGACAAACGACAATAAGTGCAAAGGTAAAAAAAGAATATAATGTATTATACATAATGCTGTTTATCAACACCAATTCAGGCTGAATATGATGTTTCTTTATTTCAGGATAACGTTATTATCGGAAGGATGCCTATTATGTTGCGGAGTTGCCGCTGTATATTACATGGAAAAGATGAGGAGGAACTTGCAAGATTGGGTTTGTATTGCACCCTTATTTCAAGCATTGATTCTTCTTGTTCATCACATTTATTGTATTCCATTTTGAATTCCAGGTGAGTGCCCTCTTGATCCTGGAGGATATTTTGTTATCAAAGGAACTGAGAAGGTGATAATTCTCAGCTATCTTGTAAATAATCTTCTTTCAGCTATCTTATTGGTCTATTGATTGGCTACTAGTCTGCATTTTGACTTCGAGATATATGCTGTGTATTATTCCATCTCTTTATTTTTCCTATCAATAAAGCTATTGATTGTGTTGGTGTTTGCTTTTCGATTTTAGGTGTTGTTGATACAAGAACAACTTTCGAAGAACAGAATTATTATTGATTCTGATAAAAAAGGGAAGTAAGTGATCTCTTACGTTATTTCAGTCTTTGTAGTATTGATGACAATCATCCCCATAAATATTATCACTGTCAAGCCAAATAATTGTCTTCAGCAGTGTTTTTCCATTATTTACCCACCCCCTTATCCACAGACAATGTCACTATATGCTGATTCTCTCTTCTTTTACTGCTTATTGTCAGCGTAAATGCATCTGTCACAAGCAGCACTGAAATGACGAAAAGCAAAACAGTTATTCAGATGGAGAAGGAGAAGATATATTTATTTCTTCATCAATTTGTAAAAAAGGTATACATACATTATCAGGTCCTTGTTTATAAATGTAGATCTTCCAGGGTTGGACTCAATTGGCTGAGCATGTGATTTTGTCATAGATTCCAATTATAATTGTCCTAAAAGCTATGGGAATGGAGAGCGACCAAGAGATCGTTCAAATGGTTGGAAGGGATCCCCGTTTTAGTGCATCACTCTTACCTTCTATTGAGGCAAGTATTACAGCCACCTGCTCTTTACCTTGTGTTGTGTCTAGTTTATGGCCTTTTTGTAGTGATGTTGGTGTTTGAGTGAAGCTTTCAAGTTAAAATAACACTTGTTTTAGATGCAGCTGGTTAGTTCTGTAGATGTAAATGTTCTTTATAGGAATTTTTGAATCTATATCATTTCGGAAAGTAAACTAGGAAGCAGTGATCCTTGTGTGGTTGATTGTTTCGGTCTCACAATTTTAGTGAGAAAATTAAATGTCGAAGTTTAAAGTTGAACTCCCAATACTGAAAGGGTACCAATAAAAAAGTCATAATACATTTATAATGATATTTAAATCTGTACCAAATGGTATTGGTCAAATCTGAGTGTGCTTATGAGCAACATTTGACGGTTGGTGGTGCAGAAAGATATAGTAGCCACTGATATGGCTCTTAAAATTGAAGATTTTGCTTTGACATCGGATAGTAGATCTTTCTCCCTCGTGCTCTATCTATTGAAAGTTATAGGTGATGTGTGACTATTAGTTGCCTCGTGGCTCACATAAAACCTGCTATGAGAAACCAATTGCTTAGCTAAACCTTTTTGTTGAATCTAAAAGTTAATTCATTTCTTTTTCTGCCATGTCCTTTTGTTCATCCCGTGGGTTCTGATGAGCCTTGATCTCTGAAGCATCATATTTATCCCTCAGAATACTTATTTAATTTCAGGAGTGTGTTAGTGAAGGTGTGAATACACGAAAACAAGCACTGGACTATCTCGAGGCAAAGGTGCTGTGTTTTATTTATCTTATAGAGTTATTTAAACGTATCTGTTCAATGATTCTAGTGGGCAGTGGCACATATTGTGTAGAAAACAGAAAAGATATTACTGCCCTGTTGAAATTGAGCTCTTTCTAGTGTTAAAAGGACCATAGCTCATCTCTCTCTCTGCTGAAAGGAAATCCGTCATAGACTTTATGGGGTTTAAGTAGTTGCTTCCACCTTATTTTGTGATGTAACGTTTAATTCATGCTGTTGTTGTTTTCCATTGAGAAATGAACATACTGAAGAAAAGAGTAGACTATAAGGTTATGTTAGTTTAGCAATAGATTCTGACTTTTGTCAATTTGCGGCAAGAATATGTGACGAATTCTTTTATTTGTTAATTTCTGTAGGTGAAAAAAACATCATATGGACCTCCACCTGAAAAGGTTTTTAATTCTTTACTCCACTTTTACACTCTAATTCAACTTTTTACAGATGGATAATATGTTTTTGGCTCTGCAAATTTGAATATGAAAGTTTTCTTGCTAAGTAAAAATTTTGCATTGTATATTTACATTATTTACTAGGATGGAAGAGCTCTATACATTCTCAGAGATTTATTCCTTGCACACGTACCTGTAAGTATCTCAACTTCTTTGGTTCTTAAATATTGTAGTCTTTGCTTACTGCTATATTCTTCCCTTAAGGTGCGTGACAACAATTTTCGCCAAAAATGTTTCTATGTTGGGGTGATGTTGAGACGAATGATTGAAGCAATGTTAAACAAAGATGCCATGGATGACAAGGTAATACCATAACCCTTCTATCTGGAATTTTTGTTTTTGTACATGTGCAATATATTTGAAATCTAGTTATTTATGTTTAGGATTACTGCTCTATGACTTGTTAGATTACCTAAAACTGGCAAATTAAAAACGGGGAGGTACATGCTAAAATGGCTTACAAAATGTCTTGGCCGTCCCTTAGAAGAGCCATTAACATTTAAGACTTGACCTGATGATGATGGCTTACTTATTAGTATATGATCTGAGATAAATTAAGGATGATCTGGAGACAAGTCTTATTATAACCCAAGAATTTCAAATTGTTTGTATGTATGTTCTCAAATGTGTGTCTTCTTGTAGGATTATGTTGGTAATAAGCGGTTGGAGTTATCTGGACAACTAATATCTCTTCTCTTTGAGGTTACCTGGAACATATCACCAGATGCAGTAACTTCTCTTCCTTTTTCTTAGGTTTTGTTGAGTCCTTACCTGTTCTTCGCTACAGGATTTGTTCAAAACGATGATCACTGAGGCCATTAAAAAAGTAGATGGTATTCTTCAAAAACCTAACAGGGCAAGCCGATTTGATTTCTCACAAGTAAGTGTAGAAATATACTGCCATGCTAGTTCAGGTCTTACATTCAATTTTGTTAAACCATAAAAACATGTAGCCTTAGACACGTCATTTGGATTTGTAAATGATCGTCAGTCAAAATAGCATAAAGTATTCATGCTTTAAGATTTTATTATTTTGTTCATCACGTAGCTATGAACCGGTCTTATTTCATGGTTCTTGAAGTAACTAAAAAATATTGCTTTCTGCAACATTATTAGTTGTTAGTTAAGGTGTTATTATGCCGAATTGCAATTGCTTTATGAACTTACATCTCCCCTGGATATTCCACTGCAACTTGAATTGCTACAATTAAAATATTTGTTTTTCTCTATAGCTTTTGGCCTTGGAATAACATGGATGGAGTCGATTTTCAGAAATAGTTATTTTAGTGAAAAGAACTGATAGAAGAATCATACTTTTTCTTTTGTGATGCGATTGTAGTGTCTTACTGGAGAGAAGAATCATAATATTTCTTTTGGATTAGAAAGAACCCTTTCAACGGGAAACTTCGATATTAAAAGGTTCAGAATGCATAGGAAAGGCATGACACAGGTCAGTCTCACTCTTTCTATATACCACATCTGTGTGTATGTCTCTAGCCTCCTTCATGCTACATTACTCTTAAAGAAATCTTTTCATTTAGGTCTTAACAAGGTTATCTTTTATCGGAAGCTTGGGGTTTATTACGAAAATTTCGCCGCAATTTGAAAAGTCCAGAAAAGTAAGTGGGCCTAGATCTTTGCAACCCAGCCAGGTAATGATGCTTTCTTTATCAGCTTGCTGAAATTTTGTAAAGAGAACAACTACTTTTCTTTGAACTTCCATTTAAATTAATATTTGGCATTGTGATTTGCTCTACAAGTGGGGCATGCTTTGCCCATGTGATACACCAGAAGGCGAATCTTGTGGGCTTGTGAAAAACTTGGCTTTAATGACTCATGTCACAACGGATGAAGAGGAAGGCCCGTTGGTTGCTATGGTATGTGGTTGCTAATGTTTTTCCTGTTAAGTCAATTTAATCGTCTTTGCTATGGCTTTGAGAAGTATACATCCGGAACCACAATACCCTTCTCATTAGCTTCGGCTAGTCATCTGTTTTTAGATGGATTCGTGCCAATTAGGTACTGAATCTGTGTTTTAATTGATTTTCCGGAAACAGTGCTACAAATTGGGTGTCACAGATTTGGAAGTATTATCAGCAGAGGAGCTGCATACTCCAGACTCATTTTTGGTCATATTCAATGGGCTAATACTTGGCAAACATAGAAGGCCACAGGTACTTTATATAAAGACACGGATATGCAACAAATGCAATACACACCTCTTAACTAGTTTCTATTGTTTCAGTACTTCGCCAATTCACTTAGAAGGTTGCGTAGAGCTGGGAAAATTGGCGAGTTCGTCAGTGTGTTCATAAATGAAAAGCAGGTATTAGCTTTATATTTTGGTAATATGTATTGTATTGGTATATAGCTTGGAATGAAGATTGAGATCTCTGAATTGAAAATAGATGAGGAAGCTACATAGTTTTTTTCTTTCTAAACTCTTCAGTAGCCTCCTTAATGTGATTTTCATAGTAGAAATACAGGTGGGGATGTCATTCAAAAAACTTACAACTTCGTAGGTGGTGGCTAATAAAGGCTGTAGGAAGCTATTATTTCCTCAATTCCTGCCAAGTTTTTCTTTTGAATTCACAAATGTTAACTTGGACTGACTCTGAAGAGAAACTATTTATCAGCATTGTGTTTACGTTGCTTCTGATGGTGGGCGGGTGTGTCGTCCACTTGTTATAGCCGATAAAGGAGTATCGAGAGTTAAACAACACCACATGAAGGAATTACAGGTAAATATGTTATACGCTCCCAGATTCATTCATACTTGTCTTAGTGGTGAGTTAAAGACATTGGTTGACTGATTTGTATTTTCTTGAAGGATGGGGTTCGCACTTTTGATGACTTTATCCGTGACGGTTTGATCGAGTATCTTGATGTCAATGAGGAAAATAATGCATTGGTTTGTGCCAGTCTCCGTTTTTTCTAGATGTATTATATTGTATTGCACCATAGGCAGCCAAAAATGATACATTGTTCCTTTCCGTTGTTTTAAGATTGCTTTATACGAGAGTGATGCTACTTCGGAAATGGCAGAAACGGCAGAAGCTGCCAAGATAAGGGAAGGCACAACCCACATTGAGATTGAGCCTTTCACAATTTTAGGTGTTGTTGCTGGTCTTATCCCCTACCCTCACCATAATCAGTCACCTAGAAATACTTATCAGGTTTGTGTGTCTAGACTAGACTGTCTGACGTAAGATGCTGCTATTTCTGTTTTTTTTGCATCTCGTTACTAGTCATGTTACATTGTGTGCAGTGTGCTATGGGAAAACAAGCTATGGGAAATATTGCTTACAACCAGGCAAGTCCATTTATACTCTCCATATCATTTCATTGAGGCAAAGCCTACTGCTTTCCAGTTTTGGTGACTTAATTGGATCAGTTGTTGCCTATTGTGCTATCTAAGATTTTGCTTAATTAAGATGGTTTTGTGAAGTCTAATTACTTTAACACTTCTATATTCTCCATTGCATCGTGTTCGAGTATATCTTGCTCTTTCTCATGCACTGACTTGGCTTTTTTAAATCGTTGGATTTAGTTAAATCGGATGGACACATTGCTTTACCTATTGGTGTATCCTCAGCGACCCCTGTTGACAACAAGGACAATTGAATTGGTAAGTTTCTTTGCTCTAATAGGGATGTGTTAATAATATGGTACTAATAAACTATGCTTGTTAACAGGTTGGATACGATAAACTTGGAGCAGGTCAAAATGCAACAGTTGCTGTGATGAGTAATACTGGATACGACATTGAGGATGCAATAGTGATGAACAAAGCTTCCTTGGATCGTGGTTTTGGCCGTTGCATAGTTATGAAAAAGTATGTAATGGATTTCTCTTTGAGCCAAAAGTCAGTTCCTTTGAGATATCGTCACATACATTAACTATTATTGCTTCTTGCGTTGTATTGTCTTGTGAAACAGAATTGTTTCTACGTGCCAGAAGTATGGTAACGATGCAGTAGACAGAATACTCAGGCCACAAAGAACAGGCCCAGACGCAGAAAAGATGCAGGTAGTACATTTTTTTGCATGTGTCCTCAATTTTACTTGTCTTGTAGAGGGAGCAAGCATAATATGGTTGTTGCTTATTTGAAATTGTTCAGTTTTTTTTTCTTTCTCAAAATAGACACTTCATTAACAAAATTAGACTCTGCATAGAAGTTATGACATAGCTGGCCTAACTCTCCTATTCTGTGCTTAAAGATGGGAATTTTGATTGTGCTTAACGTAGTGTCCGAATTTAGGCATTTTTCCTTCTCTTTATTCTGGTTTGCTTGACTGTGGCCTTTCCCTCTGCTAAAACATGTTGAATATGTTTTAATGTTGACTTTTTTCTCTCTTTAAGATACTGGATGATGATGGAATTGCTGCTCCAGGGGAAATTATTAGACCGAATGATGTCTATATAAATAAACAAATCCCTGTGGAAACTAGAGAAAACATTACATCTCCTCTATCGGATAGGTATCTCACTAACTTTTCCCTTTATATATGATCATGATTGTTTCTTATAACTGTAAGCAAAGCTGTACAATCCATTGTGCAATTTTCAGTCAATATCGTCCGGCAAGAGAGTATTTTAAAGGTCCTGAAGGGGAGACGCAAGTAGTTGATAGAGTTGGTCTCTGTTCTGACAAGAACGGCAATTTATGCATAAAATATATTATCCGACATACTCGTCGACCAGAGGTGAGAAATTTTGCCTTCAATACTGTTATCTTTCTAAACCCTAAGCCTCATGTTCTACAGTGTTAATCGTGTCGTGGTCTGGCTTTTATTTAGCTTGGCGACAAGTTCAGCAGTAGGCATGGGCAGAAAGGTGTGTGTGGTACAATAGTTCAGCAGGAAGACTTTCCATTTTCTGAGCGTGGAATTTGCCCTGATTTGATCATGAATCCTCATGGGTTTCCAAGGTTATAAAATATTTTACATAAGATTTTCTTTCTATTTATCTGTGCACGTTAGATGCCTTTTTAGAGTGTAGAGCCAAAAACAAATTCCTTCATTTTGTGTATGAGAGTGTGTATTTGGGGCCTCTTGTGGAGGTTGTGCTTTATTGTTATCCTTGCATTGCCCCAACTATACAAACTTTTCCAGGTAATAGACAAGTAACAATGGTTCTTCCAGTTAGGACAAATTCGTTTTCTATTTTGGTACCCAGCATTTATGTTTATCCCTTTAGTCCAAAATTTTGGATCATCTGAAGTTTTTGATTACTTGAGATTTTTTAGTATAACTTGGCGAATTTATTAAGATTTTTTTTGTCACAGTCGTATGACAGTAGGTAAAATGATAGAACTCCTTGGAAGTAAGGCTGGGGTTTGTTCTGGTAAATTTCATTATGGTAGTGCTTTTGGAGAAAAAAGTGGTCATGCTGACAAGGTTGAGACTATAAGGTACTATTTTTCTCTCTCTTAAATGTGAGGATTCTTCTGCTATATTTGAACTTTTGTTTTGGCTTTTAATGTCGTTTGTATGTTCTATCATTTCAGTGCGACCCTTATGAAGCATGGGTTTTCCTACAGTGGGAAGGACTTGTTATACTCAGGTATTGCTTTATGATTCTCCATACATTTCAGAATGTGCAATTATATGTTAAAATTCATTCTAGTGTCTGTTGTTAAATTCTTCGAATCCAAAGCTATCTATGGTTTGTGGTTCTTTCTTTGTACATCAACCTGACGACTTTGGGAGTCTCGCAGGTCTCAGTGGCGAGCCATTACAAACATACGTCTTTATGGGGCCAATATATTACCAGAAATTGAAACACATGGTGAGGTTCCTCTTAACCTATTTAAACCATTTTTTCTGTTTTGTAATGACAATTTTTTTTTCTAAACATCAGAGTATTAGTTTTGTCGGTAAAGTAACCAGAAAATATTTGTTTTTGTACTTCTGTTTAATAGGTCCTGGACAAAATGCATGCGCGAGGGAGTGGACCCCGTGTAATGATGACAAGACAGCCTACTGAAGGGAAATCTAAAAATGGAGGTATGTGTGATAGGAGATCTCAGAGATTACGAGATCGAGTTGAAAGAAAATTTAACATTTGTGTATATTTCATTATTATTAAATAGGTAGATTTTCTATTATCAAATATAAAAAACTTGTTTGTCAAGCTATGCTTTTGTATAAATAAGCCTATAGACTAAATCAATAATTGAGAGAAATCGTTTATACTTCTAAAGGTTTCCTCCAAAATCTATCAATGTGCCTCTTAATTATCTGTAGTATCTTCACTCTGAAGTTAACCATATAAGTTCTCTTCTCAATTGTGTCTCTAATGCTGTTTCAGGTTTACGAGTGGGAGAAATGGAACGAGATTGTCTTATTGCTTATGGGGCCAGCATGTTGATCTATGAACGACTCATGGTTTCTAGTGATCCCTTTGAAGTTCAGGTAATAAACCATAATGCACTATTTTGATAAGTGGCGAATTCTGTGAAATGATTCCAACAGTTTCTGTCACTGACATTGTATGGAATATATCATCAAAATATCAAATTTTTGTCTTTGAAAGGGATTGTAAAACCCAAAATATATGTGATACGCTAACAAACATTTTAAATGCAGGTTTGCAGAGCTTGTGGTTTATTGGGATATTACAATTACAAGCTGAAAAAGGCATTTTGTTCAACTTGTAAAAATGGCGATAACATTGCTACTATGAAACTCCCATACGCATGCAAGCTCCTCTTCCAGGTAAAACGCTTGATCCACTGATTTTCGCCTTTTTGGTCTCAGGTTTTGCCTCTCGAACCGAAACTTTCTACTTAGTCCCCATTTCGAAATGATAAGATAATTTTGAACTTTGGATGCAAATTCTTACTGAAATAAGTAAGAAGCCATGTTGTTTTCAGTTCTACTGGTTTTGTTTGTGGTGGGTCTAGGGCCACTCATAAAGCTCTACTTTTATAGTTTTCTTCTGGATTGTTTCGGTTATCTCTGAACTTTTTTCTCTTTCTTTCCGTGCAATACATGGTTACAGGAACTCCAGTCGATGAATGTTGTTCCGCGTCTGAAACTCATAGAGGCTTGATCTCAGGGAATTGTTGTCGAAATCTGAAGACTGTTTTTTTACTTCATTATCGGGTGGCTTTTGATATTCTAATGTTACAAGCAAGTCCTGGAGGTTGGATCGTATTAGTGTAAACGCCCTGCAATTTTGGTCATCTCCTTTTTGGATGTTTAAATATATAAGAATCATATGCTTTTTTCCGTATTTTCTGTTCTGAAACTTTGAAATAAACAAATCACGAGACTATCTCCATTGTTACTCTGTAAACACTTTGTCTTCATCAAGTGTTTATAGCACAACCTTGGAGAATTCTATACACAAGGAAAAACGGATTTTGGTGCACAAAATATAGAAGCATACACACTAAGTTATGATATCTAATTACAAAAGAGTTCCAAACCTCTTCAAATACAAATATCTTCAGATTCCACAAGGTGGAAATATCATGATATACACTTTTGTCAATGCAAGCAGAGTAAAGCGACAATGTCAAGAGAAGAAGAAGAAGCAAACACAAAGTAAGAAGAAGAAGCAAACACATGAAGTCTCAGATGTTTTCTACTATGTGACTATCCAAGAGAGAGCTCTCTTAAGCACAACATGATGAACTCACTGCCGTAGCTGCTGGCCCGTTTGGGAGAACCATTCCTGTTGGGTTTTCTGCTGGCTGTACACGTGGTAGCCTTTTGGCTGTAGCGGTTCGAGCAAGAAAAAGTGAAAGGGAATTTAGTCGAAAGCAAACATTTGTTTGAAATTGGTTTCTTGAATGTAAGAATGACTCACCGATTTCGTAGAATATGTCTTTGACATTTGTTGCAGTCTTCGCTGAGGTTTCCATGAAGAAAAGGCTGTTCTCTTGAGCATATTGCTCTGCTTCCTGCAAATGACAAATAGTCTGATTATCAAGAACTACTTAGCAACACAATTCATAAAATGTAAAAGCTGAGTCCATAGTAGCATAATTTCGTCCCAAAGTGTTGGTTAGCATTTTTCCCGGTACTTTTAATTCTACTTCTAATTCATCGAAAATGTTTTGGCAATAACAGAGCAAAATCAGACAGAACAGCTTAACAGGAGAGGAAGATTTGCTTTACCTCTGCAGACACTTTCCTTGCGTCTAATAAATCAGCTTTGTTTCCAGCAAGAGCCATCACCATATTAGGGTTGCCTATTCACACGACAGCAACAAAACAAGAATATAGAGTCAGATCCCCAGTATAGCTAATAAGCATCACCAACTATATTAGAAACTAGAAATCATAAACTAGCTATATATTATCAAACGAATAGCCAGCGATTCCTTACCTTGTGCCTGCAGTTCCTGAACCCATTTCTTTGCCCTCTCAAATGACGCCTATGACAATAGAAAATAAGTTAAGCAATCCTAAAGTCCACCGCTGATCAGCAAGTTAACACGCTCTTGACCAAAGCACGTACTTGATTTGTTATGTCAAAGACAATAATCGCAGCAGCTGCACCCCTGTAGTACATTGGAGCCAAGCTATGGTAACGTTCCTGACCAGCTGTATCCCATATCTCAAACTTCACAGTTGCATCATTCACAGCCAGTGTTTGAGAGAAAAAAGCTGCGCCTATGGTTGATTCCTGTTAACACAACAAGTACCAAAACTCAAGAATCAAGCCACAGAAGTGCGATTAAGATCTCTAGAAAGACTACTGGAGAATTTCCACCAACCTGGAATTCAACAAACTGATCTTTGACAAACCGCAGCACAAGACTTGATTTTCCAGCCCCAACATCTCCAAGTAACACCTGAAGGACTCAACCAAGTTAAGCACCAAACCAAAATAAAAGGAACGAAACAGAATTGTCTTCTGCTACGGAAGCTAACAAAGACCATACTTAAACGATGAGCTTAGATATTAAAATGTTCACAATCATACTTATTAGAGATACTAAAATACGGAGAAAACATGCAACTTCAGGATAAACAAATCAGATGATCCAAGAAATATACAACTTTTACTCCAAACCCTAGCTTTATACTGATAAAACATGCAACTTCTGAAACTAGGAAGAAGAGAAGAATTAGAATGATCCAATTTCGGAAATCTGGTTGAAATTCCCCCAAATCGGAAATCAACGATCCAATCAAAATTCTCCCAAAAGATCAGTGGAATTCACGATCATCGTTGAAACAGAATAATACAAATCAGCAACCAAAAAAAAAAAAAAAAACAGACCAATTTCGCGTTGATGTTCTTGTTTCCAGCGCTGGCCATGATTGTTGATCTGAAAGAGTATTGAAATCGTCTGCTCAATATATATATAAGAAATCGCAGATGAGAAACGCGTTGACAATCGAAAGACGGAGAAAATTTCCAAAAGACGAGAAGAGAGAGCGATGAAGCTTCTTCGTCAACAAACAAACAATCTCTCTCTCTCTCTCTCTCTCTCTCTCTCTACCGACGACGAAAGCGAAACAAAAGCAGAGAGAAATCAAAGAAACAAATATTATACGACACGAGACTTATGAGGAAAAACCCCACAACAATATCGAAATTACATAAACCCCTGTGTATTTATCTTAGAATACTATAAAAACCCCATAACACATATATATTGTCAAATTGAACCCTTTTTTTTTTAAAATGACGAACGCGATCTAGACTTTTATCACCCGACTAATTCTTTAAGATAAATATAATCGTCTAGTAACTCATTCACTGGATTTTCTAATGAGTCTAAAGCATGATACCATTTTAACTGGTCAAATAATAGAAGTTAGATAATTCCACGTAGCCTTGGGCGTTCGGATGTCCATTCGGGTTCGGTTTGTTTTATTCGGTTGTTCGGTTATTCGGGTGTAGAGGTCTAGGATCCATTCAGATATTATTGATGTTCGGTTTGGATGTGTTCGGGTTCGGTTCGGTTTCCTAAGTGTATGTAAAATCCGAATGTAACCGAAATATCAATGGATTCGGTTTCGGTTCGGTTTTTTCCAACCAAAGTACATGTTTGCAACTAAAGTAACCAAAAATCCGAAGTTAAACATAGCAAGTTCCAGATCTAGTAATAAAAAAAGAGTACTAATTCATGATTCCAAGTCCAAACAACCTCAAAGATCATAACCTAAAGAGATAGAACATAAAAGAGAGAAGAAATATCTAAAACAAATGCAAACCAAGATAGAAAACAAAGTCTCTGTATGGACTTAAAAGAGAGAAGGAAGATCCAAACCAAGATCCAAACAAAGTCTGTTCAAAAGAGATAGAACATTAAAAAAAAAAAACCAAGATCCAAACCAAGGATTTTGGATATTGGTAACAGGAATTAAATCAAGGATTGTTCATCATGCAAGTAAATCAAGGATTGTTCATCATAAAAAAAAAACGCATCACAGTTCCCAGCTCCTTGGTGGTAATGAAACCTGCAAGTAAATCAAGGATTGTTCATCATAAATAAAGCTTGAACGGAAAAATTCAATATACTATTTTCAATTACAAAACTCATAGCTCCGTAGAGAAGCATCTTATCTTAGCTAGATCTATCTTTCTATGGGCAATCGATTTACAATATGAATCAAAGGACAAGGAGAAAATCTAAACGGAACTTCCGTTGGAGAATTCTAACAAAATCAGCAATCCCGAAGGACCAAATCAATCAAAATCACCAAAGGACGAGTCTAGAGATCACGAATCGTAGATCTGTAACATCTACATCGATATAGGTCAATAACCAGAAATCAAATCAGTAGCAAATTCCTATGCATTCACAAACTTATATTCAACATTTGAAGGAGTAAAAACGTACCGTCACCATCCTTGTCGAATAAACTGAAGAATCCAATTTATTTTTATTTTTATGGGTTTTAGTAGTTGGGAAAGGAAAATCGATGAAGAAGCTCAATCGACAAAGTGTATATGCCCTACTATAGTATATATGTGTGTATATGGTTCGGTTATTGTTCGGTTATCTGCTTTTAACCGAACCGAATCCAAACCCAAATTAACCTGAGATCAAAACCCGATCGGTTATATAACTACAACCGAAGTAGTATATGGTTTGGTTTATTCGGTTCGGATTCGGGTATGGACTTCGGTTATGGACATTAAGCCCATGGCTAATTCCACGATTGTGGGAAATCGATTTTTTTTTATTTAGAACGATATGGCAATTTTTTCACAAGCGAGAATCACTTGTTCACTACCCAGTGTCGGCCATGGGGCCAAGCCAAAGAAGCATGAGTTTGTGACCTATTAATATATCAATTGTTTTTTGCCATAAAATATGGAGTGTAATTTTAGTCTAGTGGTCTATTTTTCCAGCTATCAAGTGGTCAGCCCTGAGTTCGAATTATGGAAATTTCTTTTATAAGTTTTTTTTAACGCATCATCAATTTTGGTTTTTTGTTCGATTCAATTTTTTTTTTATAAATATGTTAAACTGCTTATTTTTTTTCTTCGCTTGTGGCCTTCAAAAATTTAAGGCCGGTTCTGCCACTACCATTTGGTTCGTATTGAACTAATTACATGTTTTGACACCTGGTTGGAAGAAAGATTATATAAATCAAAGGCATTGAGCTTATTTCATCTTTGTAGTCGAAAAAAAAAATCGTTTTCTTCTATACATACATACGCAAGTTTTTTAATCTTTGGGTGTGGTGGGCTTTCATTGCTGCATGCAGGCGAGAATTTTTTTTGTAATTAAGTTATATATAAAAGATTAAATATTTTTTAAAAAATCTGTTTTTTTCTTCTAATTCTTAAAAGCCGAAAGTTAAAGTAAAAAACATTTTCACTGTTGGAGGTGGGCTTAGCATCCCCAATTAGTTAGGTCCGTCTCAGCAAGTAAAGCCCATCAAATCCAAGCCCAACCAAAAGTCAATGCAGGGATCCACTGAGCTCGTGTTGATATCCCACCAACTCTGTGCGAAGGGACTAAAGAAGAAGGTGACACGTGGATGACAGCTCGCTGAACAGTGCGCACCGAGCTCGCGCTGACATCTCACCAACTCTGCGCGGAGGGACCAAGGGAGAAGATGATACGTGGAAGGCAGCTCGCTGAATAGTACCCTACCTACGTAGCATTTCGGCGACGAGCTCATCATAACCTATCCACCATAGAAACTGGAACGAACGTCTCAACGCACCTTACCCGCGAAAAGCGCTCGAGGCGCCACGTCACCCCGGCCACGTCACCCCGGAATCACAGGGAGCAGGAAGCATACCCCTGCTATAAATACCCCTGGCATGCATTTATGGGGGAGATCCCGAATTTATTGCTCTCTTAGATATAACTCTCTCTCTCTCTCTCTCTCCACACTATTGTAAGGACATTATTTAGAACACCGAACTGGATTCCCTTCGGAACTAGTTCAAAAATCTAAATAATTTGTCTCGTTTCAACAATCAATATAAAGAATACGGTGTCCGACCTGTTCATCCTATGCACCCGACCTATCTCTTATAAACCCCGACCTATTCCTTGCAAAGCTGTATCCTTTCTATTTACGAAAATCTCACCCCTTTCACATTATTTTATATTAAAACATTATAATCTCCTCGGTGATCATTTGGATCAACAGTTGGCGCTAGAAGGAGGGGTTCTATGCTAGCACACCGACCTGAACAACACCATACTCTTAGGCGAGCTCAACTTCCTCGAGGAGCAACGCGACCACTCCCTACTCCGCATCCAGAACTACCAATAGCTAGCCTCAAAGTACTACAACAAAAAGGTCAAAGGCCGATTCTTCACCGAAGGCGACCTGATTCTGCGCAAGGTCTTTGAAAACACGGCCGAACTGAACGCAGGCAAGCTCGGGGCGAATTGGGAAGGTCCCTACCTCGTATCCAAGATCGTCAAGCTCGGGGTTTACGAGCAAACCAGAATGAACGGCGACGCAATCCCACGCTCGTGGAACTCAATGAACCTAAAGTGGAACTACTATTAAACCACCCGAGCTCGGCTGTCCCCCTTATCATTGTAACCACCTGAACTACGAATGGCTTGATCCCTTCTACTAAACGGTACGTAGGCAACCCTTAACCAGGGTGCAGCTATAAATCTAATAAAATCTTATCGTCCGGATTCAAAAAAAAAACAAGAAAGCTCAAAGCTCGCACTCCTACAACACACAAGCTATTAAGTGCTAAAGCCGAGCTCAAAGCTCGCACCCCTACGGCACACAAGCTATTAAGTGCCAAAGCCGAGCTCATAGCTCGCACCCTCACGGCACACAAGCCGTTAAGTGCCCAAGCCGAGCTCGCCACTCGCACCAAAATAAAGACACACAAGCCCTAAGTGTCTTAAGCCGAGCTCGCTACTCGCACCTAAAGAAAGGCACACAAGCTTTAAGTGTCTTAAACCGAGTTACACCTCGTACCAAACCCTTACGGGGTCAATCAAGCAAACAATAAGCAAAGTTCTTTTCATTTATAAAAAAATGGGGGGTTATACGCCAGATTCCACAATGGCACTACGACCTACAAAAAAAATGTAAAATAAAAAAGATTTACAAATGCCACTATGGCCTACAAAAAAAAAAAAAGAAGAAGAAATCTACAAATGGCACTTCGGCCTACAAAAAACCTACACCCCGTCAACACGGGTACTATCTATATCGTCCGGGCTGACCATTCGCACATTTGTGCCATGCTCACCTCGGAACGGCTGGTTCGACTCCAGCGGCTCTTCCAGGATCCGGTCTGAACGGGCAGGGCAGCAGTGTCAGCTAGAGCAGGCAGTGCAGTGGCATCCGAGGCTGGATCCAAAGCAGTTGGATCCGAAGCTCCTCGGGAAGGAGACGAGGCCGGACCGGTCTGGCCAGACGGAGGTTGCCGAAGCTGGACTTCAGAGATAGGATCGGAAGGGACCTCCAAGTCTTCCGGACTCAGCTCCGGAAAGACAACCTGATCCAACTCAGCTTCGAACTTCAGCTCATCCGCCTTCAGCTCGCCATCCGATAAAACGGTACCACCAAGTTATCCTCGGCCTCAATCCTCTCTAGACACTACCGCGTACCGACCACGTGACTAAGCAACATGTGCGTAGGCAAGGCCCGGTCCCGACCAGCTAGATGAGCGCGAATCTTTTCTATTTTAGCAGCAAATTTCTGGTTCCGAGCCGCCCATCTCCTCTTAACCCGGTCATTTTCCTTGGCAACGGCCCCCTTTGCCCGCTCAATGGCACCCTCCAGCCACCCGACCCTGGATTGGGCCGCTTCTCGCTCCCCACAGGCCTTCGCCATCTCCCCTCTCGCAAGGGCAAGCTCCTCTTCAAGAGCGGCCGATCTCGCCTTCTCTGCCTCCAGCTCGGCGAGAGCTTGATCCGCTTCCATCGCCCGGGCACGCACCTGCTCCATGGATGACTCCAGAGCGGAGGATCGGGCATTCTCATCCTTCAACGCCTTCCTAGCCTCACGGATGACGGCCGTCAACTCCGTCTCCCCACCTCGGTACGCATCTTCAGGCGCTCGTTAGCCCGCTCCTGCTCAATCACCTGCCGCTCGTACCTCTCGCCAAGAGTGGCCAAGTTGACCATCGTCTGCAAAAACAGGCAAAAAAATAAACAAACAAAAGAAAAAAGGGAAAGCAAGTTGAATATCGGGCTCAAGCGTAACTCACCCGAACTAGAGAACGGGACGTGCTCTGAAAGGCGTCAGACTCCGCCATTTCTGAGACATGGCAGAGAAGGGGCCTCCTCCCAAGGGCGGCTGTAAAGACCAAATCGGCACATGCGGCCTTGTCCGAAACAAAGGGCGCGTCACCGCGCTCATAGCTGAAGTCGAAGCTATGATCCACGGGATCCTCATCGCCACCCATCGCAGCGCCGGTACCATCATCACCAGGTACCTCGGGCTCATCCTTGGCCTCGTCGCTGACCTCGACGACTTCGGGCTCAGTGGCCACCCGCTCTACGACCGCATCGCCCCCCAGAGTCTCAGATGCTTTGACCCCCCGACCAGCAGACAGCTCGGTCACCGGAATCCCAGCCACCTCGGGCCCTTCAGATATATACCTCAACCACCGGCTCTTCGCGCAGCTCGGCCCCTTGATCCAGCGTCACGTCCTCCCGACCTTGGGAGGAGGACTCCAGCCCAGCGGTCTGTTGCCCACTAGGCACGTCGATCTGACTGCCGACCCGACCTATAGAGGAGGACTCCACCCCATCGGTCCTCCTCTTCTTGGAAATTATCTTGCCCTTACCCTCACCCGCCCTCTTGCTGGGAACGGGCGGGGACCCACCAGCCTGCTGCTGATCTTGCCGAGCTGGGTCCTCCGAAGACAAAGAAGGATGCGCGACAAAAGAGTCTGAATAGGACGGGATGGCAAATCTCGAACGACCTATCGACAGAAAACCATCAGCACGGTTAAAAAAAAAAAAAAAAAAGGGAACGACCTACCAGACATTGCCTTAGTAATTTTCTCCGCGGTGAAGGACTTCCAATCTCTCGGATGCAGCGACCTGAGCACAGCTAGAACACCGCCGTAATCAGATAGCTTGATACCTGCAGTATACGAACCTGAAAGCAAAACCACAACGTCAGTTAGAATAAAAAGAAAACATGAAACCCGATCTACAAGCCTCTACCCGGAGAAAAATTCCAATCCCGGACGTATCCTCCCGTCGGGTCAAGACTGACCACCTCGGTAGCACGGACGAAGAAGTAGCTGCGAGACCAGTGGTCGACCTTGCTCAGCTTATCTTCGATAAGGTCCACCTTGGGCATAATACGTTCACGGGTACGCAGAGTTCCCCTTCTCATAGGTGAGGTCCTCGAACATACGGGAAGTGACCACCATGTCACACTCCCACCTAAGGGTCAGCATCACGACCATGCCTTGAATCGTGGACGAACAGATCTGGAAAAAGGCCAAACCCCGTCTCTTGCAATACACGACGAACTGGTCGGGAAGGGGGAGACGCAGCCCGCACTTCGTGAAGAAGCTCCCGTACAGGCAAACGAAACCCTCTGGAGGATTCCATTGGCGTTCCGCCGACCTGGGAAGTCGGAGCTCGGTGGACCTGGGAAATCCACACTCTGACGCCAACCTCGCAAGCGACTCCTGGGTGCTCCAAGTCGGTGAACCACCCAGGTCGTAGGAAACCTGGGGAGGCTTCGGAGCCCTAGGTTTCCGAACTCTTCCAGTTCGTCCACCTCCCCGCCCAGCCAGATCAACGCCGCGACCACCGGAGGAAGTGCTTCCAACCACCGGCCTCCCTCGTTGAGCCCCAAAAATCGAGGGAACATCCTCCGAAATCGAGGGAACAGACTATGTCTCAACGTCGTCACCGCGACACGGAGAAGAGGTACGCTCTGAACCATCGTTCGGCGAAGAACTTCTCGTCGGAGAATCATCGCGGTCGCTAAGAGACGCCGATTCACCGCTTGATTCAACTTTGGGCCTTCGCAACATCGACGCCATCGCACGAATCGAAGGGCGAAGCTTCCGAATAAACAAAACCGACAACGAATAAACGAAGAAATCGAGTCCCGGATAAAAATTTCACAGAAGAGAAGGAGAGGTTACCTTGAGTATATGCGCATGAGAATAAAAAGGAGGAATAATGAGGAAGAGGGTTTAAATAGGAAGATGATGGGAAAGCGAAACGACGGCCTGACACATGGCGAAACCCCATTGATGGCGTCGCTTCGGTATCCACTCGCAGAAAGTGGAGGGTCACTTCGAAGAACGCGAAAGCGCCTCTTACACTCCCCCGCATGGCCGACACGCGCAAATCAATCCCTAGTTTTAGCAGAGGGACCGACACGTGTGATTAATTGTTCCCGCCCAACCGATCTCCACAGTAAACCCTAAAATCTTGAGGACCGACCTGAGATGCGCCGAGCTAACAAAAAAAATCAAAATTTGATGCATTCACCACGCCTCCTGACACCGAACGGGGGGGGGGGGGGGGCAATTGTTGGAGGTGGGCTTAGCACCCCCAATTAGCTAGGTCTGTCTCAGCAAGTAAAGCCCATCAAATCCAAGCACAGCCAAATGTCAATGCAGGGGCCCACCGAGCTCGCGCTGACATCCCACCGACTATGTGCGAAGGGACCAAAGGAGAAGGTGACACGTGGAGGGCAGCTCGCTGAACAGTGCGCACCGAGCTCGCGCTGACATCTCACCAACTCTGCGCGGAGGGACCAAGGGAGAAGATGGTACGTGGAAGGCAGCTCGCTGAATAGTACCTTACCTACGTAGCAGTTCGGCGACGAGCTCATCATAACCTATCCACCGTAGAAACTGGAACACACGTCTCAAGGCACCTTACCCGCGAAAAGCGCTCGAGGCGCCACGTCACCCCGGAATCACGGGGAGCAGGAAGCATACCCCTGCTATAAATATCCCCTAGCATGCATTTATGGGGGAGATCCCGAATTTATTGCTCTCTTAAATATAGCTCTCTTAAATATAACTCTCTCTCTCTACACTATTGTAAGGACATTATTTAGAACACCGAACTGGATTCCCTTCGGAACTAGTTCGAAAATCTAAATAATCTATCTCGTTTCAACAATTAATATAAAGAATACGGTCATCGACCTGTTCATCCTATGCACCCGACATATCTCTTATAAACCCGGCCTATTCCTTACAATGTATCATTCTATTTACGAAAATCTCACACCCTTTCACATTATTCTATATTAAAACAATATAATCTTCTCGGATAATTTGGATCAACATTCACCAATCATTTGTCCAATACTTATAACTAATATTGACATAACGCATATATAATAATAAAAGTAAAATACAAATATTGATAAGAGTACGAATTTGGTGTAATCGAAAACGTTAAAATAAAATTGATGTTTTCAAGAATATCAGTTCTCATTAGTTTGTATATACTATATATATATATATATATATATATATACATCTCCGCTTTTGTGTAATGTGTATATACGAAATAGTTTTAACAGATCACGCAGTTTTGTCCTCTTATACATTTTAATTTATAATCGTTTTATACGACGACATGTTCCTTATAAATTCCAACTCATCCAATTACCCAAAAAAAGGGAAAATATTCCAACTCATTCTATATTTTTAGCTAAAGTCTCCAGCTCAAGAACCCTAATCATTAATCCCAAAAAAGGACACTTAATTATAAACTCACAAACATAACTTAATCAAAAGAAAGTTCACAACAAATACAATACAGACTTCGAAACAGCTTAAACAAGAACATTTATTTAAAAAACTCCAAATTAAATCAACTTTTAAGATTGATGATTTTTTGGTATTTTCACGAGCCTTGGTAAAGTCCATGTGAAGCAGCTTCTAAGACACAATCCATAGCTTGAAACCCTATTCTCTCTTTCTCCAGATCATACACAACCTTCACATTCTGCTGCTGAAAGCTCCCAAAAACCCCGGCCGGACCGTAATCTCCATCTCCCATGTTCCGAAACAACAAGCATTTCAGCCGTCGCTAGGTGCACTCATTGCGTAAAAAGAGTTCCCTTTCGGAAGGAGTAAGGTTGCATTGTTCAAGAAATGGAATGTGATTGAAGGAAAGATCATCATTACATTGTTCTCGAGACTAGTGAGATTGTTATTAGGGCATGGGACTTTGTAGCATAGATCAAAGCCTGTTCTTGATTCTGCTTCCGTGGCTCTGGGATATGTGATGGTTGATTGGAGAGTTGTGAGGATTTGTGAGTAGAAAGGATCGGGTAAATGTGTGTAAGTCGTACCCGAATCAATCAACATTCCTCCATTGCCTTGTGCATCAATCTGTCTTAATGTCAAGGGAACTTTTGGGGCAGTGACATTTGTGCCTATTGTAATGGATTCTAAGCCGATGTAGTAGCTGTTAGGGTACATTGGAGTATTCAACATGGGCGTAAACTGCAAAGAGTTTGTGAGATTGATGGATAAAGGAGAGTCTCCTATGATCAAAGGGCTTGAGATGTTAGGGTTGTTGACAAACTTGAAAGGCAAGAAACAATGAGAAAATCCATTTTGAACAAACCCTAATTGTGATGGGAGAGAAAGTAAACCTCTTCCAAACCCGGAAATGCCAATAGATTCGTGGTAAGTGGATGAAACGCACCCAAAAGAGAATCTTGGGACATCCCAGCTGGTTCGAACCTTTAATATATCTTTGGTTAGAATCCCAGAGACAAGACCACCTTCACCATAAGTATAAGCAAAAGAGGGACAAGGCCTTAAGCAAGTGGACTTGAGAAGCATACCCACAGAGCAGCCAGCGATTGCGCAACGGATTGTCTGAACTATGGATCTCCATGCAAAATGAACTAGCACAAGAGGCTCTAAAAGATGATGATGAGTGCAGAGGAGAGAAGATTGATGATGATTTTAGATTGTTGTTCTTGGTATCATAACAATCTACGCAATCAAAACTTAGATTCCCACATGGGACCCAGGTGAGATCACTTCCTGTGTCCATGTACACTTGGACTGCTTGTGGAGGTGTTCCGATGTTTAAGGTTATCAAATAACCATCTCTCACTTCTCTCAACGGCTCCAGTACAACATCTACAGATGATTCTAATGGCCTCTTGATTTGAGACTTTGGTGTGGGAAGACAAACACTTGATTTGGTTAAGCCAAGAACAAGAAAGGAAGGTGATGATGAGGAACTAGGGTTTTTATGTTCTCTTGCTTGGGTTTTGTTGGTAGTATTGGAAAAAATTGGAATGAGTAGGAAGATAAACAAGACATGGATTTTGGTTGCCATCACTTAGCTTACAATATGGTGGTGAAGAAGAAAGAAATGTAAAATGAAAGTTTTGATATTGTATGTGTTTTGAGTGAAGTTAGTTTTGGTATTTATAGAGACGAAGAATTAGGGTTTTAAAAGCCTTTATTACAATATATATATTTTTTTTTTGATAACCTCAATTATTACAATTAATAGTTTTGTGTACTTTATATGCAAGAGTTAGTATATAAATCATGTATTTGATAAACCAAGCTTTATATGTACTCTTCCATGTGATATTTAGATTACGCTATTTTAAATTAGATATCATAAGCTTCTAATGGACCGCACTTCGTCTCACGTGGAATAAAGTATACTGGTAATGATCATTAACCTAAGTTTTAATAACCTACATGATAGCTAATTAATATATTTGTGTAAAATATTTTTATAATATTATTTAAGAAGATATTTTTTAAAATTAACTTTGTTTTGTAAGTTATTAGATATTATGCGATAATTGAAATATGAAAGGATATAATTTTTTTTTTGGTCGAACGAAATAATATAATTGTTTTTAAAATTATTGATGAGAATATGAAAAATATTTATTTATCATTAAAGAGGTTATTTACTATTTAGTTTCTTAATTATTTTTAATATTATATAATTTTAAATAATAATCAATATATATATATATATTAAAAAAACATTATTCGGAATCTTGCTATATTTTTACTATGATTTATTATATTTGATTTGAATATATATCAAAATAAAAGTTAAAAAATTTTTTATAAAAAGTTAGCCACAAGAAAATTAATTTGTTTAAGGGTTCGTAAACTAATCACAAAACTATAGTCATTAAACGATGCATATTAGAGTTATGTTTTCAATATTATAGGTTTTGTGGGTTAACCCGAATAATATTTTAGTCCATTGTAAAACGGGTTAAATAGACAAATTATTCCGTTTGATAACTCTATCTATAATCATGAGTTAGACATATTATAAAATTCAAATAAAAATAAGTTTTCTTAAATTTCAAAATAATTTCTTTAAAAAAAGACCATACACTATAATTAGCGCGGATTAAGTTTTAGTCCTTCATTAGTACGCAAGAAAATATATTAACATTACACGAAACTAGTTCAAATGTTACATATTACTAAGAGTTATCTTCGAGAAAATCAATCAAACTATCCAGTTTTGACACATTTGTGATTTGTGTTGAGGTCGATTCATCGTATCATGAGATATATTGAAAGTTTTTTGTTTTTCATATTCAACTAGATCTGTGTTTAGATTTCAAAATATAAAACTTACTGATGATCATATATAGTAAAAGCGAAGTAAATTTTCGGAATGGAGCTATCTCATTCACCCTAAACCGTGAAATTCGGTTAATACATTTTCCGGTTCAAATTAAGTTTTTTTAGATTTTGAAATTTGTCGTACCGATTATCGATTTTTGGGCTTTTAATTTATGGTGTTTCGTAATATTGGGTTTCAAATCATATATAGGTTTGCATTTTTAAAATTTTATTTTCGATGTTGTTAACAAAAAAATACCGTTTTTAAATTTTTGTCTTCAAAATTGTCAAAAAAAAGAAGCAAAATATAGATTTTTTTGTTTAAATTTTTTGAAAATATATAGTAAAAGCGAAGTAAATTTTCAGAATGAAGCTCTCTCATTCACCATAAACCGTAAAACTCGGTTAATACCTTTTCCGGTTCAAATTAAGTTTTTTTAGATTTTGAAATTTGTCGTACCGATTATCGATTTTTGGGCTTTTAATTTATGGTGTTTCGTAATAGTGGGTTTCAAATCATATATGGGTTTGCATTTTTTAAATTTTATTTTTGATGTTGTCACTAAAAAAAACCGTTTTTAAATTTTGGTCTTCAAAATTGTCAAAAAAAAAAAAAACAAAATATCGATTTTTTGGTTTACATTTTTTAAAATTCATCTAATGTTTTTTTTTTTTGAATTTGCTGTATTTGGTTATTCATGTTTTCGTGATGGGTTATATTTTGAGTGTGAAATTTTGAGTGTGAAACATTAACAAATATTTGACATTATGTATTTGCAAAAATCGAGATTGCTGACCCAATAATTAGAAAATCCTAACCTACATTTGATTGTATTTGTAATTAGTCGGTGCCGTATATATTAAAAATGTGAAAATATATATTTTTGCCAATATTCGTATCTAATCTTTGTCGTATATATTAAAAATATAAAAGTGTATATTTTTCTGATTTTCGTATCTAATATTTGTACTTATCTTATTTTCGTATCTAATATTTGTACTTATCTTAATTAAACAAAATCTCTAAAAGTATCTAATATTTGTACTTATCCTAGCATGTGTAGTGGCTATAAATATCACGTCCTCTTATTCTTCTTTCTGTGTTTGGTATACGTTTTTTTGTTACGTTTAGTCGTTCTTTCTTTTTGGCTTTGTATGTTTTTTTTTTTAATTTTAGTTTTGGGTCGATGTTCTTCGAACTGTACATGTATGGTTATTTTCATCTTGATGTCACTGATTGTTGTTTTTGTCGTCTTATTGTGTGTAGGTGTTTACTCGAAAACCCCTGCTATGTTTGCTGTTTTTAAAAAAAAAAATATTTGTTCTTGCCTCTTAGCTTAGTTTTTGAGTGTTGTTCGTTGTGATGACTGATGAAGAAGATGCTATAAACTAT
Organism: Eutrema japonicum; assembly: GCA_030161315.1. Lineage (NCBI taxonomy): Eukaryota > Viridiplantae > Streptophyta > Magnoliopsida > Brassicales > Brassicaceae > Eutrema > Eutrema japonicum. The sequence continues at coordinate 15,745,150 of BSQW01000014.1, forward strand.
GCAATAATTCTGGCGAAGAACAAGCGCTTCCAAGATCACAACAAGCATGTGATGACTGATGAAGAAGATGACTCCATATGGGATTCATTGCCTGCATCACTGTCAGTATTGCTTATACCGTCCCTAAAAGAGGTATGCATCGATTTTACTTTGATATAACAAATATGGGATTCATTGCCTGATTCATTGACTGATGAAGAAGATAACTCCATATGGGATTCATTGCCTGATTCATTGCCTGCATCACTGTCATAATATATGATTATTTTTGGATCATGTGGCATCGTTTCTCATCTTTCTCTCCGTTGTTCTCCTGTTGTAACAAAAGTTAGCTTTTCTTATCATCATCACAAGATGCTTGGGTACATTTTATAAAATATATTCTTTGGAAGCATACCGAGTCGAAAAATCTCATCTTTGGCAGTGGTAACCTCAGACAAGAGGAGGATGATGTCAAATCCTTCATTGCATGACCTGAATACGATGACCTTAAGATAGATATTGATGATCCAGATTTTTCTTCAAACCCATGATTCTTGTGTTTTCCCTTATTCCTATCTTCAAAATCAAACAAAAAGATGTGGAATTCTTAAGGGTATTGATATTTCTCATGTTGACGACCAAAAAAAAAGAATCATGTTCTCACCGAGTTCACTATTAACACATTTATTTTTGGGTTTAGCTTGACTAGGAGTCAAAAGTTTGGAGATAGAAGAAGATGAAGCAAATGATGACACTTTTGGCTGAGGAATGGGACTCAAACGTTCATCTTTCTGTCTACACCCTTTAAGTCCTCTTCAGAAACAAAATCAGAATGTTTAGATGAAAGCAAATTTGATTGATTCTGAGAAAAAAGAAGTCGTCCCTCTCAAGTTATTTTTATTTTTTTTTATCTTTTTACCATCTGGTAACTTGCGATGGATCTCTTGAGTTCCTGTCTGCTTCACATTCGGTGAATTACATAGAGAGGCTCTCAGATCGTGACATAGGTCAAACTCAAACTCAATGCTCGCCACAAAAAGTCTGCTGCCTTGAGTTGTCGTCGGCATTAAAACATCCGACTTATGAAGCTGTGTGTTATTGGTGAAACCATTGTTCAGTAGAGACAAATCCTCAACATCAAGAACACCTTCACAATAATTGCTAATTGTCAATTTTCAAAATACAGAATCGAAGCGGATCATATAGCAAAATATATATAATAATGGAATTGTTAAATAATTGAATAGCAAGAATCATTTTAGATGAATAGACAATAGAGTTTCCGCAAAATATTTGTAAGTAGATTAATAACATTTTGTTTTATTTTGTTCTAATCATAATTTTTAGCACGACTATAATGGATAGCGGAATCACTTTTCAAAATATGATAACTTAAGGAATCCTTATTTGAATGATAAAAAAAATACTGGAATAATGTTTTAAAAATGTTAAAATGTTAAAACCATATACAATAGTTGAAATAAAAGGGTGAGACCTGGATCGGTAAAAAAAAACATTATCCCAAACAAAGACTTGGACGAGCAGCGATTTTCGAATAAACACATGGAAGTGTCTTAACCGAGTGCTTATGATTTTCTTTGACTTCAAACTCATTCACGCCAATTTTTAAGCTCCCAAAAAATTCTTGGGAAAAATCATAGTAACTATAATTATATTTTTTCAGGTTTGTTAAATTCACAAAATGCATTTAGGAAATTGAGAAGAAACCAGGGTTGGTGAAAAAAGCAGTGTCCTAGGCCAACATTTTACGATGATTCCATCTACTATGTTTATCTCTTATCACCTTTTCTCTTGCTGCTAATGTAAATTGAGAGAGTGTTTCAAAAATCTAATCAATTTATGAATAAGTAAATGAGATTTAGATATGAGAGAAATAGAGAGGGAAGACGATGATTGTACTCGATGATGAATCAATTTCTTGAGAATCCATTGTCCTTTTCGATTCTTGATTTTGGAAAACTGAATTTGGAAATGGGAAAATATGTTTTAATCACCCATACGAGAATTTAAAAAGAGAGAAAAATTTGAAAATGGATTTAAGCATTTATTTACTCTCCGGAAACATTCAATTCAAAGCCAAAATTGATTGATTGCGGTTATATTCTTCTGTGGTGTTTTATATTTAAAACAATTGACTGTCTTAAATGTAAATCTCTATGTAGACCAATGATTAAACCTTCTTTCTCTATATAGATTATAAATCTTCATAACATTGGTAAAGAAAATCCAAATGTAATAAATTGTAACAAAAGAGAATGGAGATGAAATATCAGATGGAAAGATCGACCTCCGATCCATAAACGTGGACAAATTTTCCTTCTTTCAAATAGTTCTCATATCTAACATAAATTCTTAACTATAACAAACTAAACCAAAAATAGATACCAAACGTTCAAATTAACACAACCGAAATTGACAATAAACCTGAAATAGAACCTCTAAAAGACAAATCGCCAATCAGCTCAACTATAACAACACACTGATCTCTAATTTCCCATGCACCAAATTAGAGAATTCAACGTTAGACAAACCGAGATAAGAGAATTTCAGCCACAATTACTTCATACAACAATATAACAATTAGAGATCAACATGATTCTATCTAACACTACTTTCCTCACAAAAGCCATGTCCCAGTGTCCTGCTATCATCAGTTTATACTTGATTGTAATATGTGAAGGTTTTATATAGAACCTACACGCATACAGATTATGCTCTTCATTTGTATACACAAGCCGGTGTGATAGATAGAGGAATTACTTGATCATTTGGCGTTATTCAAGATCTCTAGAGAGTTTACATGCTACTTTTTTCACCAGCTCTGTGTAACCAAGATGATGAAGTCTCAGCTAAGAACCCAAAACACAAAATACATACAAAAAGGTTGTAGCATTGGTATCTGTATACGTCAAAATCTTACCGACATATCTTCACCAGAAACACCCTCAGCTATAACATATTAGTAACCATATTAGAATCATTTTCTATGTGATAAATTGAAGATATAACATGTACATATATGGCCACTACTGCAATTTATTTATGTTGATGCTAACTCTAATTTCTACATATACAAAAATTATACTCAATAATGTTAAGAGTCTCTGAAATAAAACAAAATTTCATAAAACAATACAAAAATGCAATTTTGAGTATTTTTGATAATAAAAAACAATGATGGAAAAAAGACAATCACCTCTGACCAATTACACATAAGTAATTGGTGGATCCGCTTCAAAAATTTCTAGCAACCAGGAAGGAAACCTGCCGCAACATAATATTAACATTTATATCTCTAAGGGTCTAATTTATGATGATTGTAATTATTATTAGTCTTGATATATATACAACGCTCAGATTTTGGATCAACATATTAATTCTTAATAGAATAATCTTACTACAATTCATTATCATTAGCAATTTATTCAATTTGATCGATTAAGTTAAACAAGTTTTATTCACGTTTTTGTCAATTCAATCGGTTAAGTTATAGATTTTTAGTCAATTCGATCGATTAATCTATGTCTTTGTTAATTGTTTTTTTTTCAAAAATATACAATTTTGTATAATTTTAATTAGATACATTATAACAGCGAAAAGTAATTAGTCAACTAATAATTTTTTAAAGAAATTATTCAATTTTAAAAAAGTGTAACGACTAGAATAGGAACGACGATAAATTATATTATTTAAATAACATTAAAAACCTTAAAATCAAAAATTGGATAGTAACAAAGAAAATGTTAGCCCCAAAAATCTCATGCTCTCTTTCTTAATTTCACAAGAATTATTATACTACATTTAATGAAATTGATTATCTACAAATCCATGCAATTATAAATTATAATTTCTATTCAAAATTTCAAATATAAGAAGAACAAAAACCAGAAGAATAATAAGAAGAAAAAGTAGAAGGAGACGAAGACGAAGACAAAGACGAAGACGAAGACGAAGACGAAGACGAAGACGAAGACGAAGACGAAGACGAAGACGAAGAAGAAGAAGAAGAAGAAGAAGAAGAAGAAGAAGAAGAAGAAGAAAAAAGTCGAAAAAGACAACGAAGATGTCGAAAGAGACAAGGAGGAAGAAGGCAAAGACAAAGTCATGTAAAACCCGGAAGAAAAAGGAAAAAAGGGAGAACACAAAATAATAAAGAAGGATAAGGATACAAAGATGTGGAAGTTGAAGAAAAATAAGAAAACCATAAGAATAGGAATAAGAAGTCGGAAAGGTTAAAGACGAAGAAATACAAGAAAACCGGTAGATGAAGAAAACGAAGTAGAAAAATAAGAAAACCAAAAGATGATGTAGACGAAGTAGAAGAAAGTGAAGATGATGATAGCGACTAAGAAAAATCAAAAGAATAAGAATTTAAATAAGACAAAGAATATGAAGGAGAAGAGGAAGAAGAGGAGGAGTAAAAATTGGAAAGAAATAAAAGAAGAAGTCGGGGAATACAAATATGGTGAAAATGAAGAACGAAAATGAAGTCGAAGATGATGAAAAAGAAGAACGAAAATACGAGAAAGAAGGTAAATCGGAAGATGAAGAAGATGAAGTAGATGAAGACGAAGCAAAAGAGGAAGATGACGAAGACGAGATAAGTAAGAATAATAGAAAGAAGAAAAATCAGAAGAAAGAGGACGAAGAAAAACCGAATGAAAATGAAGAAGCATAAGTTGGAGAAGACAAAGACGATAAAGTAAGAGGAAGTCGAAGACGGTGAAGATGAAGAAGGAAAAGATGAGGAAGATGAAAAAAAGAAGACGACCGGAAGATACTTACGTTAAATATGAGGAAGGAGACCGGAAGAAGAATTCGGAAAATGTGAGGATACTTACGTTAAATATGAGGAAGGAGACCGGAAAGATGAATATGACAACGTATGAGAAGGTGACTAAGAAAAACCTGAAGAATAATAAACCAGAGAAGGAAGAAGAAGAGGAAGAGGAAAAGGAAGAAGAAGACGAATAAAAACATGAAGAAAAAGAAGAAGTCGAAGAAGAAAAAGATTATGAAAAAGAAGAAGCCCAAGACGATGAAAAAAATAAGAAAAATACGAGGAAAAATAAAAAAACGAAATATAAAGCACATGAAAAAGGGAAAAAGAAAAAAAAGCCTTTAAGAACATGTCAGTGTAGTTTTTTGTAATGGTGGTCTTAATTTTTTTTTTTTTTGGTATATATTTCTATTTTTGAAAATATTAGAAGCACATGAGAGAGAGAGAGAGAGATAGTTCATTTCTATCTTCATGGACATGTAATTGATCTATATTTTCGTGTTTATGATTTCTCTTTATTCTGATTGGTAAAAAGGTATTTAAAGCTTTCAAGAACAATTTTATGTTGTTGTTTATAAGGTAACAACGAAGAAAAGACTCAAGATTTTGATTACATATCCAAAAATGAAGCCACAAAAGAAGACTATGAACGTTGTATATAAATAAGTCTTTCAAAATATGTTTTAAAGCGGTCTTTTGTTTTATTTTAATTAATATGGTTTTGATACAATTATTGGTCTTCGTCTGTTTCTATAAGTAAATATTATTGGTTATTATTTTTTTATTTTTTTGGTTGATCGTATATATGTCTTACATTGTTATTATATTTATGTTCGGTTTCATAATATATGTTCGGTAACAAAGAATTCGGAAAATACGAGGACCCATAAGTTAAAGATGAGGAAGGAGACCGGAAGATGAAGATGCCAAAGTCTGAGAAGGTGAAGATTCGGAAGGAAGCTAAGAAAAACCAGAATAATAAGGAACCATAGAAGACAAAGAAGACAAATACAATGAATTAGGAGAAGTCGAAGAACAAGAAGATCGACGGATACAAACCGGAAGAAAAAAAAGAAGAGGAAGTCGAAGAAGACGAAGATTATGAAAAAGAAGAAGCCAAAGACGATGAAAAAAATAAGGAAATTATGAATAAGAAGAAAAACCGAAAGATAAAGAAAAGGAAGAAGATAAAACAGAAGATGTAAAAGACGACGAAAAACCTGAATAATAGGATGTCGAGAAGGCGAAGATGATGAAAAAGGATAAGGAAGAAGAAGACGGAGAAAAACTAAGAGAGAGAGAGAGAGCCTTCAAGAACATTTAAGTGTAGTTTTTTGGTAATGGTAGTTTTATTTCTTTTATATATATATTCTATTTTTTAATTCTAATGTAAGCCTCTTAATCAACAATAATTGATAGAATCGCTATTATGCGTTTTAGCACATCTTCGATCACGACTTCGAAACATATCTATTTTATTTGTTTGAGTTTTTAATATTAACCCTTAAATATTGTGTTAATAAGGAAAGTACTTGAAATTACAGAGTGTTTAGAAAAACAAGCATTGCTCGAGGAGAAAATGGCAACGATCCACGAACCATATCTATGTATGAACAAAGAAATTTTAGAGATATTGAATTCGACAATACTGAATCGGTTCCAAACCCTGTTTGAAATGCTTGATAAAAATTATAGAAGCTACAAGGAAACCATGGTTGAAACAATGAAGATGTTTTGGCGTCGAAAAAATGTGTGATTGTTATGAAGAAGGAGAAGGAAGATATGGGGGAGATGTTTGAAGGTAAATTAAGAGAGCAAAAGAGAGAAGTAGAAGTAGAAGGAGACAAGACTAAACCCATATATTGTGGAATTTATCTTTCATGGTGGAGAAGAAGAGGAAGAAGAACATGCTTGAGATTATCGAGGAAGAATCAAGGGAGATCTAAATTAGGAATCTAGAGAGATAGAGAGAGAGAGTAATGGAAACCGAAAATGGAATATTTTGATTCAAAGTTGAATATGGCGAGAAAGAGGACGAATATGAGACGAAGAAACACGGAAGAATATGAAGATGATGAAGAAGAGGGCGAAGAAAAGTCAGACAAAGAAAAAGCCGGAACAAGAAGAGGACGAAAAAAAACCGGAAGAAAAAATTGAAGACAAACCTTAAGAAAAAAAAAGGAAGAAGAAGCCATAGAATTAAAAATAATAAGGAAGAAGAAGAAGAAGTTGAAGAAGAAAAACAGTAGAGAAAGAAGACGACGAATAAGGAAAATGATGTAGAAGAGTGAGAAGAAAATGACGAAGAAAAACAGTGAGAGAGTGAAAAAATAGGAATTCATAGAAGTCAAAGATTATGAAAAAGAAGAGGAAGTAGACGAAGACTAAGACTAAGATGATGAAGAAAAAGTCAGAAAAGACGAGGAATATGACAAAGACAAAGAAAAAGAAAAACCATAAGTAGAATAAGAAGGCGGATGAGACCAAGACGTAGAAGAAGAAGAAGGAGGAGAAAGTAAAGGATTTGGAGAAGAAGAAGGGGAAGAAGGAGTAGAAGAAGACAAAGGTGAAGAAGAAGAAGAAGAAGAAGAAGCCAAAGACGATGAAAAAGAAAAAAAGAAAATATGAGGGAGAAGATAAACCTAAATATGAAAAATACGAAGAAGAAGACAAATCAGAAAAATTTGAGGATGAAGACGGGACGAAGAAAAACCAAAAGAATAATAAGTCAGAGAACGAAGACGATGAAGAAGGAAAACCGGAAGAGATAGACGAAAACAAACCGAAAGAGTAAGATTAAGAAGAATTGTTGGAGAAGACAAAGATGATAAAGAAAAAGTAGTAGAAGTCAAAGAAGATTAAGAAGAAGAAGAAAAAAAAAAAATCAAAGACGATAAAAAGAAGAAGAAAAAGACGAGGAATAACCGATTAGAGCGAGAGACACTTACGACAAAATGGAGAGAGAGAGTTCTAGCGATAGAGAGATAAAAAGGAATTGCTTTGCATACAATGTGTGAGTGAATGAAACATTATTCAATATGTTCTCGAGCTCTATGATTGACATTGCTTTATTTCGTATTTTTTTATGAATAATATTGGTTGTTATTTCTTTTTTTTTATTGATCATAAATCTAACATTGTTGTTATATTTGTGTTTGATTTTTTATCGGTAACAAAGTTAATAACTTAATGATGTAATTAGTTTATGAAACCTATATGCCCGCGCAAGGCGCGGGCTACCTACCTAGTAATAGATAAAGTGATCAGTGTTGTGCTTAGGTTTATTGACATTTTAGACAAATTTAAAAAATGTGATCCTTATTCTGGATAAAAAAATATAAGTTTAAAAAATTTATTATTTTGTATCGAAACATACAAAATAATGATACTAAACCAACCCTTCTCAACGAATATGATAACAAAATCATTTAACTTCTCTTATGGCAGTAAAATGTTTAATATCATGGATTTCTCAAACAAAAAGTCGACACACATATATTAAGTTATAGATAAGTAAAATAAATGACTGGCCAATTATATATTTTTGTAAAATTTTATGTGGCTTTAAGTCATTGTCTTATTTTGTACACATGAGGTACAACTTTGAAAGTGATATATATAAAACGTAAGAAAAAAAAATTATGAACGAAAGAATAGTGGTGTAATGGCGGATTTAAGAGATAAAGATTTCTCCCAATGGTTTTCTGCAAGAGATATCGTTCCATATACATAACCCTACTACTATTAGCTTTTTGTTATTGTATACGTTTTTAGTGGCAAAAAGGTACGTAATTTTTATAGGTTTTGAAAAATAGTTAAGGTATGATAGGATAATACAATGTTAAAACTCAAATATACAATTAACAAACTATATTTCGCTGCCGATTTCACTCAATTTGCGAATTGGAAAACAGTAAATTTAAAAATCCACTTCAAATTTGATTTGGCTCCTAATGCTAGTGACGAATCGATATTTATTTTAACTTTATTTCAAATCTTTTAATAAAAGACACACATATATATGTTGTAAAACCGTTTTTTTAGTTTGAATATAATTTTATATTCAATTCAATTTTTTTTAAAAACTATATTTGTACCGTTCTAACCAGTTGTTGACAAACAAAAAAATAAAATAAAATCTAACCAGTTGATCTATTTACTTTTAGGATTAAAAAAAAAACTATATATTCGTGATGCATTTATATGTCGTTGCTATAGATTATAATATATGAAGAATTTTATTTTATTTTATAACAATTTCATTTGTAAAGAACGAACAAAAATTTCTTGGTGAAAATCTAAAATATATTGGCAACTAAAAACTATATATTAATTACATATATGTTTAAGGTAATTATGTGGAAATACTTAGCAAAAAACAAAAGTTATGTGGAAATATATCCAGAAATTAAGGAAGAGAAGAAAATGAGGACTGATCAGCTGGTGAGGTGTACATGACTCATCCACCTAACTGTCTAACCGTTAATTTTGTTTTATATAGATCTAATTACATTTTAAAGTAATTCTACAAATGATGCATCAAGCCATTTTCTCCAAGAGAATTAAAATATAATCAAACAAATAAAAGACAAGAATATACAGATAATATTTTTTTACGTACCCATAAAATGTGTACTTTAATTGTATATTATTTTGCATGTCATCCAATTTAAATCTATTCTAATGGAGCTTCACACGTAAGCCCCACCATATATTGTCACTACAAGAAAACAGGGGTATTTCCGACGGCCAAAGCCGTCGGAAATCCGTCGGAAATGGCCTTTTCCGACGGATTTCCGACGGATTTAAGCTGTCGGTTACAGTTCGTCGGAAATATGGTATCCGTCGGAATCCGTCGGAAATTTCCGACGGATTGTTGCCGTCGGAAAGCCGTCAGACATTTCCGACGGATTTCCGACCGCGTCCGTTCCGACGGATATTCGACGGACTTCCGACGGATACTCCGACGGATATTCAGTCGTAAATGCCGTCGGAAATCCGTCGGAAATTTCCGACGGATTTCCGATGGATATATTACCGACAGAATTTCCGACGGATGATTATCGAATGAATTTGTCGGAAGTCCGTCGTAAATCCGTCGGAAGATATTTCTGACGGATTTCCGACGGTAACTATTTTCGACGGAGTTACGACGGATAATTTGATCGGAAGTTGTCTCGGAAGTCCGTCGGTTCTTCGTCGGAAATAGGTTCCGAAGGATTTACGACGGTAACTATAACGCCCCGACCACCCATGCCTGTGGGCCCCATGCCTTCTCTCGGCCCGTGGGCCCCATGCCTTCTCTCGGCCCGTGGGCCCCATGCCTTATCTGGGCCCGTGGGCCCCACCCTTGTCCGACGGCCGGTGCGTTAATCCGTGAGGCTTGTAATACTTGTTTACTGACCCTGCAATCACCACGTGATCTTTCCCCGTGTTTTGTCCTCACTCACACGATACCGCGAATAACTTCCCGGAATGTCACCCATCCTTAAACTACTCCAGCTCAAGCACGCTTAACTCTGGAGTTCTTTCGGGCAAGTGATCGGAAAAGCTAAGTGCACTTTGGTGTCATAGGTAGCCAAATCAATTCTTATAAGCCTCTCCGCATATACAAGAAATCGGGATGTTACACGAACTTATTCCGACGGTTTTCCGACGGAATTGGTATTTTGAATTTTATTTAATTATTTATTTTTTGGAAATTTATATATTAAAATTATAGAAATTTGAAATATAAATTAAAAATAGAAATAATAAATATATAAATTCATTAAACAAAATTAAAAAAGTCATAACACATTAAAATAAATTGTTCAAAAAAAAAGCATTAAAAGCAAATATTTAGACGGTTGGAGAATCTCCGTCGTCGGGATTATTATCCCGAAACATATGCGGGAAGCATTTTTCCATCATCTTCTCAAAGCAGGAGAACTTCTTGGTGGTAGTCTGTTGCTCCGTCCGTAGCTCTTCAACCTGCTGGTCACGGTCTTTCACCGTTTGGGTGAGCCTCTCGATTTCTACCCGGTACTCCGAAGGATAACGAGGAAACGAGGAAGAAGATTCCTGGGTCGGAAGGGTGCCTAACCCAGCGAATCGACCTTTCACTTGCCGGGTTTGCTGCGAATAATTAAAACCGATAATAAATAAATAACGAAAAAAAAAAAACGAAATGAAATTAAAACTTACCTCAAGTACAATCTGGTTTATCTCTTCCCGGGACAAAGAGTTCGAGGACGACGATCCTTCGATAGTGAGCTGCGATGATAGTTCACGGTCCAGCTTCGTCTTCTTGCTCTTCTCGACAACATCCCGCATCCCCAAGTCCTGTATCTGACCGGTTTTCTTGTTGGTGTGTCTATTCTCGATGAGTTGAAGATAATCGGGTTCGGAACCAGATGCTCTCGCCTGCGAAAATTTGTTAAGTTAAATAAATATAAAAAACAGAATTAACAATAAAAAATTTAAATTAAACTTACCATTTCCATCGCTTCCCGTTCGATGGTCTTTGCGCCCGCGTTGTGGATGTAGACCCCTTTCCCGCCTCGTTGGCTATTTCGGTTCTTCGACTGTTGCTCGGAGGTCTTTTTTGTCGCAGGCTTACTCCAGTACTCACAGAAGCCTTTCCAGACGTCGTCGTCAAGGTCCTTCGGCTTGTCTTTGTTCTGCTTCCACTTCTGTTTCCACTCGTACATGTGCTTCGAGTACGAGTTTGCGGCATACTTGTCGAATGTGTCAATGACTTCGCGCGTATGATGAGAGTCCCACGTGAACTCTTGCTACAATTTTTTTTAAAAATTTGTTACATATCAAAAAGAAAAATTGACAAAATGAAATTCAAAATAAATAATATATCAATAAAGAACGTACCGCGAAAGTCCGGTGCCACACGTCTTTCTCCTCGGCAGGCATGTCCGAATACTTCTTGTACGGTTTGTCCAACATGTTGTGGAGCATCCGTAATATCGACTTGGTGATCTGAGTCGACAGCTTAAACCTGAAAACGTTATGAAAATATATAAATATGTTAAGTTTAAAAATCTAAATAAATTGAAATAATGTACACAAATTTTCTTACCAAGTGCCGTCCTCAAACTTCGGGTCGAGTCGAATGCAATGGCCCCGGTTAGGCTGCCGGACTAGCTCCTCGATCTCAAGGTGGCTCCGAGCAGCGGATTGCTGGGAATCAGGGATGTGAGTTCCCGAGCTCGTTGGTCCCGGAGGAGGCGTACACCGAGAACTCCGAGAACGGCGTCCTTGGTTGCCGCCTCCCAACTGAAGAACATCGTCGTGATCCCTGCGGAAAACGGTAAAATTGTTAGTAAATTAACAAAAAATTCAAAAGTTACCAACATTTTTGAAATTTCCGGAAAAAAATTTAGGAAAAATTCAAATTTTCTGGAAATTCAAATTTTCCGAAAAATTCAAAGTTTACTAAAAATTCAAATATTTCAAAAAATTTCAAAATTTGCTAAAATATTTTAAAATCAGTTTTAATATATAAAAATATTTAGAAAACGTTTTATTACTATAAAAAATATTTAAAACAATTTTATTTCTAAAATAATATTTGAAAAAGGTTTTTATTATTAAAAAAATATTTTAACATCAACTTAAATATATAGAAATATTTTAAAAACGTTTTTATTAGTTATAAAATATTATAAAAGATTTTAATATATACACATATTATAAAAACGTTTTTCAAATTAAAAAAATATTTTAACATCAACTTAAATATTATAAATGATTTTAATATATACACATATTATAAAAACGTTTTTATTACTAAAAAAAATTTTATAAACAATTTTAATATATACAAATATTATGAAAACGTTTTTATTACTTAACAAATATATTAAAAACGTTTTTAATATATAAAAATATTTTAAAAACGATTTTTATTACTTAAACAATATTCTAAACGTTTTTATTACTTAAACAATATTTTAAAAACAATTTTAATATATACAAATATTTTTAAAAATTCAAACAATATCTAGATCTAACAATTCTAAATCAACAATCTAAACACATAAACCATAACACTAATATTATTCTAAATAACAAATTCTATTATAACCACTTAACAATTCACATAAACAAAATTCTAACAACCTAACTAATATATTCCCTAAAACTAAAATGATATAAAACAAAATTAAAGGAATTAATTAAACTTACATGGTTTTGTTGGAGAAGAATTGAGGAATTGAAGATGAGGAGTTGATGAATTGAAGATAAAAACTGAAATTGTGAAGAAGAAGAAGAAAAGAGGGAGAAGAAGAGATTTTCGTTTAGGGAAATTTTGAGAGAAGAGGAAGAAGAAGCGACGGAAGAGAGAGAGGAAGATGAGAGAAATAAGGAAAAAAACTTACGTTTCGTCGATATAATTCGATGGCCGTCGGAAATCCGTCGGATTTTGAAAAATAATTTCATTTACGCGGTTGATATTTCCGCGGTCTCCTCGAAAATATCAATGTCCGTCGGAAATTTCTGACGGATTTCCGACGGATTGGAGAAGATAAGGATTCTCGATTAGTCAGTCAACAAGCACGTGTCTAATTTTTCATATCTGTCGGAAATCCGTCGGAAATTTCCGACGGATTTCCGACGGATAAGGTATATTCCTTGCATGTTTGTCGATTGGTCAGTCAACAAGCACGTGTCTATTTTTTCATATCCGTCGGAAATCCGTCGGAAATTTTCGACGGATTTCCGACGGATTTAGGGTATATTTGGGGTTTAGGGTTTAGGGTTTCTTTATATGATTTAGGGACATGTTATTTACATGTTTCATTCAATAAATATATTAAGTTCATCAATATTACAGGGTTTGCATTAGTTTAAAAATTATACAACATCAAAACATATCGTTTCACATAAATTAACAATATCTTATACTATAACTTATACAAACACTTCCATCAAAATTTTTAAAATCTATATAACACATTTTCTTGATGTATATACAAGGTTAACCTATTTTATATACATCATACAAGTGTTTGTAAACTTTTGCCACAAAAAAAACCTATACCATATACCCTAAACAAGATTTTTAAATATCCGTCGGAAATCCGTCGGAAATTTCCGACGGATTTCCGACGGATTGAGTTGAATCTGGGTTATATCCGAGGGATTGATTTTTCAGCCGATGCAACTGAATCCGTCGGAAATCCGTCGGAAATTTCTGACGGATTTCCGACGGATTCAGTTGCATCGGCTGAAAAATCAATCCCTCGGATATAACCCAGGTTTTATCCGAGGCAGCTTATTCCGTCGGAAATCTGTCGGAAATTTCCGACGGATTTCCGACGGATATTTAAAAATCTTGTTTAGGGTATAGGGTATATGTTTTTTTTTTGTGGCAAAAGTTTTCAAACACTTGTATGATGTATATAAAATAGGTTATATAGAATTTATAATATTTTTTTTGTTGCAAAATTCCGATTTTGTTACACTTAATCAAATGTCTAACTTTATAAAACTTCGACATAACTGATATATTACACATTACAATTCTAGTTCAAATATATGTACATATTTTACGGTGCAAATTTTATAATTAAAACTACTGTCAATCCGATGATGAGTAATCTGATTCTCCTGAATCGGAAGGTTCCCCAAATTCGTCAAATTCTTCTTCTGAATCCTCAAATACTCGATCGTCTGACTGTATGGTGAAATCAACGACAAGGTCGACCTCAAGGGAATGCTCGATTGAACCCAAACCTACGGAGCTTTGTTGGAGGGGTTCATGATCAGACATCCCATGAACTCTACCTCTCGGGTTTATCGATGTGACTGTAACCCACGGGTCTTGCTTGTTTGTCACCCGCGGATAGGGAATGTAGCATACCTACACCATGTACAAATTTAACCACGGGAATGCAACAAAACTTAATTAAAAATTAACGTAAAAGAAATACAAACCTGGTCTGCTTGTGATGCAAGTACAAATGGCTCGTATCTCTGGAGTTTTCTTCTGCTATGTAATGATGTAACACCAAATTGGTCGTGTCGCACACCGCTTCCTACTAATGGGTCGTTCCAGTCGCATAAAAATGCAACACATCTTAGACCGAGCATTCCCGGGTACTGAACATCGAAAATCTCACGTACGACACCATAGTATACAAGATCACCTGACTGAGTTGATACACCGTAATCTGAAGTTGTCGCACTCCTATCATCCCGAAGAATCTTTAAAGCGTACCCCCGTGTGCTATACATCACATGTGACTGCACGGTTGCTAGTGGAAATCTCACAATTTCTTCTAACCACGTGGGAAATGTTTGTCCGTTAGCCTTCTCTGTCGTCACCTGCACAATTAAAATAAAAATACTTCAAATAATTAAATCTTTCATTACATATGATGATTGCTAAAAACAAGGCAATTAAAAGACTTACATAATCTCTTAACCAACGTCCGAACTCTTCCTGTTTGAGCTCGATTAGCTCGTCCTCTGTTTTGTCAGGAAATGCAAAACGTTGATAAGCCATATACATCCTGTGAGATTGAAACAATTATCACGTTAGTACATATATATATATAATCAAAAACCCAATACGTAATTAATAATTATGTTCAATATATAATACCTCTCATATTCATCAACTCCGTCGCAGTTTGTGAGAATATACATATGCAAATGCTCTCGCTCTTGTGGTGAAAGTCTCCTCTTCTTGCCTTTTCCACTAAGTCGTCCAATCTGTAAAAATATATGAGGTACATCGACCGGATAGAAAGGTAGGACGCCTCCGTCATCATGTCGAGCTGCTCTACGAGTCTTTGTTTTGACTTGTGATGGAAAGTAGGACTCGGCAAAATGTGAGGTTTCTTCATTGATGGTCTGTGCGACGATAGAACCCTCCACTCTACTCAAATTTTTCACCTTCTTCTTTAGATGTAACATATACCGTTCGAAAGGATACATCCAACGGTACTGAACCGGGCCCCCAAGCTCTGCTTCTCGAGGGAGATGAATTGTTAAATGTTCCATAACATCAAAGAATGAAGGAGGAAATATCTTCTCCAAATTGCAAAGGATTACAGGTATATTAGCCCCAAGATTTCGGATACCGTCTGATGTAAGAGAGCGAGAACATATATCTCGGAAAAAGGCACCAATCCCTGCAATATATGGATAACAAATGAATAATTAAATAATGAAGTATATATTGTATAAAGTAGTAAATAAATAATTTCATGATTGTACCTGCAATTGCTTCGTGGACATTACGTGGTAGAAGACATGCAAAGGCAAATGGAAGGAGGCGCTGCATCACCACATGACAATCATGACTCTTCATCCCAGTAAACTTCCCTTCTCCATGATCAACGCAGTTCCGAAGGTTAGATGCGTATCCGTCCGGGAATCTAACACTTTCGGTAATCTAGTAAAAAAACTCGGCCTTTGAAGGTTCATCGAAACGAAAAGCCGGGACCGGAGGCTTCCCGTTCTCTGTCACATGTAGTGCTCTACGAGAACAAATGTCTGGCAAGTCCAATCTAGACTTCAGATTGTCCTTCGTCTTCCCTTTGACATTGAGAACGGTGTTCATAATGTTGTCGAAAAAATTCTTCTCAATGTGCATGACATCCAGATTATGCCTCAAAAGATGGCTCTTCCAATAAGGCAAATCCCAGAAAATGCTCCTCTTGTGCCAATTATGAACGTTGCCACAACCATCAACAGGATGATGTCCGTTACCACCACAATCAACGGTCCTCTCTGCACCAAAATCTCTAAACTGAGTCAACAAATACTCACCATCTAACTCAGGAGGAGGACCGTCAAATACTTTCCGGTTCTTCCTAAACAATGTGGTGCTCCGACGATAAGGATGATCGCTAGGTAGGTATCGCCTATGACAATCAAACCAAGACGTTTTCCGTCCGTGCTTCAATTGGAACGCATCAGTGTTATCTTGACAGTACGGGCACGATAACCTTCCGTGCGTTGTCCATCCTGATAACATGCCATATGCTGGAAAATTGCTAATAGTCCACAAAAGTACCGACCGCATGATGAAATTTTGGTGACAAGAAACATCAAACGCTTCAATACCTTGGTCCCATAACATTCGCAGCTCATAAATCAATGGTTGCAAAAACACATCAAGTGATCTCTTCGGATGCTCTGGTCCAGGAACGAGAATGCTAAGGAACAAGAACTCCCTTCGCATGCACAAAGATGGCGGCAAATTGTAAGGTGTTACAATTACTGGCCACAAAGAATATTTTCTGTCGTGCTTCCCAAAAGGGCTGAAACCATCGGTACATAATCCAAGGTATACGTTCCTTGCCTCAAACGCAAAGCTGGGATAAATGGATTGAAAATGTTTCCATGCTCCTGCATCTGAAGGATGGGCGATTTGTCCATCTGTTGTATGCTCTGCATGCCATCTCATTGCTCCTGCTGTGCGCTCTGACTGATATAACCTCTTCAATCTCTCTATTAACGGTAAATACCACATCCGTTTATATGGCACTGGCACTCTTCCACCTGTTTCCTTATACCGAGGTTTGCAACAAAAACGACATGTCGTACGATCTGCGTCCTCTCTCCAGTAGAGCATACAGTTGTCTATGCATACATCTATCATCTGATACGACAATCCTAGACCTTGAACAAGTTTCTGTATCTCATAGTATGATGCCGGTGCAAGATTATCTTCTGGCAAAATTTCTTTCACAAAATCAGCGATTGCATCCACGCACTCCTCACTCAAATTGAAATCCGTCTTTATACCCATCATCCTTGTTGCAGTTGATAAAGGGGAATGTTCACATCTACACCCATCATATAACAGATGTTTAGCAGCGTCTAACATATCAAAGAATCTCCGAGCTTCTAAATTAGGTTCTTCTCCCCTATCTCCATACTCAGCAACCGATGGTATATTTTCACGAAATGCATCGTTCACCATCTGAACATGACCTACAGTACTTTGTTCTTCCATTGCGGGTTCTTCTAAGCTAGTGTTATCCCCAATATAATGTTCACTAGTACTAGCATAATTATCCACCATTGTATCATTTTCTCCATGATAATACCAAATCTTGTAACCCGACATAAACCCATGACAATACAAATGTGACCATACTTCATCTATCACGATAAATCTACGATTCCCACAATTGGTACAAGGGCAATAGATTTTACCGGTTTTTTTTGCTTTCTTCTGCATACCCGCAAATGCCATGAATTCCTGTAGACCTTTTTTGAATTCCTCCGTAACTAGGCCCGTGTCCGGAATTAGATGAGGCTTGTCCATCCATGATCGAAAATAATTATAAGGATTTGAAGAAGACATTTTCGTAAGGAATTAGATAACAGAGATTTTTTTTTGTTGTGATTATAAATGAAGGGTGGAAACGTTTTTATAAGGAAAATTTTGTCCATTTTCCGACGGATTTCCGACGGATTTCCGACGGATATAAAGTAGATATTATCGATGTCGGCAACCATGTCGGCAACCATGTCGGCAACCATGTCGGCATCTGTCGGCATCTGTCGGATATCCGTCGGAAATCCGTCGGCAATCCGTCGGAAATCCGTCGGAAATTGCCGACGGATGAACGTCGTCGGAAATCCGTCGGCAGTATGTCGGCATTATCAGAATGCGTCAAAAAGTCGTCGGAAATCTGTCGAAAAGTGTCCGACAGATTATTGTCGTCTTCCGACGGATTTCCGACGGGTTAATATTTCCGACGGAATTCCGACGGATGAGAAGTTAGTCGGAAATCCGTCGGAAAGTCGTCGGAAATTTCCGACGAAATTATTGCCGTCGGAATTTCCGTCGGATTTCCACCTGTTTTCTTGTAGTGTGTCTTCTTTGCCAAACTAAAAGTACATACACAAAATACAAAAACAAACACATTATATTCGTGCTTTTTGTTTTCTTTTTAGTTAATTTTCCTAACAACTATTTTATATATTCATACCAAAAAAACTATTATATATATGATTCTATATATATTGACGACGACATCAATTCAAGGATTTTCTGCTCTCTGATGAATATTTACTATTTCTATTGCAGTTGATCATTGACTTCAATTATGCAAGCGGACAATATCACAATACTACTATAATAAATAAATAAAATGACTCGAGCATCAAAATCTTTAAAAGGTTGTAAAGAACGTATATTGCGCTCAAAAATGAAGGCTCAAATTATGGTGAAACTTGGTTGCTTTGTTGGTCAAAAAATTGATATCCTTTTCTCTTTTCTTTGGCTTCTACTCTCGGTCTAAGTGGCTAATCCATTTGATTTTCTTCTTTTTATTATTGTATTAGAGCATCTCTAATGGTTACTTTCATATTTTCTTTCAAAAATGAGGTTTCTTCAAAATGATGTAAAAAATAAAATAGGATTCTCCCCAATCGTTTACTTCATTTTTGTCTTTAAAAAAAATATTCCAAATATATTTCATCTCCATTTTATTCTTAATTATTAACAATATTCTTTATTTTTCAAGTTTACAATTTTTTACTCATTTATTTTATTTATAGAAATTGTTCAACAAAGTTACGATTTTATCGAATTTAAACATTTATTTATATAAATAAGATGACATTACATAATGCAAATAATAAAAAAAACAACAATAGTTTTTTGTTTTTTTTTTGCTAAAAAAACAGTAGATTTTATGATAAATGTAAATATATATTTTTATTTGATCAATTAACGCATTTCAAAATGAAAAATGAGTTTCTTTATCCTCGACTAATTATTACTTCATTTTGAATATGAAATTGAAGCACCAACATAAAGTTTTAACCAATATCATTATCATTATTGATAAATGTGTTAATAAAATCTTATTATTTGTATACGATATTTTGGGAAAGATGTTGAAAATAAAATGAAAAGAGAGTTAATCGGCTAGTGGTATTAAGTGTTTAGATAGTGAATGTTGATCTGTACAAAAGTAAGTGTTATTAGAAACCATATATAAGGTTATTTTAATTGTAATATAGTGATAAAATTTGGTACGTAAGCGAGTAAGTATTTGACATATTTAGTGGTCGGAGTAAATTTAGTGTGGTATTAAACAAAACGAAAGACTTAGTATGGTATACTAGACATCGGAACATATTTATTTATTCCGCAACGTAATTTCTAGCACATAGGGGTTTAAATTGAATAAATGAAAACTTTTATATTATAAGCTTTCTAATCTTAAATCTCAAGACAATGACTATTTTTTTTTATTTCATTCATTTTCACAGTGGAAACACTAAAAATTATCGGGAAGACGTTGGAGAAAACAAACTAGAATTTTAGCTTTGATCCGTGCGACATGGCATCTACCGGAGGTAAATGGAGAAACCCGGATGCAGCTGAAGATCTGGAGACTCCTTGACTTGCAGCCATATATGTCACAAGCATGGAAGTGTCATTCTTCTTTACACGGTAGGTATAATAGCCGAAGCACACAAATGTTTAATAAATCTAATTTGATTCTTGAACTCGATACAGACTTATCAAGACACAAGATCTTCAAGGGTCTCTTCTAAAAGAGTTTGTTGGTATTCCTTTCCAGCAAGAACTGTAAGCAAAACACAACTACTATATATTTTTTCTTACCAATTCTCTGCTTCTCAATCAAAAACGGACTCAACTTTTACTCTCCTTTTGCAGTAATATCGCCAGAAATATCCTAACTGGTTCAATACCTACAAAATGGGGAGTCTTTTCTCTTGTCAAAATGTAAGCAAACAAAAATGTGCATAGTAACATGTCTGCACACATTTACATATTCTGCTTTATTTTTTTTCTCGAAATGCAGTACACTTTCAAGAAACCGGTTAATTGGTTCAATCCCCAAAGAGATTAATTGGAAACATTACTTCTCTGGAAAGACTGTGAGTATAACTTCATCATTCTCCAAAATGAGAATTCTTTTGAAGAGTGTATTCTATTTTTTAATTTCTTTAATTTAAATATATTATTTTAACTAAAATATGATTTTTTTTAAATTTTGGCTTTTATTTATAATTTGTTTTTAATTTTCTTAATCTAAACATAACTACTATTTTTTTCTTTTACTTTTAAGGATTAGAAACTGATTTTAAAATTTACTTTTATTAATGTTAATATTATGTGTTAAAATATAATTAAAATTTTATTAAACATATGTTAAAATATGATCGTTTGACTTGACACGTGTTGCGATCAAACGAATTACTAACTTTGAAATATTTTGCTATATATAATAAGATAAAATATGAACCAACATAAATGGGTTTGAAGATTGTCACCTTATTATTTCAATGATATGCGTTTGTTTTACTGTATTCTATCATTACCTGAATTTATGGTGTTTTAGATTTGTTAATTACTATATAGAATAATAGAACCATATATATTAATTGGCAAAAAAAAAATAAAAAAAATAAACATGCAATGGAATGATACAGTGATAATTTTTAAAAAAAAATCGATGACACAGAAACATAAAAAAATATATAAATGTAAGAAAGTAAGAAAAACAATTAATTAAAAACAGAAAGTATCATAAAAAATAAAAAGATTATGGAATATTGGCTACAGATGAAGTTAGTCGAATAGGTCTCCGGGCACTGAAAATGTTCGGTTCGAAACGTCCAACTTTCGGTTTGTTAAGTTTTGATGAAATCTCACATAATTGGACCGAAATACAAAATTAAGTTCGGTTTGGGATAAGAAACACACATTAGACATGTCCGTTCGGGTTCGGTTGTTTCTTTCGGGTTTGGGGTTTTTCAGTATTAAAAATTTAGGATTTATTTGGGTATTTTATTTTTTTTGATCGGATTCGATTCAGTTCGGTTCTATCCGGGTTCATATCAAGTTCTGGTACCATAAATTTATCCCAAATATAAAAAAAAAACTAAAAAAAGTTTTAATTTAAATGAAATTTGATTAAATTTTTTTAAAATTATTTAATTGTGACATATATGACTAGATATTTTTGGATATTTTGGTTATTCTGATCTAAACTTAACTAATATATTTGGTTTATAATTATAATTTTAGATATTTTGGTTATTTCAAGTTTAAATATATATAGTATTTTTGGATATATAATTGTATTTCGTAAATTTCGGACACCTATTCAGTCCGTTTCGGTTAGGATACCTAAAATATTTTATAAAATAAATCATTCAAATATCTATAATTATTTGGTTTGATTCGATACCTTCTAATTTGGTTTAATTTCGGTTCCGGATAATTTTGCCCATGGTCATATAATGTAAGAAAAGGAAAAGTTCAAGGACCTCTTTGTAGTTTACATCCCGGGGTCGCTTGAAAATCACAGGCGGAAAAGTGAAAGCCCTAGAAAGTTTTAGCAAAGTGACAGAGATTTTGAGCGACGAAACTTTAAGAATGAGGTGAAGATGGAGGATTCAATCGCGTAAATAGTCTGTAATTTCTGGTAAATTTCAATTTTTTTTATGGGCTTCTAAGGAAAGAAACTAAATCTTGATGAATCTTCAATAGCTCTGGGTTTTAGGTTGGTGTTTGATTCCTCTCTCTTGCCTTAGCTTTATAGGGTTGCAATGAAGCTTTTCAAATTTCTGGAAAAAGTAGAAAGGATTGCTCATTTCAATATTTGCGTCGCGTTATCCTCCATTGCTGATCAAAACCAGGTTTCAAGGTCCAAACTTTCTCATGTTTACAATACAGTGCGGTGTTTTCAAAGTAATAGATTTGTCTGTGGGAGTAATAAGCCTTCCTTAAGACATTGGTCTCAGTCACCCACGCGGGTTTTTGGGAATCGGGTTTCGCGAGCTATGAAGAATGAAGCTCAAAAAGCTCTCTTTGATTACTTGCATAATACTAGAACTCTTAGTTTTGTTGATTCAGAGCATATAAGTAAGAACTCCCCTCGTTATATTTTGGCTTTATTGTCCAAGATTGATACTCGGAAGGAGGATATATCCCGGTCTTTGACTAGGTTTCTAAGGTACAATCCCATCAACGAGTTCGAACCATTTTTTGAGAGTTTGGGTTTGCGTCCATCTGAGATTTCGCGCTTTCTTCAACGGGACCTGGCGCTTTTGAGTGACGACAGTGTCATGTTTGAGAATTTCCATGTCCTTTGCAATTATGGTATTCCACGTAGCAAGATTGGCCGTGTGTATAAAGAAGCAAGAGAGATTTTCGGATACGAGAATGGGGTTTTGGCATCAAAACTTGAAGCTCATGAGAGCTTGGGTCTTAGCAAGCCTTTAGTCATTAAGCTTGTTATTTGTTGCCCGTCGCTTCTGGTTGGTGGCATTGATAGTGAATTTGTTTCTGTGGTCAATAAGTTGAAGGGATTAAACATAGGATGTGATTGGCTTGGGGGGTATTTGTCGGATGGAAAAACATATAACTGGCGCCGGATTCTTGAGACAATGGAGCTTCTTGATAAGTTGGGATTTAAAGAGGTGAAGTTGAGTAGTCTTTTGAAAACATATCCAGACCTGGTAGGTGAAACTTCTGGGAATAAAGCTTATGTTATGTTTGATAAGTTGCATAAAGTGGGACTTCAGATGAATGAAATCGATAAATTAGTGATAGACCACCCAGAGATGTTATTAGAGATATCTGTAACAAGAATTTTGGAGGCTTTGAAATTCTTGATACATATCAGAATGGAAAAGCAGTTTATCGTTAGGATTTTACTGCATCACATGAAGCTTATCTGTTCATCGCCTCTGCTAGGACCAAAAGCTGTTTCTATTAGATTGAAAATTGGAAGAGACGAGTTACATCGGATCATTATGGAAGAGCCTTTGAAATTGTTTAGTATAGCTTCTAAAACAACAAATAGAAGAATTGAACTTGATTCACTGGATTTGAGGACCGCAGAGAAGACGGCATTCTTGTTGAAGCTAGGGTATGTAGAGAACTCCGATGAGATGGTGAGTGCTCTGAAAAAGTTCCAAGGGAGGGGAGATGAGCTACAAGAGAGATTTGATTGCCTTGTCAAAGCTGGTTTGGACTACAATGTGGTTACTGAGGTTGTTAAGCGGGCACCTCATATACTCAGCCGGCCTAAAGATATCATAGAAAAGAAGATCAATATTCTAACAGATTATTTAGGTTATCCAATTGAATCTCTTGTTGAATCCCCGACATATTTGTGTTACAGTATGGAGAGAATGCATCAGAGATTCTCA
This sequence comes from Eutrema japonicum, assembly GCA_030161315.1. Taxonomy (NCBI): domain Eukaryota; kingdom Viridiplantae; phylum Streptophyta; class Magnoliopsida; order Brassicales; family Brassicaceae; genus Eutrema; species Eutrema japonicum. The sequence continues at coordinate 15,769,100 of BSQW01000014.1, forward strand.
ATGTATATTTGGTTGAGGGAAAGAGAGGCAGTAACACCGGGGCTGACACTAGGCACTATAATCGGTATTTCTAATACCCGGTTTGTGTCATACTTTGTTAATACCCACCCTGAAGGTCCAGCTACATGGGAAAGTATAAAGAAAGCATTTACCTGAGGTGAAGTTTTACCCGTCAGTTCAGCCTTATATCATTATCTTAAAATCTGTTGCAGATTTCTTTTGTGCTATAGTATTTTTCACCCAAATTAAAAGCTCAATTGTTGGTGCTCAGGGCCGGTCAGTAACATGGCATTTTGATTCACTGCGATGGAGAGGAGAGAATATATGTTGATGCATCGTGAAGTATTTCCGCCTTTGAGTTCTGTAACGCCTGTTCATCAGTATAGTGATATGTATACCTACTAATGGAACAAGGAAGGACTTGGGGAAAGCGGAAAGAACAGAGATTCTCCTTGAGTATAGCTAATGTTGATTCACTACTGACCTCAGTGAAGTGATTCTTCGACTGGAGTGAAAAGGTCAGCAAATTGTTATAGACTTATCAGCCCGTCCTTTGCTGATACCATCTCTTCTATGGCTACCAAAAGGAGGAAAGGCACACCGGACATACTTATGAGATATTATGATGCAACTTGAAACGCTTTCTTTGTTGAAAGAGCATAAGTATTGATCAGGACCAAAGAGATCAGCTAACAACTACTGGGGCATACCTGTGACAGTTCTTGTCCAGAATGCATTATTACAGGTTGTTTGGAACAATGGCTTTTGTCCTTTACTCTTGGCCACCATTAGTCCATGTATTGCAACTATGTAAAGATATCTATGACGAAAGATCATGTCTCTCATTGTGTTTGTAGGATTTCTTGTTTGTTTTAGTTTCAGGCATCTGAGAGTCTATTCTAAATTCTGAAAATTTATACCAAAAATATCAAGAACAAAAGGTTGCATATAGTTAGATAGTTTTGGGTTGATAAGCATCCCTAATGATACTGTTGTACAACTAAACTATTCATCCCTCTTTATTAAAATTGAACCTAAAGTATAAAATCTAAATAACACCCAAAAAAAGAGAAACCTTTTCAACAAAGATATCTAATCACAATTGAACTTAAAAGTACAGTTTCATGTTGAATTCTTCAGGCCATCTCCTAAAGAAGAAGGAGAGCATGAAGTAGAAAGACAAGATCGCGCAATCTTAGACTCTTTGTCTTTGCTATACGCCTTTTGGACATCATCCTTAAGCTCTCTATATCTCATTCTCTTTAATCTTCTCTCCTGTGGAGATCCCTTCACAATATGTACATCATCGAGAATGTCTTCGTCTATGTACTCCTCCATGTACTTATCTAGAACCTCTGAGCCATATGGAAAATACCTTCGACCTGTCTCAACTGCATTGTGAAACGTGTAGTAAAGTCAGTCAAGGGAAAAAGAACAGAAGAAGAAGAAGAAGAAGAAGAAGAGTCTCTCTTTTTTTACCTGTTTTCATTAGAGCCTCCATACGAGTAAGAAGTCTTTTGGTTTGCATATGAGGAGTTTCGTTTAAATCAACCTGACTTAAGTTTCCAGTTAACCCATTTGAAGGCAGCGGAAGACCCGTGAACTCACTTGTACCTTCTACATTAGCAATGTCCATAGCCACTTTAGCTTCTGTTGGGAAAAACAACTGAGCAAGCCCCACTGCAAAAAGTTTGATGCTTTAACAAAAATGTCATAAAGATACAGAAGAATTTGCCAATTATCGGTCAATTACCTCTCTTTTCTAGGTATAACAGTCTCATTTGGAGATCTTCAGGCATAGAAAGGGAACACATTGGTGTATCCGCAACCATCGGGGTCCTCCTGATTTCTCTTTCCAAGAGATCTATACATAACCGGGCTTTACTAGATTCCCGCCCTTTTGCTGTTTTCGTATGATAATCCTTTGGAGTTGTCAATCTTCTACATATATTAACCGCACTGCGTCCATCACACGTGAAATCAGACGCATTAGCGCCTTTTTTGAGAAGCGATATGATGATCGAAGGCTCTTTACGCATCGCAGCAAAATGAAGAACCGTGTAACCCCGGGAATTTCTGTAATTCACACCACCCATATCGAGAGTGAGAATCTCAGCAACAACTTTCGGATCACTATACACCACGGAATAATGCAGACCATTGGCTTGATCTAGAGTGATATCTGACTCATTCAAAAGAAGCTTCACAAGCTCAATGTCATCTGAATCCAACGCCTTGAGAATTTTCCCGATTCTCTCGAGCATTTTATCCGAAACCTTGGGACTGTTTTCTTCGTCTCGTGGAGACTTTAGACGAATCTTTTTAATTTTCTCTGCTACTTCTAAAGGAACCTCCTTTTCGATACAGAACCTGTAGAGATCTGACCTCGCCACTCTCTCGATACATTGATCAAGCAGCTGAGTCAACTTACAATTGAAAGCAACCAAAAGAATAGGAAGAACATTCTCAACCAGAGACTTCTCCACAAAGTTACAAAGCCGCCGCTGCAAAAACACAACATAAAAGCAGAAATCGTTAATCTTTCATTGAGGTCTCTGAATCAAGAAAACAAAGAGAAAGCAAACGTTATTTTCCACACCTGAAAAGATGAAACTAGCTCGGGCACCTGGAGAACAGATGAAGCATACAACAGTTCAACAACAAAATTATTGGCAGGTCGACAAGAATCATGAGCACAAACCGAATCAACACAAGTCGAAACCTCCAAAGGAAATGGCTTTAGCCTCCCAGTGTATATATAACTCAAGAAATACAAGAAAGCTTCATGCCCAACAGCTCCATAAGGCAACATCTCTTTCAAATGGTACTTTGGTTTCTCAATTTTCGAACTTTTTTTTTCTTTCTTGAACAATTCAAGGAAAAACTTGCTTCTTGCAGCTAAAATGCATCTATGAACACCAACTGGAACACCATCGACAATGATCTCTGCATCGGTATAATCGCAATATGGATTACTGAGAAGCTGCTCAAGATTGGAGCTGAGCTTGCTTAGACTAACAACTTCGAGATTAGAAGCTGAGCTTGGTGAGAAATGATCAGACCCAATAGAGACATTAGAGAAATGAGAAGAAGTGAAACTTAAAGATGATGATGGCTCAGTTAAAGTAGCCATTATTTTGTTTCTGCAGAAGTTATCACTCAAAAGCTCTGTTTTTTATCCATGGAGATCAAGATTTCAAAGTCTCAAGATCGATTTCAGATTCAAAAGCCCTTTACATTTCAAATAGGGAATCAATCAAACCCTACAAACCCAGAACCAAAACGGGAAAAAGGTAAGAACTTGGGGTATGATCTATACAGACAAAACCGAAGAAAAGTTCCAAATTTTCCGACAGAACATTACTCTTGCACCTCCGAATCAATGTACCAAAAAAAAGTCAGAAGGAAAGAGAAACCTTTGGAGAAAGATTCAAGCAAAATTGGGGGGGGGGGGGGGGGGGGGGAAACCCCTAAGAAAATCTGAAAAACGAAGGAACAGAATCAAAATCACGGATTCGAGATCTGCACAGCCGTGAAATTAAGTCGATGATAGGATCAAAGAGAAGGCAAATGGACGGAGGAAAGAAGAACCAAATTGGGATCTATCAATAAAAAAGGAGAAAAGTCAAGAAGGAAGAGATATTTAAAGGATATATGAGATTTTGAGAACAAAGAGGACACAACAGGTGAAGTGATGGTGAAAGAAAGAGACAGCTTCAATGTGAAGACGAGAGGAAACCCAAAATTTAAAAAAGAATAATTTCGATTTGATAATGACGACTTAAGCATATATTTAAAAACAAAAACAGAGCATAAACAAAGACTCACATGTAAGTTGACAAACAGAAAACAAAGACTGGAAAAATCCGTGTATGATGTCATAGATTCCGTGTATGACCAACATGACCACATTTCACTTTTTATAATATAGTTTTTTTAAATCAACTATTCAACCTTTGAATCATTAAAATTGTATTGAAGAAGTATGTACCTAGAATTACAATGGTTAAAATTTATAAATAAAAAATAAATAAAAGACATTGGTTTATTTTTAAGAAAATAAGAATTAAATGACTATCGAGCAATAAATAGAAAATTTGTTGTTCGACGAGATCAAACAGGATTTAGAAATGATTTGGACAATGTATTTGTGGAATAAATTGGATTTTAGTATTTCGATTTTCAAAAGTGATTTTACAAGAACAAAAACAACGAAATAGTTAATTGCTTAAGTGTAGAGCTAATAGTGTGTGGAGAGAGTTCAATATCCTTTTGCTCTTTGCCCTCGCCCTCGTTTTATACTCTGAGATCGTGTTTAACGATATACAAATAGAGAATTGTTTGTTGTAGTAATGATTTAGTGATTTGACTTGTACCTGCCGTTTGATCCCTCTTTATCCTTGTTGAATAAAGAGAGTTTTGCTTCTGATATTGTTTTCATTCCTTTTTGAGCAAAAAGTTTGACTTTGGAATCCTTCATTCTCTTTCTTAAAACAACAAATTGTTCGTAGAGTCTCCCTTTACTCTCGTGAAATAAATAGTAGTTTTTGTTTTAGTAGCTGCATTTAACTTCACAAGTTGTCTGCATATCCGTTTTGGGATCAAGCAACTATGTAGTTCATTTGTCTCTCTTCACCACTTTGATAAATCGTTACTTAGCATTTTAATGACTCTTGTTTGCGGTGTTACCCGCAAAGTTAAGAAGATTCCATCAATTTTTTGAACGAACTGACTCCATCCTTCTTATGACTCCAATCCCTTCTGAAGTCGGGAACTTAACACATTGGTGGTAAGTCGAAGGCATTGCCCTCATCAAATTTAGCCAAGGCGTTAGTGTTGTAAGAAACTTTATGATCCACTGGCAAAGCTAACCATCTTCATCACTCTGGCAGGTGACACCGGTAGTTCAATGGTTTCGATTGATTTTGTAGTATCGCCACTGAAACAAATATTTATATATAATTATTTATGTTATTTTCGAAAATTTAAATTTTGTGTACTAGATTTTGAACAAAAACTAATTTTATGCTATTTTAAGATATTCCTCTAAACTAATGACTATATATAGTGTTTTTGTATTATTAATCTTCATACTAAACTAAAATAACATTTGATTGTAGCTTTTGCTAAATAACATTTGATTTGATTTAATATATTATAGATGTAAATATTTTGACAACATATCATATATGTGAAAAGTTATTTTTTTATTTCACCTTGCTGTTTACGTTTATCGGATAGCTTCAACAGCAGCTAGGTCTAGAGCGAAGTTGTGAGCATTTAGTTTAGTTATAATTCTTTTTTAATAAATATACTAATGCCGTCACATGAAATAGCCGAAGTCAAAAAAATAATATAAAAGAAAGAGCCCATCGTCACGAGTGATGACGAAACTAACGTAAGCAAATGCGAACGACATATGATGTGGGTGCTGTGATGTGATGACGTGGTAAAACTTGCCAGTTTCGAAAAAAGTAGATAAACCATAGCTAGTGGGTTTCGACAAAAACAAAAAAAAGCAAAACAAAATAATAGCTAATGGGTCTGATTTATTGAATTTATAATATTGTGATTAGGCTGTTTGCAAAATATCTGAAACCTAAAAACCGAACCTGAATCGAACTGAATAAAAAAATACTGAATCGAATAGTTATAAATATATGAATAATTCTTTTTATAAAATATTTCGGATATCTAAACCGAACTAAAACCCGAACATATATTATATATACGGAATACAATTATATATCTAAATATATTATGTATCTTTAGTTTTGAAATAACCAAAATACTCAAAATTATAATTATAAACTGAATATATTAGCTATGTTTAGATTGAAATAACCAAAATACTAGAAATATTCGAAAATCTTAGTTATATTTATCAAATTTAAATATTTTTTTGCAAAATTTTATTTAAATTAAATACTTTTTTAGTTTTGGGATAAATGTTGGGTACTGAATCCGGACGGAACCGAATCCGATCCAAAAAAAAAATATCCAAATGGATCTTAGATTTTTAAAATTTGGGTGCCCAAAAAAACTGATCCGAATCCGAACGAATATCCAAATGCCTAAACATAATTGTGATGAAAAAGTCATTATTTACATATTTTTATATAACTCTAATATTCAAAAAACATATACGTTTTTAAAAGACTTGTATACGAAAAAAATATACTGTTTGATTTTTTTTTAAATAGTTTCAATAATTTTTCTTAATTTGAATGGGTTAAAATGTTTTACAATATCACATCTATTTTTTGCTCTAATACAATAATTTATCAATTAAATTAAAAATCTTACATTCTATTTAATTTTCATATACGAATTTGTTAGAAAACAAAGACGTATAAAAGTTTTATGTGTTCTTATTGATCAGCCAAAGGTGGTTATATATACAAACTATAAACCGACATAGTTCACTTAGGTTTTACATTTATACAAAAGGAAATATACCTAAAGAGATATGGACAAATATATGAAAGAATATACGATACAATATTCGTATTATCGTAATACTCTCCCTCAAGTTGGAGCATGAAGATCGCAAATGCCCAACTTGCCAAGAAATGAAGTAAACTCCTTCTTTCCAAGGGCTTTGGTGAAGATATCAGCAAGTTGTTGGGTTGTTGGAACATGCTTCGTAGCAATAGTTCCACAGAAAATCTCATCACGAACAAAATGAAAGTCATATTCCACATGCTTAGTTTTTTCGTGAAAAACTGGATTTGCGGCAAGATGAATGGCAGCTTGACTGTCACAATGAAGAGGAATGGGTGTTGTATGTGTTATGCCGAGATCTCCCAACAATTCCTTCAACCATAAGAGTTCCTGCACAGTGTCCGAAAGACACCTATATTCAGCCTCCGCTGAAAAACGAGAAACAACTCTTTGCTTTCTCGTTTTCCATGAGATCGGAGACTGGCCTAAGAGGATAAACCAGCCAGTAAGAGAGCGACGTGTAACTAACGACAACGGAGAATCTGCTCGCAAAAGAATCATTTGTCCCGATGTTCCTTTGAGGTAACGCACGACATGAAGAGTTGCTTCCCAATGAGCTTGTGTCGGTGCTTCCATAAATTGGCTAAGGATGTGAACAGAGTAGGCGAGATCAAGTCGAGTTACTCCAAAATAAATAAAACGACCAACAAGTCTGCGATAAGCAGTCGGATCAGCAAGGAGAGGTCCATCGTCAAGGGCAAGTCGATGATTTTGATCCATCGGAAAAGAGAGTGGTTTAGCCGCAAGTAAACAAGTCTCCGTGATGATATCCATAACATACTTTTGCTGAGAAAGATAGAGACCCGTAGGACTGCGCGCAACTTCCAGTCCAAGAAAGTATTTAAGAAAACCTAAGTCTTTCATGTGGAAACAAGAACTTAGGTAGTCCTTAAATTTGGAGATCACGAGCGTAGAACTCTCTGAAATAATAAGATCGTCTACGTAGACAAGAACGTGAAGTCTTGATTCATGAGTTTCCGTAGTAAACAATGAGTAATCAGCAACAAATTGTGTGACCCCATACTTGGATAATGATGATGATAACGTCGCAAACCATAAAGAGACTTTCGAAGTCGACAAACTTTTGATTTATTGGATCCGCGAAAACCTGGAGGAAGACGTATATAGACCTCTTCGTCTAAGTCACCGTGTAAAAAGGTGTTATGCACGTCCATCTGATGAATCTCCCAATTCTTAGACACCACAACCTGAAAAAATGAACGTAGAGACGTCATTTTTGCAACAGGTGCAAAAGTTTTTGTAAAATCTTCACCCTCAATTTGATTGTTACCGAGAACAACCAATCGCGCTTTATGTCGTTCAAGAGTATCGTCAGCGTGAAATTTGAGTCGAAAAACCCATTTAGTGCCAAGTGCCTTTTTCCCTTTTGGCAAAGTTTCGATAGTCCAAGTTTGATTATCTTCCAACGTGTCGATCTCGTGACGCATAGCTTCACGCTAATTCTCATCTTGGACTGCATCAGAATAATAAACTGGTTCAAGACCAGCAGTAATTGCAGCCAAATACACACGATGAGCCTCAGAAAATTTATTACAATCAATGTAATTTGTAATCGCAAAGCTCGCTTCATCAAAAGTAATTGGGGGAGATGTAACTGTATCGAGAACAAAATCTGCATATTTAGAAGGCAGATGACGTGTTCAACGACACGACCAAGCTCTTCAACGGGTTCCAGAGTGGAAGAGCCCTCCCTGGGTACGGCAACGTCAACGTCTCCATTGGATGGGACGTGAACATGATAGAATGACGAGAGAATAGGGGAATCAACGGAAAGCGAAATCTCTGTAATTTCCGGAGATGACGGAGTTGCAGGAGAAGATGGAGAAGTGGGTTCAGTCGTAACTGATGGTGATTCCAGAAAAACATAGATTATGTCTTCTGTAGCAGCAGAAAGTTCACTCATGGATGATATTGAATAATATCGTCAACAAAAATAGTAGGAAGAGAAGAGCTCGAAGGGTCTGCGGAGTTCAAAGGAGGAAACTCAACATTGGTGATGTAAGAAAAATCGTTTTCGCAGAAAACAACATCTCGGGAGGAGAAGATGTTGCCCGAATCTAAATCATAAAGTCGCCAACCCTTTTTTGCCATAAGGATTGCCGATAAATACACATCGATTGCTGCGAAATGCAAATTATCACCATGATGCTTTTGATTATGAGCGTAAGCAAGGCAACCAAACACAAGAAGATGGTTAAGCGGAGGAGAACGCTTGTGAATCAATTCAAAAGGTGTTTTTCCGTGAAGTAACGGAGTCGGAGTCCGATTGATAAGATAACTCTGTCAAGACACACTCTCCCCAAAATTCAACAGGTATATTAGATTAAAATCGTAAAGCTCTTGCAACGTTAAGGATATGCATGTGTTTGCGTTCGACGTGACCGTTTTGTTGTGGCGTGCCGACGTAAGACGTTTCATGAATGATTCCACGTTCGTGGAAATAGTCCAAGAGACAAAGAAACTGATCCATTATCACTTTGAACTGTTTTGACGGATTTATCGAACTGTTTTTCAACTAAAGCAATGAAATTTCTGATGGTTTTAGCAACATCATGTTTAGACGGAAGAAGGTAAAGCCATAATCCACGAGAGTAATCATCCAAGATGGTGAGAAAATAGCGAGATCCGCATAAGGCTGTAGTACGATAAGGTCCCCATAAATCAAAGAGAATCAGTTGAAACAAATCGTTTGTTTTATTGCAGCTAATGGGAAAAACATCTCGTGTTTGTTTTGCTCGTAAACAAGTCTCACACGTCTTAGATAAATTACTATTCTTATCAAAACCAAAACCAGAAAGCGATAAAAGATCAGCTACTTTCGAAGAGGGATGTCCTAAACGCTTGTGCCAGATGTCGTAAGAAGCAAGTTCCGTCCGATAAGCCGCCGCTACCGTCTCTATCTCTCTCTAAAAAAATACAGTCCATGAGCTTGCTCAGCCGCACCAATCAGGGTCTTCGTAATGAGGTCCTGAATAATGCAAAGCTCATTAGTAATCTGCAAGACACAAGTCTGTTCTCTAGTCAACTGAGATACGGAGATCAAGTGACAGTGCAGGCCATCAACAAACAAAATATTCTGAAGTGTAAGGTTGGATCCTAAACGTACTAAACCTTGACGAGTAGCAACAGTAAAATGGCCATCTGGTAATTTGACTGACATAGGAGCCATAGCCGTAGAATTTGAAAGATAATCAAGAGAGCCAGTCATGTGATTCGTGGCGCCAGTATCGATAATCCAAGAAGAAAGAAAATACGTACCAGTCAATCGTTCGTTGGAAGGTGGCTTTTTGCGCTGATCCAGAAACTCAACCAGCGACTGCCACTGTTCATTGTTAAGTCCGCTCAAACCGAAGTGATCATTGCTGAGTTCATTCGAAGCAGCAACAGCGTTGACCCAAGCTAGATTCGCTCCATTACCACGTCCCTGTGAGCCACGGCCTGCTCGAGATGACGAACCACGACCGCCACCACCAGAGTTGATTCTGTTACGAGGACGATTTCCCCACCATTCGGGATAACCAAGAGTGCGGAAGCAGTTTTTGGCGAGATGACCATTGCGGCCACAACTGGTGCACAGGAGACGGTCACGTTCTTCGCGAGTCATAGTGTCGTTGCGATTCATGTTGGAACGTGACTGAAGCTGAATCGCAAATGCCATAGTATCGTTGCGATTATCCAACGCCATGGCGGCTTTCTTCGAGTCTTCATCTTGAGTTAAGATGCTGTAAGCCTCGTCAAGTGAAGGAAGGGGATCCCGAGACAGCAAATTGGATTTGACAGAACCGTATTCATCAATTCCCATCAAATATTCGTGAAGCTTGTCATCTTCACGTTCTTTTTCCAAGTCATAGCCTTATGGACAGCCACAGTTTTTTGCTTGACGATGATCCGCCAGTGATGCCAAAGACTCATCATCTTCCCATAGTATTCTTCAATTGTCGATCCACGTTGTCAACAAGTCACCAATTCAACTTTCAGTCGTTGAATTCTCTGTCCATTCTTAACAGAGAATCTCTTCTTGATATGATCCCATAAGTCGCAGGCAACGTCTCGATGCGAAATTGAAGTACGCAACGGAGGATCAATAGTCAATTTGATCCACGAGACAGCAAGAGCGTTGTTAGTCCACCAATCTTCAAGGTCACTGGATTCCTCACTTGGCTTTGGAATCGATCCATCGACGAATCCAAATTTTTTTCGAGCTGAGAGAGAGACTCGCATATTGGTGGACTATTCATCATAGTTCCAGTCTTTCAACAATGGCTGAGAAATCACCGAACCATGATTATCACTGGAGGTGAGGTCCTAGGGTGAGATCGTGCGACGAATCTCAGCCCTTTCAATGGTTTTTATCGTCGCAGCGGCCATAATAGGCTCGTTGCGAATCAATTTTTCACCGTGACCAGACATGATGAAGATAACAAGTAAGAAAGCTTCGAACGATTAGAGTAGACATCGCAGAAGGATGTCAAAGCAGAGGAAGAAAGAATTAAAACAGAGGTAAAAGAGTGCGTAGAAGCTCTGATACCATGTCAGAAACCAAAGACGTATAAAGGTTTTCTGTGTTCTTATTGATCGGATAAAGGTGGCTATATATACAAACTATAAACCGACATAGTTCACCTAGGTTTTACATTTATACAAAAGGAAACATACCTAAAGAGATATGGACAAATATATGAACAAATATACGATACACTATTCGTATTATCGTAATAGAATTAAAAATAAATAAAACACTAAGTTTTTATATATAAATATATATCTTTAATATTTTTCTTGAATCTTTTTAACAGCGAAATATTTATCTTTTGTTGAAAAAACTATTCTAAAACATTTAACTTTATGAAAGGAGTAAGTAGGTTAGTAGTTGTCACACCTATGCTGGTGTCGAGTTTGACTCCATCTATCCTTTATGTATGGAAATATTTGACTATTGGATCGGTCTGTTGTGACCCAAAATAATGACAAAAACAAAACAAAAAAACTTGACGAGATGAAGAAAAATATTCAAATTTCCTTGAAAATATGTGGTAAGCTTTTGCTTAATTTGTAAAAGATACAAACATATTCTATAATTATATATACTAGAAAGAATCATTATTCAAAATCTATATATATATAAAGAAAGTTTTTCTCTCTTCTGGTGAAGACACATCATCGGCCACCTCAGCAGTCATCACACAATTCAGCATGATAAAAAAACTAACAAAAAAATGAAGAACACAAAAAAAAATCCTTCAAGCTACGCCTCTTGCTCAAAATTGAAAAAAAAAAAAACCTTCAAGGTACGCCTCCTCCAAAGCAAGACGCCCCAAACCCTTCAATATCACTCTCTAATTCAAACTCTACAAGAACGCACAAAGTCTCGCCGAGACTGTAGCTGCCAAAACCCTAGACAATGATACCTACGATTTCTGTAATCTCACTTCCTCTGTTTTAGTTTTCGTAGGCCCACAACTAATCCAAAAAAAAAACCAAGCCCAAACATTTACTAAAAAAAGACAAATAATCTTGCACATGTATGCCACATCATATTGATATTTAATTTTCATAATTTAATTAGTTAAAATTTTGATATACATATTAGCTATACATTTTATTAAATTATGCAAGGAATTTGAAAGGTCATTTTCATATTTATATCATGAAAACTTAAAAAATCAACAAAATTTATTGAAAGAATAATAGATTTAAAAATTTGAGTTTTACTAATATATTACACACTTTATTATAGTTAAAAAGTTAAAGTTTTATATCGAAAATATGTTTAGTGAATGGATATTATTTGATACAAACTAACAGTAGACAATATATACAATATTAATGTAACATATATCATCCACATATATACCATATCATTTTGATATTTATTTTTCATAATTTAATTAGTTAAAACTTTGATATACATATTAACTATACATTTTATTAAATTATGAAAGGAATTTGAAAGGTCATTTTCATATTCATATCATGAAAACTTTAAAAAATCAACAAAATTTATTGAAAGAATAATAGATTTAAAAATTTAGTTTACACTTTACATTTTATAGATTTAAAACTTTATATATATCGATTACACACTTTATTATAGTTACAAGTTTTAAATTTTATATCGAAAAGATGTTTAGTGAATATATATTATTTGATCCAAACTAATAGTATACAATATATACAATATTAATTTAACATATCACAAATATATAGAGATTTTGTTTTAAAAAAAAATCAGAATATCTAATAAATAAATAGTAAACTCATTATAAATACATATTATAGTAACTTTGTTAAATAAATTATATATAAGAAAATTGATTTTTTTATAAAAAGTACATAATTTAAAATAATAAAAATTAAATGTTCAGTAATTTGGATATTTGGATAACATGATTTATTTGATCTTTAAATATTGATAAGATATGAAAGTTCCAAACAAACATAATTATTTGTAAATAATCATAGAAGTGATTGACCGTAGATATTGAAGTGATTGACTATCACTTACATTTTTATTTTAATGGAGATGCAAATAAGAGAAACAATTAGTTAAGTTTCAAATAAAATATTAGGTTTACAATATATAAGCAATGATTTGTTTTACTAAAAATGAATGAAAAAGTTCTCATAAATAAATTAAACTATTATAAAACTCAAAAAACAAAAACTCGCGGGTCACACACTTTTTTTTATATAAAGTTGAATCTCATCAGGCTTACCCATTATCAATAACCTTATGTGTTGGCTAAATTTCCATTATTGCTGTAATTAAATTCATTATTTTATCAAAATACATAATCTAACACATTGTCCGCAAATTTTAAAACGGTTAAATCTGAATTTGTGTGACATGCAATCCATGAATATATTTAAAATCAACAAAAATTGATCAATTGTTAATTCTACTATTGCTGTAATAGGTTTACCCCTTATCAATAGCCGTATGTGTTGGCTAAATTTTCATCTTTCTCTCCAGTTGTATACGTTTTTAAAAAAATAAAAGAAAAATTGACTTAGGAATCACAAACATATTGCACACATAAATAGGGTTAAAATCATACATGAAACACCCCAAAAATAATAACTTCACTTGAAACAAAATAAAAAAAAATATTATGCAACTTTAAAATATAAATATCTTCCTTTTAAAAAACACAACTAATTGCATAAAATTGATTACAGCTGGAAAAATTATCCGAATCCGAAAATCCGAACCGGTACGAACCGAAAATTCCCGAACCAAACCCGATCCAAAATTTTAAAATACCCGATCGGATCCTAAATTTCTATACCCGAAGAACCGAACCCGAACCGATACCGAACCGAACCCGAATGGGTACCCGAAATACCCAAAGTGTAATTATATACCCAAATATATTAATTATATTTAGACTTGATATAACCTAAATATCTAAAATTACAACTATAGACCCGAATATATTAATTAGTTTTTGGGTATTTCAAATATTTTAGGTATATTTTGGATATAATGGGTATATCGAATACACCTATTTTGTTTTTTTCTGAAATTTTTGGGTATTTTGGATACTTTTGGTTTGAAAGTATATTGGTTTTAGTGAAATAAATATTCATGTTTTTGTGTTTTGTCTTGGATTTCGGGTTATTCGGGTATTGTGGATACTTTTGGATACTTTCGGATCTTAAAAAAAATACCTGATATGATCGCGAACCGAACCCGATCCAAAATTTTAAAATACCCGATCGGTACCTAAATCCCTAAACCCGAAATACCCGAAACCCGAAATACCCAATCCGAACCCGATCCGAAGATCCGAACGCCCACCCCTAAAATTGTTCACCAAAGAAAAAAAACAGGTTAAAATGCGTATCATCCAATAAATAAACACTAGATGATCATAAATTAAACAAAAAAACAAAAAATAAATACACAGATCTTAAGCTGATAGAGATAATTAAATTAACTATGAGACCAAATAAAATAAAATACCATTAGATTAAAAAATTGTTTACCACTTCCGCGCGGATCACATCTTTTGTGATTGAAATTGAAAGTGAAATCTCACCGGCGATTAGGGAAGATATCATAGAAGTCGAAGGTTTTAGAGGAGTGGGTAATATTTTTTACAGGATAATCCTATTCACAAGAAGTCTCTCTCTCTCTCAAAATGTTTATATCGACGCTTGACCCCATATTTCTTATACTTTTCCAAATCGGTCCATATTATCTCAAATGTTTCCATTAACCCATACATCTACATGACTTTTATAGTAAATTAGTGATAGAAATTAAATCATTTTTCAAATAAAATTAGATTCATTTTGTAGTCAGTAACACTGGACCATCGAAGATGAATAATAGTAATTTCTGAACATTTTATTAGTATTTGGTTTTAGGTAAAAATAGATTAAAAAAACATGAACCTATTTCGAAGTATCTTTTTTTAATAAGTTCTGAGAATTCTAAACTCACAAAACTAACTTTCTTTTTATTAGTATTCGAAATAACTTTCAGAGTATACGAAATTAACCCAATTTTGAAGTATTTATTTTATTAGTATTCACTTGGGTTTAAAAATATACAATTCTCTAAATTTAAAAATGACAAAAACTTAACTTTTAAAAACCAACTAATTGAATAAATAGTCAACCAAAGAAAAAAAAAATCAAATTATGGATTACCACTAAACAAATATATAAATAAACATAAAATTAAGAAAGGGAAAAAAAAATTAGAACAAATAATCCACATTTCTAAAGCTAATAGAGACAAATCCATTAACAATCATACTAATAAAACTAAAATATTATTATAGCAATTTTTTTATAAAAAAATTGTGTTCAGGTCCGCGCTTACCAGATACTAATGGTAACTATAAAAAAGAAACATACAATGGATCAGTGTCGGTGATGCTTCTGCTGAGAAGCTACGCGGACTATACAATTACAGTCTATAAAAGTTTCCTTCTATAATTATTTAAAAATTATAGAATCTTCTGGGATATATTATGGACATAGAAAATCTGAAGATATTTATAAATACGAGTTTCGGCTATTGAT
The DNA here is from genome assembly GCA_030161315.1 of Eutrema japonicum. Lineage (NCBI taxonomy): Eukaryota > Viridiplantae > Streptophyta > Magnoliopsida > Brassicales > Brassicaceae > Eutrema > Eutrema japonicum. The sequence continues at coordinate 15,784,661 of BSQW01000014.1, forward strand.
ATCTGTACTTCAATTTTTTAAATCTTGTAAGAATATACAATTTTCCTTTGTTACATAGTTTTCAAAAAATTAAAGTAAAACATTCAGCACGTGGTTCGACCACTTGATCTAGTGATAGATAAGGTCATCCACATGATTGGATTGAGAAACCTTGCCTCTTAGAGCATCATTATCGCTAAAACCCATTTGGGTTTCTAAACTATTTGTTTAGTATTAAAATGGAATAAAAAACTTACTGAAGATACCTCATTTTTTGTATCATTATCGCTAAAATTAAACAGACAATAGGGTTCTTAAAAAAAATACCCCAAATCATCTCTTCTCCGCTTCACCACCTGCTCCGATGATAACCGCAACGACTCCCAACGGCGTACGACGACGGTATGGAGGTGCTGGAATGGATTAAATTTGTATCACCTTCCAAGATAAAAACAAGGGAGTACAAACAAATCAAACCAAAACCAGAACCAGAAGCAAAAGAACAAAAAGATTATGCTGGAAATATAGAGTGGACCATCAAGTGACATTGCCAAATTAAACTCAAAGTGAAGGACATTCGATTCAAATCAACGCAGAAGAAAGTTAAATTGCTTTTCAATTTTGAAACCCAATCATCAATTCTGAAATCAGAAGCTATAAAATCAACTTCAGAATACACTCTCCAGCTAAATCGCGATTGAGACACATAAATCTCCAGAAATTACCTGGATCAAAGGATAAGAAACGAGTTGCAACGGGCCAACGACGAGAAGGAACATCTTCATGACGTCTCTGTAACAACGGAACATATCAGAGAACGAGTTCTTCAGCTTGGGCTGAATCTTATACTGATCGAACAAGCAGGAGGCAGATCGCGCCGATTCGACGAGGACGAGAGGGAGTGGAACGAGGGAGAAGATGAGAAGTCTCCGTCGAAGGAGAAAGAAATTTTGGTCGAGAAATAAAAGATTTTTTCTCAACCAGTCACAATTGGCCACGTGGCCATCAAGAAACGTAGGTTAAGTCTCCCAAATAAGATACGTCTCTTGCCTATTTTGTTGCAGACTGATTAAATAAATTAATAAATAATAGAAGATACTTACCTAAGAGACCGCGGTAATGATGCTCTTAGGTTGAAGTGTTGCGAACTTGCTAGTTGCTACTATGATTTTTGATCTAGAGAAATTACAAACATCGGTATGAAACTTCCTAGATAATAATAAAAAAAAAAAGAAGTAAAACGCCGACAGAGTTTTTGAAGAACAAATCTATCTCCTTTGTTAAACAAGGAATCAAAACCGAACCACAATTTGGGAAAACGAAAGAACCAACCTGAATCCGAATAGGTACCTGAATGTTCAGGGCTAGCCGAATTTATATAGAAAACATAATAAGACTTTAATGGAACAAAATATGTAATCTAAACGAAAAAAACAGAACAAAATTCTATGCATATAAGCGGGACAACAAGAATTCAATGGGCCCTTCCGATTTAGTCTGGCCCAGCTTTGACAAAGCTACTTTAAAATAGATTTTGATTTTTTTGGGTTTAGGTTCGTGCTTTTTTTTTTTTTTTTCTTTACTGGTCCAGTGACATGGAGGATCTGACCACCTGGCCAAATCAATTTCGTCCCATTTGAACGGCCTACCTCTGTTATAACCGGTCAGGTCTTAAAAATTCAAATCCTATGTTCAGCTACAAACTTTAAAATTTTCAGCTATAACCGGTGCGATTGGATTATTGGTTATGATATGGTGACACCTACACCCACGATGCTAGCAGGATGCTAGATTCGTATTAGGGAATTGTGCTTCAGCAAATGCACCAGATGCATGTGCATAATGAATTCATAGTTCTAACAATATTAGGAAATTGGGCTAAACAATTAGTATTGGACCTTATTATGACGGTTTGTATAGCTTGGCCGTCAAGTGCTTTTAGGATTTCTGTCTTGTATATATACGTTGTGTACGCCGTTGATATCAATAACACAATATTCACAAGTCTTACTTATCTTTACATGGTATCAGAGCAAAATTGTTCTGAGACCTAAACACCGCTCTCTTCTTTTGCTATCTCGAAGTTCGACATAGTTCCCCTGTTTGTGTTCGAAGTTCGAACCAAGTTTAAGTCATGGTTGATGGTGATGAGCTTTCCGCTACCAAGAGCGGAACTACCAAGAAGAAAAGATGCATCAGTTCGTGATGGGGTTAGATGAAACTCGATTCGGTGGTATGTGTCAAGCTATCATTGCATCGGATGCATCTACAGACATTGGTGAGATTTATGCAAAGGTGTTTCGTGAGGAGCAACGTTTGAACTCCGCCAAGGAACGTGAATCGCAACAGAACGCAGTAGGTTTCGTTACCAAACGAGACTTGTCTTTTCAACAAACGGTCTCACATTCGTCTTCTGGTTCCAGAGGGCAAGATCAGCGTGGCTCTCAATGTGCTCATTATGGCATGAGTGGTCATACTAAAGAGAATTGTTGGCAGTTGGTGGGTTTCCCGCCATGGTGGAAGGAGAGATCACAAAATAGAGGTGGTGGTAGAGGAAACAGAGGCGCTAGTCGAGGAGGTGGTCAAGGAGGACGTGGTTCTTATACTTCAGATCGCATCAAAAAATTTGGGGTACAAGCAATGAACGCTCACGCAACCACATCCAATTCATCATCGTTTCCAGAGTTTACTCAGGAACAGTGGCGTGCTCTGTCCTAGATGATCAGTGAGAAATCAAATCCTTCATCTGATCGTCTTAATGGTAAGCCTCGTCATGGTGATTTGATCATAGACACAGGAGCTCCATGTCCTATTGGTTTTGCGGATGGAAATAGAACATTTGCTACTCATATAGGTGTCTTCCTGTTATCCGATCAGATTACCCTTGAGAACGTGTTGTTTGTGCCTAATCTAAATTGCTCATTAATCTCGGTTTCGAAGCTATTACGGCACACAAACCCTGATTGGAGCCGGTGAAGAGCGAGATGGGGTTTACTATTTTAAGGATGTTATGGCTGCAAGGGTTCATCGTGTGTCTAGTTCAGTTGTTAGCTCAGTTGATCAGTACTGTTGACACCAGAGGCTTGAACATCCATCGTTTTCAGTTTTATCGTCCTTACGTATGTTTTCCTCTTCAAATAAACATGTTGTCCCTAGTCCGTGTGACACTTGTTTTAGGGCAAAGCAGACTAGAAACGTTTTCTTCGGAAGTTTTCATAAATCAAAATAGTATTTTGCTTTGATTCATTGTGATGTTTGGGGTCCATACCGAACCCGTGCTTCCTGTGGAGCAGTTTATTTCTTAACAATTGTTGACGACTATTCACGCGATGTATGGACTTACCTACTTCTTGAAAAGTATGAAGTTCGATCTGTTCTGCAAAAGTTATGTGCAGTGGCAACAAAACAATTCGGTAAAGCCATAAAAGTACTTCGAATCGATAATGGTACAGAGTTTATGTGCCTTTCGCGTTTCTTTCGTGAAAATGGCATTATTCATCAAATCACATGCGTTGATACTCCACAGCAGAACGGCTGTGTCGAAAGAAAACACAGACACATCCTCAACGTATGGCGTGCTTTGTTGTTTTAAGGAGGCTTACCTATTAAGTTTTGGGGAGAAGCTGTGATGACTGCAGCTCATCTCATCAATCGTATTCCGACTGATGTTCTTTACGGTCGGTCCCCATATGAAATCCTTTATGGCGAAAAACCACAGTATGATCAGTTGCGTGTATTCAGAAGTCTGTGTTACAAACATCTTCGTGCTCGGGACAAGGACAAATTTGGTCCCAGAAGTAGATGTTGTGTCTTCGTTGGGTACCCTTTTGGTCAAAAGGGATGGAGGGTGTTAGATTTAGATACTGAAAAGTTCAGTATTTCCCGAGATGTTGTGTTTCACGAGAATGAGTTCCCTTTCTCGTCAAAGTCGGATTCAACGCCTCTGGTTAAGTCACGATTCACCTATTCGTCTCAGGTTAACGATGACGACTGGTTAATTGAACCAGAGACGGTGCGAAATGACAGGGGGAGCTCGGATCTCCTTCTCTCTATCGACGATGCCAACGAAACCTTTGATATTGATGTTTCGGATATGGTGGTTTCGCTTGCATCAGACCTGGCACCTACATCGATGGAGGCTACAACTCCGATTCGTCCTGTAATATCGAAATCTATAGTCAAGGTTCGACCATCAACATTGTCATCTCCAGTGGAGGATACTCAGGTCGCGACATTGACATCTCCAGTTGCGGATACTCAGATCGTGACTCCACCTACTGAGATTGAAGAGTTGGGACGAGGTCAGAGAGCACGCATTCCCTCAGTTAAACTCAAGGGGTTTTTTCCTATAATGCAATATGCACTCAAGACCCCCATCTCGCTCTATATCATCGTCCTCCGAAACAATCCAAGGTAAGATACCGTGTCCACTTGATGCATATATCTTTGATCTAATTTTCTCACCGTCACATCAAGCTTTCCTCGCAGCTGTGATCGCCGGTGTTGAACCAAAGCACTATAATGAAGCTGCTAAGTATGAAGTATGGCGTGGTGCCATGAAACACGAAATTGTTGCCCACGAAGACAGCGGCATTTGGGATATTGAGTCGCTTCCACCTGGCAAAACTATGATTGGTTCTAAATGGGTTTACAAGATTAAGTACAACGCCGATGGTACAGTTGAACGCCATAAGGCGCGTCTTGTCGTAATGGAAAATAATCAAGTCGAAGGAGAAGACTTTGATGAAACATTTGCTCTTGTTGTTAAGATGGCTACAGTACGTGATCTTCTGAGTATTGTTGCCGCAAAGGAATGGGAAGTGGATCAGATGGACATCCACAATGCATTTCTTCATGGTGATCTTGAGGAGGAAGTCTACATGAAATTACCCCCCATATTCACTCACTCTGATCCTACTATGGTATGTCGTTTGCGTAAATCGTTGTATGGGCTTCGTCAAGCTCCTCGCTGCTGGTTCGCTAAGCTCTCTAAAGCACTTTGGGAGTTTGGTTTTGAGCAATCGTATTTTGACTACTCACTCTTCACTTACTCACGAGGTAAAACAGAGGTTCGAGTATTGGTTTATGTAGATGATTTGGTGATCGCTAGCAATGACCTTGACAAGTTGACAAAATTTAAAGCATATTTGGGAGAATGCTTCCATATGAAGGACTTGGAAAAATTTAAATATTTCCTTGGAATTGAAGTAGCACGCTCAAATGAAGGTATATTCATGTCTCAGCGCAAGTACATTCTTGACATTGTCGCTGATACAGGCCTCCTCGGTGCCAAACCAGCTTCGACACCGATTGAACAAAACCATAAGCCTGCCTCAGATGATGGTTTCCACCTCGTGGATCCTCTTCCGTATCGTAGGCTTGTGGGTCGCCTGGTTTACCTTTTTATAACTCGTCTTGAGTTGTGCTACGCCATTCATTTGCTTTCTTAGTTTATAAAGGAGCCGCGAGAAGCTCACTGGGAGGCTGCTACATAGGTGGTACGGTTTCTCAAAGGCTGCCCTGGACAAGGAATCCTTCTTTGTGCCGACAGTGATCTTCAGTTGTCCGTACACTACAAGAAAACAGGCAATTTGCAACGAATTTTTGCGACGATTTTAATTCGTTGCAAATTTCCATCGTTTTCGCGACGACTTTACGACGATTCTTGAAGACGTCGTAAACTCGTCGCAAAATTGGGACGATAATTTTCGTTGTCAAATCGTCGCTAATTAGCGACGATTATACAACGATTACCGACGACATTACGACGATTATCAAAATCGTCGTAAAATCGTTGTAACTTAGCGACGATTTTACGACGTTTATATAAAACGTTGTAATATCGTCGTAAAATTACCCACGAATTAGCAATGATTAGTATAATTTGAACTTTACATCGATTTCCCAACGATTAATCAGTTAGGTGAGCACGTTTTAAGTTCAAGGTGTTTAGTTAGGTAAACATGTTTAATATCGTTGTAAAGTCGATGTAAACATTTTTAGATTCGTTGTAAAATCGATGCGAAATCGATGTAAAATCGTAGGTAATTCGATGCTAGTGAAAATAAAAATCTATATGTAGTGGCCAACTTCATAATTAAAATTTCATATTCAAAAACAATATTTACTTCTTTCTGACCAAAAAAAAATGTCAATATACGAAATTAGAAGATGGATGTATAATCGTCTTGATTCAGAGGGATCGCTAACAAAGGAGTTCAGTGATGGGGTGGAGGGATTCATGCATCAGGCAGGAAGTATACATAATACGATTATCAGTGGTAAGATGTACTGTCCTTGTGCCAGATGCTTGAATAGGAAATTTATCATTATCTCGAAGGTGTGGTCGCATATATTAAATAGAGGGTTTATGCCGCATTACTATATATGGTATTATCATGGAGAGGGTCATGGGGGAAATGCAGCTAGTAGTAGTAGCAATTATCAAGCATCGAATTGTGATGAATCAAATAATTTTAATCAATTTAATGAGCATGCGGAGCAGCATGGTGAAGATAATGATAGGATTCATGACATGGTTACGGATGCATTTCATGAAACCGTAAGTACATTTGCACATGATCATCATGATGATGAGGAACCCAATCTAGATGCAAATTTTTTTTATGATATGCTAGATGCTGCAAATCAGCCACTCTACGATGGATGTAGAGAAGGACATTCTAAATTGTCGTTGGCGGCTAGGATGATGACTATTAAAACTGATCATAACTTAGCTGAGGTTTGCATGGATGATTGGGCTGATTTGATTAAAGAGTATTTGCCAGAGGACAATTTAGCAGCTGAAACTTACTATGAGATACAGAAGCTGGTTTATAGTCTTGGGTTGCCTTCTGAGATGATAGATGTTTGTGTTGACAATTGCATGTTTTTTTGGAAAGATGATGATAAGTTGCTGGAATGTCGATTTTGCCATAAGCCAATATATAAGCCGCAAGGTTCTGGTCGTAGTAAGGTACCGTTCCAGCGGATGTGGTACCTTCCTATAACTGATAGATTAAAAAGAATGTATCAGTCTGAGAGGACAGCTGCATCGATGAGATGGCATGCAGATCATTTGCAAACAGATGAGGAGGTTACTCATCCTTCAGATGCAAAAGCGTGGAAACACTTTAAGACGGTACATCCAGACTTTGCTAGAGAGAAACGTAATGTGTATCTTGGTCTTTGCACATATGGATTTAGTCCGTTTGGTATGTCTGGTAGGCAATATTCTTTATGGCCAATAATCCTAACGCCTTACAACCTACCCCCAGATATGTGCATGCAAAGGGAATTTTTATTCATGAGTATTTTAATACCAGGTCCGAAGCATCCGAAGCGTTCCCTTGATGTGTTTTTGCAGCCTCTGATACAGGAATTGGAGCAGTTGTGGTATACCGGGGTTCGGACATATGATTTTGCAAGGAAAAAAAATGTTACAATGCGTGCGGTGCTTATGTGGACAATAAGCGACTTCCCTGCTTACGGGATGTTGTCAGGTTGGACTACGCATGGGCGATTGTCTTGTCCATATTGTCTCAATCGGACAGATGCGTTTCAATTGAAACATGGTCGGAAAACAAGTTGGTTTGATTGTCACCGCCGATTTCTACCGATTCATCATGCATATCGAAGAAATAAGCGGTTGTTTAGAAAGAACAAAATTGTTCGTGTTCCTCCTCCTGTTTATATTTCTGGGGAAGATCTAGAAGCAGAAATTGATCATTATGGTGCATTGGAAACAGTCAATCGTGGTGGAAATTGGCACACTCCAGCTAATATGCCGGATGGATATGGGGAGCATCACAATTGGCATAAGAAAAGCATATTCTGGAAGCTTCCGTATTGGAAGGATCATTTGCTTAGACACAATTTGGATGTCATGCACATTGAGAAAAACTTTTTTGATAACATCATGCATACATTGTTAAACGTGCGTGGAAGGACTAAAGACAGCGGTAAGTCAAGGTTAGACTTGCCTGATCTTTGTTGTCGGAATGAGTTACATATTACAAGCAATGGGAAAGCACCTGTCCCCATATTTCGAGTGGGTGCGGAAGAAAAGTCAGCTTTGTTCAAATGGGCGACATCTGATGTGAAGTTCCCGGACGGGTACGTATCTAATTTAGCTAAATGTGTTGAGAATGGCCAAAAGTTTTCTGGGATGAAGAGTCATGACTGTCACGTCTTTATGCAACGACTACTTCCTTTTGCATTTGCTGAACTTCTACCAGGAAATGTACACGAAGCAATTGCAGGCATTGGAGGGTTTTTTCGGGATCTTTGTACCCGTACTTTGTCAGAAGATGTTATTGCACAACTTGATGCTAGTATTCCTATTTTGTTGTGCAACATGGAGAAAATATTTCCCCCAGCCTTTTTTGATGTTATGGAACATCTACCTATTCATCTACCTCACGAAGCAGAACTTGGGGGACCTGTGCAGTATCGATGGATGTACCCATTCGAGCGATTCATGGGACATTTGAAGCGGAAGGCTAAAAATCTAGCCAAAGTTGAAGGCTCAATAGTAGCAGGAAGTTTAACAGAAGAAACTTCTCACTTCACGGGGTACTATTTTGGCTCGAAGGTTCGCACACGGAAAAGGGCAGCACGGCGATATGATGATGGAGGTGTAGGCCGAACATATGCTAATGAAGGTGTCCCAGATATCTTTTCTTCAATCGGTCGATTATGTGGAAGAGTGAAGTCAGTTTGGTTTGCCAATGAAAAAGACCATCATAGTGCACAAACGTATATCCTCTTAAATTGCGGAGAAGTTAGTCAATTTGAGACGTAAGTGTATAAACATACGTCTTATATATATGGCTAAATTATATATATGCTAGCTTTATACCAATTACAAATACTTTTGTATGCAGTGAATTTGTTAGACAAGTCCGAGAAGTCATTGAAGGAATCTCAGACGATGAAATCAACAAGCGTAAAGATCAACATTTTGCCCCGTGGTTGAAGACGCAAGTACGTAAAAATTTAAGTGATCTGATTAATTACTAACTTGGACAATTAACCTAATACATATTTTGATTATTTTGTAATTAAATTAATTAATGATATAGGTCGAGTATGGGGATACCGCATATCCACTATGGTTCCATGAGTTAATAAAAGGCCCCATATCGAAGATAACGAGTGCACCCCTGTATTGCACACGCGGATATATATTTCATACATTCAAATACGGAAATCAAAAAGCTACTGCCAACTACGGGGTATGTGTGCGGGGCGAAATAGATTTTTATGGAGTGTTGCAAGACATAATTGAAGTTGAGTACCCTGGTTGCTTAGGTTTGAAATGCGTTCTGTTCAAATGCGACTGGTTCGATCCAACAGTTGATCGAGGCATCCGTAAAAACAAATTTGGGGCAGTAGATGTCAACCAATCACGACGTTACAATAAGTATGAGCCATTTATCCTAGCATCACAAGCAGAACAAGTCAGCTTTGTTCCATATCCGCGAGTTCGCACCACCCGTATCTCATGGTTATCAGTTATAAAAGTTTCTCCGAGGGGTCGAATTGTGGGGGTTGATGAGGAACTACCAATGCAGCAAGATCATTGCTCTGATATGCCAGAACTAAATGAGAGCAATGAAGACATCCTTTTGATAGATCCTCAAAACAGGCAAGTTGAATATCTCCCAGACGATACAGAGGAAGAAGATGAGGAAGATGAGGAAGATGAGTTCGAAGAAAGTGATGAACCAGATGATCAAGAAACGGATGTGTACTACTCTTCGTCCGAAAATGAATCAGAGTGCCCGCGCTAGCTAGTAATTATTGTGAATTTAATGTATTAATATAATATTGTGATCGAGTTGTTATTGTGAAATTTAAGTCATATTATTTCTATGAAATCCCTTAAACCCCAAACTAAATTTCATCTCCGTTCTCCACTCATTTTCCGCCGGTGCGGCGATTAATAAATTACGAGACATATTTGTCTATGTGTCATGTAATTTATTAATTGCCCCAACAACGGTGGGAAATGAGTGGAGATCGGAAATGGGATTTAGTTTGGGGTTTAAGGGATTTCAAAGAAATCGTCGCTAAATCGTCGCTAATTGTGATAGTCACAAAATCGATCCAAATTTGCGACGATTTGGCAACGAATAATGAAGAATCGTGGCTGAATCGTCGCAAACTCCGAAGGTTGCAAATTCGATGCTAATTTGCGACGATTTCGCGACGATCTGTCATAAACCCTAAACCCTAAACCCTTTGCCCTAAACCCTAAACCCTAACGTATTACCATCTCATTGTATTATGCATCTTTCAAATAAATTGATCGTGACTTTAGAGAATTGTCCGGAAATGAAAACTCGGCGAATCACAATAATTTCCACAAACTGAATCATTGTATTAATAATCTATAACATATACGCAAACTATATGTTTTACCTATTTTTCTATATCGATGAACTTATTGATAATTTCATGAATTTGGATTTACAGTAAACATGTCAAGTTGTTTATGGAACGTTGTATTCGACGTTACCATTTCGTACCTATACCCTAAACCCTAAAACCGATTTTACAAATATCCTCACTAAATCGATCCAAATTTGCGACGATTTGGCAACGAATATTGAAGAATCGTGGCTGAATCGTCGCAAACTCCGAAGGTTGCAAATTCGATGCTAATTTGCGACGATTTCGCGACGATCTGTCATAAACCCTAAACCCTTTGCCCTAAACCCTAAACCCTAACGTATTACCATCTCATTGTATTATGCATCTTTCAAAGAAATTGATCGTGACTTTAGAGAATTGTCCGGAAATGAAAACTCGGCGAATCACAATAATTTCCACAAACTGAATCATTGTATCTAACATATACGCAAACTATATGTTTAACTTATTTTTCAATATCGATGAACTTATTGATAATTTCATGAATTTGGATTTACAGTAAACATGTCAAGTTGTTTTTGGAACGTTGCAATCGACGTTACAATTTTGTACCTATACCCTAAACCCTAAAACCGATTTTACATAGATCCTCTCTAAATCGATGCACATTAGCGACGATTTGGCAACGATTTGAACTAATCGTGGCTAAATCGTCGCAAATTAGCGACGATTTGGCAACGATTTGTCCTAAACCCTAAACCCTAAACCCTTTGCCCTAAACCCTAAACCCTAACGTATTACCATCTCATTGTATTATGCATCTTTCAATAAAATTGATCGTGACTTTAGAGAATTGTCAGAAAATGAAAACTCGGTCAATCACACTAATATCTACAAACTGAATCATTGTATCTAACATATACGCAAACTATATGTTTAACTTATTTTTCAATATCGATGAACTTATTGATAATTTCATGAATTTGGATTTACAGTAAACATGTCAAGTTGTTTTTGGAACGTTGCAATCGACGTTACAATTTTGTACCTATACCCTAAACCCTAAAACCGATTTTACATAGATCCTCTCTAAATCGATGCACATTAGCAACGATTTAGCAACGATTTGAACTAATCGTGGCTAAATCGTCGCAAACACTGAGTGTTACAAAATCGATGCAAGTTGCGACGATTTAGCAACGATTTGTCATAAAATATACCGAGTGTCGGTCAATATACCGCGTGTCGGTCAATTAAACTCCCGCGTGTTTGAATGTCACAAAATCGTTGCAAAGTTAGCGACGAATTAGCTACGGTTCAATTGCCTCGATATAGCCACGAATCGTCGCGAAATCGTCGCTGATTAGCGACGATTTCGCGACGACAAGTAATCTTATATATACACGCGAGTTCCTTGCCAATTCACTTACAAACAAATCAAAAGAAAAATTGATCATAACTTCCTTGCGAATTCTTTGCGAAAAAGGTAAATTTTTTTTTTAATGTTTTTAATTAATTAGTATAGATAAAAATGAAATAATTTAGGTCGGTAGAAACGGAATCAAATTAGGAAAAATAGCAGACTGCCCGGATGTTTATAGATAGTAATGTTTTTTCATTTTTATGCAGATGGGCCAACGTCGTGCACATTACGCTCAGTTTTTGAGAGATATTGGTGATTCTTCGGGTCCCGGGTTGCCTCCGTCTTCTGAGGCTACATAGACGGATTTCGTCCCTGTGACGCAACCTCCGCCGCCTCCACAACCACCTCAGATTCCGCAATCTGGAGGCCATGCCCCGGCCCCGTATGCACACATGACGGTTCATGATTTGCTTGCACAGCCGGGGCGTCATAGGCTTAAAAGATTAGATCCGGATCATACTGACAGGTCGGAATGGTAATATATATAAATATATATTTTTTACATTTATTATTACATATTTATATTTATTTCTAACAATTCAAAATTTTACAATTTCTTGTTTCAGGTTTGGAGTTGAATCCAAAGTTGGACGCACCGTTTCCGACATCATCAAGTCTTATTTTGTCGAGCCGCATACCAATTTTTCCCAGCTTCCTCAACACGTCAAGGACACATGGTTCAAGATGTTTGCGGTACGTATGGAAAAAATATTTTTTTTTCTCTTAATTATTTTAATTATATTTAAATATATATTTAATTTAATTTTATAAAAGGTGTAATTATTTTTGTTTCTCGTGAAGCAAAAATATCATTGGGATCTTTCTATTCATGAGGAGGTTAAAAATTTATTTCTCGAGAGGGTAAAGTTTCGTATCCAAGGCGTGGTTGGTGAGTGGAAGAAAGCATGGAAGAAGGATGGCGATGAAGCAAAGCCCCTCCACATGGATAAAGCCGTTTGGGACGGCTTGGTGCGGTATTGGATGGATCCGAAATCCATCGTAACTGCTGAGAAGTGTTCGGCTTCCCGCAACACCGTTGATTCGGACGGGCGACTCAAGGCTCTGCCTCATACAGCTGGGCAAACACCTTTTGCGGGTGTTCGTCTACAGATGGTAATTAAATTTATTTAAATTAATTTATTTAATTTACTTTGCCAATAACATAGTTTTTTTCTTTAGGCCGCCGAAGAAGGAGGTGTACTCCCTCCGATGACCAGGGTTTTTGAGCGGACGCACCGGAAGAAGGATGGTTCCTTTGTTTCCGAGACTGCCGAGCACATCTTCAATGAGGTGACTTCCAAAGTCACCGATCGAGAGACACAGCTCTCTCAACAGCTCTCTCCCGTTGGTTCGTCGGTCATGTCTGGAGGGTTGACCACACCCGATATTGACCGGATCTTCGAGCAGGTATATATATAGAATAGTTAGTCTTTATTAATTTTTAGTTTTTGATTTTATAAAAATTTCTAAATGAAAAATTTAAATATAGGTTGCCCCTAAGAGAAAGGGGAAGGTTGTCGGGATGGGATCTATTCGAGATGTCTCGGCTGCTTCTTCATATGCTCCGCGACGCCGATTGCCAGAAGATGATCCAGTCGTGTTACGTGCCACGATTACGAGTCTTCAGGAGCGGGTTGAGACCGAGGCTACTCGGTCTCAGGCATATCAGGCGAAGATTGCGAGTCTTCAGCAGCGGGTTGAACTGGATGCTACGCAGAATGACGAACTCTTCGACATCTTGGCAACAGGGAACCCGACAATGCAGGCTATGCTACGGGAAAAGCGAAGACTCCGAGCAGAGGCAGATGCAGCGGCAGCGGCAGAGGCAGCGGCAGGCACATCCGGTTCGTCGAGACGTCCCGAAGACGATGTGAATCTCGACGATTACGATATAGTTATTTAGATTTAGGATTTCGAATTCTAATTTTGGTTTTTTTTTGTAACAGATTATTATATTTTCTTTTTAATAAAATATTATATTATATAATATTTTAAAAATTTTTATTTTATAATTTCGAAATTAATAAAATTTTAAAATTAATAATAAAAATCATATATAGAATAGTCGGTGATTCGATGGTAATTCGTTGCTAAGTAATCGTTATAAAATCATGGCTAATTTACAACGATTATACGACGATTTATTAGCAACGATATTGCGACGATTATTTAGCCACGATTTTAGGACGATTTATTAGCAACGATATTGCGACGATTATTTAGCCACGATTTGACGACGATTGCTTTGCAACGAATTAACGACGATAATTGTTTTCCATCGATTTTACAATGAAAGATTTTCCTTCGAATTAGCAACGATTTTACGACGTATTCATATTCGTCGTAATTTCAATGTAACATTTACGACGATTTTACGACGAACATTTAGCGACGATTTAGCGACGAAGTTTTTTCCCTCGTACTTTCCCGACGAATTTACGACGATTTGTGGTTTGCGACGATCAGTTAACAACGATATCATTTTCGTCGCAAATTCGATGCAAACCCTCTTTTGCAACGATTTTACAACGATATCGTTCGTTGCAAATTGCCTGTTTTCTTGTAGTGGTATATTGTGATGCGGATTGGGCATCGTGTCCTTTGACTCGTCGCTCCCTCACTGCATATGTCGTATTGCTTGGTGGTTGTCCGATATCCTGGAAAACGAAGAAACAAATTACGATTAGTTATTCGTCTGCTGAAGCGGAATATAGAGTCATGGCTTTTACTACTAAGGAAATCAAGTGGATTGTTCAGCTGATGGAAGATCTTGGCTTCTTGGTTTGGTATTTCAGAAATTTTCGTAGAAGTTTTCATGGGACTAAAAAATGCAACGGGTGTTGTTTCGATGAAATTATGAGGTAAAGACACTTTTTCAAGTTGAAATTTAGGCATTGGTTCATTTTTGTTGATGATTCCAAGGGTTATAAAGAGGTTTCCTAGTTGACCAAAAAAAAAGAGGTTTTCTAACCAAAAATAAAAATATCTAAATTTTAGAATTTTAAGTGAAATTTTCGATGATTTTAATTTTCCCATACTTATTACTTAAAATCATCTTAGAACTTATAAATATTACATCATTTCAAATATTTGATAAAATAGACTCTTTTTTTTTGGTTAAAGTAAATAGACTTCTTTCAATCCACATGTTAAAAATCTTAAAAATTAACAATCTTAAAGAGGTAGGTAAGAAATTAACAATCTTAAAAATCTCAAAGTTCTTGCCTCATTTACATGAACAACAAAAAATATGGTCCCTCGAATATGGACTTACCTACCTCTTATAGTTATATAAATTAGAATCTTATATAATTGTAGTCTTGTAGATTAATGAAACTTTATTTTAAATTTTTAATCATATAAGTAACGTTGACTTACATTAACGATAAAAGCATGGATGTAGCTTACAAATCCTCGATCGGCGTGAGACAGGCCAAAATTTCCATGGAATGAAGCACTGATATTATATAATATCTTATAATATATAATATCTTATAATATATATCTCTTATTATATAAAATTGAATCTATCAATGATATTTTATTATATAAAGCTAAATCTCTCAACGTAAACGTGACATGTAAAATAATTATTACTCACGAGATCGTAACATTTGTTGTTGTTAATTAAAATTGAAACATTTGTTAAAGTAATAATATAAACTTTTTATTGTTAGTTATTTATTTATTTTTAAAAAAAAATAACAAGAAAGAAAAAAGAATTGTGTTATATATAATAGAAATTAATAATATTGAAAAAGTAAAATAAGATAAAAAATAAAAACAACCAAATAAAAATAACAAAAACTTAAAAAGAATTGTGTTTTATATAATGCAAACTAATAACATTGAAAAAAATAAAGTACGAGAAAAAGTAAAAACTATCAAATAAAAAGTGTTAAATATAAAAAAATATATACAATTCATAATATATAAAATTAGAAGAAGAAATTTTTTTTATTGTGTGTTTGGTAATTCTAGAACTCTCTCATTCATTTAAAATGATTGTTTATCAGATTTAAGGGTAATATAAATCAATTTTGATTTTTTTTAAATATGAATTACTAAACGTAATTCATGGATAACTAAACAGGATTTTAATTTAGAATCTAACTATACGGGTCATAATTAAGCATATTATCAATTTTCTAATCAAAATATTTTATTTTTTACCCACGTATAGGCGTGTTTATAATAAGAAATTTTATAACCCGTGAAAAAAAATACTAAAAACGAAAAAATGGGAAACAAATCTTACTACCCGTGAAAAAAAAAAATTAAAAACATAGACGCAAAACCACCAAAAAAAAGCTTAACCATTATTTATTTATTTATTTTGATTCTCTTTTTTATTATTTGATTTCCATTTAAATTTGAATAAGATTATTAGATTTTTGATTTTTTTGGTATCTAATTGAGAGACTATAAATTAAATTCTTTTATTTTAGGATTAGTAACTCATTGTTTAATTTTCTTAATCTAAATGGAAACACTACATAATGTTTTCCCCATTTTTATTAATTTTACCTTATATGATAAAATTAAAATTTCTACTTTTTTTTGTATAGTAACTTTACCTTTTATGATTATAAATAAGTTATAAATTTTTCCGAATTTTAATTTTTTTTATTAACTTTGACTTTTATGATATATTTACATTTCTATTTTCTTTTTATTTGATAACTTTACGTTTTAAAATTATGAATCAATTATAAATTTTTTCTTTTATTGTTAATATTGTGTGTCAAAATTTAATTGTAAATTTTTTTAAAACGTGTCAAAATTTTATCTATTAACTTGACACGTATTACGATCAGGTGAGTTAACAACTTTGAAACATTCAACTTTATATAATAAGATATAATTTCAGTTATATTTGGGTATGTTATATATATATGCTATGTGCAGAACATAAACAATTTGCTTATTTTTTAAGTAGTCATTTTTTTTACAATTTAAAAAAAATTAAATAATTTTCTAGATTATGTTAAAGTTAAAACTGATGGGGATTTCATATATATATATATATATGAGGTTAAATAGAATATGAAAGTGTACTAGGGTCTTAGAAAAATTATGTAGATGATTGCATTTATATTAAAGGTTGTCGACTTCTTAGTTTTCTAATGTTTATTCGATATTCTTTTTGATCGAAAATATTACAATCAGCAATTTTTAAAAATATAGTAATCATTTTTTTTAATTTAAAAATTCATTAAGTGAAAATGTTGTTGATATATGTGAATTCTTATTATTTTTATTAATAACGATTACTCATAAAATCCTAATATATTTATATATATATATCTAATATTTGATATATATATATATATATATATACTAGATTAGGACCTGCGTATACGCATGTTTGTGATAAGATGTTTTATAACTCGTAAAAAATAAACTATAAATAAAAAAATGGAAAAGCAAATTAGATCTCCGTGAAAATAAATAATATAAATTTGAATCTGCCAACGTGAAACCACCTATGAAAATCTAATAATTATGTATTCATTTTAATTATCCAATTTTTTATGCTATTATATGGTTTTTATTTAATTTTGTCACATATTTTAAAATATTTAATTTTTCATATTCTAATTCAAATTAAATTTATTTTGTATTATTTTAACATTCGTATATTTATTTTTTCGTACAAAACCATAATAAGTTTTATTATTAGTTTTTATTAACTTTGCCTTTTAAGATAAATATTAAAAAAAATGTGTAGTAACTTTACCTTTTAGTGTTAGGAATCAGTTATAAATTTTTAATTTTTTTTTAAAAATTAACTTTAGCTTTTAGGATAAATTTACATTTTCTATTTTTTCTTTTTAAATAAATTTACTTTTTAGGATTATGAATCTTATTGTTAATATTATTTGTCAAAATCTAATTGAAATTTTTTTCTTCATATGTCAAAATCTAATCAATTAACTTGACATATGTTACGATCATGTGAGTTGACAAATTTAAAACATTTAGCTTAATATAATAAAATATACACACAAAGATGCATATTTTAATTTTGAATTTCCTTTTTTTTAAAATCCTTTTCAATTTCCATAATAGTTAAATAACATGATTAAATTTTCTAATTTTCTTTTCCTTTTTTATGAAATTTTATTTTTTCCCCTAAGCCATTATAAACTCTTTCCTAAGTCATCCAAAATCATTTAAAATTCATGAAAACTCAAATACTTCCAAATATTTAGTTCAATACGTCCCCTAAAATTTCAGAGATAGATCGAGATCACAAAAATCACACAATCAACAAAATAAAAAAAAACTAATAAAAAATTTGAAAGATATTTACTACAATTAGACTTTCTATTTAGTTCTATAAATAAAACATTAAATAGTACAGAGTGTTCGTGTCTATCTTTTTTATATTTCGTATGTAAATTAGGTGTAACTAGTTTAGATTTATGAACCGTTATAGGTATCTTATATTTTGACCAAAAACAAACCTTAAACGTCCACTACAAGAAAATACAGTTTTGCGACCACCTAAAGCGTCCTAAAACGGTCGCAAATACTCTATTTGTGACTATTCTAAGACCACCCAAATGGTCGCAAATATTTCGTCGCAAAATACATTTGTCGCATAATGGTCGCAAATTTACGACTACGTTGTGACTGCATATTATCGTCGTATATAAGCGACTCATTTAAGACTACAGTTATTGGTCGTTTATTAACTACCAGATAGTGACCACACTTTTTAGCGACTAATTTCAGACACAATTAGAAGTCGTATTATTGAGACATCTTTGGGACTGTTTTGTTGTCGTAGATTTGCGACATTTTTAAGACGAACTCAGTCAAATCTTCGATAGTCTAAAAAACTTATAAATTGTATATGTGGTCGCAAAATGGTCGTAAATTTGCGACCATTTTGCGACTGCTTATTTATAAATTAGTCGCAAAAGAGTCACATATTAGCAACTACTTTACCACAATTTTTGTTCTTGTCCTGGTGGCAGAGCAGTAAATTATATTCAATTTCAAAATTAAAAAGATCTAAAAACAAAATAATAAATAGAATTTCACATTTATATACCAAAAAACTATACAAAAAAAATATTAAAAATATTCAAAACATTCAAAACATTCAAAACATTTATATATTCAAAATCTTAAACAACCTAATCTTAAAAAGTTAGAGAGATTGGTGAATTGTTTCTGGCCGGTAAGGTGGCTGGAGCGGTGGTTGTTGTGGCTGCGGTGGTTGTTGCGGCTGTGGTGGCTGCTTGAGAAGCCACAAACGATGCAAATGCTGGATCAATAGTTTTGAGGTACGACTCCAAGCTTGAGATCCGAGTTTGAGAAAGTCGTTGCTCCTCATCACGTCGAGCATTTTCCGCTTCTTGTTCAACGATCTTTAGATGAGCAGTTTGAAGTTGTTGTTGCATCTCTGAAATTGATGACGTGCTTGCATAACTCTCCTTGCTTTTCCCGTTGTTGAACAGCTCTCCAAGTTGGCCAAGTCCATAAGGATTTCCCCTGTCATCTTTTTCAGTAGACTAAAAAAATAAAAAACAAGATCATTCACTCTTACAGCAACGAACTAGCAACCCATGATAGCAACCTCTCTCACACAAACTCAAAACGAATGCCAATGAGCTTTGAAGCACACACATTAAACAACATAAGAATAATATTCATGATCAAAGGAAACAAACACAGAGAGAGGCCAGCATAGGAAACGAACCAGCAGTAAAAAGCAACAAAAAGTCAATTTGCTATGCATAAAAACTGATCATAAAAAGTGACCAGCATAAAAACGAATGCCAATGAGCTTTGAAGCACACCCATTAAGCAACATAAGAATAATATTCATGATCCAAGAAAACAAACACATAGAAAGATCATCATAGCAAACGAACCAGCAAAGTCAAAAGCAACAAAAATTCAGTTTGCTATGCATAAAAACTGACCATAAAAAGTGACCAGCATAAAAAAGAATGCAGCATATGCAGCATAAAAACGAATGCAGCATAAAAACATCAAGTATTCATGCTCAACAAAACAAAGACATTAATATGCTATAAGAAGAGGAAGACAAAAACGAATTACGTTAAGAAATATTGTATTCTTTTCTTCAATGGTGAGGGTCCTTTCAGGGCCGGCTCACGACTGTTGGGGGCCCTTGGGCCAAAAAAATATTTTGGATCCTAAAACCAAAAATAAAAAAATTTTGGGCCCTTAAACATAATTTTTGTTTTTTTTTTAAGTTTTGAAATATATCTGGGCCTCTTAAAAATATATATATTTTTGGTTAAAGTTGATATTGTATATATATATATATATATCAAAACTAAAAAAAAAAAAAAAACAAAACCTTTTTTTTATGGACCCCTTATGCCCGTGGGCCCTGGGGCGGTCGCCCTGCTCGCCCTTGTGGTTAAGCCGGCCCTGGGTCCTTTGAGTTGATTGTTGAGACGAAAGCTCTGAAGTTTCGCCTTCGACATCCATTTGAGACATCATATCTTCTAAGTTCTTCTCATAAGCCTCAGCTATATTTTTGGCCTTCTGATCCACAAATGTTCCATCTGTCCTTGTGTGTGTTTTCATAAACACTTCTCCAAGTGAGACAGGACGCCCTAGTTCTTGCTCCTGTAATGATACAAAAACAGAATTAATAATGTGAAATGCAATATACAAAACAGATTTAATTACCATTTTTTGTTGAATTTGCAAGTACGATTTCTGCCCGGATACGTGTTTGTGGGGACCAAGATCGTCACGGTCAGAGTTACGGCACTGTGATGCAGTAGAGCTCCTCTCAACTGCGTATGGAGTGTCCCAATGAACCAACATTTCAGCCCAAAGGGTTTCGCCAATCCACGGTGTTCTCTCACCACTGGTTTTAACTTGACTTACAATGCATTTCATCCGTTTTTTGGCTCTCTTCAAGAATCATGCTCTCACCAGGTCGGTAATCTCGATATCCCAATTGTACTTCCGCTACACAAAACAATTTCAGGTGTTTAGTTTGTATCTAAGTTATTACTATGTCACTATAATACAAAAAGACAAGATGATTCACAAGAATACAACAACAAAAGAGGTTAAGAAATGATTACCGCGAAAGTTCTGAAATATCTTTCTTGAATGGGTATAGGCGTTTTGTGCCAGCTATAGTAAGGCCCATCAAACTTCCTACGAAATATGCCAGCGATGACTCGAGACAGTTTCCTTTTGTCACGGTTAAACCTGTTACATAAATATCAGATTTTTAGATGTTCAAACAAATACACAATCCACAAAAATCAGTGTGTTTATTCACAACAAATACACAATCCTAATCAAGCATTCTCCAAAACAGCTCACAATGCCAAGCACCTACTTGTCTCTGAAAACTCTAAAAAAAACATCCACTAAAATAAAAACCCTAACATACATAAACTAAACAAGAAACTGCTAATTTCTCAGAAAGAAAGAGACTTTGGATCCATCCCTTACTACCCATATCGACTTAGAACTCAAAACAGATCAATTTCACTCAAGACATTTTAACAAACACATAAACTGCCTCATTTTCTCCACATTTCGTAACAGAAACTCTGCATCTCATCACACTAATCTTCCTGAGATTAAACCTAAACCCCCACATAATCACACCGATGTGAAATAGATCCCTAGAACAAAACCACTAAAGAAACCCAAAATCTCTTGCACGAAGGCTCATTGATCAATTGTCCTAAGCACAAACCAAACTCTTACATAATACTAGACTATCTATATCAATCAGCTCTCAATCAAAGCAAATAACAATTTGATCAAATAACAATTTAATACTAGACTATTTATTTACCATGTGTTCTCAACGTGGGGAAGAGGATGTGGACTCAAAACTGTTAGATGTTCTCGACCAAGAAGAGCCAACAAATCATCTAACAGCTGTTGGAAGTCCGGTTGTGGCTCTGGATCGTTAGGAGGAGGATGTTGATGCTCTTCAATCTGAACCGGCGGTTGTTGGTGGGGAATCTTATAAGGAGGAACTACTGTCGCTGGAATCTGATAAACCGGAGTTAGTGGCTGGGGAATATGATAAGCCGGAGGTGTATGGTAAGAAGGCTGCGAAGTAGTCGGAGGCTGCGAAGTAGCTCCTTGCGGCGGTTGATTAGAGGCTTCGGGCTGTGTTCTCGCCGGATATTGCGCTAGAAGACTTGCTCTAGATGTCTGGGAAACCAAATCTGTCGCATCAGAGGACCGGTTGGAGGCGTGAGAAGACGAGCCGACAGCTCCGACTGATCTCCCACCGGCGGATAATTGGCCACCAGGTCGACCTTTAATTACTTTTGCCTTACCAGCCATTATCTTCAAACAACGAGCAATTCGGAGTTTGAGAGAAAGAATTTACGATATTGAGAGAAATAGAGAAACCGAGATTGAGAGAAATAGAGATAGATTGAGAGAAATAGAGAAATAGAGAAAGAGATTCGCAGATTGAGAGTGAGAGAGTGAGAGAGAGAAATAGATAGGTTTTCTGGGTTTCAGAGAAAGTGAGAGAGGCTAGAATATTTCGACGATAGAAGGGAAGAAATTAATAGCGAGGTCCCTAAAGGGTCGCAAACTTGGTCGCAAATCCAAAAAAATGAAAGATTAATTGCCGCGTGATATAAAACAAAAAAAAAATCAAAAATTTCAGAATGGTCGCAAAATAGTCCTACAGTCGTCACTAAAATGCGACCGTTTTGTGAAAGTCCCACAGTCTTCACTAAAATGCGACTGTTTTGTGACTGTTCTTAACCCTATACCCTAAACCCTATAAACTTTTCAATCATTCTTAATAAAATTAGACTATACAATAATTCTTTAACTAATTCTAACACTTTTAACTCTCTAAATAAACATTAAACTAAGATATGTTGTGTAAATTTTGAAAGTTTTCTATATTTCAAAATCATTTCATGAAAACACATATGAACTTACTAGATATTATGACAATATACAACAACAAGTTTTAAAAATTGGAATTTATAAGTTTTTTAACCTGCTATCATGATTCAATATATTTAAAATTTCAAATCTATGAAAAAACATTCAAATTAACATATTTACAATTCAATAATGTATAGTGGAGGAGCTAAATTGTAGCAAATCGGTCATAATTTGAGGTGTTGTTAATGAATTAGTCGCAAATTAAAACAACTTTGTGACTGCAAAAAATATTGTCACAAAACCGTCTTAAAGTGGTCACAAATTGCGACTGTTTTGTGACTGTTCTTAACCCATATGTTCTTACTACATTTTAAGACCCTTTTGTGACCACTAAAAAAATTGTTGAAAATCGGTTTTCCGGAGTGTCGAACCACTAACCTCTAACCATATGCTTAAGTGTTTAACCAATGTGCCATTACGATCATTCGTTATTTTTTTACATTAACTAATATATAAAGACACGATAATATACATGATAATTATATTACAAAGATATTATACATAATAATTATACATGATAATGTATGGTACACATATAGTATACATGATAATTATATTACAGATTAAACATACAGAGATATAAATTAAAGTATTATTCAAGTTTCTCATCTTCATCATCGGAAGATGATAAATTACAACGAAATTCGTCCTCTGCTTCCTGGTCTTCGATCTCAAAATCAATTTCTTCATAAGGATGATTTCCCTCTATTAAACTATCAATTATGATTTCATCAATCGTATCCGTGAGGCCATCATCAACTGTTTGCTGCAATATAACCGGCTTTTTTTCGTTAAACTTTCCGTGAACACCTTTCCTTGGATTTACTTTGAGAACTGTGAGCCACACCTTCCGAGGTCGTTTAATGTATGGGTATGGAAGATAACAAACTTGATCAGTTTGAGATCCTGTACATTAAGTAGGTGTAAAATTAGAAATAAACATATATATACACACATCATATACATACTTAATTAAAACAAAACTTAATTACCTAAAATAAAAGGTTCGTAATTTTGATATCTCCTCGATGATAGCACATAAACGCCTCCTTCTCGCATTCGAGTGTCTTTGCCAATCGTAGGGTCAAACCATTCACAGTAGAAAAGTGTGATTTTCGTGAGTCCATGGTCTCGCGTGTGAAACAAATACCCTCTTGTAAAATACATGGACCATGACTTGACTTTATTTTCAGGACCTTCCACTATTTTATGAATCCAAGGAGAAAAATTTTCTTGACTTTTCATTGTACTCACCTATATATGTATATGCAAATATATAAAAATAAATTCATAAAATATTCTTTAATAATTAATAGATGGATAATAAATTAAATACGTACATATTGGCGAACTCATATATGAAAATCTTCATCTTCTTTCGACTTGACCTCCGCATCAGAGAGTTCTGGATATTCAAATCGAATCTGCGCGTCCAACAATCTGTTTTGCCAAAAACAATAAGAAATATTTAATTAACTAAATTAATTATCACAATTAATTTAATGAACCGTATATAAAGTACCTCTCAAGCGGCTGAAAATAGTCACAATTGCGCAAGACATATGCATGTGCGCATTTATAATCTTTCTCAGATAACCAAAATTCAGTACTTTGGCCACTTTGACGACCTACTTGAGTGAATATATCCGGTACTTGTATAGGATATACCGGTACTTCACCTTCATCATACCGACTTGACTTGAGAAATAATAATATATTGACGACCAAAAATAGTCACTTTCATTTTAGGTCGTATAATTTGAAGCGAAAATTGAAATTAGTGTTCGGAGAAATATTCACCACCATGCCTTCTTCTGCGAGCTGTAGAAATGTGCGAAGGAAAGTAGTGTTCTGAGAAATAAGATATCTCGTCATTTATGTATGATTGAACTATTGATCCCGCTGGATATCTTTTGTTCTTCGCCTTCCCTTTTAAACGTTTAAAAAACCTTTCGAAGGGATACATCCACCTATATTGCACAGGACCACCAATCTCCGCTTCATAAGGTAGGTGTATTGGTAGGTGCTCCATCACATCAAAGAAAGAAGGTGGGAAGATTTTTTCCAAGTTACACAAAATCATGACAATGTTATCCTTCAGAATTTCGAGGCGGGTTTGATACAATGATCTACTACTTAAGTCACGAAAAAATGCTCCAATCCCTACGACAATATTAAAATCATATAAGTTATATATATATAAGTGAAACATATATGATAATATTTATATACCTGATAATGCAAGGTGCACGTTACGCGGTAAAAGTTCTGCAAAGACAAACGGAAGCAATCGTTCTATAAATACATGGCTGTCGTGACTTTTCATTCCCGAGAGCTTTCCACCGTTGATGTCTGCACAACTAGCTAAATATGCTACATAGCCATCGGGGAATCTAACCTCATGTTTGACCCATTGTAGTAAGCTTTCTTTCGCTTTTGAAGTCAATCGCCAAATAGGAAATGGAGCTCTCCCTCTATCATCTACATGCAAATCTTTCCGAGAACAAAATTTTGCAATATCTAATCTTGACTTTATTGTGTATTTTGATCTGTCTTTAACATTCATAACAGTATAGATGATGTTATCGAAAAAATTCTTCTCGATATGCATCACATCAAGATTGTGTCGTAGCGTCAGATCGGTCTAGTACGGTAGCTCCCAAAATATGTTTTATTTATGCCAATTATGCCACTCCCCATAGCCGTCCACTTTATTTTCATGAATATTCCACCGATTTCAGATGTTTTGGGTGGTTCTGCATGCCTTATACGCTCAAATAGAACTTGTTCGCCAGTTAAAGATTGCGGTGGGTAGTCGTTCAATGCGTGCTTCCCCTTCAAAAAGTTTATTTTATTCTTCCGTGACTTACAGGAAGAAATCTTCTGTGACAGTCAAACCAACATATCTTCCTACCAGCCGGAAGATAAAAAGCATTTGTATCATCCATACAAATAGGATACGATAGTCTTCTATGTGCGTCCATCCCGACAACATACCATATGCTGAAAAATCGTTTATAGTCCACAAAAGAACAGCTTTCAGGTTGAAATTTTGATATAATGACACATCATATGCCTCAACTCCGTTATACCACAATTCCTTTAACTCTTCGATCAGTGGTTGGGGGAAAACATCAAGACTAGCTCGTGGATGATTTGGTCCCGAATTCAAAATCGTCAGAAACAAATACTCAGTATTCATGCACATATCTGGTGGTAAGTTGTATGGAGTCATGATCACAGGCCATAACGAGTGATTTTTTTGACATACCAAAAGGATTAAAACCGTCAGTACATAACCCAAGATATACGTTTCGCGTTTCTTCTGCAAACGTTGGATGCAACTGTTGGAAATTCTTCCACTCTACAGCATCAGATGGATGACACATTACTCCGTCTTTTGAATCATAATCAGCATGCCATCTCATCGATGACGCAGTCTTCTCTGATTGGTACATTCTCTTTAATCTGACAGTGATAGGTAAATACCACATACGACTAAACGGGATTTTAGTTCGTCCCTCACTAGCCTTATATCTTGGTTTTGCACAGAACTTGCAATTCTCCAACTTCTCATCTTCTTTCCAGAAGAGCATACAATTATCTATACATACATCAAATGTATGGTACGGCAATCCTAGCTTTCGAATCAAACTTTCTGTCTCGTAGTACGAACTAGGTGTTTGATTACCCACTGGTAAATACTCCGTAAATAATTCAGACCATGAGTCCATACAGCTTTCAGCCATATTATGGTATGACTTAATGTTCATGAACCGAGCAGCCAAAGATAACTTTGACTGACCTTCACGACAACCATCATAAAGGGAAGTAGTATTTGCAGCATCTAACATGTCATAAAACCGTTTTGCATCTTGGGTAGGTTCTTCAGGAACATGATTATATCCACTTTCATCATGTTCATGATGATACCCATGATGATTAAATGGCGTAGCACCATGAAATGCATCATTCACCATCCCAGCATATACATTCCCCCTATCATATGTTGTTGGTTGATGATTACCACTAGTATAATCTACATTATCATAATTATGACTATTCGATCCTCCCCCAACAACATCATAATCTTCACCATGTTCACACCATATATAATATCCTGACATAAATCCTCTACTATGCAAATGTTTCGAAATTGTATGTCCTTGCAAAAATTTGGAATTTTGACATTTTAAACAAGGACAGTAAAATTTACCTCCACTACTTTGCGCTAGTGGCTGACTATTAGCAAAATTCATGAACTGATCTACCCCCGCCAAGAATTCACTGGAGATATTATTTGTGTGTGGATCGATTCTATTATACATCCACTCTCGTGATGAATGCCACATTATTATTATTTTTTTTAGTCACTCGTTTTTTTTTTATGTTTTTCGTTTGTGTAAAATGTGGAGTGTGGGTTGCTATATTTATAAAAAAACATTTGTGACTCTTTTGCGACCAAAACAATCAGTCACAAAAGTTTGGTGTACCAAACCAAAAACTCTCATTCTTTCCACGTTTTATACCAACTTTTTCCGACCACATTTTCCAAAATATTCGGTTACAAATCAGTCGCAAAAATAGGATTACTTTTGCGACTACATTTCTTAGTCGCTAATTTGGGACGACATTTGCGACCACATTTTGCAGTCCCAAATTTGGGACTACTTTTGCGACCATATTTTCCGACTTAAAGATTAGTCGCTAATTCGTCGTACTTTCCGACTCTTTTGCGACTACAAATAATTCGTCGACGAACAGTGTTAAACAGTCACAAATAAGTGATTCTTTTATGACTAAATAGGTTCGTCGGTAATTTGGGACTATTTTGCCTCTGCTTTAACAAGAGTCGTAAAAGGGTCGCAAATTGGTCACAATTTAGTCCCAAAATTTTGCGACTAAAAAAAGAGTCGCAAACTGTGGTCGCAAAACCTGTTTTTTTTTGTAGTGGTTGTATTTAATCATCAAATCAATAAAGATCTTAATATCATGACAAACCTCCAAAATAATTGGGCCCATATGCATATGAAGTTGAACATCTCTATTTAAACATAAGATTTCAAATCCACATTAAAATGATTTAATGTGATTTAAAATTAAAAAAACATACCAAACAAAAATATGATTCAAATTCACATTACTATATTAATTTCTACCTATAGTGATACTACTTACTCGTGTGTCATGCGTTTTTGTTCTCCGTCGATATAAAACGAATAATAATCCATGTCAATATCATCACATAAAGACAGCCGGCACATAATATATAGTCCTATATATGAGTCGAAAAACATACACATTACAAACATTCTATTTTACTACAAACCAAAACCTAAAAATGGCTACGACTACACAACACATGAATCTAATCTTCCTCGTACTTCTCTTAATCTCTTTCGCAATCTCTCCGGTGATCTCAACTGTTCCGAAAGAATGCGAAACCGAGGGAACGGACTCATGCATCGACAAAACCAAAGCATTACCTCTCAAAATCATAGCTATCGTCGCCATCCTTGTGACAAGCATGATCGGAGTCATGGCTCCTCTCTTTAGCCGATATGTCCCGTTCCTGAGTCCAGACAGTAAAATCTTCATGATCGTCAAGTGTTTTGCATCTGGGATCATCCTAGGAACTGGTTTCATGCACGTTTTGCCCGATTCTTTTGAGATGTTGTCCTCACCATGTCTTGAAGACGATCCGTGGCACAAGTTTCCCTTCACGGGCTTTGTCACTATGTTGTCCGGTCTTGTAACCCTCGCTATCGATTCCATTGCTACAAGTCTCTATACAAGGAAAGCTGTCAACGACGACAGCGAAGAAAAGACTACTCCAATGATAATTCAAATCGATCATTTGCCTATAACAACTAAAGAACGTAGCTCTACTTGCTCAAAACAATTATTGCGGTACCGAGTTATCGCCATGGTTAGTTCTTCATTTAGCTCTTGCTACATGGAAAGTACTACATTCCGAGTTTTAAATTTTCATATAGTGAATAATTTCTATGTGATTTAGGTATTGGAGCTTGGGATTATAGTTCACTCGGTGGTTATTGGACTATCGCTAGGTGCAACAAATGACACATGCACCATTAAAGGTCTTATTGCAGCTCTTTGCTTCCATCAAATGTTCGAAGGCATGGGTCTCGGCGGGTGCATCCTCCAGGTACAATTTTTAAAAAATCACATTCCGGTTTAATCTCGGTCCGAAACAATACTAAACGAAACCGTAAAAGCTTAAAACAATAATCGCTACTAGCACAGTATACTAGCACCACAATATTTTCTTATCAAATTTAAAAAGTTTAAAACACAAACATATGGATTCGAGTATATTAATTGTGAAACTTTAGTGTTACATTTTACAATAAAAAAGTGTTATTGACAAAAGAAAGATGTATTTTTCTTAAAATTATATATTATGAGGACTTATAACCATATATATGATGATAGAAACATATAACATTTTGAGAAATATATACAACTTTTTTAACAGGCAGAGTATACAAACGTGAAGAAATTCGTGATGGCTTTCTTCTTTGCTGTTACAACACCGTTTGGGATCGCTCTTGGTATAGCCTTGTCGAGTGTTTACACGGACAACACTCCAACCAAATTAATCACTGTCGGGCTGCTCAATGCATGTTCCGCGGGACTGCTCATTTACATGGCGCTCGTAGACCTTCTAGCCGCGGAGTTTATGGGATCAATGCTCCAAGGAAGCGTCAAGCTTCAGCTTAACTGTTTTGCCGCAGCTTTGCTTGGTTGCGGCGGAATGTCAATCCTCGCCAAGTGGGCTTAGACTCTTTAACATCATACTTCCAATTTCTATGGAACTGTAATTATATTTGAGTGAGTATAAACAATATATTTTTCTGTATCATAAATAAATGTGATTTTCAAGCGATTGTGCTTTCCTCCTTTTTTCTGTCTCTAAAAAGAAACAGAAGCTAAGAATTTGTTTAGTTTATTATGAAGTTCCAAGCGTACATATATAGTTAGCAACTGAACAAGAATCAGAAATCTAGGAAAATATACAACTAGTTACAAAAATATGTGCCTTTGTTACGGAACCGATAACGTCTTCGAATATGTGCAGATTCTTGGAATATGCTGAACTTAATGAACCATATGTAAACCGGCTCTAACCGAAATCAACCAACGCTCCAATACCCCCCCTCAAGCTGGCGCATACAAGTTTCGTATGCCCAGCTTGGACCGAAAGCTCTCAAATCCATCTCGACCAATCGGCTTTGTAAATATATCCGCAAGTTGAGACTTCATATTAACATGATGCAAGTGTATGTTGCGAGTAAGTACCTCATCTCTTACGAAGTGACAGTCTAGCTCGATGTGTTTTGTTCTCTCATGGAAAACCGGGTTCGTAGCAATGTAAATAGCTGACTTGCTGTCGCAATGTACTTCCATCGTTTGATCATGCCTTACACCAAGTGTTGTTAACATTCTCTTCAGCCATATCAGTTCTTGAACAAGAAAAGCAATCGCCATGTACTCTGCTTCTGCTGATGATCTACTCACTGTTTTCTGCTTCTTCGTTTTCCATGCAATTGGTGAGTTCCCAAGTTGAACAAAGTATCCAATAACCGAACGACGCGTCACGGGGTAACTCGCCCAATCTGAATCACACCAGCCTGTGATTTGAAACTGATTATCGGACCTTAATAATATTCCTTGACCTGGATCAGATTTCAGGTACCTAACCACACGTAGTGCAGCGATCCAGTGATCACTCCTAGGTTGCTGCATAAATTGTGCTAGAACGTGAACAGAAAATACTAAGTCAGGACGTGTAACGCCCAAGTAAATCAATCTTCCCAGCAGACGCCTATATGGTTTTGGATCTTGCATAATAGGCGAAGTAGAAAGAGCCAAATTATGATTTTGTACAAGAGGGAAATATGCTGGTTTTGCTCCCAGCAAACCAGTTTCAGAGATGATGTCGAGCGCATATTTTCGTTGACAGAGATATATGCCGGATTCATTCCTTGCCATTTCAATTCCTAAAAAATATTTCAAAACTCCCAAATCCTTCATATGAAAACATAAGGATAAGTAGGTTTTGAAGTCTTGTGTAGCCTTAAGACAACTTCCTGCGATTATCAAATCATCGACGTATATGAGAATGTGTAATCGAATCGTACCCTTTTCAAATGTGAATAAAGAATAATCACCCAATGATTGTTCAAATCCATATTCAATCAGGGCTAAAGACAATTTAGCGAACCAGCATCGAGGTGCTTGTTTCAAGCCGTAGAGAGATTTTCGTAACCGACACACTTTGTTCTTGTTTGACGACTGAAAGCCCGGAGGCATTCGCATGTATACTTCCTCTTCTAAGTCTCCGTGCAAGAAAGCGTTGTGAACATCCATTTGATGTACGATCCAACAAAGTTTAGCAGCGATGTCGAGAAACAACCGAACTGTTCCCATTTTCGCAACAGGAGAAAATGTTTCACCATAGTCTTCTCCTTCGATTTGTTTGTTACCCATAGCTACTAAACGTGCTTTATACCTCTCAATTGTACCATCTGATCGGAATTTCACCTTAAAAACCCATTGACTACCAATTATTTTCTTCTCTGGCGGCAAATCTTCGATTGTCCAAGTATGGTTTTCCTCCAAAGCTCCATACTCGGAACCTACAGCAATACGCCATCTTTCGTCTTCCATAGCTTGTTTGAAAGACTTTGGTTCCACCTCCGTTATTATTGCTGCTACATACGCTATATGTGTTTCAGAAAAACGATGAACATCATCTTGATTTGCAATTGGGTAGAGAGCTTTGTTACCCAAATCAGGCAGAGGTTTGCTATCGACGGAATTGACAACAAAATTCTTCAACTTTACCGATGTTGTCTTGTTACGGTGACCTCTGCCCAGCGGTTGTTCTGCAATTTCAGGTTCGATATTTTCTTCTGTTGAAACAAGCGGAGGCTGCTCATGACCACGTTGCAAAGCTTGTTAAGTGGGCTCAGTTTCTGTTTCTGTTTGCTGGGCCGAAGTAGAATTAATAACAGGCCCAAAACTTTGACTTATGGATCCAATTTCAAATACAGGTGGGCTCTGCACACTGGGCCTTATATTTTGACCCAAATCATCTTCTATAATTATTCTTTCTGAAATTGGAGCCCACAAAGCTTGCCCTGCTTCTTCATCATCGTCAAGCGGCAACGTATTCTCAAGAGAATACGGAAACTTCGACTCTGAAAATATCACATCTCTTGAGACGAAAAACTCCAAATTTTCAAGGTCATACAATCGCCAGCCTTTCTTTCCATGTGGATACCCAACGAACACACATCTCCTACTTCTCGAAGCAAATTTGTCTCCGCCACGTTTTTGATCGTGAGCATAACATAAGCTTCCAAACACTTTCAGATGATCATACGATGGAGCTTTGTTAAACAGTCGCTCAAATGGTGTAACAAAACCCAACACTGAGCTCGGCGTTCTGTTTATCAAATTCCCAGCGGTCAAAAAACATTCTTCCCAAAACTGAATCAGTAGATTAGCTTGAAATCGTAAGGCTCGTGCGACATTGATAATATGTCTGTATTTTCTCTCAACCCTTCCATTTTGTTGTGGTGTTCCCACACACGATGTCTCGTGTATAACTCCATTCTTCTGAAAGAAATCTGTTAAACAAACAAATTTTGATCCATTATCGCTTCGAACAGATTTTACTTGTGTGTTAAATTGTCTTTCGGTGAGAGCAAAGAAAATTTTCAGATGTGTAGGTGCTTCGCTTTTTTCAGTCAATAAATATAACCAAACTCCTCTTGAGTAATCATCAACTATCGTTAAGAAGTATCGTGCCCCTGAATGTGAAGGCGTCCGATACGGACCCCAAAGATCAACATGGATTAACTCAAAAATCTTAGAAGTTTTATTCATACTGATCGAAAAACACTCTCTTGTTTGTTTTGCGCGGAGACACACCTCACACGCTTTATTCAAAGATGCAGAAGAAACATAACTAGAAACACAAGGAAGCAATCCTACAACTTTCGTAGACGGATGACCCATCTGATTGTGCCACAGCTCAAATGATTTATCTTCTTTCGTCGTGACTGATGTTGCAATCTCCGAACTGCGGAAGTGAAACGTTCCTCCTTTAACCCGCTCCAGTCACCATCCTCGAATCGCGGTCCTGAACCACAAGAAACCGATCAGCCATCTGAACTACACATCTGTTTTCATCCATCAGCTGTCCCACAGAAATAAAGTCAGACTTCAACTCTTCAACATAATAAACTGATTTCATAACTAGATTTGAACCAAGACGTATCGATCCTTCCTTAAAAGAAACATGTTCTCTTCCATCAGCCATGATAATTAAAACATGTGCCATATCTCTAACATTTGACAATGTATCAAACCTTCCAGTCAAATGATGAGACGCCCCTGTGTCCATAATCCAAGGAGAGAAAGAAGATTTATCAGAAACTTTCTCGGTGGTGCTTTCTTTTTCAGCATTTCCAGCATTGAGAATGCTCTTTATTTGACGCCATTGTTGCTCACTCAAACCATTGACGCCATCACGGTATTGATCTGTAAGCACATGATTCACTTGCTCGTGATACAGATTCTCCACGTTAGGAACATAGACTCGATTCGCGTATGTTACTTGTCCACGACATCTTCCTCCATTAGAGCAACCACTTGAGCTAGCTCCACCACGTCCTCTTCCTTGAAGTGTGTGACTTTTTGGCCTTTCACCCCACCACTCGGGATAGCCAATCACAACGAAACATATGTCGGAGGTATGCCCACTTCGATTACAGTACTTGCAAAGAATTTCTTTTTCCTTGTCATCGCTTCGATATCGTTGTTTGGTTTGAACAGCGAAAGCTGTAATTTCAGGTCTTTCTTCTCCGCTTGCACGCAGATCTTCTTCTTGTCTCACAATGTTATAGAATTCCTCCAATGGCTGCACAGGAACACGTGCCACAAGACTCGATCGAACAACACGGAACTGATCGTCAAGTCCAAACAAAAACTGGTGCACTTTGTCTTCTTCACTATCAGTTTCCTGTGTTGTAGCAAGATCACACATACACAGCCCACATTTGCACGTTCTCAATGGACGATACGTTGCAAAGCTATCCCAGATTCGATTTAATTTTCCATAGTATGCCTCGATTGCAATTCCTCTCTGTTTGCAACAAGCCAATTCAGCTTTGATTTGCTGAATTCGAGGTCCATTCATCACGGAGAACCGTTTCTTCAGGTGCTCCCACAGGTCTTGAGCAACATCTATGTGAGAGATTGTTGAACACAACATAGGATCGTTGGTCATCTTGATCCAAGACACTAGAAGAGCTTGAATCGTCCACCAATCCTCCAAGTCAGGTAATCCTTCGTCTGGTTTGGCAATCGTTCCATCAAGGAAACCAAATTTCTTGCGTGATGTCAACGCCGTCTTCATTCCGCAAGCCCACTCATCGTAGTTAATTCTTTTCAAGAGGGGATGAGAAATGACCGCTCCTGGATTATCGGCCGAGGTCAGATCGTATGGTGAGATCGTTCTTCTCACCTCCACAGTTGTATTCGTTGCTGCAGCAGCATCAGTCGGGTTCGTCATTCGATTAAAAAGAAATTTAGAGATTTTTCTAAAGTAAAGGTTCAGGCTCTGATACCATAAAAAGAAACAAAAGCTGAGAATTTGTTTAGTTTATTATGAAGTTCCAAGCGTACATATATAATTAGCAACTGAACAAGAATCAGAAATTTAGAAAAATCTACAACTAGTTACAAAAACATGTGCCTCTGTTACGAACCGATAACGTTTTCGAATATGTGCAAATCCTTGGAATATGCTGAACTTAATGAACCATATGTAAACCGGCTATAACCGAAATCAACCAACGCTCCAATAGTCTCTATTGTATTGCGAGTTCTTTAGTTTAACTATGTGTCTATAAAAACAATTTATAGCATTAATTTGTATTTATACACATAGTTAAACTAAAACTTATAAGATCAAAAAACTAATCCATATGTAAATGTAATAAAATACATAATATAAGGCTTAACAAACTTTTAGGGGTGGTCAGATAAACTGCACTGAACATATATAGAATTCTAGATAAATGAATTTATGGGTACACACCTTCAGAGCCGGCCCTGAGTTTTAAGGGACCGCAAGATAAAAAAAAAATGGGCCGTTTAATAATAATAAAAATTAAACTTAAAAAAAAGTTAAGATTCATGAATGTGTTAAACAAAAGTTATAAAATATTTTAAAACACAAGACACCAATACATTATTCTTGAATATTATCCTCCTTGCATTTCTACCCTCAAACTCATTCATCAAGCATGTGTAATCAAGTTTTTCAGCCATACTCCTTTCAATTGATAACATCGACAATCCATTCAATCTTTCTTGTGACATAGTCGACCGTAGATAAGACTTTATAAGTTTTAGTTTTGAAAAAATTATTTCTGGGGAAGCAACTGAAATTGGAATAGTCATCATTATGCGGTATGCAGTTCATGTATTTGGATAACAACTTTCCATCATTGTGGGAAATCTCGACTCGTAGTGCAAAAAAAAAAAAATTCTCTGGTAAATTAGTAATCGATCAATAGCACAGGGCTCTTATTTCAATTTCAACACAATCAAACAAAAAACAAAAAGAATAAATTACTGTAACCTAATGGAGTTTCATACCAAGAGGAAGAAACAAAAGAAGGCCAAAGACTGAGAGAAGAAGATCTATGGAGCCGTCTTGAAAATGTGTGTCTGTGTCGCCGTAGTATCGGAGAAGAAGATGATTACGATTTAGGTATTTATGTTTTAATTAGAGATTATTTTAGTTATATTAATTGTTTGCATTGGTTGTAATCCTTTGGTTTAATGATATTTTGACGACAAAACAAAAACTTGTTTGCTTTAGTTTATATTGGTTTGGTTTTATTGGTTTACTTTAAGTAGTTTTCGGTTAATTGAAAAACAAAATAACATAACAGATCATGGGAATCAAACCCACAATCTTGAAGTAATTAGCACCAACACTATACCACTAGACTA
This sequence comes from Eutrema japonicum, assembly GCA_030161315.1. NCBI lineage: Eukaryota > Viridiplantae > Streptophyta > Magnoliopsida > Brassicales > Brassicaceae > Eutrema > Eutrema japonicum. The sequence continues at coordinate 15,820,449 of BSQW01000014.1, forward strand.
AGTAGACATTTTAGAAATTGAGAGCATATTTTGTATTAAACTGAAGACCGCAAGTTCAAGCTTACTTTGCTTGGATTCAGGGCCGTCACTGCCCACCTTGCATAAATTAGTACTGCTATTTCAAAAGAAAAATATTTCTTTTATTTTTTCGAAGTCAGAAAGTTTTCATGTGAACTAAATATTTGACAAAGATTTTAACTTGAAAATTAAGAGAAAATTTCAACGACGACCCGGAGATCAAATGGCTCTAAAGTCTCTCTATGACTCTAACAATTAGCGTGCATGTATTACAGAATCGCCAATGCAATATTTTGTCCAGCCAGAAACTCTCACGCACACATAAAAAAAGTGTATAAACAATAAATTTGAGCAAATCTTTTTCTTTTCTGTATTAGAATAACATTAATATATCTTCATATGTATTGAATCAAAATTATAAATAGTTATTTTTTTTTTATAACCGAGAGTGATCCGAACTTTAACCAATTGACTAATCCCTTCAAGGTTAGTGTAGCCATCGAGTAGCTCACTCATCGAGTTTTCTAATAATCTTAACCATGACACTATTTCGACTACCTAAATGGAAGTGATTAAATAATTTTATGCTTGAAGAAAATCGATCAATAATCTAGATTAATAGAACAACTTAAGGGGAACTACTAGCTCCTACCACTTGGTTAAATTATAAGGAATTTAATTGGTATAAAAACATTTTTGGGTGAAATAGGTACATATCTTATAGTTGATGATGTTCTTTAAAAAGAAAAGAAAAAAGATGAAATTGTTTTACCTCCATTAGGTTTTAGTTCGAGCCTAGTTCTTATTTTTCAGCATATTCCATTCATGAGAAGTAAGAACTACTTCTTATTTTTCTGTAAAAGTTTATTGTATGTTTCTTCTTCACCAATTACTTTCCTATTTTATGATTTTATATGACGTTTTTTTATAGCCTTTTATGTTTGTTGATAAGCTAAAAATGTAATACCCTAAAGTACTAACAGCTTTGTCGTTGTAGTATGTAGGGGTCGAACCACAGAGACTCAAGAATCACACAATAGACTATATAGATTCGAATTACGCTAACTAAAATCAATGAGAATAAGAAATAAAACAAAGCAAACAGATCTAGTGAGAAATCGATGGAGGTAAAAGCTAAGCTTACGGAATTTCGCAGAAATTCAAGTAAAGCATATGGATAGAACGTAGAGATTCTAATTAAGCACGGTTCTAGAACTCAGAACACTACACCAAATCAACCAACTTTCGCTGCAGTGATTACTATATTTAAGAAGTTAAGAAACCAAATTTCTTTGTGAAACCTAGACAACTAAACATGCAATAAGCTCATGTCTGATTTGTTCACAATTCTCCCTAGCCAAATTTTTTTGCACTAAACAGAATTGCTCATCTAAGTCTTTTAAGTTAATTAACCAACTTTCGCTGAGAGAACTAACATATGATCTTAATTCTAGGTAGCTAATCTAGAACAAGATTTAAGAACTACTTAGAAGAAGAACTCAATAAGATGAATCTCTAGATATTTTAACCAATTTAACAATTCATGAAGAGCTCTTTGAAAAATCCTAAACTTAACTAGCAAACTACTCAGACATGATCAATGGAACATAAATCATAGATGAATAGAATTGCATAAGAGAAATCAATAAGAAAACAAAGGGGTTCAGAATTGTCTTCCCAAAAACCGTCAAACCAATCTCTCTCAAAGTATGAAGAATAATAAAATTGTTTGCCCAAAACAAGTGGCTGAAAACCCTAATTATAAGCTAAAACATGTTTTGAGGCTTTTTGTAAATAATAAAGACCTCTGGACCAAAGTGCAATTTCTTCATACTTGTAAAAAAAAGTCATGTTTCCTTCTTCATGAAGTCGGTATCGACCGACACCAGGTGGTATCGCTCGACACAAAGCTTATGTGTCGTCTCTTCAGTTTGGTGTCGATCGACACAAGTAGTGGTGTCGCTCGACATAAGGACCTCAAATCGACCCTCACAGCTACATGATCCTTGCTTAGATACAAAATACTCCAGAATGCTTCAATATCTCCAATTAAGATCCAAACGTACCTAAACCTGAAAAGACTCAAAAAAGTCCAAAAATACTAAAAAAACTCTATAAATAAGACCTATATTATAATTAAAAATGGGTAAAAACCATCATATATCATTTGTTAACTAATTACACCACTTTTTTGTCAACGAAAACCCATTAACCAAAAAAACACTTTTTGTCAACTTTGCAACACTTATTAAAATAGTTTCTCTAACATGCATCACACATCTATTAAATAATTGGTTAAATATCTTTAAATAACGTCACAAAGTTATCTATTTATTTATACTATCCCCCTCCCGGTGAATTTTTTTGGAGTTCATCTTTAATTTTTTTTATTGCATCAAAAAATCATGGTGTTGTCTTCGCCAACTGCATCCAAAATTGTGAAGAGTACTAGATGCGATAATTGAATCTGTATGCAAAACTGCTTCCAAATGTATTATATTATCTTCAACATCATCATGCTAGAAGATTATGAATTTAAATAAAAAATATATATTTAAAAATTTATATAGTTTTTAGTTGAAATCGATAAATTAAGAACTCTATAAATTAATAAAATATCGAAGTCTCCAAATTATTAATTTATAGAGTTTCTACTGTACACATGGTGATAAAACATAAAACAAATTGATAAATTTTGTATTGAAAGTTGAAAGCATCAAATAATTTTGAAACTTTAATTATTTTAAAACGGAGGGAGTATACATTAAAATTTCCAACATATTTTTCCGACGACAATAGTCATTGAAAAATTTACAACGAATATCTCACAAAATTCCGTCTAAAGTTCATTTCGTCGAGAGGTCTTCGACAACAAATATATAATTTAAGGAGGGATTGGGGAGGGGGGGGGGGAGAACGGCTAATCGTTAGTCAACCCGTTAAACCATTAGCAAAAAATTCGAGTTGGCACTTTAAATCTGAGGTGGCACTGAATATCCAAACGACGTCGTTTTGATAAGTTTTCGTTAAAAAAAATACACCTAATGCGACTCGATTACAAAATCTATTTTGTTAAAAACAAAACGACGTAGTTTTGAGACCTATACACAGTCTTATACAGATTAAAAAAATCTATATACGGTCGATGATTATATAGCGGGTTGAATCGGATTTGATAGGGTTGACCTTTATTTTCTGCAAGTGGAGGGTAGAATTGCAAAAAAAAAACCATTTGAGGGGTTTATTTGCAGAAAACCATTTTTTTAATGATAAACAAGTATCTCTATATAATTATTTGTGATATTTTAGAATTTTAAATTTGGTGTTTTAAGGTTTGAAAAAAACTAATTTTTATGTTATTTTAGGATATTTATTTAAATTAAATATATTTTTTATTTAATATAAAAATAATTTAATATCAAACCCTTCGACCAAGATCACTCTATAACTAACAAAATAAAACTAAAAACAAATCTATTTTTATGGAAATCTATCTTTTACTTATTAATAATTACAAATATGGAAGATCTATTCAAAATATCAAAACAAACAATTTTTCAGAAAGTATTTGAATATCATAAATTAGATAAAAGGTAAATCAGGTTATATATCTATATATACGTTAAATTTGTAAGAAATATTTAAATTCTTTATTAACAAACAATGAAAAATCCTTAACAAACACTCAAATTTGTTTTTACCATATAATAAGATTTACAAATCATGACGTTACTAAGATTTTTATCTATATATTTTAATGATCCATGTCCCGTGATATAGAACTTACTCTAGCATTGATTTCGAACCTTACTTCTCTTTTTTCCAGTAAGACTGAAGTCTAATCTGATAACAAGTTTGTAACATCTCCAAGCAACATATACAATGGCAACCAATAAATTTTCATTATTTTCGTTGATGGTGTTTGCTCTCTTACTTATGCCAATAATTTCAGGTAAACATTTAATTATTTAGTATTAAATTATTTCCAACGCAAAATATACAGTTTCTCTAACGCAACCCCCCCCCCCCCCCCCCCCCCCCCCAATGTGGTTGTATTTGTATTTACATGTTAAAATATTATGATCACGATTTATTGAAAAACAAGATATTTGATTATTATTATTTTTGTTCAACACAAGATATTTGATTTTCAAACAAAATTTACAAATAAGAAGTAAAATAAAAAAAATTTGTTGTTAATGTCAATATACGATCATTACGCTTACTAAATGTTTATAAGGGGTTTTTAATAAGTCGAGTGATCCTTGTGTAATAGAGAGAGCTTATGAAGTTAACAAAATGTGCCATTTACTTGATCAAAAATAACGTGTTTTTCTTAACATGTTAACAAACAAACAAAAAAGTGTTTTACTGGGAAAAATCTATAAAAAAAATTAGTGGAATATAATGGAGTGTAATAAAGAAACTAAATTTTCCAATTTATCATCCCAACTCTCGTGCCAAATAGTAGAGAAATGTTTTTCTCTCAAATCTGTTCATTCTTTTAATTATTATTTTTTTAGTAGAATGAGTTCAATTATTTTTCCACATTTTTCAACCCATATGCTGAAACTTAGAATAATACTTCATTCCATCATCTTTTATTCACTTAAATGGTAAATATTTCCTCTAAATATACAACCATTTGCACTCAGATAGTTAAAAAAACTTTATCTAGTGATTTTCGTTTTAATTTATTATTTTAAAGCTTTGTATTTAGCTTTTTTATGAAATTCAGTTCAGTCCACTGTTACGGAATGTGCCTTTTGCTTTTTTGGAGGTGGCAACTTAAAATGTTGTAAAATAGACCTATTTTGATTATGGATCATATTTTAATTTAAAACAAACCTTCTAAAATTTGTATATCCGATTGACCGATTGTGAAAAATAGTATTAAAACAAAAAGAATGGAATCAAAATCAGGAACAAAAACGTGCACTATAATTCATTATACACAAAATGGAGCATTTCTGTGTGTGTGTGTGTTTTTGTTAAAGAAAAATATTTCTGCTTTTAAAATCTTGTCAAATATGTGTTTGTTTATGAACTAAACAGGACAAATACCATGTCTATCTGGAGATTGTATTTGAATCTCAAGATTCTTCCATATGTGATGATACCAATGTCCTCGTTACTAATTAAGTCATCATTTTATATAAATGTACTTTTTATAATATATGACTAAAAACATAATACTGAAATATGTTAGGGTATGGATCTATATACCCGCATGACGGTATTACAGTGCTAGACGATCTATGTTAGAGATGAGTTAAACACTCTCTGGTTTAACCTGGTTTGAATTAAGATCAATCCAACTACCAATTTCAAACCTATTAAGGTAGACTTATGAAATAAAAAGAGGATTTTATTTTATTTGATAAAGGCAAATCCCGAGAAAAAAAAAGTTATCCTTATCAACTTCGGGAAAAAAGGATAATTGCCAATATCAATTCAAGAAGGAAAATAAAAATCGACCGACCTCAAGACTTATAAATAGAAGAGCTCCTCATTCATAATATTCATCCTGAACATTCTTTGTAACAAGAACTACGTTCGGCTTGATCCCTATTTTTAGGGTACGTAGGCAGCCTTCACATGCACAACTATGATTCTAATAAAAATAATTCTTCTAAATTCTAAACTGATTTCACCTATGTTAGAGGTGAGTTGAACACTCTCCGGTTTAACCCGGTTTGAATTAAGATTAGCCCAATGATAAACTTTGTTTTTACCGGTTTCTAACATTTGTTTTTGTGTCTTTTATTGAGTCAAAGTGTCTTTTTAGAGTCTTTTAAACCTTTATCGAGTCTTTTCAGGTTTTAGGTGACTTTGTGAGAAAATGAGCCGTTTTGGGTGAAAATGAGCATATGAAGATGCATAATCATACAGAGCCGTCAGAAGTTTGGCATTCGTTGAAGAACTTACCACCAATGGATCGAGCTCAAATTTTGATACAAGATAGAGCAATGGATCAGCTTTCATTTCTAAGTAGTTTGAGGTCATTCCAACGGTGCGATCAAAAGTTACGCTAGTTTTCGTGAAGACGGTCCAACATAAACCGACCGGTTTAGTGACGCGAAAAATAAAAAGAAATTTCGGTTTTTCTTATTTTGAACCGGTTTCGCCTGGGATTTAGGAAAAACATCTTTTAGGGTTATTTATTCTATTTTTCAACCATTGTTTAGGCTACGCTTTATTTTATTCATCAGAGAACTTATGTTTTTGTTCTTGGGAGATTTGAGGGAGACGAATCTCTACTTCATACCGGAGAAGATTTCTAAACCCTATTTTGATTTTCTTTTTATTGGATTATGAATTTTTCTTTGAATCTCTGTGTTTTCTCTGCAATCATGTCTGAGTAGTTATCTTGTTAGGTTTTTAGGGTTTCAAGGGATTCTCCATGAATCACTTAAACGAATCTGTTAGATTAGAGAATTACATAGGGTTCTTCATCTATTGTTAAATTTAAGGCCTAGACTAGATTGATCACCTAGTTTATGATCTTAGGATTAATCTATTCATCAAAAGTGCTTTATATTTCCTGATAGAACATAGATGAGCAAATCGTCCTTAGCCAATTAAGCTGATTCTAAGGCGATTTGTGAACTAATCAAACCTGAACTTTAATTCTTACCTAGAATTTTAAAGTCAAACGACAGTTTAGATTCTTAGTTTGTTAGGCATAGTAGTTAGCACCACGACAGTGGGCTAGCTAGACATTCATGTTTGAGTTCGAGAACGGTTCTTAATTCCTTCCTTAATTGATAATCTGTTTAGTGAATCTGGTTTTCCTGCTAATTACCTAAGGACCTAGCGTTTTCTCTTATTGAATTTACATCTTTTCATTCGTTACTCTTAGCTTTAGAAGTTACAAACAACAAACAAACATCACTCGTCTTAGATTTACTTTCATCCCACATTCTCGTAGTGTTGCATTTGGTCTCTGTGGATTCGATCCCTACATTACTACTTCGTTAGCTGTGCTCTTGCGGTAGTTACTTTAGGGTTAAACTCTGAGTGTATCAAGTTTTGGCGCCGTTTCCGGGGACCAAAAACGTTGCCTACGAGTCTTGGACGAAAGTTCAGACTAAGAATTTATTTTTGTAGTTACTTACTAGTTTTATCTCTGCGTGTGTTCTCAGGTGTATGACCAGAAGCGAGGGTTCTAGAAATCTATTTCAGGTGAACAACGAGGAGCTCGCAAGAATAGAACGAGAAAACAACAGGAGAAGGAGAGAGATGGCCAACTTACCAGGGAACCGTGATTTCCTGAACCCACTCGTCAGTGATGATAATCAGATTGAGTATGACGCAGAAGGGAACCCCATAAACCCTATAATCCATGCTTATGATGATGTCATCGAATCTGGTGATGATTATGTTGCTGCTGTCCAAAGGCAAGCTGAGGAACTGCAGAGGCAAGCTGCTGCTGCACATCAGAGACTGTTGCAAGCTCAAAATAATGAAAACTAGAGGAATGCTCGAAAACCTCCTCCACGCCAAGCAATTGGTGCTATTGACACTCCTCATGCTTTCTACCAAGAGGGGGCTGTTATTCGCCCACCGCCTATCCAGAGGCAAAATTTTGAGATAAAGCCTCAGATTATCTCTCTTGTCAAGCAGAACTTGTTCTATGGGAAAGGTACTGAAAACCCCATGGACCATATTGAGACATTTGAGGAGATCTGCAGCACGACTAGTGCTAATGGAGTCCCTGTTGATTATATGAAGTGCAAGCTCTTCTCATTCTCTTTGAGTGACAGAGCTCTGAGGTGGCTTAAGTCTCTCGCTCCTGGTTCTCTGACCACTTGGGAAGCAACCAGATCAGCATTCCTGGATCACTTCTACACCAAGGCCAAAACAGCCTCTCTCAGGATTAAGATCACTCAGTTCCAGCAGAACGGAGGTGAATCTTTCAATGAGGCTTGGGAACGATTCAGGGAATATCTGCGTGAGTGCCCTCACCATGGTTATTCAGATGAGCAAGTGATGAATATTTTCTACGATGGAGTCGATTGGGACTTTAAGAACTCTCTGAACGCTGCGAGTAATGGTGATTTCATGACCAAGACCAAAGAGGAAGCATACCAGCTGATTGAAAATCTTGCTTCGAGCTCTAGTCATCGTAATCCTGAGTACAATCAGCAATCCTATGAGGTGGATCCAGAAAATGGGGATGAGGTGAACTATGTGCAAAATCAGGGATTTTTCAACAAAGGGTTCGACCAGAACTACAGGAATCATCCAAACCTGTCATACAGAAGCACAAATGTTGAAAATCCTCAGGATCAGGTTTATCCACATCAAAAACAGGGCATGCAAAATCTGGGCGTGCAAAATTTTCAGGGCGCACAAAATTTTCAGCATAAACCATTCGTGCAAAATCCGTGCGTCAACATTTTCTCCAAGGGTTTTCAGCAGACTGGCGTGCAAAATCAGGGACAGAAGCCATTTGCACAAGGTTTCCAGCAGAAAACGTTCCTGCAAAATCAGGGGCAGAACAATTTCCAGCAGAATCAAGTAGGATTTCAGCAACAACAACAATTCTCCAACTCTCAACCCAATCAGGAATCTAAACTTGAAGCTATGATGCAGCATCTGATGATACATCAACAAAAGACGGCTAATGAGATGAATGTCAAGGTATGAGAGATGTATCAGGATCTCAACAGCAAAATTGAGATTATTCAGACTCATGTGAAGCAGCTTGATACTCAGGTAGCTCAAACTGCAGACGCTGTAAGGAGACAGCCAGGAAATCTTTATGGAAAAATTGAGACAAATCCCAGAGAGCATTGCAGTGCGGTAGTAGTTGATGATGAGATGGAGATTGCACCTGAATTGATGGATGAACATGAAGCACATGATGTTGTAGCAGAGGAGAAGCATACCTCCATCACCCCACGAGTATTTGTCCCTAAGATCCCGTATCCCATGCTCCCTAAACACCTAAGGAATCCCATTAGTGCAGAGAAGCTGAGTGGTTTTGACAGGATGGTGAGAAAGATCCCCCATGATATCTCATTTGAAGAGGCCTTAGAAGACCGACCTTTGCTTGATCCCTTCAAGTATTGCAGAGAAACTCTAGAAGAGATTAAGGCACTCTTCATCAAGGCAAGGAGCACACTAGCACCAATAAAACAGTTGTCTAAGATTTTAGACCCTGGGAAGTTTTCTGTTCCATACTCTATCTCTAGAGTTGAATTTAGGGAGGCTCTTATTGATTCTGGATCTAGCGTGAATCTCATGTAAAAGGCTGTTGCAGAGAGGTTGGAAATTGCTGATATAAGACCTCCTAATGCGACTCTCGCATTTGCAAACTCTTCCACCACGACTCCATATGGTACCATCCCTGATTTGCTTGTTAAAGTAGGAGATTGTCTGGTTCCTACTGATTTTCAGGTTGTGGAGTTGAGTGAAGGTTCGAATATGCCTTTGATCCTTGGAATTACAAGAAAACATCCGGATTTCCGACGGCTATAATCCGTCAGAAATTTCTGACGGAAAACTGAGGGCATAACGAGGGCATTCCGAGATGGATTATAGCCGTCGGAAATCCCTCGGAAATTTCCGACGGATTTCCGACGGAAATTAATCCCTCGGAACGGCCGTCGGAAATCCTTCGGAAATTTTTGACGGATTTCTATATATTCTTCCTTTGTAAATACTTCTCCCATTGTATATACGTTTCTTGCTTTGTTTGTAAACGGTTTGGAATGTTTCCGTTGGATTACAATTGTTTTACAACTTTGTAAACATTCGTTGCCTTTTTCACATGTCTTTGTTCATGTAGCTAGGTTGTTCCAATGTTTATTTTGTATGTTTGTCTTTGGTATTTTGAAGATTCTTGTGTATAGTTGCAGAGAACAAACAAACATTTCTCTATAAATACTTCTCCCCTCATTCACAACATTCACAAGAAAAAAAAAACAAATTATACAATATTATGTTTTATTTTCGATCGTGGATGGACAAACCTCTGCGTGATCCCGTGACGGGGGAATTGACGGATGAGTTCGCACAAGGTGTGGAGGAGTTCATGAACTTTGCGTCAAACAATAACATGACATCGGAATACGGTAAAATGTATTGTCCTTGTACTAAATGTCGGAATCATATATTAGTCTCAGTTATGGATGTAAGGAAGCACTTATTTAGGAATGGATTTATGCCTGGTTACAAGATTTGGTATACCCACGGAGAAACCGATTCAATGGTGAAATACTATGGTAGCACATCAGATAGGTTTGGTAGTACTTCGGGTAGGTTAGAGGAACCAACACCGGAAGTAGATGTAAACGCAGGTTACACTCAGATGGTGAACGATGCGTTTCGTGAAAACATTGCATCGTATCATCATGTTGAGGATGGTAACATGATAGAGGAACCAAATTCAGAAGCGCATAAGTTTTTTGATATGCTAGATGCGTCAAAGCAGCCATTATATAGAGGATGTAGAGATGGAATATCGCATCTTTCAACTGCAAGCAGGTTGATGACTATAAAGACGGATTTCAACTTGGCCGAAGATTGTGTTGATTCGATAGCTGATTTTGTGAGAGATGTCTTACCTGAAGATAATATTTCACCGGCTTCATACTACGAGATTCAGAAGCTTGTAGCTGGTCTTGGATTACCTTATCAGATGATAGATGTGTGCATCGACAACTGTATGATCTACTGGAGAAATGATGAAAACCGGTTGAAGTGTCGTTTTTGTCACAAACCTCGCTATCAGGATACAGGAGGCAGAGTACCTGTTTCACTTAAAAGGATGTGGTATCTTCCCCTAGCTGATAGGGTGAAGAGGTTATATCAATTCCAGCGCATGGCAGGGACTATGAGATGGCATGCAGAACATAACTCAGCTGGAGAGATAGCGCATCCTTCAGATGCAGAAGCATGGAAACATTTTCTAGAGGTTTATCCTAGTTTTGCGTGTGAGCCAAGGAACGTATACCTGGGGTTATCTACGGATGGATTCAACCCATTTGGAAAGCATGGGAGGAAATATTCGTTGTAGCCAGTAATCGTCACACCGTACAATTTACCGCCATCTATGTGCATGAAACGAGAGTTTTGGTCCTCACGATCCTCGTCCCAGGTCCAGAGCATCCTAAGAGATCGCTTGATATTTTCTTACAGCCATTAATTTATGAGTTGAAAATGTTGTGGAAAGATGGTGTTGAAGCGTTCGATGTTTCCCTGCAACAGAATTTTATGATGCGTGCGGTACTTATGTGGACCATAAGTGATTTTCCAGCATACGGTATGCTATCTGGATGGTCGAAGCATGGAAGGTTGGCGTGTCCGTATTGTTAAGATAACACTGATGCGTTTCAATTGAAGAACGGACGTAAGACTTCTTGGTTCGATTGTCATCGACGATTTCTACCGCATGATCATCGATATCGTCGGAGCACAACATTGTTTAGAAAGAACAAAAAAGTTTTTGATGGTCCACCTCCTGAGCTAGATGGGAATTATATTATGAATCAATTAAGAGATTTTGGTGCGGAGAAGACAGTTTCATGCGGGGGTAATGGGCATTATCCCGTTGACGGTTGTGGTGAGTACCACAATTGGCACAAGAAGAGTATTTTCTGGGATTTACCATATTGGAAAGACCATTTGCTGCGCCATAATCTAGATGTGATGCATATTGAAAAGAACTTTTTCGACAACATCATGAACACTGTTCTAAATGTGCAAGGAAAGATGAAAGATAATTTGAAGGCCAGATTGGACTTGCCAGATATTTATTCCCGTAAGGAGTTGCATGTAATGGCGAACGGGAAATCACTACATCCCCCTGTTTTCCGGATGAATGCGTCTTCAAAGGAGGAGTTCTTCGATTGGATTAAGCACGGTGTCAAATTCCCAGACGGATACGCATCTAACCTTCGTAATTGCGTCGATAGTTCAGAAGGGAGGTTTTCTGGGATGAATAGTCATGATTGTCATCTTGTCATGCAGCGCCTCCTTCCATTTGCATTTGAATATCTTATTCCTATAAACGTCCATGGAGCTATTGCAGGTTTACATACATTTACACTATTACGTATGGTGATTTTATATTTGTGATTATTAAACGGAAGTTATTTAATTTTGTATGTGTACTATATATGCAGGGATCGGTGCTTTCTTCCGGGATCTATGCATGAGATCACTTACAACAACCGGAATCCGAAATCTAAGGGAAAACATCTCGGTTCTCCTTTGCAACCTCGAGAAAATATTTCCTCCTGCCTTTTTTGATGTTATGGAACATCTTCCTATTCATCTCCCTCGAGAAGCAGCACTTGGTGGGCCTGTTCAATACCGATGGATGTACCCTTTTGAGCGGTATATGTTCCACCTAAAGAAGAAGGTGAAAAATCTTTCTAGAGTCGAGGGTTCTATTGTCGCACAGAGCATTAATGAAGAAACTTTCAACATCTAAACAAAAAGTAGACGCCCCGCATGTCATGATGATAGAGGGAACAAAGTTAGTTATCCTGTCTATGTTCCCGATATATTTACTCAGATTGGACGACTAAGTGGAAAAGCAAGGATCGGCGATTATTAGAGGAGGAGCAAAGGCACTTGCATATGTATATTCTGACAAATTGCGATGAAGTTTTAGAATATGAGAGGTACCTAATTATATGTTATTTTTTTATTGGTTAATGTTATTATAATTTTCTAATGCATTTGTTCATGCACAGGATGTTCATGACCCAAATACGCGAATGGTATCCAAATTACACAGAGGATGAGCTTGATGTCGTCAAGCAGAATGACTTTGGTGATTGGTTGGAATATCATGTAAGTGATAAATGATGATTTATTATTATATATTTAAATTAGCAATAATAATTTTTATATGTAAACATTGTGTCGATTATTGTCCACTTGATATTTTAACAGGTTCGTCAGATGACTGCTCTCGGTAATGAGTTTCCGACCTGGTTAGTTGAGATAATGAAAGGCCCCACGTTTATTGCAAAGTCTTATCCGATGTATTGCACCCGAGGGTATGCTTTTAAGGCTCATCGGGAAGGAATCTCAAAGATAACTTGTAATTCTGGTATATCAACTCAATCTGGAGAAGTTGTGTACTACGGTGTCCTCCGCGAAATATTGGAGGTCCATTATCCGGAGATGCTCGACTTGAGGTGCATTGCGTTATATTGTGATTGGTATAGTCCAGTGGGAGGTGTACGCCATGACGCATTTGGTGTTACATCTGTCCACTCTCGAATGCGACTTCAAAAATACGATCCTTTCATTCTTGCTTCACAAGCGGATCAGGTTTCCTACATTCGATACCCCCGGGTTAGGAACAAGCAAGACCCTTGGATTACAGTTACGTCGATACACCCAAGGGGAAGAGATTATGGTGTGGCAGAGCACGACCCTTTGCAGGTTCCGGCAATAGGTAACTTAGGTCCGATCGAGCATTCTCTTGAAGTTGATCTCGTGGTTGATTTCACCATGGACGAGAATTACGAGGTTTTTGAGGATTCAGAGGAAGAGATCGGCGAATTTGACGAGCACTCCGATTCAGCTACGTCAGATTATTCAACGGATTCCGAATAATGAATTTTATGTAATCTATTGTATTTATCGATCATGTTTTAACATTTTTATGAAATAAAAACGTAGCTTTCTTCACGTAAATTAAACATAAATATAGTAAAGTGTTTATGTTTAGCCGGGGGGATTAACGGTTTTAGCCGGGGGGATTTACGGTTTTGGCCGATGAAGATTTACTGTTAATGGGAAATTTCTGACGGATTTCCGACGGTTTACGGTTTTAGCCGGGGGATTCAGATTTCCTCGGCTAAAACTGAAAGTTCCTCGGCTAAAACCATAGGCCGTCGGAAATCTGAATCTCCGGCTAAAACTGAAAGTGCCTCGGCTAAAATTTATAAAGGCCGTCGGAAATTTCCGACGGTTTAGGTTATTAAACCTCTAATTTACAAGATTTTGAACACACTTGGTCTTCGTATGTGTAGAAGTAACAAATCTAAACTACTTTCTGTAATTCTAAGAATTAAACATTTTAAACTTTTTAATTGAAACCGAAGCAATCCTGTACATGTCCTTAGATGTTCTATGTGTGTTTATGAATGCTTGATATCGTTCATCGATCAATTTTTACAAAATCGTATATAACTTGTTCTGATTGGTTTTCAAAAGTTTTTCTTATAAGTAAATACCACAAATGGTTATTAAACATAAAAATTTATCTAATTTTTCATTTTTAAACCCTATACCCTAAATCCGTCGAAAATTGAACCGCTTAACGAAAATCGTTGAAAATTGAAGCGGTTAATTTATTTCGATTTCCGACGGATTTCCGACGGGTCTGACCGTCAGAAACGACGTAATTTAATTTGTAAACCCGATTCATCTTCTTCACTCTTCTTCTCTTCTTCTTCTTCTCTCTTCTTCTTCTCTCTTCTTCTTCTCCCCTCTTCTTCAATCTTCTTCACTCTTCTTCTTAACTCTTCTTCTTCTCTCTCTTCTTCTTCTCTCTTCTTCTTCTCTCTTATTCTTCTCCCCTCTTCTTCTCCCCTCTTCTTCTCGCCGCCGATCCGCCGGAGCCCCTCGCCGCCGATCCGTCGATCATCCTCACCGCCGGAGCTCATCCTCACCCTATGTAAGACCTTTTTTTGTATTTAGATTTGGTGTTTGTGGTTTTAGATTTAGGTTGGATTTAGATCTAGATTGATATATTTCTTGAAATTTTTGCATGTGGATTTAGATTAGGTTTTTAGCTTAGGTTATATATCTATAAATTTTAAAAAACGTTTTTGGAAATTATATATAAGAAAAACGTTTTTAAAAATTTATATATATGAAAATATTTATGAAAAACGTTTTATAAAATTTAGATATATGAAAAAACCTTTTTATATATATATGTGTATTTTAAAAAACGTTTTTAATATATAATTATATATTAAAAACGTATTTTGTAAAATTTATATATATATATATATATGTATATAAAACATTTTTATATATATAGTTATATATTAAAAACGTTTTTTGTAATTTTTATATATATATAATATGTATATAAAACTTTTTTATATAAATGTAAATTTTTAAAAAAAACTTTTTTATATAGTTATATATTAAAAACGTATTTTATAAATTTTATATATATATATGTATATAAAACATTTATATATATATAGTTATATATTAAAAAGTTTTTTGTAAATGTTTTTATATATATAATATGTATATAAAACTTTTTTTATATAAATGTAAATTTAAAAAATGTTTTTATATAGTTATATATTAAAAACATTTTTTGTAAATTGTTTATATATATAATATGTATATAAAACTTTTTTTATATAAATTTAAATTTAAAAAAAACTTTTTATATAGTTATATATTAAAAACGTTTTTGTAAATATAATATATATATGTATATAAAACGTTTTTATATATATATATTTATATATTAAAATCGTTTTTTGTAAATTTTTTATATATATAATATGTATATAAAACGTTTTTTATATAAATGTAAATTTTTAAAAAACTTTTTTATATAGTTATATATTAAAAACATTTTTTGTAAATTTTTAATATATTTAATATTTATATAAAACGGTTTTTATATAAATGTAAATTTAAAAAGAAAATTTTTTTATTTAGTTAAATATTAAAAACGTTTTTTGTAAAATTGATATATATATATTTAAGTATATAAAACGTTTTTTATATATATGTAATGCTACAATGTTTTTTTGTAAGGTTTTGTTTTTTTTACATGTATTGATTGTTTATATAAATTTTCAAATGATTTCGTTTGTTTTTTTTTAATTGTGTGTAAGTCTTGCGAGAATTTTGCTAGTGACCGTGCCGACAGTTCGAGGCAAGGAGGGCGGAGGCCCGCTGCCTCAAATCCGAACCCGGATATTGTCCCGCCTACGGTGCTTTCACCTACTCTCGATGCAGAGAGTGTAGGTCAACCGACGATCATGACCGTCGAGGAGCTCCTTCAACTGCCGGGACGAGAACTACTCACAGTTCTCGACCCGAAACCCCGCATCCCGAGATCTACTTGGTAATACTATGTCTTTTCTTAAATAATTTTTTTTTTATTATTATCAATTTTTAATTTGTTTTTTCATAGGTTTGGATTCTCCGGGAATGGCATTAGCAAGTCGGTTTTGAGGATGTTGCACAGCCTCCTCAAACACCCGTACCCGACATATGCCGCTATGCCGTCGGACGACCAAGATATGTAGTTTCGTACCTTTGCCGTACGTGATAATTTTATTACTTGTTTTTATTATATTTTGAGATTTTGTTAACAAAGTTTATTTCTATTTCTTTTGTAGCAAGAGTTTAATTGGAAGTCTACGCTCACGAAGACGGTCGAGGCAGAATTTCACAAGGAGGCTTCCCGGCAATTCTCTCGCCACATCTGCGATTGGAAGAAGGCTTGGAAGAAGGGGAAAGATAAGCCGAAAGGCTTGAACGAGGATGTGTACAAGGGGTACGGGCCGTACTGGTAATTGCCGACGACTATAGCTGATTCTGAGACTCACACCAAGAACCGGAGGAGTCAACGGAACGGGAAGGGAGAAGCCGTTCACAACAATGGGGCAAAGAGCTACTTGACAATGGCCGACGAAATGGTAAGTACTTTTTCGGTTTTTAGTTCTTTTATAATATAAAAACGGTTTTCTTTAACCGTTTTATATATTTTGTAGACGGCGGAATTGGGCGAAAAGCCAGATCACCTTGCATTGATGGAGAGGACGCACACCAACAAGAAGACGGGCCAAATTCAAGATCCAAAAGTGAGGGAGTACGTCGAAACCGTGAAGAGGGCGAAAAACGATTTGCTCACGAAGAGATCGCAAGATGATTACACCGGATCCAACGAAGTCACTCGGGCCGAGCTTAACGAGCTAGTCCTCGCGGTAAGTAAAACTTATGATAATATTTATTTAGATAATTATTTAATAATTGAAAATCTAAACTTTTTGAATTGTTTTTGTAGGAGGTACCGGTTAGGAAAGGTCGTCGGCCGGAGTTGGGTAAGGTTGCGACCCAATCCGCTTCTTCTTCTGCCGGTTTCTCGATGGATGAAGACCTTATCCGGAAAAACAAAGAGTTCACGACGAAGGTCAGGGTATTGGAGAACAAGCAAACGAAGTGGGCGGATTTTTTCAAGACGAAGTTCCCGGACATGCCGCCGGATCTATTTTGATTATGTTTTTTTAATGTAATTTCAACTTTTTCTAAAACTTTTAAATATTTATGTTTTGTAAGATTTTATTTATATAATTAATTTTCGTTTTTTAAAATCATTTAATTTTTTAATTTAATTAATATATAATTTTAATAAATATTTTAAAAAATTACAAAACATTAAAAAAATTACAAAATATATATAGAACTCACTCCGTCGGAAATCTGTCGGAAATTCACCGACGGAATTTCCCTAGGATTATCGTCGGAATTATTCTCGACGGACTTGTCGTCGGAAACCTGTCGGAAATTCGTCGGTAAATAATCCGTCGGAAATCCGTCGGTAAATAATCCGTCGGTAAATAATCCGTCGGAAATCCGTCGATAATTAATCCGTCGGAGTGGATTCTCAAACCGTCGGAAATTTACAGTCGGAAATCCCTTGGATTATCGTCGGAATTATTCTCCGAAGGATAACTCGTCAGAAATCCGTCGGTAAATTAGGCCGTCTAAAATCCGACGAGATAGAACCGACGGGCAAAATCCGTCGGAAATGTCCATTTCCGACGGGTTTCCAACGGATTTTGCCGTCGGTTCTAGCGTGTTTTCTTGTAGTGGAAGACCATTCATGGCCACAGTGGGTGCAGTTCTGGACATGCCCAATAAGAGAATTTCATTCTCTAACATAGACAAAAAGGTCTTCTACAAAGTCATACCCACCAGAGGAGCTCCAAAACACGTCTCTTGCATCACTGTTGTCGCATGAGAGACGTTGGTGGTTGATCTTTGGACAGAACCTTATGAGAAGAACGAAGTCAAGAAAATCTTAGATGATCCTCCTATCATCAGCAAGATAGACATCAAAAAGGCAAAGGCTAAGGCAAGGGGAAATGTGAAGAGCAAAAGAATCAAGGCCGATTCTCATATGACTTTGATCCCTCAGGGATGTGATGGAGACTCGATTGAGTATGAGGTGAAGTGCAAAGGAACCTCAAAGCCTTTCTTTAAAGTTAGAGCAATTCTCACTTCGGAGCTGAAAGAGAAAAGAAATGAAGCTGTTAAGGGTATGATGAGCATAATTCTGAAGGTGAACATGTCTGATTGTGAAACTTGTTTCGGGACAAGTTCTCATGCTCATCCTGACTGATACCTGAGCCAAAGTTAAGCTAGCGATTTTAAACAAGCGCTTGGTGGGAGGCAACCCACTGGTAAGTGTACATACTTCCCTTTCCGTTTTTCTTTTTTGCATTTCATTTTTGGTTTTGGTTCTTTTGTTTCAGGTTCCAATAAAAATAATAATAAATAAATAAATCTAGATCGATTGATCCTGCCCTCAGATCGATCGATCCCAAAAAACGCCCATTTCTGGATCGACTTGCACTACAAGATCGATCGATCCACAAAAAAAAAAAATCCAATTTGCTTTTGCCTTCTCTCTGGTTTATTTTCACACCGAGACGGTGTGAAGTAAGTCTGGGGGAGGGTCTATGTCGTTACTATCGTTGTTTTCTTTCTTTTGTTTTCTTTCTTGACTCGTTTTATTGAGTCAAAATTTGTTGGAGATTATGATCACTTTCTTGGATTTATTGTTCTGACTTTCATCTAAGTGACCATTATTGCAGAATTAGCTTCAGATCGGACTAATGAAAAATCCAAGGGCTGACCAGTTCATCAGAGGCATCCATGTCTCTACATAAATTCAATGGCCTGAGCTAGTTTCTGAGCTCTTCCTTTTATCTCATCGTTGTGATTGGTGTCTTCATGGCTTGACTCCTCTTTCGTATCTGACAAAGACAATCAGTGTGAAAATATGGTAATTCTCCCAATCATTTGTTAGATAAGCAGAAAAGATGAAATGGTTTTTTTCGAGTAAAGGGATAGGAAAATTTCCATCGACCCCATTATTTTACTTCGAAAGAGATGATCACACTAAGGTTGGAAGCGAGGTTAGAAATATTTCCCATGATACCATTATTCGCCTACAACTTAGAATAAAAGGGTGGCACTAAAATGAACCGGAGATTCGGTGGCAAAAAAACATCAGTACTCGCGTTCCATCAGCCATTAACCCTGCGAAAAAGAGAAAGAGTACCAAGGTTGTGTAGTTGTCTTGTCATGATATTGAAAGGGAAAGAGTCTAGAAGGTCCTTGGCACTATGATCTTTCGGTGATACCCAGCAATGATAGCTTTTGAATCATTTTGTGAGATAATGTGGTGAATCTGGGAAAGCTGCAATGTCCGTGGAGAAGTACATGGTGATTTGATCTAGAGTTGGTTTTGACAACATGTGGATTACTAAGTTAGATGGTCATTGCAGTGTTCTAAAGAAAATGTGAGTCTCCGTGTTTTCAAACCTCTTCCTTGTTCTTGGTTTTCTGTTTGCTTGAGGGCAAGCAAAAGATAAGTCTGGGGGAGTTGATAAACTGTGTTTTTACCGGTTTCTAACATTTGTTTTTGTGTCTTTTATTGAGTCAAAGTGTCTTTTTATAGTCTTTTAGTCCTTTATCGAATCTTTTCAGGTTTTAGGTGACTATGAGAAAATGAGCCGTTTTGGGTGAAAATGAGCATATGAAGATGAAGAATCATACGGAGCCGTCAGAAGTTTGGCATTCGTTGAAGAATTTACCACCGATGGATCGAGCTCAAAGTTTGATACAAGATATAGAAATGGATCAGCTTTCATTTGGAACTGGTTTGAGGTCATTCCAACGGTGCGATCACAAGTTACGCCAGTTTTCGTGAAGACGGTCCAACATAAACCGACCGATTTAGTGACGCGAAAAATAAATGGATATTTCGGTTTTCCTTATTTTGAACCGGTTTCGCCTGGGATTTAGGAAAAACGTTTTTTAGGGTTATTTATTCTATTTTTCAGCCATTGTTTAGGCTACGCTATATTTTATTCATCAGAGAACTTCTGTTTTTGTTCTTGGGAGATTTGAGGGAGACGAATCTCTACTTCATACCGGAGAAGATTTATGAACCCTATTTTGATTTCCTTTTTATTGGATTATGAATTTTTCTTTGAATCTCTGTGTTTTCTCTGCAATCATGTCTGAGTAATCACCTTGTTAGGTTTATAGGGTTTCAAGGGATTCTCCATGAATCACTGAAACGGATCTGTTTGATTAGAGAATTACATAGGTGTTAGAGGGGGGATTAGCACCCCCTGGTTTAACTCGGTTCGAACCGAGATCGGTTCAATCAAGACCGGTTTACGATGGTTCGGATCGAGGATAAGTCGGCCCGAAAACATTGGGCCGAGTTCGGGATCTCGCTGAAAGCCCACCTCGGCTACCGATCTGGGCCCAGCACAAGCCCAGTCCGTTACAACAGATGAAACCGGAATATTTCCTCTTTCCCGCCGATCTCGGAAATGGAAATATTCTCTTCGGTTGATTCATCGAGATATCAGGAATGTATCCTTATCTCGGCGAGAAAACCGGAAGATTTCCTTTTCCTAATCGAACTCGGAAAAGGAGAAGTCCTCCTGTCAACCGCCTCAAAAACACTATAAATAAGGAGGCCATCGCCTCATTCTAGGGATCCACAACTTCCGCAAAGACAGAGAATAGAAGAGAGCTCGTTACCGATCTCGAATCCTTTTGTCTTTACCTTCTTATTTAAACTCTGTTGTAACGCCGACCTTGATCAATAAACGAGATTCCGACTAAAAAGTATTGTTTTACCCCTTTTGTGTGATTTACGGATCAACAATTGGCGCCGACTGTGGGGAGAAATAGAACAGTACTTTCGGATATCGTTTGATTGAAGTTCGGCAATGGTTCTTCCAGTCGATACCACCGCAGCCCTCGTCAACGGCTCAGAAACCGATGATCAAAACCCACGGATCGACGAGCTCAACCAAATCAGACCGAACATCGAACCACTCACCGGATTCTCAAGCGAGCAAACCATGACAGCAGGAACGGTCAAAATTCCTATGTATACCGGGGGAATGTGTCGAATGGTCAAGTTCTTGGTGCTAAACAAACCCGCGATCTACAACGTAATACTCGGCACGCCGTGGATATTCTCGATGAAAGCAGTCGTGTCAACGTATCATCAATGCGTCAAGTTCCCGACACCTTCCGGAATCTTCACCCTTAGAGGCGACCAAGTGATGTCCCGAACGTGTTTCATCAACGAATGCAAACTGAGGACCGCTCCCCGCACCTACGTGATCGATAAGAAGAAAAATCCAAACGATCCCGATTTACCGCGACGCGAAACGATCGTCCAAGTCAATATCGACGATTTCAATCCGGAGAGATGCGTAGGAATCAGAGCCGAGCTCCACGAGGACATCAAAGCGGATTTAATCCGACTCCTCAAAAGAAACATCTCGACCTTCGCCTGGTCGATCACAGATATGCCTGGAATCAATCCAAGGATAATAAGCCACGAGCTCAACATTGATCCCACCTTCAAACCGATCAAGCAAAAACGACGCAAGCTCGGTCCTGAGAAGGCTCGAGCCGTGAACGATGAGGTCGAAAGATTACTTAGCGCAGGATCAATTACGGAGGTTCGGTATCCCGACTGGTTGGCGAACCCAGTCGTTGTGAAAAAGAAAAACGGAAAGTGGAGGATATGCGTCGACTTTACCGACCTGAACAAAGCCTGCCCAAAGGATAGTTACCCACTCCCGCATATCGACAGACTCGTCGAAGCCACCGCCGGGAACGAACTCCTCTCGTTCATGGACGCCTTTTCAGGTTACAATCAGATACTCATGCATTCGGATGATCGTGAGAAAACTTCGTTCATCACGGATCGCGGTATCTATTGCTACAAGGTGATGCCTTTCGGCCTAAAGAACGCCGGTGCAACTTATCAACGACTAGTCAATCGAATGTTCGCTAGTCAGCTCGGCAAAACGATGGAGGTTTACATCGATGACATGCTCGTCAAATCTTTAGTTGCGAAGGATCACGCCGGACATCTCAGCACCTGTTTTGATATCCTGAACGAGTACGGCATGAAGCTAAACCCGACCAAATGCACATTCGGTGTAACCTCCGGAGAGTTCCTCGGGTATATCGTAACTCGAAGGGGAATCGAGGCCAATCCTAAACAGATCTCGGCAATCCTCGACCTACCATCTCCAACAACGAGAAGGGAAGTGCAAAGACTCACGGGACGCATCGCCGCACTCAACCGGTTTATCTCCCGGTCCACCGATAAGTGCCTCCCCTTCTACCAATTGCTGCGCGGAAACAAAAATCTTGAGTGGGACGATAAGTGCGAGGAAGCATTCAAGCAGCTCAAAGATTACTTATCAACACCACCAGTTTTGGCAAAACCCGAAGACGGCGAGACCCTCTATCTCTACATCGCGATCTCAACCTCGGCGATCAGCGGGGTCCTCGTTCGGGAAGACCGGGGCAAACAAAAACCGATCTTCTATATCAGCAAATCACTAGATGGAGCTGAAGGGCGATATCCGACTCTCGAAAAGCTGGCCCTCGCCGTTGTTGTTTCAGCTCGGAAATTGCGCCATTACTTCCAATCACACTCAGTCACCGTGCTAACCGATCAACCACTCCGGACAATCCTACATAGCCCAAGCCAGTCCGGTCGGTTGGCTAAATGGGCTATCGAACTTAGCGAATACGACATCGATTACAAAAGCCGGACAAGCATCAAATCACAAGTCCTCGCCGATTTCCTCATTGAACTATCTCCGGAATACGTCAACACTGATGTCATAACCGCCGAACGATGGATCCTTCACGTCGATGGGTCGTCGTCTCACCGAGGCTCTGGAATAGGCATTCGCCTCAAATCTCCAACGGGAGAAATCTTGGAGCAATCTTTCCGCCTGACGTTCAACGCGTCTAACAACGAGGCAGAATACGAAGCGCTAATTGCCGGACTGCGATTGGCCAAAGCCATCGGCGTTACACGCATTCACGCCTACTGCGACTCACAGCTCGTCGCAAGTCAGTTCAGCGGGGAGTATGACGCCAAGAATAATCGAATGGACGCATACCTCAAGCTCGTCAAACAACTCGCTTCCGAATTCGATTCGTTCGAACTTACCAAGATCCCGCGGGGAGAAAACGCTCCAGCCGACGCACTCGCTGCCTTGGCTTCGAGCTCCGACCCTCACCTCAAACGAACGATCCCGGTGGAAAGTATATCAGAACCTAGTATCGGAAGCACAGAACAATGCATCGTCACGACTCGTAGACGAGATTACGAGGAAAATCCTGCGACTGAACCTGTCTTACGTCGACAGAGACGGACTCCAACCGTCGAGTCCGATCGAGACACCGAACTCGAACACTCTAGTACCGCCGAAGGCAACAACGACACGCTGCAAGTCGATGAATCGGCCCGATCAGACGATGAAACGGAGGAACAGACGGACGGACTTCATGAGCCAATAGACCTCGAACAGTCCGACGAGCAGACTCCCGCCAATTGGACACTAGAGATAGAAATGTACATCATCGATGGCAAAATTCCGGCCGATAGATGGGCCGCTCGACGACTCAAAATGCGAGCCGCTCGCTACATACTTATCAAAGACGGACTGTTTCGTTGGAGTGCAGCAGGAATCCTCCTCAAATGCATCTCAGGCGATGAAATTCAGGAAGTCATGAAAAAAATACACGAAGGCGATGGCGGCAATCACTCCGGCGGCCGATCTCTAGCCCTGAAAATCAAGAGAGCAAGCTATTATTGGCCAAGTATGCAAGCAGATTGCGAGAGGTTCGTCGCGAAGTGCGACAAATGCCAAAGGCATGGCCCAATGATACATCTTCCTACCGAGCTGCTAACCACTTCGACAGCTCCGTATCCATTCATGCGATGGGGGATGGACATCATCGGTCCTTTCAGACGATCCTCTACGCAGAAAAAGTTCATCCTCGTCATGACGGATTACTTTACCAAATGGGTAGAAGCCGAGGCATATCCCGTCATCCTCGCCTCTGACGTCCAGAAATTCGTCTGGAAATTCATTATCTGCCGACACGGAATTCCGTACGAGATCATCACCGATAACGGTCCCCAATTCATATCAACACTATTCAACGACTTCTGCGCTAAGTGGAAAATTCGACTAAGTTTTTCCACACCACGATACCCGCCGAGCAACGGTCAGGCCGAAGCAACAAACAAAACAATCATAGCCGGCCTCAAGAAACGATTGGATACTCATAAAGGGACATGGTCAGATAAACTCGACGGAGTCTTATGGTCATACCGAACGACCCCAAGATCGTCAACGGGGCAATCCCCCTTCTACATGGCCTATGGCGTGGAAGCCCTATGCCCCGCCGAACTCACCATCCCGACTATCCGTCGGACGATGCTCGTGCAAAATCCTGATCTTAACGACGAAATCATGCTCGACAACCTCGACAATCTCGAGGAACAACGCGATCAAGCCTTACTTCGGATTCAGAATTATCAGAACTTAGCAGCACGATACTACAACAAAAAGGTCCGCGGACGTCACTTCACCGACGGCGACCTTGTCTTAAGAAAAGTCTTCGAAGGCACCGAAGAAAAGAATGCCGGCAAGCTCGGCACAAACTGGGAAGGACCCTATCAGGTCATGAGGGTAGTCAAACCAGGCGTCTACGAGCTCATGAAGCTAGACGGAACCCCCATTCCCCGTTCGTGGAATTCCATGAACCTCAAGCGGTACTACATCTAGGCCAACCCTCAAGCGCTAAAAAAAAAAAAAAAAAAAAAAAAAAAAAAAGATCACCGAGCTACTACACATACGCTTGATTCTAATATGTAATATGAACTACGAATGGCTTGATCCTTCTTTAGAAGGTACGTAGGCAGCCCTCACAAGGCGCAGCTATAACATTAATAAAATTTTACCAAGGCATTCTACCGAACTCCAACAGTTCGTATTTTCTAAGCCAAACTTTATGTTTGCCGAACTCCAGCAGTTCGTATTTTCTAAGTCAAACTTTCAGTTTGCCGAACTCCAACAGTTCGTATTTTAAAAGCCAAACTTTATGTTTGCCGAACTCTAACTGTTCGTATTTTCTAAGTCAAACTTTATGTTTGCCGAACTCCAGCAGTTCGTATTTTCTAAGTCAAACTTTCAGTTTGCCGAACTCCAACAGTTCGTATTTTAAAAACCAAACTTTATGTTTGCCAAACTCCAACAGTTCGTATTTTCTAAGTCAAACTTTTAGTTTGCCGAACTCCAACAGTTCGTATTTTACAAGTCAAAACTTTTAATTTGCCGAACTCCAACAGTTCGTATCTTCTAAAGCCAAACTTTTAGTTTGCCGAACTACAACAGTTCGTATTTTCTAAAGTCAAACTTTTCGTTTGCCGAACTCTAACTGTTCGTATTTTCTAAGTCAAACTTTACGTTTGCCGAACTTCAACAGTTCGCATTTTCAACCACCAACGGTTCCCATTTCAACGTCCTGGCCAGACGATCTGATAAAGCCGAGCTTAGCTCGCACGCATCCTCATGGTGCAATGGATAATACACTTTCCACATTCAAAGCCGAGATCAGTCTCGCACCAACTTCTCAGATTATCCGAGCCAAATAAGCCAAGTCCGTCTCGCACACTCGGATTCAATGTGAGAAACCTAGAGCATATTAAGATGAGCTGTTCACGTACTCTTAAAACTAAACTCTAGGGTCAAGCCGAACGTCCTTCCTCGCAAACCTAAGCCGACTTCTCAACAGTCGCAAAACTAGTAAGCCGATTTCTCAACAGTCGCAAAAACAAGTAAGCCGATTTCTCAACAATCGCAAAAGCAGTAAGCCAATCTACGATAGGGATTGCCGACCTCGAACAGGTTCAGTCGAATTCATCCTCTTCACCCGGCTAAGACCGTACAGTTTACGGCACCACTGTGTACGATAAATTCGAGAGGTTCGTATTATGTACGACTTCAAATATATCAGAAGAAATAAAGCATAACACTCAAAATAAAAAGATCGATAAAAATCAGATTCGTTAAAAAGCCCCTCGGGCTAAACGGATACCAGACTTTAAAAACCCTCCGGTCCAAGAGGTCAGGTTATAAGCCCATTCGGGCAAAAGAAAAACTAGTCATATTACAAAACAAAAAGACGATTCAGACATTTCGCTTCCGCATCGCATCAGCGCGATCAGCCGACATGGAAGCCTGATTGGATCCGAACTCGTCAAGGCCCGGTGGAACCTCATTGCCCATCGACGTCGAAACCTCTGGATGCACCGGATCACTAAAAGGCGTGACAACCAAGTCCGCCTCATCCAGCTCACAAAGGTCGATCGCGGCATATTCCTTCACCTTTTCGGCCTTAAGCTTCTCAAGCCGATCGATACGAGACGAAGGGACAACAATACCGTGCTTCTTCTTAAGGCCCTCGCAAAAATCAAGTACTCCCTGAACCTGATTGATAACGAGGAACGGTTTCTTCGCCCGCTCAACCGCCGACAAGTGGTCCTTTACCTTCTGAAGCTGGACTTGGCACTTTTCTGTGACCGCTTTTCTCCTGGAGATCTGCTGGGTACGACCGGCCCTCAATCGCGAATTTTCCGCGAACAGCTTTATCGAGAGAGCGTCTCTTTCCAACCCCAGCTCGGCATTGGATCTCTTAAGTGCGGCAATCTCTCGAGTCAGTTGGTCCACCGCACGATCGCCCGCCTCCACTCGGTCCTCAGATATGTGCAGCTCCTTGCGAAGTTCCGCCACTTGAACCCTCGCCTCGAAAGCTTTACGGCGCGATTCTCCGAGCTCACGATCGTAAGACCCGACGATCTCGTTCGTCTGAGCAACCATCTGCAGGAATAACGAACTTTAAAAATAAGCAATCGAAAGAAAAAGGATAACAAAAAAAAAAAGGAGAAAAGGATACCTCGGCAGTAGTCTGGGCCAGCTTCTTATAAGCCTCAGGTTGGCGAAGGGAACCGATCGGCGGAAGGAAGTCCGGGCCGAAACTCAAGCGCCGATATGATTCGACATAATCCAAGGGATCGGCCTCGGGATCCGACGTTCGACGCCTCTTCTGCACTGGAGAGCTGTCCGATAGGATAATCGTTTCCCCATCAGTTTGTTGGGGGTCGGTAATCCCCTCGTCGCCTTCGCCACCTTCGGCGTGTTCGGTACCGACTCCAGCAGTCGAACCAGCAGCCCGCCGAGACCCCCTTTTTGTCTTCTTCTTTCTTTTCTTCTCGGCCGGATGAGAAGTGTGCTCCCCAGCAGGAACCTCTCCTTGGCCAACCTCTTCGTTAACGGCTGGAGCTTCCGGATCTGCCTGCTCGGTTGCTGAAGGAGCGCGATCCCCAGTAGGAACTTCATCTCGGCCGACCTCTTCATCAATGGCCGTAGCCTCGGGATTCACCTGGACATCAGGCGAGGGAATGTCCACATCCACCTCGTCGCCGTCCATCTCGGCTGAAAGATTGGGGATATCCTCGAACTTCATTTTTCTCCGACGAGATGGTTTTGCTGAGAGGAAGCAACGGGTAAATAAAAGAGGATCGGTATCAACGAACTGCGAAGAAAAGTCTGCCAACTTACCTTTAAGGGCTCTTTTCGCTTTTAGATCGAGCTTCTCCTGGTAAGCTTCAGGCCACCGAGCTTTCCCCGCAGCACTCAATTGCTTCACGTGAGCAAAAGTGAATCCCGGTGTGGTGATAAGGAAGCTTGGAGGATGACGAGCTGAAGATAGGAAAGAAAGATATAAGTTAGGCAAAATAAGGTACTAAGATGAAATAAAGAACAAGTATCTACCAATAGGAGTTCTCCATAGAGTTCGGTAACTCCCTCCCGGACACTCGACGGAAGATTCATCGATCTTCACAAAGAAGTATCTGGCGCTCCAATGATTGACCTTGTTCGGTTTATTCCCAGTAACAAGATCGGCTTCCGGCTTCACATTTGCCGATAGAAACCACGGCTTTGCCTTCGATAGGTTCACTCGGAACAACCTCTCAAAAACCTTCGCCGTAATGAGAATACCGCACTCTTCCCCGAGAGAAAGAAGACCCATAAGGTTGATCACCGTGGCTGGCATCAACTGAGAGATCGCGACGTGCCGCCTCTTGCAGTATTTATAGACAAGCTCCGGGATGGGAAACCGAAGCCCACAACTCCTGAAATGCTCCTCGTAGACGCAAATGTAGCCGTCAGGAGCATCCCACGGGCGATCAGCAGCCTTCGGGATCTTAAACAGCAAGTCATTTGGAGCATCGCACCGCTCCAAGGTGATCTGAATCGTCTCCGCGGTAGACCAAGATGGTCCGATGCTGGTTGGCCTCTCAACCATCCGCCTAGCAGCCAAAACGGGACCATCGTCTCCTTCATCAGGACGACATGCTGGAGAAACGGCACGGTTGTCCAAATCGGCCGCATCTTCGTCCTCGGCGAGCCGAGCAGCGAACTCGGCATCTGCCCGAACTTGTTCATTTAGCTCAGCAATCTCTTCTTCAGGCAGGTCCTCGTCGATGAGATGCGGAACTTCGACTGAAACTTTTGAGCTGCTCGGTCCGGCCGCGGCACGCTGAGAGTTGCGCCTAAACATCTCCCGTTCGACGTCACCCAGTCCGTCCGAACTCGAATCAGAACTATTGACGAACAGCCCAATGTCTGGGAACTCAGATGAAGGAGCTCGGTCTTCAACAGAAGGGGAGGAAGTCCTTGAAACCATATCGATCGGAGGAGAGAAGTTGACGAAGAACAGAACGAAGAACTCGAAAATCTTCGAGCAAACCGGAGAAATCACGGCGGAGAGGATGAGCGAAGAACGGAAAACCTAAAAATTCTAGAGAGAAGGGAGAACTCTAGAGAGAGAAGGAAAAATACCTTTTTGGAGAAAATGAGCAGAAGTGAAAAACAGAAAGAGGGTCGGGCAGTATTTATAAGGAAAAACGCAATGATGACAATTCCTCGAAATCCGCGATCGAAGAAGACAAATCGACGCGCGACTCTTCGAATTCCATAGCAAGAGAAGACGAATCGACGCGCGCCTCTTCGAATTCTGCGACAAGGGAAGACGAAACGACGCCCTCTTCTCAAGAAAAACTCACCAAATTCGAAAGAGGATCCGTCCTTTCAAGCCGAACTTAAGCAGTTCGCCGAACTCATACAGTTCGTATCATCAAAGCCGAACTTAAGCAGTTCGCCGAACTCGTACGGTTCGTATCATCAAAGCCGAACTTAAGCAGTTCGCCGAACTCATACAGTTCGTATCATCAAAGCCGAACTTAAGCAGTTCGCCGAACTCGTACAGTTCGTATCATCAAGCCGAACTTAAGCAGTTCACCGAACTCGTACAGTTCGTATCATCAAGCCGAACTTAAGCAGTTCGCCGAACTCGTACAGTTCGTATCATCAAGCCGAACTTAAGCAGTTCGCCGAACTCGTACGGTTCGTATCATCAAAGCCGAACTTAAGCAGTTCGCCGAACTCGTACAGTTCGTATCATCAAGCCGAACTCGAAACAGAATCTGATCAGATCATACCGATCTCAGTTTTAACCGAGCTAAAGAATACTCCTCAAAAATTCGCCGAACTCATAAACTCCCTCGCCGAACTGAGGGGGGGACCAATTGTTAGAGGGGGGGATTAGCACCCCCTGGTTTAACTCGGTTCGAACCGAGATCGGTTCAATCAAGACCGGTTTACGATGGTTCGGATCGAGGATAAGTCGGCCCGAAAACATTGGGCCGAGTTCGGGATCTCGCTGAAAGCCCACCTCGGCTACCGATCTGGGCCCAGCACAAGCCCAGTCCGTTACAACAGATGAAACCGGAATATTTCCTCTTTCCCGCCGATCTCGGAAATGGAAATATTCTCTTCGGTTGATTCATCGAGATATCAGGAATGTATCCTTATCTCGGCGAGAAAACCGGAAAATTTCCTTTTCCTAATCGAACTCGGAAAAGGAGAAGTCCTCCTGTCAACCGCCTCAAAAACACTATAAATAAGGAGGCCATCGCCTCATTCTAGGGATCCACAACTTCCGCAAAGACAGAGAATAGAAGAGAGCTCGTTACCGATCTCGAATCCTTTTGTCTTTACCTTCTTATTTAAACTCTGTTGTAACGCCGACCTTGATCAATAAACGAGATTCCGACTAAAAAGTACTGTTTTACCCCTTTTGTGTGATTTACGGATCAACAATAGGGTTCTTCATCTATTGTTGAGTTTAAGGCTTAGACTATGTTGATCACCTAGTTTATGATCTTAGGATTAATCTATTCATCAAAAGTGCTTTAGATTTCCTGATAGAACATAGATGAGCAAATCGTCCTTAGCCAACGAAAGCTGATGCTAAGGCCATTTGTGAACTAATCAAACCTGAACTTTAATGCTTGCCTAGAATTTTAAGGTCAAACGACATTTTAGATTCTTAGGTTGTTAGGCATAGTAGTTAGCACCACGACAGTGGGCTAGCTAGACATTCATGTTTGAGTTCGAGAACGGTTCTTAATTCCTTCCCTAATTAATAATATGTTTAGTGAATCTGGTTTTCCTGCGAATTACCTAAGGACCTAGCGTTTTCTCTTATTGAATTTACATCTTTTCATTCGTTATTCTTAGCTTTAGAAGTTACAAACCACAAACAAACATCACTCGTCTTAGATTTACTTTCATCATATATTCTCATAGTGTTGCATTTGGTCTCTGTGGATTGGATCCCTACATTACTAGCTACTTCGTCAGCTGTGCTCTTGCGGTAGTTACTTTAGGGTTAAACTCTGAGTGTATCACCCAACTACCAATCTCAAACCCATTAAGGTCGATCTACGAAATAAAAAGAGGATTTCTTTTATTTGATAAAGGCAAATCCCGAGAAAAGAAGAAAATTATCCTTATCAACTTCAAGAAATAAGGATAATTGCCAAATCACCGATCACCGACATCTAATTTCTACCTCAACCTAGTCAAATAGTACCGATTAGTTCTCGAATAATTTTGATTTTTCGAGTTGGCACTTTAAATCTGAGGTGGCACTGAATATCAAAACCACTTCGTTTTGATAAGTTTTCGTTAAAAACAAAAAATACACCTAATGGGGACTCGAGCACACGACCAATTAATGCTCATGCATCTACCAGCTGAGCTAGACAATGTTTATGACAATAACTGTTAAATATAAGTTTATATAGACACAACACAATTTTCTAAAACAAAAAAAATTCATGTATGGAGGATCCTCTTGCGCCCATCTTCATGCAGAGCGATTTCAGTGCTGATAGATGCCCGTCGCCATCGTCATCTGGGCTTGAACCGCCGTCTCTAGCTTTCTCTAACGACTCAAGTGCGGCTCTAGCTCGCTCCTCAACTTTCCCCGCCGCGATCTCGACGCTGTGGTCTATAGTGACCTCCCGATGCTTGAGTAACTCGATCGAGGTCTGCATCGGCTTGATAAAACATTTAATGTGGTTTCAATCATCTGTTTCAGAGCCTCCGATTTCTTCATCAGGTTCTGCTCAAGCGAAGTGAAATGCTCGGAGGGCTCCTTCCACATAAGATTGCAGCTCGTCATAAGAGACGTCTGCCTCTAAAACTCATCGGAACTCGGCTGAGCCAACTCAATCAACTCGCCCGGATTGTGGGGCGACCCCATCGCCAGTCAATTTGACGGTGAAGAACTCAAACTCGGCCGATTTGCACAGCGAGAAACGGAGCTCAAAGACAAAGAGTAGAGACGGTAACAAACAAAGTGATGGATTGATTTTTGCAGGAAGAAAACCTAATAATGGCAAAAATATAAGACTACCTCGATACATGTTTCTTTCTTTTTTTAAGAAAATTGTGTTGAGTCTATATAAACTATATTTGATAGTTATGTTGGAACAAAATTTATAAGAGTTTGAGGGCTTTATAAATATGTGTATGTGGGAATTGAAATGAGACATTTGGGCTAAGTAAAAAAGACTTGTGAATGTAAAAAGGAAAAGCCTTAAAAAAAGGAAAAGCCTTAAAAAAAGGAAAAGCCTTAAGAAAAGGAAAAACCTAAAAAAAGGAAAAGTGAGGGACATGTAAAAAGTCTCACATCGCTAGTTGGAAATAATTTCCTCTATGATCTTATCCTATATATAGGATCGCCTCTCTTGAGAGAAAGGCATCCAATGACACACAGAAAACACACTTACAAAAGAAAAAGTTCCTTCAATTCTCTACAGCTTAGAGTAAGTCTTTATTCGAGAGTATCGTAGTATAATGTTCGATAGATCTGATATCAAGTGTAGATGATACAGATTACTTTGGTTGTATCCTGGGACTCATGGATCTATTAAAACCCGTCGCACTACGAGAGATTCTTAGAGTTAAGGAAAGAGATTCATCTCGCCTCCTTAGATTTATTTTATTGCTTTATCGTTTTATGAACCGTCTGTTCCTTACTGTTTATTTATATAAATCGTGATTAAATCTCTCATGTCTATTGTGCGATAATTTTGGTCCTACAATCTTAACTCTAAGAAGATCCAATTTTTGTTATTACTTCAATTGGATCTTTAATCACGAGTAAATAAACGTTTTCAAACGGTTTTCTAAAACGATTCTTCTACTGCTGATGATACTCAAACGTTATCAAAAAGCTTCTTAGCAACTTGAAACGTGTAGTAGAGGCAATCTCCATCTATTCTATTTTTAAGAAGATGTTAATATGCTAGTGATACTCAAACGTTATCAAAAAGCTGTTTAGCAACTTGAAACGTGTAGTAGAAGCAGTACTGCTTTAAACATCTTCTAAATACCGTCTTTAATTGCGATTAATGAACGTTAGAATCAACGAAACTTTTTGGAAGGTATCCCGATGTGGGAGAAACCAGTGCCAGCATTACGTGTACACTGTGATAGTCAGTCGGCTATCTCTCGGGCACTGAGTAATCTATATAATGGCAAGTCTCGTCATATAAGAAGACGACATAAGACCATTAGACAATTGATCTCAACTGGTGTAATAACGATAGATTACATCAAGTCGGCTGATAACCTAGCGGATCCGTTTACCAAAGGTTTGCCGCGAGATCAAAATTGTAAAATCATCAAAAGGAATGGGTTTAAAGCCTATAGAAAAAGATGATGTTTGACAGATACCCCACCTATGTGACTGGAGATCCCAAGATCTAGGTTCAAAGGGAAACAAAATTAAACTGATTCGAATTGAGCACTGTGAGACTATGTCTCTGCCCAGTTCCTAGGATGATATAACAGTGCTACATGTGGATAGTAAGGATAAGCGTTGGCTTTTAATGATTGCATAGCTATGTAGATAGTGGAGTGTGACAGGACACTTCTGAAAAACAAGCTAATAAAAGATCACCTAGTGAAGTGTGAAATGGGGCCGTTTCTAGGAGAATGAAAGAGAAGGCTATATTCTCCAAATTCACTCACGAATATCAGGAATGTTCAAGGCCAAAATGAACACAATAGAAAACAAAGTTCTACGAGAAGATGTCTCTGTGCGATACATGTTGTCTAAGTTTACATAAAAATCCGGGCGGTTCAAGACATCATGTTCACCTCCTGGCCGAGTAAACTCGACAGATATTAAAAATGTTTGGTTCAAAGCTGGAAAATGGTACCTCTCAGATACAGTTACATTTTCGTATACTCTCGAAAGTCTGTCTACGTCTAGATGAGTCTAGTCAAGTATGTCTAGTAAAGTCTAGTCTGTTCAATTTTCATATGTTTAGAGTCATTTCTATTCATGTGGGGGATTGTTGGAACAAAATTTATAAGAGCTTGAGGGCTTTATAAATATGTGTATGTGTGAATTGAAATGAGACATTTGGGCTAAGTAAAAAAGTCTTGTGAATGTAAAAAGGAAAAACCTTAAAAAAGGAAAATCCTCAAAAAAGGAAAAGCCTTAAGAAAAGGAAAAACCTAAAAAAAGGAAAAACCTAAAAAAAGGAAAAGTGAGGGACATGTAAAAAGTCACACATCGCTAGTTGTAAATAATTTCCTCTATGATCTTCTCCTATATATAGGATCGCCTCTCTTGAGAGAAAGGCATCCAATGACACACTGAAAACACACTTACAAAAGAAAAAGTTCCTTCAATTCTCTACAGCTTAGAGTAAGTCTTTATTCGAGAGTATCGTAGTATAATGTTCGATAGATCTGATATCAAATGTAGATGATACAGATTACTTTGGTTGTATCCTGAGACTCATGGATCTATTAAAACCCGTCGCACTATGGGAGATTCTTAGAGTTAAGGAAAGAGATTCATCTCGCCTCCTTAGATTTATTTTATTGCTTTATCATTTTATGAATCGTCTGTTCCTTACTGTTTATTTATATAAATCGTGATTAAATCTCTCATGTCTATTGTGCGATAATTTTGGTCCTACAAGTTACTGTCATAAAGACATTATTTTTTTATTTACTGTCATAACTGTCATATAAGCATGAGCTTTAACTTGGTGATCATAGGTTCGAATCCCATTTGTTGTTGTTTTTTTTTTAATGAAAACTTATCAAAACGACGTTGTTTTGATATTCATAGCCACCTCAGATTTAAAGTGTCAATTCGGATTTTCCGTTAATGGTTTAACGTGTTAACTAACGGAATTCGGGTCAATGCATGTTTCGACAAAAAACAAGTTAGTGTGTGTATGGATATTCCAATTTTTAAGAGTGTGAGTATATATAAATTGCCACATCAAAATTGTTCGGAAACTAATATATACCATTTGTCTGGGTTAAAGCAGGAATCCCGGGTGATTCAGACACATGCAACCAAGCAAACATAACAAACACCTATATATTTTTTTGATAAAAACTTTTTTTTTTGCCTTTCACAACGTTCATAGTGGTCAATTATAATTGAAATTGTAATGAAAGAGTTCGAACCTTGGTCTCTACCAATAAGGTAAACTTTTCAACCATTGCAATATAATGAAATGTTTATATTTGATTACAATAAAAACTCGGTTTTGATGACAAAACAATTAGTAGGTTTATGCATGTTGATAGAGGTCATCAACTACAAATGTTAGAAACTTAGTCTAGGTTTTAAACAAAAAATTCCAGTCATTCAAGAAAATACTCGGTTTTGACCGGGGGGATGCCGAAAGATTTAAAAGACCAATTCAATCATAATAAATAAAAAAACATGTTGACAACATATTAAATTATTTTGATATTCAAGTTTATAAAGCTGTTGGATTAGCTTTATCGCTCAAAGCATCTTGGCAGAAAAAAAAAGAGGTCAAACAACAATCAACAAAAACTCTATTTTTGCTTTTTCCCCAAAAAAAAAGAAGCTCTCAATTACATGGCCGCTTCTTCATTGGTAGCAACCCTAACGGGGCCTCAAGTGTTCATCAGCTTCCGGGGAGAAGATGTGCGCAAGAACTTCATAAGCTTTCTCGGCCCTGCTTTGAGAAGAGCGAATATAAATGTCTTCATAGACGAGAATGAGTTCTTGGGTGCAGACCTAGCTAATCTGTTGACGAGGATAGAAGAATCCGACATCGCACTGGTAATCTTCTCAAAGAACTACGCCGATTCAGATTGGTGCTTGGATGAGCTGGCCAAGATGAAGGAACGTAAGGATCAAGGTCGTCTCATAGTGATTCCCATCTTCTACAAGCTGGATCGTTTCGTTGTTAAAGAGCTTAGAGAAGACTTTGGCGATAAGTTCAGGGATCTGAAGCGCAGACATCTACACCAGCTAGAAAGAACTCAAAAATGGGAGGAAGCTTTAGTGTCTATTCCTGACATAAAAGGCATGCCCCTAGCAGAACAAAGGTTAATTTTTCTCTGTTTTTTGTTTCTTCTTATAAGTTATAACTGAAAATTTCAATCTGAAATCTAGACTAATAATCTCCCTAGGCCCTAGTTAAATAAGTCAGTAGTAGCCAAGTAGATTGTTACATCTAGAATCTTATGTTCTTGGTATACCTTTTTTTTATTTTGTCAACGTTCTTGGTATGCCTAAAGTATGTTGCAAGTTCAAATTCTGATTTCACGCCGAACCGGATAACTGTTTCTTGTAGAACTCCGAACCAAATATATACATAGAAAGAACAAGCTTGTTGATATCTCTCATCACTTGTATGGTATGACAGTGACAGGACTGATAACGAATTCATAAACTTATTAGTCGTCGAAATTCAGAGATTGCTGGATCATATGGCAGTGAGAGGAAACCCGGCAAGAGAAACAAATCGTCAAGGAGGTTCCATGGTCCCTGCAAGGCAACTAGAAAGAGAAGTGAATAGTCAAGAAGGTTCCGTGGTCCATGCAAAGAAACTAGAAAGAGAACTACATCGTCAAGAAGGTTCTATGGTCTCTTCGATGGTTCCTGCAAGACAACTAAAAATCTTCCATTCTGAGGATAGTAAAAAATGGGCTTGGAGTTTTATCAACGAAGCGCCAAAGTAATAATTTTCTTTAAAAATAAAAAATACATTTCGAATGGAATCTAGAAATCTCTCTCTTAAATGACCATTTCTTTTTTCTCATATGAACAAAAAAACAGTTTAAGAAAATCAAGTTGTTTTGGTCATATGACTAAAGAAATTGTGATTCCATTTACACAATATATTATTCTAAAAGAAAACTATTTTTGATGTGGTCCTTTTTAATGGTCTTCAATGATTTTGATTTAATTATATGTTTTCAGCTCTGCGCCACATGAAATTGCAACGATGATTAAAATCTACTGGCTAAAGATCATTGGAACTATTGAGACGAGGGATCTAACACCAGGAACAAAGTACGAGGCGGTTTTTCTAGTGAAACTAGAAGATGGTGCGATTGGATGGGAGCAACCAGTGACTCTGAAGCTGAAGGTGGAACAACACGATGGGAGCGACAACCGAGTGGATCGGACTGAGAACTTGAAGGATTACATAGGCCACAACTGGGTGGATATTCTTGCCGGAGTTTTTGTGGTGCCGCCGAGAAACACGCCGGCAAAGATTACTTTCACCATGTACCAGTACGTGACCGATGATCGGAAAAAGGGTCTAGTCGTCAAAGGTGTTGCTATTCGTCCCACGAACTAATTCACACAAGCAAAGCATATTATATTGGATCTTTCTATTTGTCTTTTGATTCCAAATAAAATAAAACGCATGCATGTCTTT
The DNA here is from genome assembly GCA_030161315.1 of Eutrema japonicum. Taxonomy (NCBI): domain Eukaryota; kingdom Viridiplantae; phylum Streptophyta; class Magnoliopsida; order Brassicales; family Brassicaceae; genus Eutrema; species Eutrema japonicum. Next base: position 15,857,725 of record BSQW01000014.1, read on the forward strand.
TTCTGGTAAAAAGTATGTACCATGTATTAATTGGGAGATGATTAGTACTTGTTTTAATTTCATTTGGAGTAATGTTAAGTTGATGTTTTTTTTTTTGATAACCAGAGGTGATTCGGATTTTTACCACCCTACTAATTTCTTTTTGGGTGAGTGTAGCCGTCGAGTAGCGCACTCATCGGGTTTTTAAATGAATCTAAAGTATAAGAACATTTCAACTGACCAAATGGGAGTGAGTTAGATAATTCCGCACTTACAGAGAATCAATCCCTGATCTAGACTAATATGACAATTCCTCCACAAATGGGAACCATCAGCCTATCACCACTTGGTTACACTACAAGAAAACATCCCGATTTCCGACCAAAATTCTGACCAATTTAAAATGGTCAGAAATTTCCGACCACATGCCGACGACATTCCGATGAAACAGCACCCGTCGGAATTTGGTCAGGAATTCCCGACCATTTTAACTTGGTCGGAATTTTGGTCGGGATTTCTGACCAATTTCCGACGGATTGGAGACCGAATGAAATCGTCGGAAATTGGTCGGTATTACAGACCGATTTTTGACTGTTTTCCGACGAGATATACACGTTAATATACATGTTGCATTAGCCGTTTATAGTCGTTGGCGAGTATTAGGATGGTCGGAAATTGGTCAGAAATTGGATTAGATTTCCGACCAATTTCCGACCAGTACAGAATCCGACCAACTCCCAACGAAAATATAAACGTTAATCTACCCGTTGCAGTAGCCGTTATATAGCCGTTTGAATTTTTAGACTAGTCGGAAATTGGTCGGAAATCCGCGGAAATTTTAATTATAAATACAACACCACCCTCATTCACAATTTACACAAAAAAAAACATAGAAAATGTCTTCTTCAAATCCAAACACTAGAGATTATTTTCGATCGTGGATGGATAGACCACGACAAGATCCAGCGACGAATCTATTGACGGAGGAGTATGCACAAGGTGTTGAGGAATTCATGACATTTGCGACAAACAATAGCATGACGTCAGAATACGGTAAATTGTATTGTCCTTGTCCTAAATGTCAGAATCATAGATTAGTCTCTGTTGGGGAAGTATGGAAGCATCTTTATAGGAATGGGTTAATGCCGAGTTATAAGATTTGGTATACGCATGGAGAAACTGATGCAATAGCGCAATATCATTGTAGTGGTTTTAATTATTCGGGTAGAATAGAGGAACCAACACCGGAAGTAGATGCAAACGTTCAGATGGTGAATGATGCGTATCGTGAAAACGTAGCATCGTATGTTCCGGATGGTATTAGAATAGAGGAACCTAATTTAGAAGCTCGAAAGTTTTTTGATATGCTAGATGCAGCTAAGAATCCACTACACGAAGGATGTAGAGAGGGAATATCGCCTTTATCAACTGCAAGCAGGTTGATGACAATAAAGACCGATTTCAACTTGGCGGAGGATTGTGTGGATGCGATAGCTGATTTTGTGAAAGATATTTTACCTGAAGATAATCTCTCACCGGCTTCATACTACGAGGTTCAGAAACTTATAGCTGGTCTTGGATTGTCGTATCAGATGATAGATGTGTGCATCGACAATTGTATGATATACTGGAGAAAGGACAAAAACCGTCGCAAGTGTCGTTTTTGTGGGAAACCTCGGTATTAGGAAACGGGTGGAAGAGTACCAGTTCCACATAAACGGATGTGGTATTTGCCGTTAACAGATAGGTTGAAGAGGTTATATCAATCCGAGCGCACTGCAAGAGCTATGAGATGGCATGCAGAACATAACTCATATGGAGAGATTGCGCATCCTTCAGATGCAGAAGCGTGGAAACATTTTCAAGAGGTGTATCCTAGTTTTGCGGCTGAGCCAAGTAACGTATACCTCGGGTTATCTACAGATGGATTCAACCCTTTTGGGAAACATGGGAGGCAATATTCATTGTGGCCAGTAATAGTCACACCTTACAATTTGCCGCCTAGTTTGTGCATGAAACGAGAGTTTTTGTTCCTCACGATTCTTGTCCCCGGACCGGAGCATCCTAAGAGATCCCTTGATATTTTCTTGCAGCCATTAATTTATGAGTTGAAAATGTTATGGAAAGATGGTGTTCAAGCGTTCGATGTTTCTCTCCAACAGAATTTCACTATGCGTGCGGTACTTATGTGGACCATAAGTGATTTTCCAGCATTTGGTATGCTATCTGGATGGTCGACTCATGGAAGGTTGGCGTGCCCGTATTGTCAAGATAACACTGATGTGTTCCAATTGAAGCACGGTCGAAAGACTTCTTGGTTCGATTGTCATCGACGATTTCTGCCGCATGATCATCCATATCGTCGGAGCACGACATTGTTTAAGAAAAACAAAAAAGTATTTGTTGGTCCACCTCCTGAGCCGGATGGGAATAACATCATCACTCAGTTGAAAGATTTTGGTGCTGAGAAAACGGTTTCATGTGGTGGTAATGGTCATTTTCCCGTAGATGGTTGTGGCGAGTACCACAATTGGAACAAGAGGAGTATTTTTTGGGATTTGCCATATTGGAAGAACCATCTGCTGCGCCATAATCTAGATGTCATGCACATTGAAAAAAACTTTTTTGACAACATCATGAATACTGTTTTAAATGTGCAAGGGAAGACGAAAGATAATTTGAAGGCCAGATTGGATTTGCCAGAAATTTGTTCTCGGAAGGAACTCCATATAATGGCGAACGGAAAATCTCTGGCCCCCTCTTTCCGTTTGGATGAGCCTTCAAAGGAGGTGTTCTTCGACTGGATTACGCATAGTGTTCAATTCCCAGACGGATACGCATCTAACCTTCGTAATTGCGTTAATATTGGAGAAGGGAAGTTTTCAGGGTTGAAGAGTCATGATTGTCACGTTATCATGCAACGCCTCCTTCCATTTTCCTTTGCCGGTCTTCTTCCTAGAAACGTCCATGGAGCTATTGCAGGTACATTTATAATTTACAAAATTATATCTAAATTTTACTAAATTTATCTAAATTGTCTAAATTTTACTAATTTTATTTATCATTTATGCAGGGATCGGTGCTTTCTTCCGGGATATATGCACGAGATCACTTACAGCAGACGGTATCCGAAATTTGGAGGAGAAGATACCGGCTCTCCTATGCAACCTCGAGAAAATATTTCCACCAGCATTTTTCGATGTTATGGAACATCTTCCTATTCATCTCCCTAGGGAAGCAAGACTTGGTGGGCCAGTTCAATATCGATGGATGTATCCGTTTGAGCGATATATGTTCCACCTAAAGAAGAAGGTGAAAAATCTTGCAAGAGTCGAGGGTTATATTGTTGCACAGAGCGTGAATGAAGAAGCATCCAACTTTGCTAGCTACTACTTTCCATCTTCGGTGAAGACTAAAAGTAGACGACATGCACGTCATGATGATGGAGGAGAAAAACCACTGTATCCGGTCTATGTCCCAAAACATTTTGCAGAAATTGGAAGGCTTAGTGGAAAAAGGAGGTCTAGACGACTAACAGAGGAGGAACAAAGGCATTTGCATACATATCTTCTAACAAACTGCGAAGACGTTTTCGAATATGAGAGGTACGTCACTTGATTTTGAATAATGTATTTGTTTATTAATTACCAAAAATTATTTTGAATAATGTATTTGTTTTATTCACAGTATATACATGGAGCAAATAAGGAATTGGTTTCCAAATTGCACAGAGGATGAGCTTATGGTCCGTAAACAGGATGAATTCGCGGATTGGTTGAAATATTACGTAAGTGCTCGATTTCCCGCAATTAAACTAAATATTACATGCTTACACATATTGTTTATGAGTTTCCACAAATTGTACAGGTTGATCAGATGAATACTACCGGGACATCAATTCCCACATGGTTAGTTGAGATGGTGCGTGGCCCTACTTTTGTTCCAAGTGTTTATCCGATGTATTGCACTCGGGGGTATGCTTTTAAGGCTTTTCGTGAAGGGAGTTCAAGGACAGCATGCAACTATGGTATTTCGTCTACATCCGGAGAATTTGTTTACTACGGAATACTCCGCGAAATATTAGAAGTCAAATATCCAGGAATGATTGGTTTGAAGTGCATTGTGTTCTATTGCGATTGGTATGATCCAGTAGAAGGTCTACGTCAGGACGAATTCGGTGTGACATATGTTCACGGAGGCAAGCGACATCGGAAATACGATCCATTTATTCTTGCTTCACAAGCAGACCAGGTTTCCTACATTCGATACCCCCGGGTTAGGAACAAGCAAGATCCGTGGATTGCAGTAACATCGATACAACCAAGAGGAATGATATCTGGTGTTTCCGACCATGACCCTTTACAGGAAATGCCAAATGGTAATTTAGGTGAAATCGAGCATTCTCTAGAGGTTGACCTTGTGGTTGACTTCACCGGCATGGGCGAACTATTTGAGGATTCTGAAGAAGATAGAGGAGAATTTGATGAGGAATCCGATTCAGCTTCTTCAGATTATTCATCGGACTCAGAATAGGTTTTTATAAAAAATATTTTATATGCATTTATTTTTAAGTAACAAATTTATGAAACTTTTTTCACATGCTTTAATTAGTTGTACAAATATTTTTAATTAATAAGGATTCCTATACATCTATTTCATTTTATTCATCAGTTTCAGAATAAATTTGTAACAATTTAATTCGATATACTTTCAATTTATAAAAACGTCATATATTTTATTATATGTTTGCTTTACCACATATTTTTTAGACATAAGATGTTTACATGTTTATTAAACGATATACAATTTGAAATTTTAGTATTTTATATTCGAAACCCTAAATGGTCGGAATTTGGTCGGAAATTCCGACTAATTTCCGACCAATATCAATTCTCAGAAAATGTCCTCTAATTATAAACACTTAGCATTTTTCCAGAAATATTCATATTGGTCGGAAATTTGTCGGAAATTTGTCGGAACTTTCCGACCAATTTCCGACCAATATGAATATTTTCGAAAAAATGCTAAGTGTTAGCAATATATCCATTATGGGTTAGTCGGAATATCGTCGGAAATACCTACGGATTTCCGACCAACCCGAAATAAAACCAATATTTTGGCGGTTTGATATTTTCAAACACGACCAAATTAACCGCTAATTTTTTTTTTTTTTTTGTGCGCTAAAGGTGTTTTGATCATCCTTTGTTTTACACATATATATATATATTTTTTGATCATGCCTTCTTTTTTTTAATTACAACAACGTTGTTTCTTGATTAAATTTTTGACACTTCGGAATTGTTTGGTCTTCATTTTATTCATCAGTTTCAGAATAAATTTGTAACAATGTTTTTTCATATGCATCTATTTTAAAGCAACAAAATTTTCAAAAAATTTCAAAATTTTAAATATGGTGTACGTATTTTTAATACATTTAATTCTATAATCCGACTATTTTCCGACCGGACACGAGGATCGGTCGGAAAATGGTCGGGAATGATTGAAAAATGTTTGGTCGGAAAATGGTCGGAATTGTTTAGTCGGAAAATGGTCGGAATTCCTCGACATTTCCGACCAAATTCCGACCATTTGGGGTTTCGAAACCTCAAACAGCATAAATTTGATTTGGACTATGTTTAATATGGTTAGATATGATCTTTTGAAAGAATTCAATGTCCATATATCTTAACTAAACCAATTTTAGGGCATATCCTATAAAACCTAAAAGAAACCGAAAAGTATAAATACAAAGTGAATGTTTCGTTATGAACGGTTTAATTCGATATACTTTCAATTTATAAAAACGTCATATATTTTATTATATGTTTGCTTTACCACATATTTTTTAGACATAAGATGTTTACATGTTTATTAAACGGTATACAATTTGAAATTTTAGTATTTTATATTCGAAACCCTAAATGGTCGGAATTTGGTCGGAATTTCCGACTAATTTCCGACCAATATCAATACTCATAAAATTTCCTCTAATTATAAACACTTAGCATTTTTCCAGAAATATTCATATTGGTCGGAAATTTGTCGGAACTTTCCGACCAATTTCCGACCAATATGAATATTTTCGAAAAAATGCTAAGTGTTAGCAATATATCCACTGCAATATTATGGGTTAGTCGGAATCTCGTCGGAAATACCGACGGATTTCCGACCAACCCGAAATAAAACCAATATTTTGGCGGTTTGATATCCGCGACATGCAATATTATGAATAAATGCTCAGTATGGTCGGAAATTGGTCGGAAATACCGACCGATTTCCGACCATGCTGAAATAAAACCCGCGAAAGTTAACCGGTAAATGAAATATTTGGATGGTTTTGTATTTTTCTAAAACCGGCCGAATTCCGACCATACCTAGATCTAAATACCTGTGCCGCATCGTCTTCTTCATTTCTTCGATCTCTCCTCTCTCTCCGATTCTCTCTCTCCGCCAACCATCACCGCCTGAGCTCTCGCCGGTAAGTGTCCCTCTTCCTTCTCTTCTCTCCCTCTTCCTCTTCCTTCTCTTCTCTCCCTCTTCTCTTCCTCTTTTCTTCTCCTAATTGTTTTTCCTTCTCTTGGTTTGTAGATCGCCGGAGCTTCATCCGTCCGCCGGAGCAGCCGTCCGCCGAAGCCGCCGACCGCCGGAGCCGCCTTCCCTCCACCGCCGCCGACATTTTCTCACCATGTAAGTGTTTTTGAGATATGTGGTTGTTGTTGTTGGGATTTGAAGATTAGGATGTTAGTTGTTTTAACTTAAATTTTGTGGGTAGATTGGACATTAGGATGTTAGTTCTTATGATTTGTGGTTAGATTTGTGAGATTTGTGGGTTAGATTTTTAGGATTTGTTGTTAGATTATAATTTTTGGATTTGTTGTTTACACATAGTGTTTTTCATAAATTTTTTGGATTTTTTGGATTTTTTTATGAATATAAAACTTTAATAGATAATTTTTAGATTAAAAATACAAAAATATATTTTTTAAATGTTATATAAATCATGTATATAAAACGTTTTTAAATCTAAGATATTTTTAAGACTACGTTGTTTTTTTCTAATTTTATCATTTGTATAAAATAACGTTTTCATTACTTTTGCATAATTAATAAATTTATTATTACTCTTTTCATTAATTTTTTATAATTTTATGAATTTTTGAAATTTTCATAAAAACCGTTTTGATAATTTTCATAATTGTTTCGGTTTTTTCGTATTATTTTGGGTTTTTGGTAATTGTTACGGTTTTTGGTAATTATTTCGCGTTTTTCTGAATATTTTCATAGTAATCGTTTTTTCTTTTGCGTTTTATTTATAGATTGCGTTTTATTTATAGTTTGCGTTTGTGTTTGCGTTTAATATCTAACAAATTTTGCGTTTTTTTTTTTCAGGGCGTACCAGGGGTACGAGGGTTTCGCGAACATGCGCATCGGTGGTTCTTCTCAAGGGATGCAACAACCTCCACGTAGCGGTGGTTCAAATCGAGGGGCAGAACCACCAAGTCCGGCCGCATCGACTATTCCAGAGTCGCATAGTCAAGCTCCTTGAATCATGACCATCGAGGAGTTAGTCCAACAACCGGGCCGGGACTTGCACATCCGGCTTGATCCACATCTCGTTGGAAGATCGACATGGTAAAAACCTTTAGTTCATATATATATATTTAATATCAAATTGTTTATAGTTTATCTTTTTTTGTAGATTTGGTATATCGAACAACGGGATTAGCAAGGCCATTATAAGGATGTTCCATTCGATCCTCGACAAACCGTACAAGAAGTTTTCAGAAGTCCCGTATGATGAGAAGCAAATTTGGTTTATAAATTTTGCGGTAAGTTGTCAATTACTATATTATTTCTTATATTTATAAGTATTTTTTTAATATTTTGCTAAGCATTTTTATTTATGTTTTCGTAGCAAGAGTTTACATGGCATCCTTCTCACACTGTCACGGTGGAAAAATTATTTATGAAGGAAGCGAGTACGCAGTTCAAGAGACACATGAACGAGTGGAAGAAAAAGTGGAGGAAAGGGGCAGACAAGCCGAAAGGCTTGAATTTGGAGGTTTGGAATCACTACGGACCATATTGGCAACAACCGGAGACAGATAAACTCTCGAAAACTAATTCGGGAAACCAAAAGAGTGAGCGCAACGGGAAGGGCCAATACATCCACAACTCCGGATCGAGCAGCTTCCAGACCCGAGAAATTCAAATGGTAATCTTTTATTGTTTACATTGTTTTCTCTACTTAATTAATTATTAAATTATTTATTCATATTTAAATTTATTTGTTTTTATAGACTAATGAGGCCGGAGGTGTGCGTCCGAATCATTTGGACTTAATGAAGAGATGCCACACGAACAAGACAACCGGGCTTATTCAGGATCCCCTCATAAGGGAGATCTACGAGAACGTGACGAAGCAGAAGACCGACATCGAGCTGACCCAACAGTCACAAGGTGACTCCTCCTCCTCCTTCGAGATGTCGCGGGAAGCGGTCAACCAACTCGTTATGAACGTAAGTTTTTTTTTCTTATAGTTTTACATTATAATTTTATTATGTTCTAATTTATTTATATTTTATACAGGAATTTCCCCTTGATAAAAAAGGGCGACGTCGCGGCGGTTTGGGTACGATCCCGTTTATGGACGACGGGTCTTCTTCTGGTTCTTTTTTCTCTGAAGATCTCATCAAACAGAATGAAGAGCTCAAGTCCAAAGTAGAAGCTTTGGAGGCGGCGAAAACGGACACCGAATTCAAGTTAGGTGCCACGAAAGATGAGCTTTCGGAGGCAAGGTCAGATATCGCTAGCATGTCGTCTTAGATGAGAGCGAAGTTTCCGGATTACCGGGGAATGTGATCTGGATTCGAATCCGGATCTGCAAATGTTTAATAATGTTAATGTTTACTGTTTTAAAAACACTTTTTCTTATTTCTAAACTATTTTATTTTCAAATATTTTAATGTTTAATATTAATTTTAATGTTTAATATTAATTTTCATTTTCATTTTCGAATAAATTTATTTTCAATTGAATTAAAATTAATCAATATTCATAATTTTTAAAATAATTTCAAAATAATATTTTGTCGGAATTTGGTCAGAAATTAGAAACGTCGGCATTTGGTCGGAAAAAAAGGTCATCGGACTTTTGTCGGTAAATCGTCGGGTATTATTATGGTCGGAATTTGGTCGGAACTTAGTATGGTCGGTATTTGGTCGGGAATTGGAATGGTCGGAATTTGGTCGGAAATGAGAAAGGTCGGAATTTGGTCGGAAATTATAAACGTCGGCATTTGGTCGGAAATAAGGTCATCGGACTTTTGTCGGTAAATCGTCGGGTATTATTATGGTCGGAATGTGGTCGGAACTTAGTTTGGTCGGTATTTGGTCGGGAATGGGCGCATCGGACTTTAGTCGGTAAATCGTCGGGTGATATTTAGCGTCGGTAAATGGTCGGGAATGATCTGGTCGGGAATCCGTCGGGAATTACCGACCAATTTCCGACCATATTTGATTTCCGACGCGATAGTTCCGACGGGCCAAATTGGTCGGAAATTCGTCGGGAAAGATGTTTTCCGACCGTTTTCCGACCAATATACCCGTCGGAAATCGAGTGTATTCTTGTAGTGTTATGTTAAGTTGATGTTGAACCAAAAAGAAAAAAAGAGTATATACCATGTATTAGAAATTAATGTGTCCATGTAATCTGTACTTATAAGATTGGGAGATGACTAGTTCTCTCTCGAAGCCAAGCTATAGACCATGATATTTTAAACAAAGAATGTATAAATTTTTTAATAGAAAGAACTTTGAAGAAGTTTAAACAGTAATATAAAAAAAAATGTACAATCCAAATGTTAACAAAACATATAACAAAATGTTTAGTCAATGTCTCTTATATATTATTGTATGTCATATCTCACTTCTAAATTTCTAATGTGAGGTGTCTAATACTACATATATATATATATATATATATATATATATATTGAAACCAAAGAAGTACATTTCTTAAGCTTAAAATATTAAATGATCATATGAAGTATTCATCGACACAAGATTACGTAAAATTTTGGATTTTAACTGCATGCACAATTAAGGGTCTATACAGCGTTTTGAACTAATAGTTACTAGAACGAGTCACAATATATGCTGGCTGGCGGAATGTAATATTTTCCCTATTTACCAATTAAGGGTCTTACAGTGTTTTTGGCTAGACCAAGGTGGTTCTTCATTTTTACTTAAGTCATATTTTCCCTATTTACGTTATCCATCTAGTTGTAAGGATTTCTGAAAGTTTCTAAAGCGATTTAGATGATTGGAGATCGTCTCAATCCCTTCAATCACGATAGTAATCCTTAGAGGCGTACTATATCCCTAATAGATGTCATTTTAACAGAAATCGCTTAAGCTTAAATGTGTACTGAATTTAAGATGGCCCCGAGTTTTAAATTTGTGTGGGTTTAGAGCAAATAAATTAGTTTGGGTGGCTAGTAATTCGCTCGTCTTTAATGGTAGAAAAACTATCGATTTCCTCGGAACCAATGCATATTCGAAAGACTTCGGTTATAATATATGATTTTAACTGTTTGTTTTGTATTTGATCCATGTATCAATTTTGAACCTTCGAAAAGTTTCCTCGTTTTGTAATCGCATGTTAAGAGTAATATAAGTTTGATGTTCCACAAATAAAGGTAGCAAGTCTAAAATGACAAAATTTCGCTGGTGCTAGTTGTTTTCATCTAGAGGTAGTTGTTTTTGAGTTAGACTAGATTGAGGGATCACAACAACTTGAAGTGGTTAATCTTAATTTGTATTCGTTGTTATTTTAGAATTAAGATTGTCTAATGTATTTAAACTCTTTTTCTTAGAATTAAAATAAAATATTGAATCCCAAAAATCTTGACATCTCTGAATCAAGTGGTTAAAATATATATGTATTTTTTTGGAAAACAAAACTTTATTAACAAAAAAAAATAATATCGTTTAAACAAAAAAAAAGAATCATATCGTTGGTGATGAAATGAAAGATTACATAGCTTGATCCTCTTATCTCACCGCGTTCAAGACCTCAGTTTTAAATGATATGAAGTTCTGAACAAGTCCAATTATCTTTTAATTCTTCGAAGTTGCAATTTTTAATTCGACACTTGGATAATTAATTGGATTATATGATTAATCTATGGAAAGACTTTATAAATTCGGGAGGACTTTGAACACTTGAATTATAACTGAATTGACTTTAGGGAAGTAGACCCATGCTACCAATCAAACATAATACCTTGTATCATGTATATACCTATATTAGATTCTAATAAAATTCTGTTTTGTAACCAAATAATATTAGTATATATATGCATGTTAGTCAGATTGATTCTTATTTGATGTATCTGTTCACCAATTTCATAAATTCTAAATGATTCTTATTTGATGTATCTGTTCACCAACTGCATAAATTATAAAATTAGCCATTCAGGAAGTTACTCGGTTTTGACCGGAGGATAGTGATAGAGGATAGTGATAGAGCTAAAAGTCAAATTTGGAAGATAAAGTGGACTAGTGGTTTCCACTTGTGGAGGAGTTGTCTTGTTAGTCTAGGTTATAAATCGATTTCCATAAGCGCATAATTATTGGGCAGTTGAAATTGTGTTATGTTTTAGATCCATTTGAAAACTTGGTGAGTAGGCTATTCGACGGCTACACTCACCCTAGGAATATTAGTTGGATGGTAAAAAAGCTTGGAACCCTGGTTATCAAAAAAAAAAAAAAAAAATCGTAGGTAAGTCAAGATTTCAAGTATATATAAGGACGTTGGATTAGCTTTATCGTTCAAAGCAACTTGACAAAACACAAAAGGTCGAAAAACAATCAACCAAAAAGCTCTCTCATGGCTGCTTCTTCTTCTCTTGTGAGACCTACCCCAAAAGGGCCTCAAGTGTTCATCAACTTCCGGGGAGTTGAGGTGCGCAACAGCTTCGTGGCCTTTCTCGAGCCTATCTTGAGAGCTGCGAATATAAACGTCTTCATAGACAATGACGAGGTGGTGGGCACAGACCTAGTTAACCTTTTGGTGAGGATCGAAGAGTCCAGGGTCGCGGTTGTGATCTTCTCTAAGGATTACACAAGTTCGGAATGGTGCTTGGATGAGCTGGCCACAATCAAGGACTTCAAGGATCAAGGCAGTCTCAAAGTGGTTCCCATATTCTACAAAATTGAACCTTCCGTGGTGGAACAACTTAGAGGAGACTTTGGTGATACTTTCAGGGTTCTGAAGCACAAATATCTACACGAGCCAGAAAGGACTCAAAAATGGGAGGAAGCTTTAGAGTCTATTCCTAAAACAATAGGCCTTACCTTGTCAGAAAAAGGGTTCGATTTTTATATTTTTCTCCTTTATTTTCTTTGTAGTATAGAATTCCAAACTAAAATATACACTATTCTTCGTATGTCCTCAAGTAGATACATCTGGAATATCATGTTCTTGGTATGTCCACAGTCCACAGTATGTTGCAGTTTCGAAATTTGAGTTCACTTAGAACAGGGTAGCTGTTTCTTGTAGAACAAGGAACCACGTACATGATAGAATGAACAAGCTTGTTGTTGACATCTCTCACTCGTATTGTATGACAGTGACAGGAACGAAAAGGAGTTCATAGACTCAATTGTTTTGGAGATTCAGACTTTGCTGTCGCAGATCGCCGTGAGGGGAAACCCAAAAGTAGAATCGAATCCCCAAGGAGGATTTTTGGTCCCTGCAAGAAGACTTGACATTACTCACTTTGATAATCCTGAAAAATGGACCTGGAGTTCTATCTACGACAGACCATAGTAAGAACTTGTACTTAATTTTGCTTTTTCAGCTCTAGCTCAAATTGTATTCTCTAAATGATGCCTCTTTAAGGGAAGGGCAGATCTGTGAGTTTTTTTACTTGGATTTACTATATTTTTTTTAACTATTTCATAAAAATAAAAGGATTAAATTATTTATCAATACTAAGTTTCAGTCATCTATATATTTATGTAAATTTGTTTCCTACTAATTATCTTTATCAGCGTTTTATGTTTATTTTTAAAATTAGAGAAATGAATAAATATATTATTGTCATCATATTGGATATATTTGCTAGTTTGATCATTTTTTCAAAAAAAACATATTTTTCCATTTCATATCTTTGTGAGTATAATCAACTATGTAGATGGTAAATCTGATCATATCGAGATTTAATTTAAATTTTCAATATTTTTTACTAATTATTTAATTTATAAATTAATATTTGTAGCATTTTAAATCAAGCTAATAAAATTCCTTTAAAATATTTCATGTTGTTAAATATAACCTATCTAAGAAAAATTCCATGCAAACATTTGATCAATCATTTGAATTCTTTTCAATCAACATTTTAATTTTGTATTGAAATTCCATACTCAGTAGTGTAATCATTTGAATTCTTTTCAATCAACATTTTCATTCTGTATTGAAATTTCAATCATGTTTTTTCAGCAGAGCAGACATTGAAATTGCAACGATGATTAACATTCACACCTTGATCAAAATAAACGGAGACTTTCACACGAGAAAATTGACATCGGGGACAAACTATGAGGTAGTGTTTCTTGTGAGCTTAGATGATACTGCTTTGGGATGGAAGAAGCAGGTGACCCTAAAGCTGAAGGTGGTCATGGGCGATGGAAGCGATAGTGATCAGTACGAGAAAGCATTGTACTTGGACGAGTACATAGGCGAAAGTTGGGTGGATATTCATGTCGGAGAATTTGAGGCGCCGCCTAAGAAAGAAAACGCAAAGATCTTCTTCTCGATGCATCAGTATGTGGATACTGACCGTAAGAGCGGGCTCGTGGTCAAAGGTGTTGCAATTCGTCCCGTGCAGTAATGCACAAAAGCAAAGTATATTGGATATAATTACGATTTACCTACATTTATATTTCAGTCCAAATCAAATAAAATGCGTGTCTATTTCTGGTTAAAAGTTTGTACTCTGTTATTGTCTTTTGTAACACAAAGTTTGGACTTGTTGTTTGAACCAATAAATTTAACCTTCCAACAACAAAAAAAGTTTGCACTTTCTTGTTTTTGTTTTTGTACTATAATGTTTTCAATACTTTTAAGTTTTTATTTAGTTTATTGATTTATTTATTTAAAATTTTCGTGACATAGTTTGACTGTAAGAGACTAATCATGCTCACTAATAGAGCTGGGAAAAATATCCGGTATCTGTAATTCGATCCAGTACAAAAAATAGGATATATAAGGTATAAGACTAATCATGTTCACAAGTAGGGCTGGGCTGGGCACATGTTCAGAAGTGGTTTTCTCTTTTACGGGTTATTTCTCATCTCGTTTGGTGTGTGGTTTGACTCCGTCGGCCCGTGGTTCGGTTGGCTAGACGCGGCTTGGCTCGGTGTGGTTGTTCTGGGTGATACGGCAGAGAAGCCTCGATGCGGCACCTTCTCGGTGGTGCTAGATCTGCTTGGGGATGGCTTTTGGTCCGGGAGAAGGTGTGCTCGAGGATTCGTAGTCGGAGGCTCACTATGGTCTGCTCGGTTAGGTTGGTGGTTTGGTCTATGGTCTATTGTTGTTATGGTTGGTTATGTATTTGTGGTTAGTTTGGTCAATTCTGTTCACTTCGGGATTGTTAGAATTGGTTGCTTTTCTGGTTCGAAGTTGGGTCGGTTTCTTTGGTTTCGATCAGGTTTGACGCAATGGTTTATAAGACATCAGAGTTGTAGGGCTCTTAGTGACTTGCAAGGGAAGTTTGACGAGACTATAACCGGATTGGGATCTGAGCCCATGATAAAACCAAGATGGTTTGCTGGTTGACCGAACTTGATTGGTCTAGGGTTATGAGCTAAAACGGGATGTTGGTTTCGAAGAGATTGTCGCGCTGGTTCTTTTAGCCGACAGAGCTGAAATTTTGCGGCTATTGTGGGCACTTTGTCGAAGCAAAAATCGTAATTCTCTAAAATTATTTTCTATTTGTTCAAATTTCGTTCTAATTACCTGTTATAATTATGTTTAATTGTAATGCTCAAAATGATTTCTCTATAAAGAAAGAATAAAAGAGTAATTAAAAAATATATATATATATATATATAATTAGGGCTGGGCAAAATAGGATATCCAAATCCAATATGGATCCGTTTTTATATATACTTTTCTTAAAATATATATATAATATTTATATCATGAATAGAATAATAATTTTTTAAAATATCACAAAAACTAAAATTTATTTCTAAAATTTGGATATTATGAAATTATCTATGCCCACTTATGAGTCACATGTCACAAACTTATAAATAATTTATGTATGGACATTTTGACGTGGCATAAGCTTTATACATCTTGAACTAAATTGTGATAAAGGATGGTAACTGTGAGGGTTAAAATCCCGGCCCATAAAATTTGGTCCAATAAATCTAAGTTAAAAAGGTTTGGTGAAGTAAAAAAAGCCAGGTGAGGTAAAATGGGTAAAAACGGTGACGGGCTGAACTGAAAAGCCCATCGGAGTGAACGTCTACAGTCAAAGTATATTAAATGCAGAACCATTAATCAACCCCGAGGAGACCAAAAACTCGTTTAAACCGGTGAATTAAGGCGTATGAGCGTAACAGCCGGAGCCTCGACATTAAAGACAATTCATGGCGAATCAGGCGGAGTAAACGGTAACGCTAAACACGATCTTGGAGTATAAAACAATGACAAGGGCAAGAAGCAAATGATCTAGAATCGAACTCTCTACACCACTTCTTACTATAACTTAGCTCTAGATTCAAATACTTAGCTTCTTTAAGCATTTTAGCAATTCATTGTTCTTGTTCTTGTAAAACTTCTCTCGAGAATCGAAATACTAAAGTTAGTCTACTTTACAAAAATCTTGTTCAAACCGCTTCTGAATCCTACTCGTTGTCATCGAGCAACAAACTTATTGTTTATTGTACGATAGTCCATCGGTTCTTCTTTTCTGCTCGTTGTTATCGAGAAACAAATTTATTATTTATTGTTCGATAGTAACTCGATTCTTATTTTCTTAAAGATAAGCCAAAGTCGCCTAAGCATAACAGCCGGAGTCTCGACATTAAAGACAATTCATGGCGAATCTGGCGGAGTAAACAGTAATGTTAAACACGATCTTGGAGTATAAAACAAGGACAAGGGCAAGAAGAAAATGATCTAGAATCCAACTCTCTACACCACTTCTTACTACAACTTAGCTCTAGACTCAAACACTTAACTTCTTTAAGCATTTTAGCAATTCATTGTTCTTGTTCTTATAAAACTTCTCTCGAGAATCAAAATATTAAAGTTAGTATACTTTGCAAAAACTTTGTTCAAATCGCTTCTGAATCCTGCTTGTTGCCATCGAGCAACAAACTTATTGTTTATTGTTCGATAGTCTCTCGGTTCTTCTTTTCTTAAAGATAACCCAAAATCCCTCGTTTACTCCTATTTACAAATTTTGATTGTTGTATTTCAACCTACAAAAGTTTGGCGTTAGAATGAGGGGGATAAGCAAGTCTAAATTCAGCGCAGAAGAACCACCATGGAAGAACATTATGTTATGCGTGAAGTTATGGATAAGGTCACAAGTGATCTGACGGCAGTGATAGAAGGGGCAATGACCACGATAAACCAAAACCTTGAAAAAGTCGTTTCAGATCAAGCGGCATTGGCCCAATCATTCATCAAGCTCCGCTCATAAGTGGTAAGAACACAAGTTCCACCACCGCAAATTGTCTTACCGACATTAGCGCCACAATGTGTTTCATCAACATCGGTGACGCAAAGTGTTTCACCAACACCTACTGTTATGCTTGGACGTAACGGAAACAATACTACATCCCCGAGTACACCGCACTTAGGGACTGGTCCGTTCTTCCAAGGCCATGGCAGTGGAAGTGCACAATTGCCTTCAAGGGGTGGAGCACGAGTCGAGCCCTCGATTTTTCCTCCACCACCTCCTGTTGTTCCATCAAATCCGCACTGCCGGATCCTCGGATCAAAGATAAATCTTGACCCCTGAGTCCGAGCTCAAAAATGGACATGGTTAATATGGCCATCAGACTATCGATCCCACGACCTTTTCTCCACATCCTACTATTGATCCGATGAATCCTCCTCTACAGAGCACGAATTAAAGACCCGTCCTAATCTTGAATCAATAGCGAAGGAACGTACAAGGCCTATATGGTCCTAAAATAATAGGAAACCACGATCAACTCGTTGGTAACCCTAGAATGAATATAGATCCAACATGATTGTAATACATTCACTGGGTGCTGGCATAAAACCAAGAAAGATTACGAAATGTAAATTCACGAATCTATAATGCGACGAGCGCAAGCCTCGAGATCAATCACGTGGTCGAAGAGACTAAGCAGACACCATTCTCAGTTCGGATTGAGAATACACCTATAAGAGATGTGGGAAAGATTAAGCTCCATGTCTATAAGGGAAAGACGGATCCTAAATCACATTTAAACGCATTCAGGATTGCAGTCGGAAGAGCTCATTTTAATGAGTATTGAAAAGATGCTGGATTGTGTAAACTCTTTGATGAACACCTCGCAGGACCTGCCCTCGATTAGTTTTCTAGATTAGGAGAACGGTCTATTGACAGTTTCTCCCAGCTCTCAGTCATTTTTCTGAAGCAATACTCTTTATGTATTCAGAAGACGGCATGGGGAGCAGAATTTTGGGGTTTGTCACATGGACCTCGCGGGTCACTCCGGGCATAACTCACTAAATTTAGGGAGGTAGTTGCTAGGATGCCCGTCGAGACAGCCTTAGCAGCCTTAAAGATGGAATTGTGGTATGAATCTAGATTCAGGGATGACCTAGTAGTTAATATGCCTACCACCATCTATGACGCACTTCATCGAGGTGCAAGCTTTGCAAAAACCGAGGAAAAACGCCTTGCGCTTACAGAGCGATACAAGAACTCAAAACCTCAAACCTCTGGAATCCCAACTGCTCCCCGAAGTGAAAGAAGGGAGCATAAGGATCAAAATGAAACCAGCGAAATGCTTGCATTTGCGGTTTAAAGAGAATTAGAAAGGAATGGTGATGATCGACCACCGAAGTCCGATAACACATTGGACAAACATAAGGAAACATATTGTGACTATTACCAACAGTATGGATACTCGACTGTGAAATGTTACAAGTTGAAAGATATATTCGTTGATATGTATACAAAAGGAAAGCTTGACGAAATCGAAATCAATAATCCAATATCTGCAAAATCCAAAGATGAAGATCCAAATGATCTTGAACTAGTTCAAGGAGAATACAGTTAAAATATTTTCCATGACCATTATCTATCTTTTTTTTTTTTTTTTGTAGGTATTAATAATTCTTTTTTTGTAAATAGGCTTTCCTTTGTGAACTCAGATTGTTTAAAACTGTTCGATGGGCCCAAAACTGCCAAAATATTTTAATGGGTTGAAAACCGGCCTAAATAAGACTTGTCAGAAAGAAAACGTATCTCTACTTTGACACCTGGGGAAGGTACAGCCACGAATATATATATATATATATATATATTTCGGTTCGATTATTTGTTTGCGTTTACGTTTACGTTTGTGGTTGTGCTAATATCATAATCTTCAGAAACGCAAACGCAAACGCAAACTCAAACGTAAACGTAGAAAAACAATCGGAGTTTTTGTCGTCATCAACGTATGGCACATGTTATCTCATTACGTAAAAGATGGATGCTTGGGCACCGTGAATTTTGTCGTGCTCTAACTAAACGCTCCACAGTTAGGTTTTTGAACTGATTTTTAAAGTTTAGATTGTTTTAGTTCGCTTCCATTAGGAAAAAAAAGTTGAAGTTGGTTTAGTTCAATAAAATTTTAGCTCAGTCGATCAATTAAAAGTATAAATAAACTAGATTAGGTGTCACATGATATGCGGATGAAAAAAAAATCTAAAATTGATAATTCGCATAATTATGATCCATGTAATTTAATTTTAAAATAAAATATTTGTTTAGTTATCCAGAAATTACGTTTTGTAATTCACAATTTCAAAAGTTCAAAATTGATCTGGATTACTCATAAACAATCTCTCTAAATGAACGAGACAATTCAAAAACCAAATTTCAAATTTTATATAACTTAAAATTGAATCTAATTGATAAAATCAATATTTTCTGATTTGATATATCATGAATCTTATATAAATTTAATAGTTTACATTTTGTTTAATTTTTATTGTATATTTTTTCTCGTACTTTACTTTTTCAATTTTATTAGTTTTCCATTTCTTAAAACACAATATTGTTTTCCCTTTTTTGCTTGAAAAAATTATATTATTACATTGACACATGCTACACTAAATTAAAGATGACATATGTCAAAATTTTGTGAGTTAAAATAATCATACGTGTCACATTTACGTTGAAATATTCAATTTTATAGAATAAGATATTTTGGTTGATAATCTATGCTTAATAACTACAATTTTTCCTTATTTTATTTTTTTGAAATGTCAATTTTATTGATCAACAAAATTATAATTTATGTATAAAAAATGAAAAAGAAAAGGAAACCAAAAGTGGGAGTAAAAGAAATGAATAAAATACGCTGATCTATTGGACCCTTTTCGCTTAGAACCATCGCTAAAGACGGAGCGATACCACCCTATTCCATAGGACTCGGCATATTTTCCGAATCAAACCCAACCAAACCGAATAATTTTATTTTGTTCGGTTTTAGATAATCAGAATAATCCAAATAGATACATTATTAATTTTATTTGGTTTTTGGTTCGGTTTATTAACCGAATATCAAATTAACCGATTGGATAATCAAACTAAAATACAATTCATATAAGGTATGTCTACATATCATTTAATTTGCTATTACGAAATCAAATTATTTTATATTGGTTTTTTTAATGAATATGTAAGTTAAAACTCTTAAACCATGATGTATTCTTTGGAAAATATAAATTTTTTTTTTTTGATTTTCCATTGTTAAAGAATGCATAATTAGCATTTAAAACTAAATTAATATAGAACTGAATTGTTTAGCCAAAGTAAAATAGTTTATCGTGTGAATTTTTATACTTGAAAAATATACATTAGTGCCATATGTCCATAGATTGCTCTCTCTTCGAACGTGAGTTGTATCACTAAGCCATTGATTTTTTAATTTTTTTTTTGTCGAGTTGGAAATGAAAAACAAAGATAAAACTATGATTTTGGATATGATTTTAACAACCGTAATAATTTAGAAAATGTTTCTTCTTCTTTCTTTGTTCATTTTTTTGGTTAAATATTTTTTCACAATCGTCAAACTTTTTATTCTTATTTAAAATTAACCGTATTATCCGAAATAATCGAAATTACACAAAAGTGATTATAATTCGGTTATTATTTATAAAACCCGAAAAAAAATTAAAAACTGAACCAAACCGAAATAGAATTTAATTCCGAATGGGATCTAATACTTTAAAATAAAAAAACCTAAAAACCGAAAACCCAAACCAAACTGAACCAATTACCCGAATGCCCACTTGTACTATTGGAAATCGATTCACGATGACATGTGTAAGAAGGCATGACTCTGGTCGGTATGCATGTTTTTTTTTGTTTTTTTTGTGCAACCCTTTTTTATAAATTAATTGGTACAATCAAACCTCTAAGAGCATATTCATCCCACAATTATGTGGGTGTTTTTCCCATATTTTATAATAAAAAACAGAATGAATAGTCAAGACACCCTCTCTTTTTGTTTCTGGGAAGACACTGGTTCTTTCCGAAATCACCACGTGTCGCGGCGTGATTTGTCGAAACAATAAAATATTAATAAATATAATATTATTTAAACTAAAAAAAAAATTGGGAAAACACCCATTTGGATATCACCGATGGTGATGCTCTAATGGTTTGTTTGGCGATAGAGTATGCTCTAGAATTAGCAGTTCTAGGAATAGACTTGGAATAGATAGAGATAAAATCAACAACACAAAGGGAAAAGACTTAAAAAGTAATTTAACAAAAACAAGGGTATTTGCAACAAATGATATTAAATCAAAGCAAAATTAAGTTTCTTTTTTTACCACTACTGTTCACATTAAAAAAGACTTTCTCATCCCTTTCTCTCCCAACTATTTACTTTTGATTTTTTTCTCTCTCATCCATTGTTGCACGGTGAAGAAGAAAGAAAAGAAGGAGGCGACGCCGGCGAAAAAGAACCCGACGGAGGCGACGCCGGTAACGCCGGTGATATGAACAGTATCGCCGGATTATCATATGATAACTGAATTAACACAATAATTTATGATATAATAATTGGTTTAACATGGCAATTTCATAAAAATAAACATGATAAGTGTGGTTAACATGGCAATATTAACAATAGTAATTATATGTTAACGATGTTAACAATGATAACTGGGGTAACATGACAATGTTAACGATGATAACTGAGTTAACATGATAATGTTAACGATGTTAACAATGATAACTGGGGTAACATGACAATATTAACGATGATAACTGAATTAACATGATAATGTTAACGATGATAATTGGGTTAACATGATAATATTAACGATATTAGCAATGATAACTGGATTAACATGACAATTTTAACGATGATAACAATATGTTTTCTGGGTATGAATAGTAGTCGTTAAATGAACAGTGCAGCCGTTAAATGAACAGTGTCGCCGGATTATTCTGTCAGAAAATAATTTTCTGACCAATGGCATTTTTGTGATTGTTAAAAAAGCAAATGATATTTTGGGTTTTCTCTTTCTCCTCACCTAATTTTCAAATCAACTTCTATTTTTTGGTCAACCTTTAATATTCACCTAAATCACCCATTTAACAACCATATATATATATATTATTAATTTTTTTGTTGCTTTTAAATGGTTAATTACATGATACACACCATTTTTTTTATTGAAAAATAACATTTTAAAGAAAAACATGAACTTTAAATTTTATAGTGTAAAAACTATTAATCTAAAATAAAAAATGTGGCCTATAATTTTTTTAAGAAAATTGGTGGTCCTAGACGATGGACTATCCTATCTTTCCTGCGGATCGGGTCTGGCTATATACATCTATACAAATATGGTGGCAAGATCCAATAAATTTAGGCCTTCACGCATGAATAATGAAGAATCAACTAATTAAGATTACTTCATTAATGACGTAAAATACAAAAAAACCTGTCTGTAACTATAAAAAGTTATCGGTTAAATGATTATATAGTTGTTTTGATTTTTATCAAATTAAATAGTTTTAAATGTTACAAGACAATTTTGAAAAGTATATGAATAAACCGTAATAATTTATGTGTATATTATTAAAATGAAGGCTAATTTTTATCAAAAAGCATACTATATTTTGGAAATGATAATTTAACTCCTCAAGTTTTGTAATTTTGCAGATTAATTTTCTAACTTTTAAGTTAACAAATTAATTTCTCAAATTTACGTTGACTATGTAAAATTGGACTCATAAAAAATTAACGTTAACATATCTATTTTTTTAGTTAACGTTGACTTTTCTCGTACCTAAATTTATATATCAACATTAATTTTGGGATTTAAATTGCACTAAATCATGCAATTATAAATACTTGAAAAATTAAATGAGCATTTTATATCAGCTAAAATCTGATGAATCTATGAGACGGATGAACATGTGGTGATCGCTCGGATAACCATGTTGTTGAAATTCATAGCTTTCGCTTGAAAATTTGTAGCTCTAATTGCCAGGGCTTCTGCCGATAACGCCGAAGGGGCATGGAAGAGAGTTGTAGAGTGTTATGAAATTTGATCACGATCATTCCTGAAGGTCCAACCAAGAACCGCTGCTTCAGATTCAGCGATCCATGCCAAATCAGTGCTGCAATTGACGATCACATCCATGCGGATAATGTTGAGTAAAACTCGGTTGTCGAAGGACAATCAATGGATATTGCAAAGTCTGAGCCAAAATCCATTCTCGGGCATCCTGGACGGCTCTGAAGTACATATTGCTACTAACTTTTTGGATTCTAGAGATCCAAAGAGTCCAACCGATCCAAGGGAATAAGAGTCATTTGTCGAGACCGATATGAGGTAGGGTGAAGAGATAGATCTTTGACTGTCGAGAATTCCGATTGCAATCATGTTATCTGTGATATAACAATCTCATTTGGAGTTTTGCCAAACCTCTTTGGCGAAAGGACAGAGGAATAACAGGTGGGCAGTTGATTCAAATCCCTCACATCTGCAACATTTAGCATTTACCAAGATATTTCGTACTAATAGTTGTTCTCATACAGTTAAGGCACCTTGGAGAGATTTCCAGATGAAGAGTTTAACCTTCAGAGAAGGTTTTAGGTTCCAGACTTGATCATTCCAGTTCACTACCAGGTTAGCGACTTGAATTTGCTCCGATTATTGGGTTTCTATAGCGACATAATAGCCAGACGATTGTTTGAGCTAAATTCTCTTATCTTTTGCCCCTAGAAAACTTGGATTTAGAGAGAGGATAATCTTTTTATAGCATGGCAAAATATGGTCAATTTTTTCAGTATTCCAAGTAGAGGTTTGCGGGTGCAACAGATCATGGACTGTAAGGTGATGGAGGTCTTTAGGAGAGGGACCCATCAGTTGTATTTTATCTTGAAGAGACAACCATGGATCATACCATATATTAATAAAGGAACCATTCCCGATGGCCCAACCTAGATGTATGATAAGCAAGTCCCGACCCATGATCACACTTCTCCACCCATGAGAAGCCACCAATGGGACATAACACTCCAAAAAGGAGGAGTGGCAACAATACTTGCCTATTAGAACCTGAGCCAGAAGACAAGTGGGATCCTTAATCAGTCTCCAACTAATTTTATCAAGCAATGCATCATTAAAGTTGTTGATATCTTTAAATCCTAATCCTCCCATGCATTTTGGTTTAGCCATCCTTTTCCAAGCTATCCAACTAATCTTTTGTTTGTCAGGTGAAGAATCCCACCAGAATCTTGTGAGGGCTGACTGGATACGCTTGCATAAGGATTGAGGGAGCTTGAAACAAGTCATTGCTTAAGAAGGCATAACAGATAAGACACTTTTGAGCATAACCAGATTCCATGCATTCGACAAGAGCTTAGTAGGCTAGTTAACATCTTTCTGCTTTATTTTATTGACAATATACGTAAATAGATCCTTCTTCTTTCGACCACATGGTATCATCTGCGAAAAGCAGATGGTTAACTATGTGACAGCCTCTAGCCACTCTTATTCCATGGAGCTTTCCATTCTCCTGGGCTCTATTGCACATTCCAGACAATACTTCACTACAGAGAATAAACATGTAAGGTGAGAGAGCATATCCCTGTCTAATTCCTCTTTTCAGTTTAGCATAGCCTCTTGGAGATCCATTCACTAGGAAAGCATACGAAACTGTTGAAACACATTTCATAATCCAGCTAACCCACTGATTAGGAAAGCCTAGTTTTTTTTAACACAAGTTGAATAAAATTCTTCTCTAGACGATCATAGGCCTTACTCATATATGTTTTTACTGCCATAGAATATTTTTCCTTAGCTTTTGATGTTTTGAGGTAATGTAGGAATTCATGGGTTATTAAAACGTTTTCTGAGATGACTCTCTTAGGAACGAATGTAGACTGATTTTCTGATATTATTCTTTCCATGATAGGTTGTAATCTACACGAAAGGAATTTGGAGTTCACCTTTTAGTAAACATTACACAAAGTTATAGGTTTGTACTCCGCCACTCTTTTTGGACCTATAATCTTTGGAATCAATCTAATATGTGTCTCATTAATGGTTTTTTGGCATGCAGCCAGAGTGGAAGAAAGCTTTAACTTTTGAGACTATATCCTGACCCACCATCGACCAATTGGATTGGAAAAAACAAGCCGAGAAACCATCAGAGCTAGGAGCTTTGTCAAGATGGATGGAGAATATTGCCTCCTTTATCTCCTCAGCTGAAGGCTCACATATAAGATAAAGGTTGATCTCATCATAGATAACTGATTTTAAAGTTGCACTCAACACCTTTTCATTCAACCGAGTATGAGAATCTTGTGAGGTAAATAGTTTGCTAAAATAATCTGAGATGACCTGAACCATTTGATTCTCTTAAAAAACTGGTTGCCCTGATTCATTCTTAAAGATATAAAACTTATTTACATCAAATCGCTTTCTCGTGGAGGCATGGAAGTAACTTGTATTTTTATCCCTTAGGTTCAGCCAAAGCTGGCGACTTCTTTGTTTCCAAAATGCCTCGTCCGCCTTATATGCATCTTTAAGCACTTCTTTAACATTTTGTAGACTTTCTGCAGAAGTAGAGTTGCTCACCATAGCATCCTCTAGAGCTTATTTAAGTCTTTCAATAAGTTCTTGACTATTGTGTTGCTGTTGTCTATTCCACAAGAAAATGTCATGTCTGCATTTATCGATTTTTTGTTTAACTTTGAGCTGTCTTCCTTCTGTCCATGCTTTAGCAACTAAAGCTTTGACTTCTTCATTGGTTTTCAGTCTTCTGTCATAGCGGGATAAGCCCTTCCGCTTCTTTCGTCTCAGATCAAAATATGATATAATTGGTCTATGGTCTGAAGCTTCGTATCTTTGATGTTCACATCTCCTGGATGGAAATAATTAAGCCTAAGCGCTGTTTAAAATAGCTCTATCTAGCCGGCTCTGCACTGTAGCCTCACTTCTGACACCTCTCTAGGACAAAGGGCTCCCTGAGTGTCGCATATCATACATGTCACCTTCCGAGAAAAAGTTGCAAAATTCACAAAATGAACCCCTTCTGAACGAACGAGCCCTCCCTCATTCTTTGAGTTATCGAGTATATCATTGAAGTAACCAGAGAGGAACCATGGAGCTTCTCTAATATTAGCCAAATCAATGAGATGATCCCAGGTTTGTTTTCTCAAAGCTCTATCTGGATTACCATAGACAAAGGTCGAATAAAAAACATTTCCTTCATAAACAACACGAGAGTCGAAATAGTTGATACAAGAAGTGATAACTTCTAGATTTATTTTTTGCTTCCATAACAGGATCATGCCTCCACCTTCCATGCCTTGAGGGGAAACAATATCATGATGATCATAACCTAATCTCTCAACTTTTTGAAGGACAAAGCTATCGGTTTTTTTATCTTCGACAAGAAGAATATGTCCGGATCAGCACAACGGCGAATCTTTTGGAGACGACGAACTGTTTCGGGGTTCCCCAATCTTTGACAGTTCCAACAAGCAATCTGTAAGGAATATGAGCAAACGACTTCTGAAAATTCGTTTGTTTCTTTTTAGTTGCGGGGATTATTTCAGGATTTATTGAACTTGGGATCCTCGACTGGTTTCCACATAACCCTGATCTGGAGAGTTGGGATGAAACACGGATATTATTTGTTTCTCACAATCCCGAACAGTTGATTGGTTATGTCTTTTACGAGGTGAAGGTTGGGATTTTGTAACTTTCCTATTCCTTGAGCTTACTCCAACTAGGGGAACAACTTCTTGAGTCACTTTTTTACCAGGTGGTCTTCCCGGTTTTCTTCTGGCTGAAGGAATGGATTGTTGGATTCTTGAATGTTGAGTATCAGGTACTATATCATTAACAGGTCCAAGTTTCTGTCTCACATGGATTTTGTCCTGTGATTTGATTCGAAAAGGCTCTTCGATAGTTGTTGGAGCCAGAGAGGCTCTAACCATTTGGGCAGCAGTTTCTTCAAATTTTCCATGTTCCTCTGCTAATCTTAGTCGTTCTTTCCTTGTAACACTCTCAGAGGGGATTAGAGTATTTGATCATGACATCCCTTAGTTCGCCTAAAGCTGCCTGCATAACTTCTTGCGGCAGTTCTTCTGTCCGTTTTGCAGGAGTAACATCCATGTCCAAAGGTGGCCTTCTAGGTCTTGAGGATTCAGTTACTTCTTGGGAGGAGAGAATAGCTCTTGGAAGCTCTCTATGTCTTCTTTTTTTCAATCCACACAAGGTTAAGTAATAGTCTTTCTTGCCTTCTTGACTCATTGTTAAACGATGACCGAGAGTACGATGAGTTCACTGATCTTGAGATGTCAGAATAATCTACAAATCGATGGTGATGTTGCTTTGAATAGTAGTCTCTATGTCGATTCTCATGTCTTTCCATTACCCTGCCAGGGTGGAATAAGGAGATAGAGCCTAAGCGAGCCTTGGAGTGGAAGGGAGCCCAAATCAGATCTTTAGTCCCGTCTTTGAGGTTGGTCTTCTCTTATTCTTGACATCATCATAAGCATTGAGAAGACACTAATTCATTACTCGGAGGTCTGGTGGATGGGTTTGATATTCGCACCACCTGAGTTTCAAGTATCTGCTTTTTGTCCACCAGATCTGGCAATCTTTGGAGTCGTGGTCCAATCATAGACATCTTGAGCAATGCCTTTCAAGTTTTTTATATACGAGAGAAGCCACCACTTCATCTCCATTATCAAATTCCACCAGGGAGGAAGTGATGAGTGGTTTTAGTCCATTAATATGGATCCTCATTTTTGAATGTCCAGAAATTCAAAAAGGCCAATATTGTTAGCTAGACTGAGAAGTGTGGCTTCAGACCATAAGTGACTAGGAATACTGATAAACTGTATTTTTATCGGTTTCTAACATTTGTTTTTGTGTCTTTTATTGAGTCAAATTATCTTTTTAAGAGTCTTTTAGTCCTTTATCGAGTCTTTTCAGGTTTTAGGAGACTTTATGAAAAATGAGCCGTTTTGGATAAAAATAAGCATATGAAGATGCATGATCATACAGAGCCGTCAGACGTTAGGCATTCTTTGAAAGACTTACCACTGATGGATCGAGCTCAAATTTCGATACAAAATAGAGCAATGGATCAGTTTTCATTTGGAAGTGGTTTGAGGTCATTACAACGGTGCGATCAAAAGTTACGCCAGTTTTTGTGAAGACGGTCCAACATAAACCGATCGGTTTAGTGACGCGAAAAATAAATGGAAATTTCGGTTTTCTTTATTTTGAACCGGTTTCGCCCAGGATTTAGGAAAAACTTTTTTTTAGGGTTATTTATTCTATTTTTCAGCCATTGTTTAGGCTAAGCTTTATATTATTCATCAGAGAACTTCTGGGTTTGTTCTTGGGAGATTTGAGGGAGACGAATCTCTACTTCATACCGGAGAAGATTTTTGAACCTTATTTTGATTTCTTTTTTATTGGATTATGAATTTCTCTTTGAATCTCTGTGTTTTCTTTGTTTCCATGTCTGAGTAATCTCCCTGTTAGGTTTTTAGAGTTTCAAGGGATTCTTCATGAATCACTGAAACAGATCTGTTAGATTAGAGAATTACATAGAGTTTTTCATCTATTGTTGGATTTAAGGCTTAGACTAGATTGATCACATAGTTTCTGATCTTAGGATTAACCTAAACATCAAAAGTGATATAGGTTTCCTGATAGAACATAGATGAGCAAATTGTCCTTAGCCAACGAAAGCTGATGCTAAGGCGATTTGTGAACTAATCAAACATGAACTTTAATGCTTGCCTAGAATTTTAAGGTCAAACGACAGTTTAGATTCTTAGTTTGTTAGGCATAGTAGTTAGTACCACGACAGTGGGCTAGTTAGACATTCATGTTTGAGTTCGAGAACGGTTCTTAATTCATTCCCTAATTGATAATATGTTTAGTGAATCTGGATTTCCTGCGAATTATCTAAAGGCCTAGCGTTTTCTCTTATTGAATTTACATCCTTGCATTCGCATTCTTAGTTTTAGGTTTTGTTTTAGTTGACTCATAAAACCATAAACAACCATCGTTCGTCTTAGATTTACTTTCCTTCTGCATTCTCGTAGCGTTACACTTGGTCTTTGTGGATTCGATCCTAAAGTACTACATCGATATACTGTTATGATTGCAGTATTGTGCACTTTAGTTATTAATTGACTTGGTGAAACCACTTAAATCAATTTGGCGCTGTTGCCGGGGACCAAAAAAGTTGCCTACGAGTCTTGGACGAAAGTTCAGACTAAGAATTTATTTTTTGTAGTTATTAACTAGTTTTATCTCTGTGTGTGTTTTCAGGTGTATGACCAGAAGCGAAGGTTCTAGAAATCTACTTCAGGTGAACAATGAGGAGCTCGCAAGGATAGAACAAGAAAACAACATGAGAAGGAGAGAAATGGCCAACTTACCAGGGAATCGTGATCTCCTGAACCCACTCGTCGAAGATGATAATCAGATTGAGTATGACGCAGAAGGGAACCCCATAAACCCTCTTCTCAATGCTTATGATGATGTCATCGAACCTGGCGATGGTGATACTGCTGCTGCCCAAAGGCAAGCTGAGGAACTGCAGAGGCAAGCCGCTGCAGCACATCCGAGATTTTTGCAAGCTCAGAATGCTGCAAACCAGAGGAATGATCGACAACCTCCTCCACGCCAAGCCATTGATGCTGTCGATACTCCTCATGCGTTCTATTATGACAGGGCTGCTATTCGCCCACCGCCTATTCAGAGGCAAAACTTTGAGATCAAATCTCATATCATCTATCTTGTTCAGCAGCATATGTTATATGGAAAAGTTTCAGAAAATCCCATGGATCATATAGAGACATTCGAAGAAATTTACAGCACGACAAGCTCGAATGGAGTCCCTGCGGATTTCTTGAAATGCAAGCTTTTCTCTTGGTATTTGAGCGACAGAGCACTGAGGTGGCTCAAGTCCTTAGCTCCTGGTTCTTTGACCTCTTGGGAAGCAACCAGATCAGCCTTCCTTGATCAATTCTACACCAAGTCCAAGACAACTTCTCTCAGGGTTAAGATTACTCAGTTTCAACAGAATATGGGTGAGCCATTCAATGAAGCTTGGGAGAGATTCAAAGAATACCTCAGAGAGTGTCCTCATCATGGCTACTCAGATGAGCAGGTGCTAAATATCTTTTATGATGGAGTAAACTGGGACTTAAAGAACTCTCTTAATGCAGCTAGCAATGGTGATTTCATGACAAGGACCAAGGAAGAAGCTTACACCTTGATTGAGAACCTAGCTGCAAGTTCTAGTCATCGCAGTTCTGAGTATGATAGGACGAGGCGCGTCAACAACATTGAGTCCAGGAAGATAGACGAGTTGACAGCCAAGATAAACAACTTGACTACCTTTCTGCAAATTCACCCCAAGGGTGTGAACTACTGTGAAGGCAATGGGGATGGCCAGTTCTATCAGGAAGCTGCTGATGGCGAACCAGAAAATCAGGAAGAGGCGAATTACGTGCAAAATCAGGGAATGCACAGTTTTCAGCCGAATTCGTCCGTGCAAAATCAGGGCGTCAGCATATTTTCTAAGGGATTTCAGTAAACAGGCGTGCAAAATCAGGGACATAAGCCATTTGTACAGAATTTTCAGGGACAACCATTCGTGCAAAATCAGGGTCAGAACAGATTTCAGAATCAGAATGGTTTTATTGCAGCTACCCAGGAGTCTAAACTCGAGGTGATGATGCAACAAAACGATTGAGAGCATTGATAGCAAGTATGAGTACATTACCACTCACGTGAAGAAGCTCGACACACATGTAGCACATATTGCAGATGCTATCAAGAGACAGCCAAGAAACCTTCCTGGTAAACCAGAGACAAATCCTAGAGAGCATTGCAACACGATAATGGTTGATGATGAGATGGAGACTGCACCTAAGTTGATGGATGAGCAGGAAGCACATGATGTTGTAGAAGAGGAGAAGCACGCTCCCATCACCCCACGACTATTTGTCCCTAAGATCCCGTATCCCATGCTCCCTAAACACCTAAGGAATCCCATTAGTGCAGAGAATCTGAGTGGTTTTGACAGGATGGTGAGAAAGATCCCCCAGGAATCTCATTTGAAGAGGCCTTAGAAGACTGACCTTTGCTTGATCCCTTCAAGTATTGCAGAGAAACTCTAGAAGAGATTAAGGCACTCTTCATCAAGGCAAGGAGCACACCAGCACCAATGAAGCAGTTGTCTAAGATTGTATACCTTGGGAAGTTTTCTGTTCCATGCACTATCTCTGGGTTTGAATTTAGAGAGGCTCTTGTCGATTCTGGATCTAGCGTGAATCTCATGTCAAAGGCTGTTGCAGAGAGGTTGAAAATTGCTGATATAAGACCTCATAATACGACTCTCGCATTTGCAAACTCTTCCACCACGACTCCATATGGTACCATCCCTGATTTGCTTGTTAAAGTAGGAGATTGTCTGGTTCCTACTGATTTTCAGGTTGTAGAGATGAGTGAAGGCTCTAATATGCCTTTGATCCTTGGTAGATCATTCATGGCCACAGTGGGTGCAGTCCTAGACATGCCTAATAAGAGAATCTCATTCTCTAACATTGACAAAAAGGCCTTCTACAAAGCCATCCCCACCAGAGGAGCTCCAAAACACATCTCTTGCATCACTGTTGTCACAGGAGAGATGCTGGTGGTTGATCCTTGGATAGAACCTTATGAAAAGAACGAAGTCAAGGAAATCTTAGATGATCCTCCTATCAACAACAAGATAGACATCAAAAAGGTTAAGGCTAAGGCAAGGAAAAAGGTGAAGAGCAAAAGAATCAAGGGCGATTCTCATATGACTTTGGTCCCTCAGAGATGTGATGGAGACTCGACTGAGTATGAGGTGAAGTGCAAAGGAACCTCAAAGCCTTTCTTTAAAGTTAGAGCAATTCTCACTTCCGAGCTGAAAGAGAAAGGAAATGAAGCTGTTAAGGGTATGATGAGCAGAATTCTGAAGGTGAACATCTCTGATTGTGGAACTTGTTTTGGGGCAAGTTCTCATGCTCATCATGACTGATACCTGAGCCAAAGTCAAGCTAGCGACTTTAAACAAGCGCTTGGTGGGAGGCAACCCACTGGTAAGTGTACATACTTCCCTTTCCGTTTTTTCTTTTTGCATTTAATTTTTGGTTTTGGTTCTTTTGTTTCAAAAAAAAAAAAATAATAATAATATTTAGATCGATCGATCCGAGGGTCGATCCCAAAAACGCCAATTTCTGGATCGGCCTACACTATAGGATCGATCGATCCAAAAAATAAAAAAATAAAAAAAATTGACTTTTTCCTTTTAGTCTGTTTTACTTTTCTCTGGTTTATTTTCACACCGAGAAGTCTGGGGGAGGGTCTTTGTCGTTACTAACGTTGTTTCCTTTCTTTTGATTTATTTCTTGAGTCATTTTGGTGTTTTTCTTGAGTGGTTTTATTGAGTCAAAATTTGTTGGAGATTATGATCACTTTCTTGGATTTGTTGTTCTGACTTTCATCTAAGTGACCATTGTTGCAGAATTAGCTCCATATCGGACTAATGAAAAATGCAAGGGCTGACTAGTTCATCAGAGGCATTCATGTCTCTACAGAAATTCAATGGCCTGAGCTAGTTTCTGAGCTCTTCCTTTTACCTCATCGTTGTAATTGGTGTCTTCATGGCTTGACTCCTCTTTCGTATCTGACAAAGACAACATGTTTGAAAATATGGTAATTCTCCCCCTCAATTGTTAGATAAGCAGAAAAGATGAAATGATTTTCTTTCGAGTAAAGGGATAGGAAAATTTTCATTGACCCCATTATTTTACTTCGAAAGATGATCACACTAAGGTTGGAAGCGAGGTTAGGAAAATTTCCCGTGATACCATTATTCGCCTACAACTTAGAATAAAATGGTGGCACTAAAATGAACTGGGGATTCGGTGGCAAAAACCATCAATACTCGCGTTCCATCAGCCATTAACCCTGCGATAAAGAGAATGAGAAAATAATAAGTGTGGGGGAGAGAAAGAGTTCCAAAGTTGTGTAGTTGTCTTGTCATGATATCGAAAGGGAAAGAGTCTAAAAGGTCATTGGCACTATGATCTTTCGGTGAGACCCAGCGATGATGGTCTTTGAATTATTCTGTGAGATAATGTGGTGAATCTGGGAAAGCTACAATGCCTGCGGAGAAGTACATGGTGGTTTGATTTGGAGTTGGTTTTGACAGCATGTGGATTACTAAGTTGGATGGTCATTGCAGTGTTCTAAAGAAAATGTGAGTCTCCGTGTTTTCAAACCTCTTCCTTGTTCTTGGTTTTCTGTTTGCTTGAGGGCAAGCAAAAGATTAAGTCTGGGGGAGTTGATAAACTGTGTTTTTACCGGTTTCTAACATTTGTTTTTGTGTCTTTTATTGAGTCAAAGTGTCTTTTTAAGTCTTTTAGTCCTTTATCGAGTCTTTTCAGGTTTTAGGTGACTTTGTGAGAAAATGAGCCGTTTTGGATAAAAATGAGCATATGAAGATGCAGGATCATACAGAGCCGCCAGAAGTTTGGCATTCGTTGAAAGACTTACCTCCGATGGATTGAGCTCAAATTTTGATACAAGATATAGCAATGGATCAGCTTTCATTTGGAAGTGGTTTGAGGTCATTCCAACGGTGCGATCAAAGGTTACGCCAGTTTTCGTGAAAACAGTCCAACATAAACCGACCGGTTTAGTGACGCGAAAAATAAAAGGAAATTTCGGATTTCTTTATTTTGAACCGGTTTCGCCCAAGATTTAGGAAAAAAGTTTTTTTAGGGTTATTTATTCTATTTTTCAGCCATTGTTTAGGCTAAGCTTTATATTATTCATCAGAGAACTTCTGGATTTGTTCTTGGGAGATTTAAGGGAGACGAATCTCTACTTCATACCGGAGAAGATTTCTGAACCCTATTTTGATTTCCTTTTTATTGGATTATGAATTTTTCTTTGAATCTCTGTGTTTTCTTTGTTTCCATGTCTGAGTAATCTCCCTGTTAGGTTTTTAGGGTTTCAAGGGATTCTCCATGAATCACTGAAACAAATATGTTAGATTAGGGAATTACATAGAGTTCTTCATCTATTGTTGGATTTAAGGCTTAGACTAGATTGATCACCTAGTTTCTGATCTTAGGATTAACCTAAACATCAAAAGTGATTTAGGTTTCCTGATAGAATATAGATGAGCAAATCGTCCTTAGCCAACGAAAGCTGATGCTAAGGCGATTTGTGAACTAATCAAACATGAACTTTAATGCTTGCCTAGAATTTTAAGGTCAAACGACAGTTTAGATTCTTAGGTTGTTAGGCATAGTAGTTAGTACCACGATAGTGGGCTAGTTAGACATTCATGTTTGAGTTCGAGAACGGTTCTTAATTCATTCCCTAATTGATAATATGTTTATTGAATCTGCATTTTCTGCGAATTACCTAAAGGCCTAACGTTTTCTCTTATTGAATTTACATCATTTCATTCGCATTCTTAGTTTTTGTTTTAGATTTAGTTGACTCATAAAACCACAAACAACCATCATTCGTTTTAGTTGGAGTTTTCCTGCTAAACTTCGAAAATAGGTTGGGTCCGGAAAGAGTTCAGACTTCAGGTTATCTAGATGTTGAGGAAGAGGCGTCGGCATCGGATTGCATTCAGACATGGCAGCTTGATGTTGTATATCATCTGCATAAGCTGTTTGATGTAGAAACAAACCACCTGGATGAGAGACAATTTCAATACCAAGAAAGTACCGAGGAGGACCAAGATCTTTCATTGAGAAGCGACTGTTTAGTGACACCAGAAGATCTTGAAGCAGTGTTGGATCGCTTCCGGTAAGTAAAATGTCGTCAACATATAGAAGTAGCACAAGTGATTTCCCATTGTTGTTGTATGTGAAGAGAGACAGATCTGATTTGCTGCAGGTGAACCCGTAATCAATGAGATAGTTGCTGAAGGTGTCAAACCAAGCTTGTGGTGCTTGTTTGAAACCATATAGAGCTTTGGTTAGACAACACACGTGAGAAGGTTTTTCCGGATCCACAAATCCTAGAGGCTGCAACATGAAGACTGGTTCTTGTAACTCACCATGAAGGAAGGCATTGGACACATCTAGTTGTTTGATAGTCCAGGCTTTTGCCACAGCTACATCAAGTACGTTCTGAATTGTTGCTGTTCTAACCACCGGACTGAATGTTTCCAGGTAATCCAAGCCCTCTTCTTGATTAAAACCCTTCGCCACAAGTCTAGCTTTTAGTTTGTCAACTGAACCATCTGGTTTGAGCTTCGTTTTAAAGACCCATTTGCATCCCAAAATATTCATATCTTCTGTTGGTGGAACCAATGACCATGTATGCAGCATGTGAATTCTTCCCATTTCATCTAGAGCCGCTTGATTCCATCCTGGATGTTTTAACGCATCATCAATAGTTTTTGGTTCTTCTGTAGCAAACTTGAGGTTAGAAGAACATACCTAGTGTTAGGGTGTGTGTTGTCTTGTTGCTCTTCAGCTGGTGTTGCTGCAACAATATGATCTGTTGTTGTTGCAGGTTCTTGTGTCATTGTTGTTTCTGCAGGTTCGGGCGTAGGAGGGATGGGCAGAATCCTAGAGACTTGTGTCTGATCCTGTGACAGGAGGAAGTGAAGCCAATTGCCAAGCTTTGAGAAGAGGTGTTCTATACCTTGGAACAAGAGACTGATATTGTTGTTTGAAAGGTAACCTTTCTTCATCAAAGATGACATGACGTGAGATGTATACTTTCCCTGTGGGTGGGTAAAGGCATCTATATCCTTTGTACTGAGAGTTGTAGCCAAGGAATACACATTGGAGAGACCTTGGGTCAAACTTATGATCAGCCATGGGTCGTAGACAAGGGAAGCAAGCAGAGCCAAACACCCGAAGCATAAAGTAGTATGGTTTTTTGTTGAACAAGGTTTCAAAGGGACTCCGATTATTCAAGAAGATGGTAGGAGATTTCCAATAAAACTTGCCGTGAAGAATGCTTCAACCCAATAGTTAAGTGGAGTGTGGTTGTGGAACATCATTGACAAGCCCAGCTCGATGAGATGTCTGTGTTTACGTTCGGATACTCCGTTTTGTTGAGGAGTGTAGGGACACGAAATTAGATGCTTGATGCCACAGTCACTTAGGTGTTGTTTTAGTTGATTGCTTGTAAATTTCCCACCACCATCGCTTTGAAAAACTTTGATCTTTGTATTCAATTGATTCTCTACCAACTTTTGAAAGGCAATAAAAACTGTTTAGAATTCAGACTTTGCGCGAAGTGGATAAAACCACGAGAGCCGAGAGAAATCATCAACAAAAATTGCATAGTAGCGAAAACCTTGATTCGATACAACTGGTGATGGCCCCCAAAGATCACAATGAATCCGATCTAAGGGATGCAAAACATGAGAATCTGAAGCAAAAAACTGTAACTTAGAATTTTTCCCCATCTGGCAAGGCTCACAAACAAGGGAAATGCTGCTCTTATTGACATTGATTTCCTTGCTGTTCTTGAGTTGTTGAAGAATCTGAGTATTTGAATGCCCTAGTCGATGATGCCATGTATCCTCACTTACTGCGCACTGTCTATTAGAGTAGAGAGCAACAAATCCCTGATTCTCCAAAACATAAAGACCATTACGCCGAGGACCCATTGACACCACCTTCTGAGTATTTAGATCAATAACACACCTTATTAGCATCAAAGAACACACCGCACGGATAATCGTCACATAATTTCGATACCGATAGAAGAGATTTCTGTATTTCGGGACAAACCAGAACGTCATTCAATGGGATTGTACCTGATGGTGATGTAAGGGTAGTAGATCCGACATGAGTTATTGGAAGGTATGTGCCATCCGCAACCAAGATGGTGTCATTACCTTCATACGAAGTGGATGACTGAAGCGTGGTTGGTGATGCAGTCACGTGAGCAGAGGCACCAGATTCAGGCCTTCCCATTTTCATTCGAGACATGCAACGTGTTGAAGGCTTGAGTCAGATCTGAGCTTTGATAGTTGTTGTCGAAGCGATTGTAGCATTTGAGAGCAGTATGTCCAATCCTGCCACAGATTTGACAGGTGGGACGTTCTCCCGAGTTGCTTGAAGCAGACTGATGCTGAGAAAAACCTCGGCCACGAGTTGAGTATCCACCTCTGCCTCCACGATTCTGTCCAAACCGACCCATGCCTCTCTGATTTTGGGTAAAGGTCTGATTTTGGCTGAAGTTTGTGGAACCAGTCTGTGTCTGGAATGCCATATGAGGTGTGACAGTAGTTGTTTCCTCATAGGATTGGAGTTTTGAATCAAACCCTTGTACCTCAGAGATGACATCGTTGAATGTTGGAGTTGGGAGTTTGGTGAGAGAACTTTGTATCACCGTTGTAATGGGATCGTATTCTCTCCCGAGACCGTTGAGAAAGCCAAAGATTTTCATGGATTCGTCTATGGGTTTGCCGATGGAGCTCAAGGAATCGCATATGGCTTTGAAGTCGCGGCAATAGACAGCCAAGGTCTTGCCTTTTTTGGTGAGAAGCTGAAGATTGCGACGAAGAGAGAACTCGCGAGCAACGTAGCTCTTATTGAAGTTTTCAGCTAAATAGATCCAGACATCACGAGAAGTGGAGATACTATGAACTGACCCGAGCACCTCTTCTGACAAGGTACCAAACAACCAAGATCGGGCAAGTTGATCTGTGCAGAACCACGACTCGTACAAAGGATTGCTTTCCTGCGTGGTGACGTTTCCGTTGATGACGGTGCGAGTGGCTGCTGGAGGCGTGACACCACCATTGACGAACCCAATGAGCTTCTGGCTTGACAACAGAGACTCAAACTGTGTTTTCCATTGCAGGTAATTGGTGTCGTTGAGCTTTAGTGTAACAGAGCTTACGACATGAATGTTGCTTGGAAAAGGATAAGGATTTTGTGGCTCGGCCATTGATTTTACTGATAAGCCTAGGAGAGTTTATTTTCGTTAAAGGAAGAAGAAAGAGTTGGTAGTTGAAGATCAGTTGACTGAGGATGTGGAGTCAATGGCTGACGTGGACCTGTGAAAAGAGAGAAGGATGTTAGTAAATAATAGTATATGTAGAACTTTACTTGTAGTTTACAGTTTTATTGATTTACAGAAATCAGATCTGGGTCGTTGGAGAGTTTGTTCTCGACGATTGGCGATTCTCTAGAGAGTGTTCTTGAGGATTGAAGTCGATCAACATCTAAGAGTCTCGGAGTTGTTTCGATTTTGTATCCTTCTTGTTGAGTGAAATAAAACGAGGTGCTTCGCTTAACATTTACCTGTTAAGGTTTACAATGGCTCTGATACCATGTGAAATACTGAAAAAGAGATGAATATCTGAGTTTTTCTTACTCTCTGTTTACAATGGTTTTATAGAGAGGCTAAGAACAATCTAGAATTAGGTCATCCTTATCTCTAGGATCGTCTTCTCCTTCCTAACGTCTTTTGCAGGTACACAGTTTTTGGAGATTGCAGGTTTTGTCTTCTTCTGATCTTGTTGTTGACTGGGCTTCACGATTGGGCCTGAATTTTTATCTTGATTAAGGCCCATTTTCTCAATCGTTGATGGGTCACTCACAGCGTATATATACAATTATTCTAAAAATATTATAAAACCCGGTTGAACCCTGTCGTACATATTAACCCATGATCCAAGAGCTTTCCCGTTTCGGTCGCTTATCCGGTTTTAAAAACATTGTAAAAATGAATTTGACGTCCATTTCTACAGATTAATGGAGGTAAATTTAAAAGAAAATCTTCAGCGTGGTGTAAGTGGAACCGTTCATCGTGAGCATAAGATCTTTGTGGAACGGGTAACATTATCCGTTGTAGAATTGTCAGTGTTAAAAAAAATGATATTGACGTTCTAAAAATCTTCAAAATATTTCTCGACTAACCAGGCCTTCTTAATACATATAGAAATCATTAACCAAATATATTTTGTTTTGTCAAACGTAAAAACTAAAAACCAATCCGGTTTTTCTCAACCTGGTACCAAACCGGTAACCGGTTAGAACGTCAAGAAAAAAGAAAAGAAAGAAAGAAAGAAAGAAAGAAGGTGAGGGGGTGAGTGAGGAGACATGTTCTCAAAACTCCCTAAAACAGATTTTGAATTCTCCTATATCCTTTTTCATCTCCATACCCTTATATTCATTAATCAAATGTCTTCTTCCAAATTTGCCCTTGATTTAAAAGAAAAAATTAAAAAAAAAATGACTCGACTCACTCCCGCTCTCCACTCTCCACTCGACTCAGTCCAAGATTCCTCCATCGAGCTCGATCTCCATCGCCGTCGGAGTGAGCCCTCTCGCCACCGTTTTCTCCGCCGTCGAGCTTTCCATCGCCGTCGTTTCTTCGTTCTCTCCTCTGTAGTTGCATCGAGGTTTGTTCTTCAAAATATGTGTTTTGGATTTTGGATTTGAGAATCGGATTTGATATGGTATGCGCATTGGGTGTTTTGGTCGATTAGGTCTATAAAGAGGTAACAAATGTATTTGATATCCTTGTTCGAATGTATATTAACCGTTTGTATTTTAAATCTATGTAAAACCTGTGTTTTGTTCTGTAAAACTATTTATTGGATATGTGTGTTCTGGTAAAACTGATAAAACTTGGTAAAACTGATTAAAGATGATAATGTGAAACAATACCTAATTCAAAGTTACTCGACAGAATAATTGGCGTAAAGTTGCAAAAATGTAGAATTAAAACATATTAATGCACACAACAATTAGAATGATAGATTAATGGAGAAAAATCAACTGTAAAACTAAAAAAATCAAAGTTTAAGAGTGGGTAAAACTAAATAAATTGAAACCAGCCAAAGTAAAACTATTTGGAACTTTTGTAAAACTACTATCTTTGGTAAAACTAAGTGCAATTTTTTGGCGCCAAAACGAGAACTTTCACCAAGATAACTGTCAAGTCATATAAATAGTTATATATTAACTACAACTTCAAATCAAATCTAAACAAAATTTTTTCTTCTAATAAATGATGATAGTGGGAAACTCGAAGAGACTCGAAACTGTCTCATCTCATAATGACGTCTTCATCTGTATTTCGCAACTCTTCCAACTCTTATATCTCAACTGTATATCGCTCTCCAACTCTTCCTCTTCCCTCTTCTGCAAAAAAAAAAAAACAAGTGAGCGATCACATTTTTCTCTTCTTCCCTTTAAAAAAA
The DNA here is from genome assembly GCA_030161315.1 of Eutrema japonicum. NCBI lineage: Eukaryota > Viridiplantae > Streptophyta > Magnoliopsida > Brassicales > Brassicaceae > Eutrema > Eutrema japonicum. The sequence continues at coordinate 15,897,713 of BSQW01000014.1, forward strand.
ACAAGTTAAGAGATGGCAAGAGCGGTTAACATGATATCGGAGTTAAACACAAAAAAACAGGATTGGAACCTCACGGTGAAGATCATGCGTGTGTGGATATGAGATTGGGGATATGGCCCAACGATGAACCTGCTTCTTTGGGATGAAGAGGTAAGAGGAATATATATATATCATTTTCTCTTCTAAATTTCTCTATCAAGGAACAATGATAGGATATACACCCCTGTTTTTGTTATCTTCAGGGAACAAGAATAGAACCGAATGTTTTTGGTGAATCATTTCGTTTGTTCTCGTGGGTGAAGAACTTTGAGCGGTATTGGTTCAATCTCAAGCATTTTACAGTGACGTGGGGTTAAACTATTAGGCAAACAAATCGAAACTTCTATGAAATATATTTCGATGGAAACACAACCTTTAGTTTGCTCAAAGACTATCCAAACCAAAATCATTTTTTGGTTTTCACCCCCATCAGTGACATCATTCGGCAAGAAGTGTCAGAACGGTATCCTATAGGTTTGAGTAACTTTGATTGTATCTTAACCTTTTGTGTTTTAAAACTATGTAAAACTGGTGTTTTGTTTTGTAAAACTATATATTGGATATGTGAGTTTTGGTAAAACTGGTAAAACTTAGTAAATGTAGTATTATTTTTGTTTTATAAATGTTTTAGGAGTAATCACGTGGGTTGGTAATCCACGGATGAAGACAACCGTTCCGTTTACCATCCGAGATAGAGAGTAAGTGTTTTGTTTTGTTTTGTTTTGTTTTGTTTTGTTTTGTTTTGTTTTGTGACATGTTTAAAGGGTTATCGTGTTTTGTTAGTAAATGTTTTGTTTTGTGACAGGTTTAAAGGGTAGTGTTTGGCTCATGGAGAACTGGCCGAGCAACTATCTTCACGTTTTACAAGCGCGAATGATTGGCACATCTTCTGCATTTTAAGATGTTTCCGCGGCGAAACATTAGGAAGTGAGTTTATTAAGTCATTGTCTATTATGATATAAATCGTAGTGAAATACTAACAACCAAAATCTTTTTTTGTAGCTAATTCATGGCTTAAAGCAGAAGAATGCCTCTCAAACATAGAATTTGAAGATTATGCGTCTTTTCCAAAACTATATAGTTTTCTGATTCGGTAAGATTATACGCTTCAAATATATATAGGTACCCATATCCTATTCAATTAGCATGTTTACTAATTTTCTAAACCTATAAATGTTTACAGGTACCCATATCCTCCACCAGACCCAGCAACCTACAACAACGACCACAAGCTTGGATTTACTCCAATCTAATAATACGCTTTTAAGACAATATATTTGGTGGAAATTTTAGTAGTGTTTAATTTTATTGATATTGTAAAAATGGTATTACTAATTGTCTTTTACAAAACCTAAACCAAAATTTGATATTAGTAAAACAGGTATTAGTAATTGTCAAACTGGTATTAGTAATTGGTCGAACTGGTCAAACTGGTATTAGTAATTGTCTTTTACGAAACCTAAACCAAAATTTGATTTTACAAAACCTAAACCAAAATTACTCAACATAATTTTGATTTTAAAAAACCTAAACCAAAATTACGAAATAAATATTATAACATGTATTAAGTGGGAAATTGAGAAAGTATATCATATTGGGTTGTTATGAAGTAATCTACACAATAGTCCTTATACTTATAATGTCATTTTGTAAATAATAACCAACTTAGGATGAAAAAGTTACAGAAATATAGTTTTAAAACATATTAATGCATAAAACACTCAGAATTATATGTTTATCTAGTTAAATCAACAGTAAAACTAAAAAAAACAAAATTTAAGGATAGGTAATACTAATTAAAATAGAAAACACCCAAAGTAAAACTATTGAGAACTTTCGTATAATTAACTACTATATCCTGTAAAACTATGTGTAATTTTTTTGGCGCACATGTGAATAAAAGACGGCCCACGTGTTTTCCTTCTAAAGACGGCGCACGCTACGCGTTTTCCATCCATCATTTCCCTCGAATTTTTTGGGTTTCCCTCCATTTATTACTCATTCTCCTCCACACAGAGCACTCGCACATCGAGCACAAATCCATTTTTCTCTCTCATTTATTTGTTCTAGTTTATCCAGTAGTACGAAATTAATTTCAAAAACAAACTACATAGTTTGTCCTAATTTACCCAGTTTTACCAGTAATACGAATTCAAATACAAAACGGATAATATAGTTTTACCTAATAAAACCAGTAATACATAGTAATACCAGTAGTACAAATCCAAACAACCACCATCATTCTTCACATGGCATTTTTTCTTGACCTTGTCGTTGGCCTACTCACGTGATTGTCTACTCCAGTCCTTTTAACACCATTTTTTTGTTTCGTGAATCATTGTCTTCTTCTTGAGAAAGACCAACATGCTTGGCTGGTGGGTCTACAGGCGCCTGCAATTGAATACAGTTATACTCCAATATTACCAAGTGTTACCAAGTAAATTTGATAATTTACAAACCCAAAATGTTACCTTTGAGTTCTCTAATTGCTCATTCACATAAGCTTTCAACGGTGTGACTCTTTTGTCCAACCCATCAACTTTATCCTCAATTTTCTTCAACCTTTCTCCCATCTCTTTTTCATGGTGTTTACGAGATCCACCAATTCAGCTAAAGGCGTGTTTCCCGGTCCTTCATTGGTGGATATTTCCTCGTTCGCCGCCTTCTCAGGTTCTTCTCTTAATCGGGAAGCCACATCTTGGTTGTACATCTCTTCAAACAATATGGTATTTCCTTTATTTAAACGCTGCATCCAACTGGCAACAATGACATCATGCTTATCATCGTCGTCATATTCTTCCGTGATTCCAACCATAAGAGAGTTTTCTTCACCTATAGCTGCCAGGATACTATCAATGTCATGTGAATGTAAACAATGAAGAAAGATTAAAAACATAACAAGACAAAATAATTCATATGCAAAGGATACTAACCTTAGTAGTACCAAGTTCTTCATTTATTTTCGAAAGAGGAAACCCTTTCATTTCGTTTTTCTTGAACCTTGTCTTGCACATCCTAGGACAATTTATGTCTGCACCTGGAATACCTTCTCGGAATTTATTCCCCAATTCTGAAATTGCCTCAAATGCTAAAAGCTACACAGCACACATATAGCTTTAATTATAAGAACTAGTAACAATGACCAATACCTCAAATAAGTTTTACTTACCTCCATAGGAATACAGCAACTTGGAATCGGCCATAATACACCCTCCTTGACGACCCCTAAAAAATGAGTCATCGTGTGCTTGATCTCTCCTACCATGTGTTCGAATGACAATCTCCCCCAAGGAAATTTCTTACAAAATTTAAGATCATCCACCGCTCTTAGAAAGAATGACTCCACAGGCGTAGCATCTGCTTCACACTTTGTCTGCCCTATAACAATGCTGGCTAAGAAGTAGAGCACCGCCATCTTCAACCTTTCTCGAGAACGTTCCGCGTAAAATGTTGTACCATTTCCTCTAGCTTTTCTTTCACGTCTTGAAGTCTAATTGTTGATCGCGTAAAATGTTTCTTCACGAAGTTCAAACTGCCAACTTTCTTATAATCGAGTGGGTAGTTGCGGCAGTCTAATCCCGATATCAAGGCGTGTTCCTTTAGACCATAGCGGATGGGAACACCATTTACGATGAACCAAACTTCCTTTTCCTTTTCGATGCATGCCGTTCGAAGAAAGAGCATCCACATGCCCATAAGCTTGTGGTTTTTGTCTCTTGGCATGTGGAAAATGTGTTTGAATTGCGGATGCTTCTCAAACCAGTTCCTCTCAACCAAAGTGAGCGGATGATTCAAATTCTCTAGTGTTGTCAAAGTTTCGTGGATATAACACTTCGTCGATATCTTAATTTTCTTCTTATAATCCGTCGGGGGGAAGTACATTTTCAGAGGTTGTAGTGCTGTAGTTTCTTCCTCGGAATCCTGTAAAATCCTACTAGTTTTATCTAGTTTTACCAGTATTACAAAATCACACTAGTTTTACCTATTTATACCAGTATTACTTAAAACCCAGAAATTCAAATACGAACACCTTTTTATTCAAAGATGAATGCTCCCCTAGTTCTACCTAATTATTCAATCGAATCCAACTACTTACCGTTGACTCTACGGGTCGCTCACGGTTCGGCTGCTGCTTCTTCCCGAGTGGGTACTTCCCTCTTCCTTATCTCCTTCTTCTTCATATCTTTCTTCATCTCCTTCTTCTTCATCTCCTTCATCTTCATCTCCTTCTTCTTCACCTTCTTCTTCACCACCTTCTCCTTCTCCTTCATCACCTTCTTCTTCACCACCTTCTCCTTCTTCTTCATCTCATTCTCCTTCTCCTTCATCACCTTCTTCTTCACCCGGACTGACTTCCTTACCTATCCGAACCGGAGATCGCAAACTCAAGCCTTCTTCTTCTACCTCTTCATTCGTTCGGACTCCTTCCACAACCGGATCCGAACCCCTCTCTCCATCTTGAGTATCTGAACCCATCTCTTCATTTCGCGCAACCCTCTTCTTTCTCCCCCTTGTCTTTGCCATCTTCGTGCGAATACAGATTATCGATCAAAGCTCTCGAACACAATTTGGTTGTTATTCGAGTTGTTATCCCTAGTTTTACGAAGAGAGTTGAAGAGAGGTTAGAAAGAGTGAAAACGGTTTTGATTTCGCAAAATTCTTCGAGACATTCTTCGATTTGAATTTAAATTTTAATCGGGTTAGATCCACCTCGTTAGATCCGATAGGGTTTGGGTGGATGGATAAAATCTTGGTATAAATTGTAATTTCGGAGTTTTGGGTTGGATAACTTCGTAAAACACCTGTTTTTAGAATTAAAAATAAATCAAAAGAAAATTCATTTTAGAAAGAGAAAGTTGTCAGACTTGTGTTGTGTATTAGGGACGTATGAGAAGATTTCTCGTGAATGAGACGCCAATTCCAACTTCATCCATCGAGATGAGTCTTCTTCTTCCTTGTGCCTCTGCTCGTAGCTGCAACCTATTTTGTTCCTCCAACAAGGTTCTCTCTCTCTCTATAGATATGGTTTAATACATGACGATGAGATTATATACATATGTATTGTTGGAAAAGGGCAATGGAAGAGGAAGAGAATGGAAACTCCCAGTTCCTGTACACCACAAAGATTTTGAATTTCTGATAAAGAAGTTAGCTCCGCCTCTCACGGCGGTTCTACTCGCGGTGTCGCCGATCTGTTACCCTCCAGGTAACCAAAGCTTCCAAATTTAGAGTGTATTATTTCATTTTGGTTGAGACATTGCAGTGTAACTCTTCTCTTAAGGCAATCGTATGCTCAATGATTTATAAGTTAAGAGTATGTGTGTAGTGTAGAGCATGTCTCTCACTCTCAGTCTCTGTTTGTGAAAATTGAAGAAGATTTCTAGGAAAAAAAAGAAAACCAGTCTGATTTGTTGTTTCATTCAAGAATATTTCTTGTTGAAACTACTGATATGGAATCTGAAATTTTTACTCTTAATCCGGATTCTGACTAAATCAATGTATCGTTGAGCGAGCAAATCGGAATCGGAACATAAGAGAACGAAAAGCTGCAAATGTGTTCATGAAAGTTTCTTGCTTTTTGTGGTGATTTCTTGCTTTTGTGGCGTGTAGAATCTCTTGGGCAAACTTTGGATATACAAAGAGGAACAACATTGTTTAATAGAGCTTGTATCGGGTGTCATGATACAGGTGGAAACATTATTCAACCAGTGAGTTTAACATTATAACAGTTTCCAGTAGAGCTTCTCTTGTAATCTTTCATCTCTTTAGGAGTAAATAAGCTCATATTCTTCTCTTTTCAGGGCGCAACGCTTTTCACAAGTGACCTCCAGAGGTAAAATAACCAATGCTCTACGCTCACTGAGCCGTGTCTTGTGTGCATCTATCAGATTATGACTGGGGGCAAAAAAAAAAAGAACAAAGGTTAGACAAATCTTTGTCTGTTAAGATTCACGATGGTTTTTAATACAGAAATGGAGTTGATACCGAGGAGGAGATATATCGTGTTACCTACTACGGAAAGGGAAGAATGCCGGTGAGACCTCTTTCAAGAGCTTCCTTGTATAGAAATGAGAGTTCCCTTCCACTTACGTATATCATCTGATGAGATAAATGTCTGACGATTTACTTCAGGGATTTGGGGAGAAATGCACGCCGAGAGGACAATGTACTTTTGGACCGCGGTTACAGGACGAAGAAATCAAGCTTCTGGCTGAATTTGTAAAGTTTCAGGCTGACCAAGGTTGGCCAAATGTATCTACCGACTAGCAAGTAGCAACAAAGATTAGTACAGTAAAATTTGGTTAATTGAGTAAGAGTTTTTAGCATTAGTTTGATGGCACATTATGTCTAAAAACTCACTGTATGCTCTCAAATAATATGAGATTTGGGAGGCTTCATTGCTACTGCTCCAAGATGTTCTTGAGGTACAACAAAATCATAGGTGTTCATAATCCACCAACACATATCAATTCTTAACTTTTGACTATCCTTGACATTAGCCATTACAAATATGCTATTCTGAATAACTTTCCTCTGGAGAAAAATGCAGTGGAAAAAGAATACTGATGTTACTGTTGGATCCTTTGGTATGTTATGTGGTCTCATGAGTGAAACTGTGAGAGCAAGCATAACCTTCGCTCTTTCATGGTTCTTGAGAACCATCCGATGACGCACTCCGCTTTCTTTTCTTTGCATCTGATTCACCTAACTGCAACGAAAAGCTAATCTCATCACCTGAGCCACTAGTCTTAAGCGAAGACAGGTTCTTGAATTCGAGATTCTCTGGTCCATTAATTTTCTGATGGAGTGGGGATCTGTTGTTGCTTGAACTTGGAATGAACTGATGTTCTTCAATCACGGCTGCTGATTCTAACACATCCTCTATTTGGAACTCTGGTTGAATGTTCTTATCGTCTTCTCTAAGAACTTGCTGGACATTCAAGTTAATAGGCTCAAAGTTCTCACCCGTTATACACCTCGACAGCTTGCGCTCACTGGGGGATGATTCCACGACCATGGAATCGACTGCGGCACACATAATACCGTTTCTCTGTTCTTGTACCGCGGCTGCACTAAGCAAAATATACATTGAACGAAGCAGTGTATACTAAAAGTTATGAAAAAGAGAACCTGAAGATCACACAGACCTTGAAGACCTTCATTGGAAGTAATGAGATCAAGCTCAAGGAGGTTAAGAACTCTGCCAAGATCAACTCCACTTGTCCAATTCTCTGGTTGTTCCCCCACTTTTAGCTTTAACCGTCCCCGGTTAGCTGTTCCGCCCCAAATAATCCCAACAGGACGTGGTTTCTCATTCTTATCATCGCCCGCTGCCAACAGTATAAGGCTTCCACTATCACCCTCGAGATCAAACGTCTGTTGGTTTTCACCAACAACAAGAAAATCAGTGAGGAAACAAATCCCTTTCTCGTCATTGTATTCCAACGCGTAAGCCATTATGGTCCCGGTGGTCAAACCAGAGCTTCTTCCAACTTTGACAACTTTTCTTCCTATTAGACTGTTCACTGGAGACTGAAGATCAATAGCATGGATAGCCCCGATCTCACCAATCCCTTTGACAGTTGTGGTTACATTGTTCATATTAAAGTCCTCAGCGAATGGAATGAAGGCTCCATCAGCTCGAACAAATGTTTCTGCAAAAAATAAAAATAAAAAACGGCAATGAGAATGTGCTACGCCATTAGACTACGACACCAAAGTTGTTATATACTTTGTTACCGGACTACCTGGGTTAGTTCCAGCGAAAATGCCATACCAAAGGTCATCGGTAATGAATGAAGTTGCTCTTTCCACTGCACCTAAGTAGACTCCGGGTCCAAGGCTAGGTGGCAACGGATGAAACATTTTCTGGCTTGGGTAGTTTAAATCAACTGCAACATGCCGGTTTGTTAGGAAACCAACTTGTCTGATGCCGGTTTTACTCTTTACAATCGCACCCAAGGTTCCATATGTCTCTTGGCTAGCCACCTATAAGAAGACAGGCATAATGTTTTCTAATAAGAATGTTGATAATACAGGCATAAATGCAAGTTTCATACACAAGTTACCTGTGAACCAGATCCGATAGACGAACCACTGCCTCTCAGATCATCAACAAGCTCTGTATACACCTGCTCTTTAGGCGTTTGCGCAGGGGCGCCATAATATTGAAACTCAACAACATCTACGTCACACCATACTCCTCCAGGACCCTGTCAAAGTAAGATACTTTTAAGGGTAAAAAGATTCCAAAAACCAACTTAAATAGGCCGCATTATTGATTTTATACATTATGTTACTAAAAGCTAAGACCCATACAGAATCGTAAGCAAGAGATAACTCACCTCCAAGGCTGTAGGTAAACACTGAAGAGGATTAAGCCATTGCTTGTGAACTTTCCGAGCAACAAAGACAAGAATAGCCGCAACATTTGTCAAAACACCTCGCCGAATCCGAAAACCAATAGCTGTACCGAGGCTAAACCTCCGTAAATTCTTACTATGAAACGCTCTGATCATCATCAACTCAAGCAATGTAGTAGCTTTCTTCCCTGTAGGCAAACCTTGGAAAGTTTCAGGCAAAACACCTTTTTGAAGGTTTGCGAAATAGTTAGCTCTGTCTTCTGCAGAATCGTTTAATCGACTTGAAGTAGGCCAAGAGAAGTAAGCAGCAGCAGCACTGGTTTCAGGATGCTGACCGCCAGATGGAAACGGTTGAAGCGGCGGTGAAGACTTGAAATGATTGCAACCATTTTTATCCAAATCAAACGCACATTCCACGGATTGTGATGATGTAGAGTGATGAAATCTAAGATCCAATCTTTTCCCTTCCATCTTTAACCTCTGCTACTAAACTGAATCATGTACATTAGTTAAAAAGACTCAATATTCGAAAAAGAAATGAACAAGAACACAGCTCATCAAATCACTCCAAACCAAACATGAAATGAAGAAACCGAAATTTAAGAACACAATCAAGCTTTTATCATCAATAACACCAAAGTCTCAAAAACCCAAAATTTGTTTATGTATCTAAAAAGGTTAGAGCTTTATTTGGAAATCATGTGGTAGAGTGAAAATCATCATAAACCCAGAAAAGGAAACATGAAAAAAAGCTTCAGGAATCGAGAGAAACAAACGGAGCAATTAAGCAAAATCCAAAGAGAAATTACGGAATTTTCTGAGTATCTTCGATGGAGAGAAAGAAATACTAACCGATCAGTAGTGTTAGATCTTTCTCATAATCGAACACAAACGGATTGGGGAAGAAGTGTAATAATGGAGAGGACCCAAGAAACTCAGTTTGGCTTGAGAGTGGACGACGAAGACTTTCTTTTTTTTATCTCTAAGACAAAATTGAAGGAAAGTGCGACTCTTTTTGTATGCCATTATATAATTTTTATTTTTCAATACTTTTATTTATTTATTTGTATATTTTAATTGATTTTAAAATGCAAAAGCGGATAAACATATTTATTTTGAACGGATTTTTTAAAATAATCGATAAAACTTTAAAAACTAACGGAATAATACTAAAATTCTCAAAGGTTAGAAATGATATTAGCTTTTTGTTTTTTTTTTCACCTTCAAATTAGTCAGTGTCTTCAAAAGAATATGTTTTTTTTTTCATTTATATAACTTTTGAAAGAAGCCATTTTTCCATACTAGAAAATCAAAAAATGGATGAAAGATCCAAATAAAATTGGGAAAATTGTAAAAAAAAAGCATGTGAAGACTTGAAATATGAACTATCGCGTAAACTATTTTGGCTATTTAAAATATGAACTATCGCGTAAACTATTTAAATTATCAAATTATGTTGATTTTAAATTTAAATCACAAAATTTTGTTGATTAAACCAAATTAGACACGACGTTAAGTCGATAAACGGAACGAATAAAACGAGGTTAAAAAACCGTTGTAAATTAACCGTGATCCAATATCGTTTCCTTTTTCTCTTTAAAACCCAAAAAATGGTTGGGATTTTCGTGATTTGGGGTTTAAGAAAAAAGAGGAAACGATGTCGAATCACTTCACTTTGATTTACAATGGTTTTTTAACTTTGTTTTATCCGTTCCGTTTGTCGACTTAACGTCGTATCTAATTTGGCTCAGTCAACAGAAGTTTGTGATTTAAATTTAAAGTCAACAGAATTTGATGATTTAAATTGTCCACGCGATAATTCGTGATTTAAATGGCCGAAATTTAAAAGCTCCTGCTTTTTTTTTTTACAATTTTCTCAAATAAAATTCGATAATGTTTGTTTTTGTAAACTTATCCTCAAAATGATGTGATGACACTCAACGTCACTAAGTGCAATCATGTTTACACTCTCTCTTTAGCTTTCTTATCTTTGACGAGCGAAGACTTTAACACAATAAGCGTATCAAAGTGTTTCAACATTTAGATTAATCTCAAAACATACCATCACTTTGCAAAATGTAGAACACAACATGACTTGCAATATTCACACACACAAACACACACAAGTATTGACTTTTAAATTGAAACAGAAAGACTCTTTTAAGACTGTTGCCTTTAGGACATGTGACAAAACATTGATCTTTGATGTTTGGTCTTTTTACGAGGAGAATCTGTCGCGGTCGTGAGGCGAAAAGTAGTCGATGTTTGGCCCGTGTGGGATGATCCCGAACGGGTTTATCGTAGGGTGGCTTCCATAGTAATGTTGCTTAATGTGTTCCATTTTCACAGTGCTACTCATTCCATTGATTTGGTAGATATCTTTTATGTAGTTGAAGATATTAGGATACTCCCGTAAGAGTCTCTTGTTGCATTTGAAGTGAACCGCGTAAACCTGCAACGCAAAAGAAAAGAAGATGATGTCAAGAATATGATGGGCTTTCCAACAAATAAGAAATGTGGATTCAAATACCTCATCGAATCTTATGAGGGTGACGAATAATCGGATATCTGCTTCAGTGAAAGAATTTCCGCAGATGTATCGTTGTTTCCCGAGTATTGCCTCACATCTATCTACTGCTTCATACAACTGGTTCACTGCCTGCAGAGAAAAGAACCAACTTATAAATATGAGAAAATCAATTAGCTATTCTGGTTTTTTTTCCGTTGTAAAGGTTGAGGATCTTCTACCTCATTGTAAGGTTCTTGTTTCCTAGCGAACCCACATCTATAAACACCGTTGTTTATCCCGTTGAAAACCCATTCATTAGTCTCGTCGATTGTGTCTCTGAGGTGAGAAGGATAAAGGTCGAGTGACGGGTTTTTCGCTATACTGTTGAACTCGGTGTTGAACATCCGGATTATCTCTGCACTCTCATTGTTAACTACAGTCTTAAGCTTCTTATCCCACAGAATCTGCCATAAGCAAAAAAAAAAAAAACCGAGAACCGAAAAATTCAAGAAACAAGTTTAAAGACAAGAAAGGTCACCTAGAGATCAAAACTTACAGGAACAGTGTACTTCTCCGCATAGTTCGGGCTAGCAATCTCATAGAGATTTCTCACACTCTTGGCACCATTAAGATAATCAGGCTCAGCTCCAGGGAGCTCGATATCTGAGTCCGGGAAAACCCATCCTCTATGATCATCAGTTTCCTTGGTTCTTCCCCAAATTGTGTGAACGGACTAATCGAAATCAAATAAAAACCAATGCTTTAACTCAAGTCAAGAAAACTAACAGTCTAATTCGATATTGAAATTGCAGGATAGAGCATACTGACCGAGAAGCTGATTGCTTCATCAAGACCTTTGATCTTCAAGTAAGAGAGACATCTACAAGCCCATGGACAAGCATAGGATATGTAAAGATGGTATCTTCCTGATTCAGCTGGAAACTGGGAATCAGGATCTTGTGAAACAAAGTTGCGGAATGTTGATGCTGTTCTCACAAAAGCTCCAGATTCTGATGTCTCATCAACCCCAGACCTAGCCATTTCTTGCTAAATAATGAAACACAATCAAAAGATGATTCTTTTAACAAATCTTCGCAATTGAACACGTATTCAGATCGAACCCGAAACTCAGTATAACACGATCATGATTCATGAAAATATGAGAATGGAGAAACCTGATCACGATGATGTATTTTTGATTGGAGGCAAGATCCATAGATAAAAAGGAAATATCGCTGTTGTTGAAAAAAATGGCTTTTTTGGCTATAAAGAGATTAAAAAAAGTCAGCTTTTAATGGACGATGCTAAAACCATCGTTGTCTTCATATAGTGGAGAGAGAATTAGCGAAAGAGAAGGAAGAAGAAAACGCTTTTGCTCCCTTTGTCGTCACTCGTCATTGCTTTTGTCACGCCCAAACGAGTTAACTCAGCTGCTTTTGTCACTCCTAACGAGTTAACTCAGCTGCTTTTGTCACGCATACGAGTTAACTCAGCTCCGGGGAAAGCGTGAAAACTTTTGGACCGTTTGTGCGTCATGAACCGGGTCAAGAATATGCGGCTTTTGGACCGGTTTTGGTTATAAATGGTTGAACCGGTGAAAAGGAAAAAGAACAAATGACGAACCACCTAGACATTTACGTGAGATGTATACGGTGGATATTGTTTTGTAAAAAAAAATTTATAATATATAATCACAAATTTTATAGTAAATAGTAGGGGTGGGCATTTTAACCGAACCGAACCAAACCAACCAAACCAAACCAAACTCAAACCGATCCAAACCAAACCAGAATTAATACCCAACCATTTGGTTGAAGTTTTTCTCAACCCGAACGGTTCGGTTTAGTTCGGTTTTAAACCAAACCGAACCGATAAACCAATGTGTTTTTGTTAATTAATTAATTAATAATATTAAAATAATAATACATACGGTGGAATCTTCGGTTCTTCACCATAAAAATTATAAACCGAACTAAGTGGTTTTAGACTTTTAGGGAATGATTTTTTATGAATTCGTTTTGTTTACATTTGGTTAGAATTCTTGTTTTTATAAGTTAATTTTTTAAAAACCGAACTAAAACCAAACCAAAGTACAACCGAACCGAACTAAACCAAACCGAACTAAAACCAAACCGGACACAAACTGAACCAAACTTATTTCGGTTGAGTTCGGCTAGAGTTTTATTCAACCCGAATAAACCGAACCGAACCGAACCCGAAATTAAACCGAAATGCCCACCCCTAGTAAATAGAGATTTAATAAAATATAAAAAAATGGATAGTTGAAATATTACTATTAAGAATTAACTCAAAGAGTGAAATGATATATGTTGAACTTTTATTTTTTCAATATTAAATGGAATAGACAAACATTTACAATTTCTGAATATAAATTTAACAAACGATATAAGGGGATAAAATCCAGCCGCTCTTTCTCTCAAGCGATTCATAAGGCGATTTTCTAACTTCTCCTTCTACTTGATTTCTCCGGTCGATGGCGGAGCGGGTGTCCGCTGGCATCAGTCGTACTCCTCCTTATTTACAAGCCGATTGAGGTTAACAGCAGAGCAATGGAGGATCAAAAACTTATGTCGTTATCATCAATGGTTTCTTTTTATCGACGATTGATTTTTTGCCGGAATCAAGTGTTCCTCTCCGTGATAAAAACATTAATTGTAATTTTGATGCTTTTTGAACCGATGATGATTCCAAAAACGTTTTGTGAATCGATTCATCAGCAGTTTAATTCATATTCCTTCCGATCTAGAATCGGGACTGTTAAATCAGATGTTGCATCTCCTACATCAATCACGCTTCAGTTTTCTCTGATGTGTTCAATATACCCACGATTGATGGCCAATCACAATGGATTTGGAAAGGAGTTTTGGGGATTCTTATCCCAAAACTAGTGAGACGGTATCATCGGCTCTTCATCTTCCTTTTATTAATGAAAGATAATCCGACTGAGAAGTTATGTGATAAAATTAGGGTCAACAAAGATGATGGACGGCGAATCTGGAATTTAAGTTCGATTCTTATCGATGTTTTTATTTTGCTATATATGGCATTTATATGGAAGCAACCACCATAGAGGGTACGAGAGTTTGGAGCGAAAGACGTAATTTCTTTGTTGTATGGCGACATTCGTACAGTCGTTGAAAATTGGTAATCTCATGTATTATTTATATCGAAAGAATCAATAAATTGGGTTCTTATTTGAAGAATATTTTTAGTTCTTACTTGGAGATGTGTCAATGTAATACAACATGAGAAAGATTGGATAATAGCCAAATATCGCATCATATCGAATGTGAATATGAGGAAAGGAGGTTAAGACACTCTTTCAGCGAATACAACTTTTCGGATAAAAGGATCGCCAAATTTCATTTTCGTTGTTTATTCCATGTAATTTTTTTATTTTATGTATTATTTTGTTTATGTAACTTTTTCTATTTGTACCATCCGTACGTTTGCTGATTAATATAATATAAATTGATAAAAACAAAAATTTAACAAACGATGTAGTTTTAATTAGTTGTTTACGAAAAGACAATCAAACAATACTCCCTCCGTTCTAAATTAAATGAAGTTTTAGAGAGTTTTTTTTTCCACAATTAAGTGATGTTCTCACTAACCAATGCAAAATTAAATGATTTTTTATTATTTTTGACCAATTACATTTTATAGACTATTTGTTCATTGGTTCAGATGAATAATAAATGAGGTTTTAGTATAGAAAAAAACAAAAATTAATTGTTTCCTTAATTTGTGTGCATACTACTAAAACACCACTTAATTCAGAACAGAGGGAGTATTGTTTTATCTGGAACACTTAAAAACGTATAACCGATAAGGCGGAACCATATGTATAGTTATTTAATCGGCGTTATAGAATGTGAAAGTGAATGATTATTATTGAGTACTCGTACAACTATTTATACAGGTATACAAAGGAGAATTAGGGATTGTCTAATTACATTTAGACCCTTTGTTTATATTACATATATCCGTTACACACCCCTTCAAGATGGAGGTACTTGTGTGACTCCGATCTTGGAACATGCAGATTGAAAGCTAGCCCGTGTCAATGGCTTCGTCAAGGCGTCTGCAAGCTGATCTTTTGCTGAGACATGAGAGACGCGAAGAGAACCTGATTGTACTTGTCCACGAACAAAGTGATAATCCAATGCTATGTGCTTCATTCTTGAGTGGAAAATCGGATTAGCACTTAGATAGGTGGCGCCTATGTTATCACAATAGATTACCGGCACAGTTGGTAGATGTATCTTTAGCTCAGTGAGGAGATTGCAAACCCATCGGACTTCAGACGCAGCATTAGCGATGGCTCTGTATTCTGCTTCGGTGGAGGACGGAGCAACTCCATTTTGTTTCTTCGAGGACCATGAAACTGCCTGATTGCCAATGTAAACAACGTAGGAATTTGTAGAGACATAGTCATCTGTGTCACAAGCCCAATCAGCGTCTGAAAAAGTGTGAAGGGTAAGCGGGTTTCGGGAGTGAAGAAGAATTCCATTTGTAGTTGTGCCCGCTAGATAACATAACACACGTTTGGCCGCTTGCCAATGATCTGTCGTTGGGCGATGCATGAACTGAGAAAGTCGATTCACAGCAAAAGAGATGTCAATACGGGTAAAGGAGAGATATTGCAAACTCCCAACAACTATTTGATACTCGGACGCGTCTTCTAAGGCCGAGCCATCATGAAGAGTGAGTTTTGGTGAGACTTGCATAGGCGTGGAAACAGGTTTGGCCTTATGCATATTCGTCTTAGCAAGAAGATCTATGATGTATTTCCTCTGCATTAGGTGCAGTCCTTGAATTGTTCTTGTGACTTCAATCCCGAGAAAATAACTTATATCACCATGATCTTTGAGAGAAAACTGAATTCTGAGAGAATCGATGATACGAGTAACTGCATCGGCATGACTACCTGTGACAATTATATCGTCAACATAGACCAATATATAAACAAGAACTGAGCCGGAGCAGTAAACAAACAGAGATGCATCTGCAAAACTGTTGAGGAAGCCGCAACGAAGAAGGAAATGTTTCAACTCCATGTACCAGGCTCTTGGCACTTGTTTTAATCCATAGATTGCTTTGTGTAATCCACATACATGATCCGATCTGTCAGCGTCAACAAATCCTGGGGGTTATTTCATGTAAACTTCCTCGGTGAGAGTCCATTGAAGAAACGCTTGATTGTCATCAAGTTGTCGAATCAGCCATGAGTTACTTGTAGCATGTCCAAGAACCAATCGGATAGTAACATGTTTGATTACCGGGCTAAACATCTCCTTGTAATCGAGACCATATTGTTGATGGAAGCCTTTCGTAACGAGCCGTGCTTTGTACTTATCCAGGTCTCCGGTGGGAAGAATCTTCGTTTTAAAAACCCATTTGTAGCCAATGACATTCTGAGACGGATGTGGGGGGACTAAATCCCATGTATGATTAGCCAATTGTCCATCGTATTCAACAGACATCGAATTTCGCCATTTTTCGTCTTTCATTGCTTGTATGTAGGTCTTTGGTTCTGGTTCGTACGATTTCAGAAAGGCTGCGGTAAGAGTATACTTTTGAACAGGCATGGAAATTTGATTTTTGCTTATGGTTTTCATTTGATGGGTGTTTTGAGGTGGAATGTTGTTTGCTGGGGGATCGTTCGTCGTCGAAGGGGGATTTTGATTTGTTGTTGCAGGAACAATGTTTGGTCGACCAGTGGGCCTTTGGGAGGTGGTAAGTGATACAAGACTTTTTGTCTCTAGGAGGTATCAATAACTCCAATACGTGTAGTATGAAGGTTATCAATCCATAAAGGGATCTATCATAATCACTAAGAATGCAAGGAACAATTGTAAGTTAAGCTAAACAAATGTGTTGTGATTAAGTAACTAAATTAAGGCAAAGAAACAACTAAGCAAAATGTAAATCAATAAACAAAAGCGAATCTAGAGATAGGGTTATCGATATAAGAAGTCCCAAGTTTAATTCATGATGTTCATTTACTCAAACAAGCTAATCCCTAGGCATAAGATCCTAAACTTGACTAATTCTCTTTCAAGTAATTAATCACAATTCTAATCACCTAACCCATTAGCAAATCATCATTTGTGGATCATTGATTAGCAAGCATTAAGTTTAAATCAACAAGATCAACCAAAAATACAGCCTAGACAACTATTGTCATAGGCTAGGAATGTAAATCTCTTGTTTAATTCATCAAGGCATTTCATCAAACACTTGGTGTGCATGAAATGCCTTATGATCTAAACCTACTTTTTCAAGCTAGATTTAGCCTTAAGAACATTAAACAAGAAAGTATATAAGAAGATCTACCCTTAAACACCATGAATCAAGCCTTGGAACATCCTAATCTATCTCATCTCTAAACCCTAAAAGACTACTCAAGACCCATTAGGAACCCCTCAAAATCGATTTGGATAGAGGATGATTCCATGGATAGATGTTGAATAATCAGGCTAGAAAGAAGATAGATAGAATGGATTGATGAAAACAAATACTAAATTTGCATTAAACCCAATTATCAAATCTCTTACAAATCACTCTTAGTGAGGATTTTTGCTTAAGAAAAGATTTAGCCCATCAAAATTAGGTTTTTGGGCATAAATAGTGAATAGTGACGAATCGGGTCGACCCGGGACAAACCGGGTACCGACCCAGTTTAAATGGATAAAAAGTTCTGATTGGCCAATACCGAGGTCACTGCTCGGTGTAACACCTCGGTATTGAGCCTGGGTTTGTGTACCGACGAGGAGCACCGAACGGTGGCGTCGCTATTGAAGTGTTGTTCGTTGGTGATCTTCAATGGATACCGAGGTCACTCCTCGGTATCGTTGCTCGGTATTAAGGGATTTTTTCCCCGGGTTTCCTCCGAGAACAGCACCGAGCAGTGACCTCGGTACAATCCCCTGAGGCTTCGATACCGAGGTCACTCCTCGGTGTTGCACGTCGGTATTGGGGCTGTCTTCCTCCGTCTCCTATACCGAGCAGTTGCACCGAGCAGTGACCTCTGTGCAACCCTTCTGCCTTCCATACCGAGGACCAGTACCAACCAGTGACGTCGGTACGGTCTCTGTTTTCTCTCCTCGGTCTCGAATCTCCTCTTTAGCACCTGAAATACGATCCAAAACATGCGAGGACTCTCTAGGACTAAATGTGGACACATTAGACTCCTAAAATGACTAAAATGCTAAAGAGATGACATGAACTATATGCAAATGACTCGAAACCTAAGTGAAACGGATGCTAGAATGATGCAAAATATGGTGATATCAATTCCCCCAAACTTACTTCTTTGCTTGTCCTCAAGCAAAAGCATCACTAAAAGAGTTCAAGTCCAAATGCAAACTCTAAGGTACGATCAAACATATCTACTCAAAAGGGGCTAGCCATGTCAATCCTTACATGAATCAAGCTTAAGCCTCAACCTACACAAGCCTTCCTATCATCCAATCCTTTGACATTCAATTAGCAGTTTCTAGTGGATCATGTTCATGCAATGCAAATAAACTCATTTGGCTAAGGATACGGTTTTGAGACAAAGATGATCTCAATGCATGAGGCGCCGAACAAGGGATCTCTCATTGAAGGAATGGACCTTGGCAAAATGCTAAGGGTGAAAAGCAATTGATGCATACAAGGTTAGACTTCCATCTACCCAATGTCCCAACACAAATTCGACCCTAATTCTAAACCCACAAGGAAACAATCCTAGCTACCCTTCACAAGGCGTTTTTGCCTTCTTATTCCACATCTCTTCATCATCTTTCTTTTCCATACGCATTTAGGGGGTTTCTTCTTCAAACAATGGTTTGACTTCCTTTACTTTCCTTGGTTTAGCTCCTCTTTTAGATTCTTTAGTCTCCCTCATTTTTCTTCATGCCTTGCCTTAGCCATTTTGGCTTATTTTCTTTCTTTTCACAACTAGAGACTATCTTTTCAACGCTTTAGAGCTAAACCACATATATTCTTGCCAACCATTACAAACTTATTGCTTCCCCTATTCATTCTCCCAAATTCCTTCTTTCTTTCCACTTTTCCAATCCAAAAATCTTTCTTTTCCTTCTTTTTCATCCATTCCCCTCGTCCCAAATACCATCCTATCTAACTTAGCCTAATCTAGATATCATGATGCGCGAGCTAGTTCTACATGGAAGCCTTTCTTTGTCGCTCTAGACCCAACACTTTTTGCTAAGTCCATTCAAAAATAAGGCCTCACAACACTCACTAAACATGTAGGCTTGAAAGAAGGTCGGGTTCAAGGTGGGGTGAACCATTCCAAAGATGGAAATTGGATACTTAGGCAAACAAGAGTGGTAAAAAGGAATAAGATGACCCAAGTATGTATGTGGAATCCATGAGTTCATTATGCAATGCATGAACACGATAATTAATGTGTCAAAGTTAAGGTTCTCACTTAGATAGGATTGGATTCAAATCGAACTTGTTTCAGCTAAGACCTAAGTGATGAGACATGAAATCTAAACATGGTTCGACCTTGATTTCGCACACAAGATCTAGTGCATAGGACTTAAACTCTTAAAATGACACTTTACAAAGAGAAGCCTTTCTAGTTCCCTATGCACATGCAATGCATTATTTATATGTTTATGTTTCTAGACTCAATCCTACATGGAATGCATAAAAGTTAAAAAAATTATAAATTTATTGAAACTGCATGATATGCATGAGACTCAATGTGCAAAAGGCAAAATAAGAACACCAAAAACGATGTTAGATAACACACAAACCCTCCCCCAAACTTAAATTACACAGTCCCTTGTGTAATAGAAGCTTAAGGAAGAATTAAACAATGCATGAAAGAAGGAAAGAAAATATGATTCTAAATGCTATTTACAGTTTGTTTTGGTTTTTTCGGAATGTTTTTCAATTTTTTTTGAAAATTTAATGTAATTTTTATTTATTTTTTAATATTTTATTATTAAATATAATTATATTTTAAACCGTATATATGTCCGTATATATCTGTTAACGGAGATGTTGTAAAATGAACACACGGTTCACAGTTAGAGATTTAAAATAGGCAAACAAAATAATTTGGGTATTTTATTGGGTACAAAAATAGTTCGGGTATTAAAAAGCTTATCGGAATAAAATTGGGGTATTTTTATGAAATTTAACCTTAAAAAAAAAGGAAATTGTTTTCTCAGATAAGGAAAAAAGGAAAGATTCATCTGTACAAAAATTTAGCCGTTGGCTTTATCTACTTTCTGTTCGGCGTAAAAAAAATTATTGAGATTAAACTAAGCTCAATAATTAAATCTAACATAATTATATTTATTTTGACAATTATATATATATATATATATATATACTTATTTTTGTCTTCTTTTTTTTCATCTTCTTCCTGAATCAAATTGTGTGTTTCGACAATAAGAAGAGATTCTTCTTTTGTTAGGTAATCAACTTTATTAATTATAATTTATTTAAGTAACAATTGATAGATTTGTTTTGTTTTGTAACTTTGTGAAAAATCTCACGATGTCACGTTATCTCTGGCTCTTTATCTTCGCTTGGCTTTCCTCTTTTCCCTTTGCCATGGTTCTCATAGCTTACCTACACAACGAATAGTCGATGTATAAACGTTAGATCATATGTTTTGCCATGATTCTCATAGTGCCTAATTACATGTAACTGTCCATTGAGAGAAGTTTAGCATGATTCCTTTGAAACCTATTCAGATTTTCATATAGTTTAAATGGCATAGTTTAAAACTCCATTGAACATTGAATTATACTAAGTAATATGATCGAGGTAATCCATATCCTCAAGGACACTGATCTTCTCTTACGAAACATTATCCAAAATATAATGAATAATGTGATTATACTAAGTTGTCAATAAGCATACCAAACCATAAATATCTGATGTCCAAAAAATAAAATAACCTATTAAGATTTAAAAAAATATAAATAACAATTTTTTCAAAAATACTTTTGGCAGACTTACACTACAAGAGAACATGCGTTTTCCGACGGAAAAAAATCCGTCGGTTACAACTCGTCGGAAATTGATTTTGGTCGAAAATCCGTCGGAATTTTCAAACCGACAGCAGTCGTCGGAAATTGGTCAGAATGTTCACACTGTTTTGATATTTGATCAAAACTACGCGTCGGAATGTTGTCAGAAACCTTTCATAAATCTTTTTGACGGCCTTTCGACGGGCTTTGTTTCCGATGGATCTTTGTCATAATATTCTGTCGGCAATCCGTCGGAAATATTTTCGACAACTTTCCGATGGATTGCATTTTGACAGACTATTTCCGACGGAAATCATTAATTTGTTTTTTTAGAAATTTATTTTAATAATTAATTAATTAAATCAAAATTTTAATTATATTAATTATCTAATTATATTAATTATCTAATTAATTAATTAATTAAAATCAATTATTAATATAAAATATGATTTTTAAAAAATCATAAAACATAAAATGTGATTAAAAAAAACATAGAAAATTTAGTTGGGAAAGAGATGGGGGAAGGCGGTATACATGATCTACTTCATATCCGTGAGCTATTCTCGGGTCTCAATGTGTGCGGACTCCAACTCATGGACCAGTTGTTTTTTTGGTATGCCTCTTCTCCATCACTTGAAGGTAATCGGGACGAGCACCAGCTTCTTTCGCCTGTGAAATTTTGTTAAAAATTGAAAATAGTAATTAAAAATGGAATTTATACTTACTATTTCAATCGCCTCGCGTTCGACGGTCTTAGCGCTTCCGTTGTGAATGTATATCCCCTTCCCTCCTCGCTCACTCTTCCGGTTCTTCGAGTTTTTTTCGGAAAGCTTTTTCATCGCCGGCCGACTCCAATACTCGCAGAAGCCCTTCCACACATCGTACTCAAGGTTCTCCGACTTGTCTTTGTTCTGCACCCACTGCTACTTCCACTCATACATGTCTTTCGAGTACTGAAGCCCGGCATACCGATCGAAAATGTTAAGCATTTTCGTCGTAATAGTATATATGCTCCCAAGTGAACTCTTGCTACATTTAAAAAAAAAAACACATCAGTTCCAATAAAATTTCATTCTTGAACAAAAATCCATTGTTAGATTTAATAATTTAGGTTAGTTTAGTGACTTCTTAATTTAGGTTAGTTTAGTGACAGAAAATAGACAAAGTCAACGGCTAAACAATTTCCTTTTTTACTTACCTGAGAAAATAATACAGACGAAGAACGAAGTTTCCTTTTTTTCCATATCTGAGAAAACAATTTCCTTTTTTTCGTTTAGGTTTCGTTTTCCTTTTTTGACTCCAACACTGTCTTTTTATATACGCTTCGATTAAACCACCAAAAGCCAGATTAAGAGCTTAGCTTTTTCGTAGTCTCTATCAATTCGATTTTATTTCTCTACATTTTTTCTTGTTAATTCGGTTCAGTATAATTTGTACGAAACGAAACATGGAGTCGCAGATCGAACTCACCAATCGCTACCTCGTTCCTCAGACATTCAACTCCTTGGGATCACCACCGTCTACTGATGCAGTCATCATCATCATCGACGACGAGGAGGATGAAACCCTAGATCCGAAGAATAACAAGAGAGACAACCTCGATTCTCCGACATTTAACTCCTTGGGCTCACTTCCCTCTACTGATGAAACCCTAGAGCCGAAGAAGAAGAAACGGAGATTAGGGTCTTGGTGGGACTACGTTGACGCCTTCAACGAACTAAGTTGCGTGGTCAAGGGGTTACACAAGGCGAAGGACGTCGATGATGCTGAATCAAGAGTGGATTTGTTCTTTTCTTCTTCTACTGATCTTCACGAGACGAAGAAGATGGACGATGAGAGATTATTATCATCAGGTCATCATCATGATAATTTCATTGATTTGAGCGAGGAGGACGAGTGTGTCGGTGAGACTACTAGTATCAGTAATAAGGGCAATGGACACGTGTCGCTTGAGGATTTGGGTGTTTCGGTGGAAGATCTCAAGAGTCTGCCATGGGAAGCGTTTGATCCGACCTGTGTTGATCCCGGGATCACTAAGTGTGTTTAAAGAATGATTAGGAGATGGGATGTGAGATTTTCGTTAATAGAGCAATTTAACCACATTTAAGACAGGTCGGGAGAAATATGAGTAGGCCGGGGGCCGTGTTTCGTTTTATTGATGAGAGAAGTAAACGCTTTAGAATTACGAACTGGTTCCGAAGGACGTCCAGTTCGGCGTTCTAAAGTGTTGTCTTGTTACAAAGAGAAAGAGGTCGGTTAACTTGTGGTCGGTGAGACAGTAAAAATCAGAGTTTTTTTTGTCTGTTTATAATGAATACCAAAGGGGGTATTTATAGTGGGAGTTGAGCAGACAGCTCTCCGGGATTCGGGATGTCGTGACGTTGACAAGACAGGTCGCGAACAGTGCAAGGTATGTCGTGAACAGTGCCCAGTGAACAGTGCAAGGCATGTCGTGAACAGTGCCGATGAACAGTGTCGGTGAACAGTGCAAGGCACGTCGTGAACAGTGCCCGTGAACAGTGCGGGGTATGTCGTGAACAGTGTCGGTGAACAGTGTCGGTGAACAGTGCATCTTCGTGCGGCGTCAATGTCAGCTCGGGGTGCGACTCGGGATGGGAGCTCGGGGTGCGAGCTCGGGATGGAAGCTCGGGGTGCAGGCTCGGGATGGAAGCTCGGGATGGAAGCTCGGGGAGCGGGCTCAGGATGGAAGCTCGGGGTGGAAGCTCGGGATAGAAGCTCGGGGTGCAAGCTTGGTGCCTTATTTGCTGAGATGAGCCTAGCTAATTGGGGGTGCTAAACCCACCTCCAACAATAAGCCCCCCCCCCCCAGTTCGGTGTCATGAGGTGTAGCGAATGCATCGAAGTTGATTCTTGTTAGCTCGGCGCATCTCAGGTCGGTCTCCAAGATCTTGGGATTGACTGCTGGGTCTCATTAGGCGGGAGCAATAGACGGACGTGTGTGAATTGCTAGACCGCGAAGTTAGCGAGCTGCGTGGTCGGTGGGCCGCGGGTTGTGCAGTCAGAGGACTGATCGTGAGCTCGGCGAGTAGGAGGTCGGCGAGCTGTGGTCGTTAGTTAGGCGGAGCTGTTGAGGTCGGCGAACTGCGACTGCGCGATGAGCGAGCTGCGACCGAGCTACCTAACTGTTAGACCGAGCTGCGACTCCGAACTGCCTCACTGTCAGATCGACGAGCTACGATCTGCAAAAAAAAAGGCTAAAGATACGAGATTGCGCTTGAGGCTGAGCTCGGCGTTTGTTAGTTAGGCGCGAGGCCGGTGAGCTATGATTCCGAGTCGTTTAATTTCTAAAATCGGTTAGTTGTTTAGCGTACTACGAGGTCAGCGAGTCGCACGGTCGGAGAACTGCGATCATGAACTTGGCGAGTAGGAGGTCGGCGAACTGTTGAGGTCGTTAGTTAGGCGGAGCTGTTGTGGTCGGCGAACTGCGACTGCGCGATGAGCGAGCTGCGACCGAGCTACCTAACTGTTAGACCGACGAGCTGCGACTCCGAACTGCCGCACTGTCAGATCGACGAGCTACGACCGCAAACTGCTTTCCTCGGAGTCCGGTTTGGAGGGATGAACCCTGTGATTAAATCTGAGTTTGAATAATAAAGTAAATTTTTGATAAAGGGTACCTTGATTTTAGGGAGCTCGATTGATGAGCTATGATCGACAAGTAACGAGCTGATCGTGAGCTCGGCGAGTAGGAGGTCGGCGAGCTGTGGTCGTTAGTTAGGCGGAGCTGTTGAGGTCGGCGAACTGCGACTGCGCGATGAGCGAGCTGCGACCGAGCTGCCTAACTGTTAGACCGAGCTGCGACTCCGAACTGCCTCACTGTCAGATCGACGAGCTACGATCTGCAAAAAAAATGGCTAAAGATACGAGATTGCGCTTGAGGCTGAGCTCGGCGTTTGTTAGTTAGGCGCGAGGCCGGCGAGATATGATTCCGAGTCGTTTAATTTCTAAAATAGGTTAGTTACTTAGCGTACCACAAGGTCAGCGAGTCGCACGGTCGGAGAACTGCGATCATAAGCTTGGCGAGTATGAGGTCGGCGAACTGTTGAGGTCGTTAGTTAGGCGGAGCTGTTGAGGTCGGCGAACTGCGACTGCGCGATGAGCGAGCTGCGACCGAGCTACCTAACTGTTAGACCGACGAGCTGCGACTCCGAACTGCCGCACTGTCAGATCGACGAGCTACGACCGCAAACTGCTTTCCTCGGAGTCCGGTTTGGAGGGATGAACCCTGTGATTAAATCTGAGTTTGAATAATAAAGTAAATTTTTGATAAAGGGTACCTTGATTTTAGGGAGCTCGATTGATGAGCTATGATCGACAAGTAACGAGCTGATCGTGAGCTCGGCGAGTAGGAGGTCGGCGAGCTGTGGTCGTTAGTTAGGCGGAGCTGTTGAGGTCGGCGAACTGCGACTGCGCGATGAGCGAGCTGCGACCGAGCTACCTAACTGTTAGACCGAGCTGCGACTCCGAACTGCCTCACTGTCAGATCGACGAGCTACGATTTCCTCTTTCGCGTCGCGTAAGTCGGTGATGGCGGGTTGTGCCCGGAGGACTGATCGTGAGCTCGGCGAGTAGGAGGTCGGCGAGCTGTGGTCGTTAGTTAGGCGGAGCTGTTGAGGTCGGCGAACTGCGACTGCGCGATGAGCGAGCTGCGACCGAGCTACCTAACTGTTAGACCGAGCTGCGACTCCGAACTGCCTCACTTAAATTTTGGGAGCTCGGTGTATGAACTGTGACCGGTGAGTGACGAGTTGGAATGAGATGGGAAGTTTTTTTTTTTTTTTTTTTTTTTTTTTTTTTTTTTTTTGGAATGAGGCCCGAAAAATTGTTGGCACTTATCTGTATGGAGTTGTTCGGAGATTTGGGCGATGTTCCCGACATTTGCCGAGCTACTCTTTGCGTGTAGAAAAATCCTCAAACCCCTCTCTGAAGCGCCAATTGTTGGAACGGGTATGAGCACGTCTCCTACAAATCAATTTGTATCGGGGAGGTTCGGAGATTTTCTGTTAAGATAGAGCCGGTTGCGTTCCGGTCGGCAAATGAGGGGGAGGAGGTGATTTATAGCTGTGCCCGGAGGGCTGCCTACGTACCCCGGATCGGGGATCAAGCCATTCGTAGTTCGTTGTTGAGGCGGGTAGGAGAGATCTGGAGAGCTGGGAGGTCATCTGGTCGTCAGTCAGGTCGGGTCGTCGGTCGACCGTCAGATCGGGTCGTCAGGTCGGGTCGTCGGTCGACCGTCAGATCGGGTCGTCGGTCGACTGTCAGATCGGGTCGTCGGTCGACTGTCAGGTCGGGTCGCCAGGAGAGCTGGGAGCTCATCAGAGCTGCGGAGAGCTGGAAGAGCTAGGGAGAGCTGCACCGAGCTGAGAGAGCTGCGGAGAGCTGGGAGAGCTGCGGAGAGCTGCACCGAGTTGAGAGAGCTGCGGAGAGCTGGGAGAGCTGCGGAGAGCTGCACCGAGCTGGGAGAGCTGCCGAGAGCTTCTTTTAGAAAGGGAAAGTTATTTAGAGAGAGAGGATCAGAGTTTTTTTGTCTGTTTATAATGAATACCAAAGGGGGTATTTATAGTGGGAGTTGAGCAGACAGCTCTCCGGGATTCGGGGATGTCGTGACGTTGACAAGACAGGTCGCGAACAGTGCAAGGAATGTCGTGAACAGTGCCCAGTGAACAGTGCCGGTGAACAGTGCAGGTGAACAGTGCAAGGCACGTCGTGAACAGTGCCCGTGAACAGTGCGGGGTATGTCGTGAACAGTGTCGGTGAACAGTGTCGGTGAACAGTGCATCTTCGTGCGGCGTCAATGTCAGCTCGGGGTGCGACTCGGGATGGGAGCTCGGGGTGCGAGCTCGGGATGGAAGCTCGGGGTGCAGGCTCGGGATGGAAGCTCGGGATGGAAGCTCGGGGAGCGGGCTCAGGATGGAAGCTCGGGGTGGAAGCTCGGGATAGAAGCTCGGGGTGCAAGCTTGGTGCCTTATTTGCTGAGATGAGCCTAGCTAATTGGGGGTGCTAAACCCACCTCCAACAACCTGGGAGATTAGGTCAGAGACCATGGATCCATGGCTTGGCGGCTACGTCAAAGACATGAGTGATCTCCTCATCAATTCCCACGCTTAATTGCTTCTTTCTTCGTTTTGCCTTTAATCGCTGCTTAATTTGCTTATGTAAACCAACGTCAACTAGAGTAAATCATATATTCATCAATAAATATCAGAGATTTAATGTTTCTATTTGCGAAAAATTCTAATTAAATTGGATTTAGTTATATATATACAATTTTAATCATAAAAGATCATCTACACGTTCTGCTAGCTGTTTCTTAATTCATGTGAGGTCTCATCAGACTCTGAAGCGCTTTCGTTTCACGTTAATTTGTGAATAAAAGATCATCAATTTGATAGAATTGTGGTAAAAGAAAGTAAGAAACTGAGGAAAATCAATTCCTTAGAAGGCATATGGTGATATTGTCTTTTCTTCTTTTCAATGATGTGTTTAATTCTTTCCCCACTCGAAGAAATATCAAAAAACCAATTGGCTTTGGGTCACAGTTGACATCTCGTTCAAGAATCATATATACTCCCATTTGGGAATTGGATGAACCCTATTGGGTCATGGGGTTATGATATCTCTTAAGATGCTTACTCTCCAAAGCCAATTTGTTGATCCCGGGGATCACTAAGTGTGTTTAAAGAATGATTAGGAGATGGGAGGTGAGATTTTCGTTAATAGAGCAATTTAACCACATTTAAGACAGGTCGGGAGAAATATGAGTAGGCCGGGGGCCGTGTTTCGTTTTATTGATGAGAGAAGTAAACGCTTTAGAATTACGAACTGGTTCCGAAGGACGTCCAGTTCGGCGTTCTAAAGTGTTGTCTTGTTACAAAGAGAAAGAGGTCGGGTAACTTGTGGTCGGTGAGACAGTAAAAATCAGAGTCCCCCTCATTAATGACATATGAGGGGTATATATAGTCGGGGTCGGCTTCCTGCTCCCCGGGATCTCGGGCCACGTGTCGTCTGCGGCCTCTTTCGCGGGTACGGTGGCCTAGGAGGCGTGTCCCGGCTTTCGAGGAGAGAGGTCATGATGAGCTCGGCGTGGCGTGTTGCAGAGCAGTGCACTGTTTTACCAACTCTGCTCCACCTGCTCCTTCCTGCCCTTGTCAGCTCTGTAGGGTTGGTGGGATGTCGGGTCGAAGGCACATCCCTACGCGGGTAGGGTACTGCCTTACCAACTCCCACGCGCCTATTCTTCCGACACTCCCTGCTCTGGCGGGGCATCAGCGCGGGCCCGGGGTGCGTCGCTTTCAGGTCGGCTACCGAGCTAAAGAGTGGTCTTGCAGGTCGGTGATATTAAGTCCGGTGACCGTACCGAAGAACGGCCTTTCCTAAGATGGGCCTAACTAATTGGGGGTGCTAGGCCCACCTCCAACAATAGGCCCTCCCCCAGTTCGGTATCGCGAGGCGAAGTGAGCGTGCCAAAGTTGATCTAATGTTAGTTCGGCGCATCTTAGGACGGTCTTTCCGGGCTCAACTGTGTTTGCCTTTTCCGAAAAACCCGTAGGAGGTTGGCGCGTGCTCACCACGTGGGACGACAAAGGACACTTCGTTTTTCGCGTGGACTGCCCACGCGCGGCGTGTAAAAGACGCTTCGCGTTTATCGAGGCGTCCTTTGCTTTTTGGCGTGGGGAAACGAAGAGACGTCATCATTACGTTTCTGGGCGGCCGTGCTTCTTTTGACACGTGTCCAGGCGTCGCTTCACTGTCTCCCTTCTTCTATTTAAACCCCCTTTCTTCCTCCTGTGAAAACCTTCTGCGCATAACCCTAAGGTAACCCCTTCTCTCTGACTGCCTCCTCTCCAATTGTTACTTTCTGTATTTTTCGACTTCCCATTCTTCGTGCAATGGCGCCGATGTTAGACGGTATTAGGGCTGAGTCGAGTGAAGACTCGGCGTCTCGCGGTGGCGGCAGCGATTCTCCAAGCTCTTCCTCCGACGGTTCCGAACGTGCTTCCCCTCCGTGCCGAGGCGCAGACAGTGGGGAACAGTCTGCTCCTTCGTCTTCGAGGGCCGCCCCGTTGCTCCCGGGGACCCATCTCCGGCCGAAGACGGTGGTTAGATCCTCTGGCGGTCGCGGTGTTGGCCAAGCTAAGGGTAGAACCGGGCATCTGGGCGACCGCGGTGGTCGTCAGGGCGGCCGTGGAGGCGGAGCTCGAGTGGCCAGGGTGAGGTCCCCCCTGGTCCCCTACGAGCAGGGAGGGTCACCGACCTGGAGCACAGCGGAGTCGGTGACTCTCCTGGGGGATCTGTGTGGCTTTCCCGCCGGCGTTGAGCTCAGGGTACCCAGGGCGGAGGAGCGCCCGTGGACTCCTCGACCGGGCTTCGTCTGCCTGTACGAGTCGTCCTTCCAGAAGTGCGGCTTGCGCCTTCCTCTCCCCGAGCTGTTCGTCCAGTATTGCCGGGCGCGGGGCTTGGCCTTCTCGCAGGTCTGCCCGTCCACGATCCAGGGGTTGATCGTGCTGCTGACCTTGGGGCACGAATGCGACGTGGAGGTGACGTTGCCTATGTTCGAGGCGCTCACCCAGCAGAAGGCAAACCCTGGGATTCCTGGGACCTTCTATGCCGCCTTCAAGCCCGCGGCGAACGTCCTGGAGGCGCCCAGCTCGGGGTCCAAGGCGAGCAAGCTGTCGAAGGTCGAGGACTGGTCTCGCAGTTACTTCTACATCCGGGCTACCGACGTGGCTGGGCTCAACCCGTCTGCGAGATACACCCGGGATTGGAACTTTTCCCCGGGTAGGGATTTGCAGGTCGGGCTGACTTCTCCTCTCTGGCTCTGTCTGACTGTTTTTGTTTGCTTCGCTTTCAGGTCCTCATTCTTCTAGGTTCAAGCTACCGGAGTACGCAGGTATCGTCGCAGTGCTCAGGTCGGTGCGTAAGAGAGAGTGGAGGTCATTCACTGCGGAGAGAATAGCAGCAGCAATGGCCGGAGGTCGGTGAAATTTCCTTTTCCTTCTTCTTTTTTTTTTTTTTTTTTTTTTTTTTTTTTTTTTGCTGATGAGTGGCCCTATCGCAGGAAGAGCACGGTTCACCAGTCCGCGGTACGCGGACTCGTTTGTTGCACTGCCGCCGCCGATACCCGAGGTGCCGGTCAGGCGAGACCCGGCACCACGGGTTGCGGGGGAGTCCTCCGCGGCGACTCCCTCGAAGAGGAGGGAAGACCGGGCTGCTGGTGGGGAGACCGGCAGAAAGAAGAGGAGGACGGGAGAGTCCTCTTCCGCAGGTCGGGAGGTCATCCGGCCTACACTGCCCGGGCCGGAGCCCCAGGTGCCTGCGGCCGACGTGCCGGCAGGGGGGGTCGATGAGACCCGGGCCCAAGGGGGCGATGAGGTCGGCGAGGCGATCGTCGTCGTGGAGGATCCTGCTGCGGTGCAGGAGGCCGAGGATCGCAGCGCCGAAGTGGGCGGCGCCTCGGGAGGTTCCGACGATGGGCCTCGGGACTACAGCTTCTCCTTCACCCACGAGGATGGAAGCAACCAGATAATCGTCGATCAGGACGAGTGCGCCGAGTTGGCGCAGGCCATGATGTTCGGGCAGAGGTACCCGCACTTCGTCCCGCTGGAGATGGCGGAGTCCGACACCTTCCGTCAGATGGCGCGATCCGCAGCTCGGGTAAGCTTCTGCTCTGGTCTAACTGCTTTTAGCTAGACTTGTTGCGCGTCTTTGTTAACAATTTGTTTAATGCAGACGATGGCCCTTAGTGCCTTTCTGGCGGAGGCCTACGAGAAGAGGCTCGCCGAGCAGGCCGCCTCGATTAACTTCCTCCGGGAGTGCCGGGAGTCCAGCTCGCAGATCCAGTCTACCCGTCTCCACGGGCTCGAGAAGGAGCTGAGAGATGAGAAGGCCCGATCTGCGGCGCTGGAAGAGGAGGCGGTGCGGTTAAGAGCCCGGGCGGTCGAGGTGGCCAGTCTGCAGTCTGCACTAGAGGCCGAGAGGGACCGTGCTGCAGCTGGGTGGGATCGGGCGTCGGGGCTCGAGGAGGAGAACGGGCTCCTGAAGGGGGAGCGGGAGACACTCCGCTCTAGGGTGAAGGGGCTGGAATCCGCCATAGGCCGGGCCAAGGTGGCCGTGGCTGCGGAGAGCGATCGGGTGTCAGCCCGGTGGGAAGCGCGGAACCGGAAGTGGTCCGCGAAGATGGAGAAGATCCGCGCCCACCTGGACGGGCGCCGCCGGGCCTTAGAGCCTCACCTTCTGTACAGCCAGGTGACCGGCGTAAAGGCCTGCCTCAAGAGGATGGAAGCAGAGGACGGGGTGTCGGTACCGTTCTACCGGTATCAGAAGCTGGACGAGGACGAGGCGGCATTCGGTGCCGTACTGGACGGGATGGACTTTCCGGATTTGACCCCGGAGGATCTGGAAATCCCTCTGGACCGTGCTCACGGCGTTCTGCTTGAGCACATTATACCTGTCGCTCCCTCTAGCACCCCCGTGGTGGATCTGACCTTGGAGGCTCCGCTGGCTGCTGAGGACGTTCTTGCGGTCGCTGAGACTGTCCAAGCAGATCCCTCGATCCCGTCTGCTGACGAGGGAGTCCCCGAGGCTGCTGGGATTGTGCAAGCAGATCCCTCAGTCCTGTCTGCCGTTGAGGCCGGTACGGACGCGCCGTCCGGTGAGACCGGAACCGACGCGCCACCCGGTGGAGTCGTGGTTGGGGAAGAGGGGTCTGGGCAGCCCTTCCTTGGTGAATACGGGACCAACGCGAGGATGATGGCCCCGGCTGATTTAGATGGTACCCGTGCTGACGGGAGGGAAGACCGACCGGCCGATGCGGCCTTGTAAAAACTTTTTTCCTTTTTGTTTTCTTCTTTTTGTAGACTGGGCCGTAGGCCGTTTCTTTTTGTAAGGACTGGGCCGTAGGCCGTTTATGCAAAGAGCAGGCCGTTGGCCCCTCTCTTTTTTGTAAGTGCCGTTTCGAGGCTTTTGTAACGACTAGGCCGTGGGCCATTTTTATAACAGACGAGGCCGTTGGCCCTTTTGTGATAATCGAGGCCGTTGGCCCTTTTTTTTTTTTTTTTTTTTTTTGTAAGTGCCGTTTCGAGGCTGTTGTAATCATTAGGCCGTGGGCCCTTTTTGTAATAAACGAGGCCGCTGGCCCTTTTGTATAATGAAAGAGGCCGTTGGCCCCCTTTTTTTTGTGTAAATGCCATTTCGAGGCTTTTTTGATCGGTAGAGTAGGTCGTAAACCGTACTCTGTCAAGTAAGCAGGTCGTGGACCGTGCTCTTGTATTGGGTGCGAGGTAATCTCGGCTTAAGGCACTTATTGCTTGTGTACCTTGTTTTTTTGGTGCGGGTAGCGAGCCCGGCTTAGAGACACTTAATGCTTGTGTGTCTAGTAGAGGTGCGAGCCCTGGGGCCCGGCTTTGGCACTTATAACTTGTGTGCCGGGGAGAGCGAGCACCGGAGCTCGGTCCCCTTTTTTTTGTAGTGCGAGCGTTTGGAGCTCGGCTTTTTTTTTTTTTTTTTTTTTTTTTTTTTTTTTTTTTGTAGTGCGGGCGTTTGGAGCTCGGTTTTTTTTTTTTTTTTTTTGTAGTGCGAGCGTTTGGGGCTCGGCTTTTTTTTTTTTTGTAGTGCGGGCGTTTGGAGCTCGGCTATTTTTTTTTTTTTTTTTTTTTTTTTTTTTTTTTGGCGTGCGAGCGTTTGGAGCTCGGTTTTTTTTTTTTTTTTTGTAGTGCGAGCGTTTGGAGCGCGGGAGCGTTTGGAGCTCGGGAGCGTTTGGAGCTCGGGAGCGTTTGGAGCTCGGGAGCGTTTGGAGCTCGGGAGCGTTTGGAGCTCGGGAGCGTTTGGAGCTCGGGAGCGTTTGGAGCTCGGGAGCGTTTGGAGCTCGGGAGCGTTTGGAGCGCGGGAGCGTTTGGAGCTCGGGAGCGTTTGGAGCTCGGGAGCCTTTGGAGCTCGGGAGCGTTTGGAGCTCGGCTCTTGTGCGCAGGTCGGGGTCCGTTTTCCTTTGTCTAAAAGGTTTTATTAGATTAATAGCTGAGCCCTGGTTAGGGGTTGCCTACGTACCCTTTAGTAGAAGGGATCAAGCCAATCGTAGTTCGTTTGTTTACAAAAGCGGAGAGCGGATTGGAGCCCGGGGGCTTAATAGTAGAACCGTTTGAGGTTGATCGAATTCCATGAGCGCGGGACTGCGTCGCCGGCCATCGTGACTAGCTCGTATACGCCGGGCTTGACGACCTTGGAGATAAGGTAAGGGCCCTCCCAATGTGCACCGAGCTTGCCCGCGTTCAGCTCGGCGGTGTTTTCGAAGACTTTGCGGAGGACCAGGTCTCCTTCGGTAAAGAACCTGCCTCGAACCCTCTTGTTGTAGTACTTGGAGGCGAGCTGCTGGTAGTTTTGGATTCGGAGGAGGGAATGGTCCCGTTGTTCCTCAAGGAAGTCCAGCTCGCTGAGGAGGACGGTGTCGTTCAGAGCGGGCTGCTGGGTGAGCATAGCGCGGCGAGGAGTGGGGAGCCCGACCTCAGAGGGGGCCATTGCCTCCATTCCGTGAGAGAGGCTGAACGGTGTGCGTCCTGTCGATGTCTTCGGCGTTGTGCGATGGGACCAGAGGACTCCGTCGAGCTCATCGGCCCAGGACCCCTTCTTGTCGTCTAGCCGCTTTTTGAGGCCGTCGAGGATGGTCTTATTGGTGGCTTCGGCTTGTCCATTCCCTTGTGGATATCTCGGGGTGGACTTGCTCAGCCTGATTTTCCACTTCGCGCAGAAGCCTTCGAAGAGGGCCGACGTGAACTGGGCACCGTTGTCGGTCACGATCTCGTAGGGCAGTCCATGCCGGCAGATGACGAACTTCCAGACGAATTTCCGGACGTCTTCTGCCGTGATTTTGGCGTAAGCTTCGGCTTCGACCCACTTGGTGAAGTAGTCGGTCATGACCAGAATGAAGCGCTTTTGCCGAGATCGGGGTAGGGGTCCGACTATGTCCATGGCCCATCGCATGAAGGGGTAGGGTGCTACCGCAGTGGTGAGGAGCTCGGTAGGGCAGTGAATGAGTGTGCCGTGACGCTGGCACTTCTCGCACCGGGCTGCGAATTTTTCACAATCCTGCAGCATTGTTGGCCAGTAGTGCCCTTGGTTCCGGATTCGCAGGGCGAGAGCCCGGCCGCTGGAGTGGTTTCCGTCGGCACCTTCGTGCATTTCTTTCATTACGTCGAAGGTTTCCTGCCCGTGGAGGCACCCGAGCAAGATTCCCGAGGCGCTCCACCGGAACAGATTGCCGTCCAGCATCGTGTATCGGGCACACTTCTTTCTTAGCCGTCGGGCGGTCCACCGATCTGCGGGAAGGACGCCGTCTGCGATATATAGCAGCAGGTCGATTCGCCAGTCCGGCAGTTCGGGCTCGGCCGGGGGCGGTGGTAGGTTCTCGGGAGGTTGGGCGTCTTCGTCAGGGTCCGCGACCTGGGGACCGATCAGATAGGCTCCCTTTGGCAGCTCGATGCTGGGGAGGTCGATACTTTCCACCGGGATTACCCGTCGTTGCTCTGGAGCCGAGGTGGAGGCTAGTGCTGCGAGGGCGTCTGCGGAAGTGTTATCGCCTCGGGGGATCTTTGTCAGGGTGAACTCGGAGAAGTCTGCGGCCATGCCTTGAGTCACCTTGAGGTAGGCGTCCATGCGATCATTCTTGGCCTCGTACTCCCCGCTGAATTGATTGGCAACGAGCTGGGAGTCGCAGTAAGCTCGGATTTTCTTTGCGCCGACCTCTTTGGCCAGGCGCAGGCCGGCAATCAAAGCTTCGTACTCGGCCTCGTTGTTCGATGCCGGGAAGGCTAGGCGGAAGGACTGCTCGAGGATCTCCTTGGTCGGGGATTCGAGGCGTATGCCGACGCCGGACCCGTGCTTGGAGGCCGATCCGTCGACGTGCAGAGTCCACACTTCGGACACTTCGCTGACTGCCAGCTCGGGTGCCAACTCAACTAGGAAGTCGGCCAGCGCTTGAGATTTGATCGCGGTCCGACCCCGGTACTCGATGTCGTACTCGCTCAGCTCGACAGCCCACTTCATTATCCGGCCGGACCGGCTCGGGCTGTGGAGGATGGTCCTGAGGGGGTACGTACTTAGGACGGCTATCGTATGGGATTGGAAGTAAGGCCGGAGCTTCCTAGCTGCGACGACCACTGCCAAGGCGAGCTTCTCCAGAGTCGGGTACCTGCTCTCCGCGTCGTCTAAGGACTTGCTGATGTAGGAGATAGGTCTCTGGTCGCCGCGGTCTTCCCGCACTAGTACCCCGATGACTGCCGACGTAGAGATGGCGATGTAGAGGCAGAGGGTTTCCCCTTCCTCTGGTTTGGACAGGACGGGAGGAGTAGATATGTATTCCTTCAGCTGCTGGAGGGCTCCCTCGCACTTCTCGTCCCACTCGAACCGTTTGTTAGCCCGGAGCAGCTGGTAGAACGGGAGGCACTTGTCGGTAGAGCGGGAGATGAAGCGGTTCAGCGCGGCGATTCTCCCGGTAAGCCGCTGTACTTGGCGCGTGCTCTCAGGGGATTTGAGCTCGGTGATCGCCCGGATCTGCTTTGGGTTGGCTTCGATCCCACGCTGGGTGATGATATAGCCGAGGAATTCGCCCGAGGTGACGCCGAAAGAACACTTGGCCGGGTTCAGCTTCATGTTGTATTCGTTCAGCGTCCGGAAGCAAGAGCGGAGATGGGCGACGTGGTCGGCGGCGACTAGAGATTTTACCAGCATGTCGTCTATGTACACCTCCATAGTGCGGCCTATTTGGTCGGCGAACATCCGGTTGACGAGCTGCTGGTAGGTGGCCCCGGCGTTCTTGAGTCCGAAAGGCATTACCTTGTAGCAGTAGATGCCTCGGTCTGTGATGAACGCGGTCTTCTCCTGGTCGTCGGGGTGCATGGGGATTTGGTTATACCCCGAGAAGGCGTCCATGAAGGAGAGCAGCTCGTTCCCCGCGGTGGCTTCGACGACTTGGTCGATCCGAGGGAGGGGAAAGCTGTCCTTTGGGCACGCCTTATTGAGGTCGGTAAAATCCACACAGACCCTCCATTTCCCGCTCTTCTTCTTGACCACCACCGGGTTGGCCAACCAGTCCGGGTATCTGACCTCGGTGATCGAGCCGGCCGCGGTGAGCCTTTCGACCTCGTCGTTGACTGCCTGGGCGCGCTCCGGGCCCAATTTTCGGCGCTTTTGCTTGACTGGTCGGCAGGTCGGATCCACGTTGAGCTCGTGGCTACACGTCGCGGGGTCTATGCCGGGCATGTCGGCGGTTGACCAGGCGAAGGTGGAGACGTTCTCTCCCAGAAAATTGACCAGCTCCTTCTTGATGGTCTCGTCGAGGTCGGTCCCGATGCCGACGCAACGGGCGGGGTTGCTCGGATCGATGTTGACCTGGGTGACGAGGTCTTCCCCCGGGAGGTCCCGAGCAACTGTCTCGCCGGGCTGATACGTTCTGACGGCTAGGCAGGCCGGCGCGGCGCGGCGCAGCTTGTGCTCAATGGCGAAGCAGGCGCGAGAAACCCTCTGGTTGCTTCTGAGAGTGTACGTCCCGGCCTGGTTGGGGAACTTGAGGCACTGGTGGTACGTCGACGTGACTGCCTTCATCGAGTGCAGCCAAGGAGTTCCAAGGATGATATTGTAGATCGGGGTGGTATCGAAGACCACGAACTTGACGATTTTCGTCACCCGACCTACGTAGACCGGAAATTCGATGGTGCCGATTCCGTTGACGGTATCCCCGGCGAAACCGGTTAGCGGGATGGAGTGCGGATTGATCTCGACCCCGTTTAGATTCATCCTGGCAAGGGTGTCCTTGAAGATGAGGTCGACCGAGCTGCCCGTATCGACGAGGACTCGGTTAACGTCGCAGTTGGCTACGCGGACTTGCACGACGAGGGGATCGTTGTGGGGCTGGTGGACCCCGGCCGCATCGGCCTCGGTGAAACATATCCCCCTGAGCGTCGATCTCCGGCCCGGAGTGCCACTTCAGGGAGACGTCGGTCTTCCTCTCATGGCGCTTGATGGACCGCACTGAGTCGTTGCACGAGAGGAGGCCTCCCATGATCATCCCTATCAGAGTCCGGGCCGGGGGAGGCGATCTGCCCGTTTCCCGGTCTCGCGAGGGAGATCGTCGCCGCCGGTCGTCGTTTTGGGCGTGGTGATAAGGCCTAGCCCGGTTATCCTCGCGACCTCGGTTGTCACGGGGTTGCACTCGATCGCCATCCCGGGGATGTGGGCGCAGCCGCTCCGGTACGTCGATTTCGCCCCGTTGAAACTGGTTCAGCAGGACCTCTTGGAGGGCGCGGCAGTAAGAGGTCGGGTGCCCCTTTCGCCGGTGGAAGTCGCAGTAGGCCGACCTGTCGTACGGCTCGTCTGGTCGGGACTCCCTATCGCTCGGGCCGTCGGGACGCCGGTCCTGCTGGTGGGGGTCCCGTACGTACTTGTTCCAAGGCAACCCCGGCGCGGGGCCGGGAGGAGGTACGGGATCGCGCATACGGGGTCCTGAGGTCGGTCCGTTAACAAGGAACGCAGCGGCCTGCTTTCCCTTGCTGCGCTGGTACTCGTCATCATAGTGTTGACGAGGCTCCTGGTATCTCTCCTGGGGCCGCTCCTTCGCGGCCGGGGCCTTGTGAGAGGCGCTGTTTCTCGATTCAGCCGCCTTCTCCTCCTCGAGCTCGACGAAGAGTCCAGCGCGGTGCAAGGCGTCCTCCAGCGAGCGCGGCCTGTTGAGCTTCATGTCGTCCTTGAAGGCCGAATCGGCCCGTAGCCCCTTTCTTAGAGCAGGCAGCGCGGACTCATCCGTCACATTGCTTTGGGAGGCCGTGGCCTTGAAGCGTTCTATGAAGGACCTGAGCGACTCCTTTGCTCCCTGGTTCATCGCCCAGAGGTCCGCGCTGGATGCGGACTGCCGGATATAGATGGAGTAGTGCTCGAGAAAGGTGGTTGACAGGTCTCTGAAGCTGTCTATGGAGTGCGTCTTCAGCCGAGAGAACCACGTGAGAGCCGGGCCGGTGAGGTTCTCTACGAAGAGTTGGCAGTGGGCGGCTTCCCGCTCATCTGGTGAGAAGTGGGCGCGGCCCATGGCGATGGTGAACGCCGTGAGATACTGGGCCGGGTCGGTGGTTCCCGCGTAGGGCTGGAGTTTGAGCTTCCCGAGGTGCTGGAGCGGGACGGAGGAGATCCGGCGGGTGAACGGCGTGTTTTGCGTCTCTCGGAGGACGCGATCTATTTCCGGGGCCGCACTGGTGGCCTGATGGATCTTAGAGGACATCACGCGGAGTGTCTCCTTCATAGCTTCTAACTCGGCGTCCCTGGCGCGTTCGGAGCTGGATCGGAGATGATGGGCTTCGTCGCCCGGGGAGCTCCCTACGGCTGGGGCGAAACGTCCGCCCGGGCCTTCGGAGCCTGACGGCGAGTCGCCGGGCTGGCCCCTTCGGATACGAGGGGTTTCTTCCCGAGAGGCCGGCTCTCTGAAATGGACGTCGGGGGATCCGGTGTTGTCCGACCGGTCCCGGGAGGCTGCTAGCGTGGCGAACCGTTGGTCGGTCGCACGCGTCAGCTCGTCTATTCTGGTGAGTAGGGCCTGCATTACGGCGGACAGCGTGGGCTGGTCCTCCGGGGGGTGAGGCGCGTTGTGCGCGGCGGGGCCGCCGGAAGGAGTGGGCGCTGGGGCCGGTGGCGGAGCCCTGAAGGACTCCTGGGGAGTCATCCGGTCGGTGGCTGCCTGGGCTGATGGCCGGGCTGTCGTCGTCGCTGCTTGAGTTGGTGGCGGGGCCGTTGTCTGGGCCTGGGCCGTTGCTTGGGCCGGGGTCTCTAGGCCTGATAATACTCTTGGGGGCGGAATAGCCATCGTTGCTGCGGTTGCGGCGGTGGTTGAACTGCTCCTTGCGTATAGAAGAATCTCTAAACCCCCTCCTTCTAGCGCCAATTGTTGATCCCGGGGATCACTAAGTGTGTTTAAAGAATGATTAGGAGATGGGAGGTGAGATTTTCGTTAATAGAGCAATTTAACCACATTTAAGACAGGTCGGGAGAAATATGAGTAGGCCGGGGGCCGTGTTTCGTTTTATTGATGAGAGAAGTAAACGCTTTAGAATTACGAACTGGTTCCGAAGGACGTCCAGTTCGGCGTTCTAAAGTGTTGTCTTGTTACAAAGAGAAAGAGGTCGGGTAACTTGTGGTCGGTGAGACAGTAAAAATCAGAGTCCCCCTCATTAATGACATATGAGGGGTATATATAGTCGGGGTCGGCTTCCTGCTCCCCGGGATCTCGGGCCACGTGTCGTCTGCGGCCTCTTTCGCGGGTACGGTGGCCTAGGAGGCGTGTCCCGGCTTTCGAGGAGAGAGGTCATGATGAGCTCGGCGTGGCGTGTTGCAGAGCAGTGCACTGTTTTACCAACTCTGCTCCACCTGCTCCTTCCTGCCCTTGTCAGCTCTGTAGGGTTGGTGGGATGTCGGATCGAAGGCACATCCCTACGCGGGTAGGGTACTGCCTTACCAACTCCCACGCGCCTATTCTTCCGACACTCCCTGCTCTGGCGGGGCATCAGCGCGGGCCCGGGGTGCGTCGCTTTCAGGTCGGCTACCGAGCTGAAGAGTGGTCTTGCAGGTCGGTGATATTAAGTCCGGTGACCGTACCGAAGAACGGCCTTTCCTAAGATGGACCTAACTAATTGGGGGTGCTAGGCCCACCTCCAACACAATTGGCTAATCATTGTAACATCTCATCCTGCTTATATACTTGATTAGATCTTTAAAAGTTTCCGATGTGGGATTACTTTAATTTTTAGCCGACATTGTTGTCCTACGATATACCTTAAAGCTCAAGTAGCTTAATTTTCGTTTGGTCTCGTAGGCTTTTTTGGGCCGAAACAAAAACTTGAGATTTTTATCGTACATTTTTATGTTAATAGTTGACTTTTTTATAATTTTTAGTAATCGACTTAAACCCTAGATTTTAGATTAAAATTGAGAAACTCAACACTAAGTAAACGATATTGATATTGTTCACGATGCGTTAAGGATGGATCGCGATATAGAATCGGCAGATTATGCCATTCATCATTTCCTAATTTATCTGGCTAATTAAAGGTTTCCTAATTGACTTAAACGCCATTCATTTATTATCTGTACCGTGCAAGCTTTCTCTATTTGAACCACTGACACAAGAATTTACAGTCCTTTGCTCTAACCAGATATTGAATGGATCATTCGGGGTGGTCGATGGAGAGATCGGCTAAAGAGTTCCCCAAACAGT
The DNA here is from genome assembly GCA_030161315.1 of Eutrema japonicum. Lineage (NCBI taxonomy): Eukaryota > Viridiplantae > Streptophyta > Magnoliopsida > Brassicales > Brassicaceae > Eutrema > Eutrema japonicum. The sequence goes on from BSQW01000014.1 coordinate 15,937,913, forward strand.
CAATGTTTTTCGTCCCAAACCGGGAATTGGATCATAAACCATAAAAAGAGAGGTAAATTTCCTTTATTCAAATTAAAAAGAAACAAATAAAGACTGAGAACATGAACCATAAAAAGAGGGGTAAATTTCATTTATTCAACGATTCATCATAGGAGCATAAAGAAATAAGTATTTATCCTTTATTAACTATTAAAACACTTTTTTCACTTATTTGCCTTCTCCTTGGCATGGAGATTGTCAAAATAAGCCTTAGTGTTGGCCTCAAAAGCATCTCTAGGGATATTAGCAGAACCACCAGAACCGGGCGCAACCATATTGCCTGAACCAGAAGCACTTGCACTGCTTGAACCGGTGCTCTTTGCCACAGAGCCAGCTTTGGCGCTAACATCTTTCTTGTCCATTTTCTCTTTTATCTCGTGAAATGTGAGTTTGGTTAGTGTTAGAGTAGAATGAGATTTTTGGTTTTGTAGTAATAACAAGTATAATCGAGAGGTGGGAGAATTTATAGATGGGATTTGTTCAAAATAGTCAAACTAACACTTCCCAAGATTATCACCACTTTGGTATAAAAACCATATCGTGAAAATTGAAAAGGGGTAAGAGACTGCCTTGGAAAGCTACAAGGGAAATTAAACGTTTTCGTAAATTGTATTTCAAATTTCAGCATATATTTCTTCATTTTTCGTCTCCCAATTGTCATGCGAGAAACTCATAGTCCTACACCATCGACCTTCAACTGTCCATAACCATAATCATTATGACAATTAATTTATTTTTCAGCGAAGACATATATAAGTATAAAACGAAACCAAAGTAAAATTAAACCATATTGAACGGAAACAAGGAATTCTCGATCGCCGACATATCTTAGAATTTGGATAATCCCTAAAGTCGTCGACATCGGTGGTTTTAAACTAAAGAAGGAGCTTTGCGGCTCACCTACCAAATCCGTCATCCAGTGGCGGAGCCAGGAAAAATATTTACCTAGGTCATAATAATTTATTGATCTAAAAATAATTGTATAAACTTCATGGAAAAGAATAAAAATATATCATTAATATATATCTCAAAGATGTATTCTACGTTCACTCATATCTTGAAATCGTTTTATCACAGTTTCATTTGTCACTGTCTCAAGCACCTATTTTTCAATAAAACAAAATAGACAATCGCTTGAAAATTTATCACCAATACTATTGCGCGAGGCCGTCTTTACAATATTCATTGCAGATAAACACATTTCGACGATTGCGGTCGCAACAGGAAGAATCAAACATACCTTCAAAAGACGATAAACCAAAGGATGAGAAAGATGTTTATTTTTCTCCACCAATACACGAGCAAGATCACCAAGACCTTCTAGATTAGTAAACCTTTCATCATTTTGCACATTATCAAGGTAGATGTCAAGTTGATGATCAATAGATCTCCGCTCCACAGAACTAAAATCATTTGGATAAAGCTCAGCCAATCTCACCAACTTTGACTTGTCACACTGACGAAAAGAATCTGCCAGACTTAAGGATATCATACAAACAAGTAGTTCTGAATTTACCTCGTCAAATCGATCATTAAACTCTTGAAGTTGCATATCTAAGACGATGTAGAAACAATCCACCTTATAATGATGCAAGTTGGTTATGTCGGTCTTTTTCCTTGGCCTTCTTGAATCAGCAAACTCTTCCTCCAGATTAGGCACTTCAGTTTTATTTTTCTCACTAAAAGAATAAACTTTAGCCACAAAATCATCCCATCCATCAGCTCTAAGCTTATGCAAGTGTCGTTTAGTAGATTCCACAAATGAAATAGCATTCAAGATCTCTTGGTCTCTTTTCTGTAGAGCCTTTGATAAGTTATTAGTGAGTCCCATAACAACAAGCATCATCTGTAGATAGAAAACAAAATCAAAGGTGTGAAAATATTTGAGGAGGCCATATGCTTATTGTCTTTTGGTGCTGTCTATGCCTTCATTCTAGATATGTTCAAGAACTTCAATAATACACGGAAACATCTCAATAAGACGCAATAACGTCTTATAATGTGAACCCCAACGAGTATTTCCAGGTTTTTTAAGTGAAAGATCTTGATTCAGCCCGGTTCAAGTCTTTATTTCACAATTCTTGATCCCGTCATCCACTCTTTTTCGATTACTGTCAGTGAGCATAACTTTTCTCTTACAAGAAGCTCCAACCACATTCAACAAAACATGAATCATGTCAAAAAATTCTCCTACTTCAAAATATTTTTTTGCAACTGCCACAACAACCAACTGAAGTTGATGAGCAAAGCAATGAACATAATAAGCAGATCTACTTTCTTTCAAAATCAATGATCGCAATCTATTTAATTCCCCTTTCATATTGCTAGCTCCATCATAACCTTGTCCTCTCACCCTTTTCAAACTCAATCCATTTTTGGCAAACATATAATCAATAGCATGCTTCAGAGTTAAAGAATATGTCTCTTTCACATGACTAATGCCAACAAATCTTTCTTTTACAAACCCAAATTTATCAACGAAGCGATAAATCACAACCATTTGCTATTTATCCGAAACATCTTCAGATTCATCTACCAACAAGCCAAATACATCATTATCAATTTATTGGATAACAGATTTAGTTACTTCTTCAGCAAAGCAATGCGCAATGTCTTTTTGGATCGGAGGAGATGTCATCTGATTATTTTTAGGAGCATCATTCAACACAACTTTTCTTACAGCCTCATTCCGACTAGCCATATATTTTAGAAGCTCTAAGAAATTACCTTTGTTTGTTGAGTCTTCTTTCTCATCATGAGCACGAAAAGATAAGCCTTGGTGTAACAAGTGTCTAGAAACATCAATCGAAGCACTCAAACGGATCCGATACTCATTTTCTTACAATAACGGTTTGCTTATGTAAAGCATGTTTGATAGACTGACCTTGTCTCATCAAATCTTCACATTTATTTTTGGCATTGCTATGAAAACTAGTATGATCACCCACGTGTTTACTGAAGCTATCAGCCTTGTTCCAGCTGGAAAACTCCGTCGATACAAAAGCATCACTCCCACCTTGTTTTCCAACTTGAACTCTGAACAAGTAACAATATAAGCAAAAAGCTTTTTCTTCTTCCACGCTATACTCTAACCAATCATGATACTGATCAAACCAGCGTGGATTAAAGCGCTGCAATACATTTTCTATTAACTTTTGTTTAAAAGTATGGCTACAAGGTTGACAAGGTCCTCTAGTCAAGTATTTGCGTCGTACCTCATCTCTTTGATTAGGATGATAATCTTGAATGTTTTTTCGCTTTGCTGGATCACATGGTAAATCATCCAAATCGATATTAGATGGTGGAGATTTTCTTTTCAAAAACCGTTCTATTGCTTTTGATGCTGCGACCTACATATATACACCAAAACAAAAATACGTATCATAATAAAAAAAATCTAAAGAATTAATACAGTAGTTACATCAAACTAATAACTTAATCCTAGTTTAATATTCAAAATTAAAAACTCGTTTGCTGATATAAGATGTATTGATGGTATCTATAATTTTATATTGCTTAAAATAAACAATCAAGACACATCTTAAGAGATTTTCAATTACAGGAAAACATACGCTCTATCGATCGATCATATGAAACTTATGCTCTATCGATCGATCCAATTACAGGAAAAAAAGAAATTACAACTTACAAAAAGGTTGAAGTTAGGGATTTGGAGAAAGAGAGAAGAAGATGTAGTGACTTGTGAATTTGAGATGTCACATATTTTTTTTTTTTAACTAATAAAGATAATTAGGTTTAACTAATTAATGAGCTTTTCTATTTTGAAATTATTTATGATGGTTATTGGGCTAACATTCTCTAATATACTTATTGGACTATAGTTAATTTTAAATTCTACATGGGTCAAATGTTGTTTTATGTATGGGTCAATTATTATTTTTAATTAAAGTTCAATTATTTTTTCAAATTTCACCTGGGTCAACTGACCCCCATGGTCCTTCAATGCCTCAGCCACTGTCGTCATCTAGTAGTCGAGGAACCAACCCAACCGCAAAATTCTAAACCCGGCGAGCTACCTGATCCCCGTTAGTGCAATAATTGATCTTTTAAAACACCAAAAAGTAGCACCGGCTCAATATTTTTAAGGGTCCTGGGATAAAATGTTTTTTTGGGTTCCTGGGTTAGAAAAAAAAAAATTTGGACACCATTGGGCAATAAAAAAAAATTTCAGGGTCCATGTGCAATAAAATTTTTGAACCAAAAAAAAAAAAGTGCGGGCCCTGGGGCGGTCGCACTGCTGGCCCCCTTAGTTAAGCTGGGGCTGCCAAAAAATTATATATTTGGTAAAAATAAAAAAGACTAGAAATATAACGCTCCACCCGTCGAACGAGAGGGTGGGCTAATGGGCCGAGAGAGAGCATTGGGGTTTACGGACGTTGGTGGTTGAAGCGTTACAAGTGGTATCGAAACCGAATCCAGACGAATGTAGAGTCATGTGGGCTCACACTGTCAGGGGTCAAGGTCTTGGCACGCATAGGACGATGCGTTCTTTGAGTTGGTGATTCTAATACCCCGATTAATGGATTATGGTTGTCCATGAAGAGAGCATACTTGATTAGACTATTTATCTTATCAGAGTGCATTTATCTTTACCGTTACTCATCCCGACAGAACTCCAAAGTTTTAAACAAACATATTATATTTTCCAGAAAAAATGGGTTATGTTATTCAGAATATTTTTTTTCTTTTTATAAATATTTTAAAGATATTCATATTCAAACTATTTTAAATTAATTAAACTAGTGTAATGAATTCTCAATAGTTGGTAATTTGTGGAATATTAATTGGGAAAATCGCATAAAAACCTTTAAAGTGGTACATATTGATACTTTAAATACTTTTAAAATATTTCACTAGCATTTTAAACCCTCAACTTAGAATTTTTAACAAAAAAAACTCTCAGAATGGATACCGAGTACGCGCTGTCTAATTTTTTAACGGAATAATAAACTCCGTTAACAACAAAACTAAAACCGTTATTTTAAAAAAAAATTATTTTAGTTATTATTACAATTAAAAATATAAAAGAATGCAAAAAATGAAAAAACAAAAAACAAAAAGATCCTCCTCTCTGCCGAGCTCTGCCTCATCCTCTCTCTTCTGCTCCATCGATTACCATCTTCCTCTTCATCCTTAAGCTCTCTTCTTCATACCATCTCGCCTCTCTCTTCGTCTTCTTCTCTAATCTTCTTCTTAATAATAACTAAAATAATTGATTTTGTAAACGGTTTTAATTTTTCCGTTAACGGAGTTTACTAATCCGTTAAAAAAATTGACGGCGCGTACTCGTGATTTATGTGGTTTTCACACAGTCAGTTAATAACTAAAGTGTACACTACTGCAATCATAACTGTATATCGATGTAGTACTTTAGGATCGAATCCACAGAGACCAAGTGTAACGCTACGAGAATGCAGAAGGAAAGTAAATCTAAGACGAATGATGTTTGCTTGTTGGTTGTAACTTCTAAAACTAAGAATGATGAATGAAACGATATAAATTCAATAAAAGAAAGCGCTAGGCCTTTAGGTAATTCGCAGGAAATCCAGATTCACTAAACAGATTATCGATTAGGGAGATAATTAAGACACGTTCTTGAACTCAAACATGAATGTCTAGCTAGCCCACTGTCGTGGTACTAACTACTATGCCTATCAACCTAAGAATCTAAACTGTCGTTTGACCTTAAAGTTCTAGGCAAGTATTAAAGTTCAGGTTTGATTAGTTCACAAATCGCCTTAGCATCAGCTTTCGTTGGCTAATGACGATTTGCTCATCTATGTTCTATCAGGAAATCTAAAGCACTTTTGATGAATAGATTAATCCTAAAATCATAAACTAGGTGATCAATCTAGTCTAAGCCTTAATTCCAACAATAGATGAAGAACTCTATGTAATTCCCTAATCTAACAGATATGTTTCAGTGATTCATGGAGAATCCCTTGAAACCCTAAAAACCTAACAGGAAGATTACTCAGACATAATTGCAGAGAAAGCACAAAGAGATGAAGAAAAAATCATAATCCAATATAAATAATAAATTAGGGTACAAAAATCTTCTCAAAAGCCTGTAGAGTCAGAGATTCGTATCCCCAGAGAAAGAGATGTAAAAGTCTGTACAAAAATAAAGCGTAGCCTAAACAATGGCTGAAAAATAGAACAAATAACCCTAAAACACGTTTTTCATAAATCATGGGCGAAACCGGTTCAGAATAAGTGAAAACCGAAATTTTCTTTTATTTTTCGCATCACTAAACCGGTCGGTTTATGTTGGACCGTCTTCACGAAAACTGGCGTAACGTTTGATCGCACCGTTGGAATGACCTCAAACCACTTCCAAATAAAAGCTGATCCTCTATCTTGTATCAAAATTTGAGCTCGATCCATCGGTGGTAAGTCCTTCAACGAATGCCAAACTTCTGACGGCTCTGTATGATTCTGCATCTTCATATGCTCATTTTCACCCAAAACGGCTTCTTTTCTCACAAAGTCACCTAAAACCTGAAAAGACTCGATAAAGGACTAAAAGACTATAAAAAGACACATTGACTTGATAAAAGACACAAAAACAAATGTTAGAAACCGGTAAAAATACGGTTTATCAACTCCCCTAGAGTTAGTCTTTTGCTTGCCCTCAAGCAAACAAAAGACCAAGAACAAGGAAGACGTTTGAAAACACGGAGACTCACATTTTCTTTATAACACTGCAATGACCATCCAACTTAGTAATCCACATGTTGTCAAAACTAACTCCAGATCAAACCACCATGTACTTCTCCGCGGGCATTGTAGCTTTCCCAGATTCACCGCATTATCTCACAGAATAACTCAAAGGCCATCATTGTTGGGTCTCACCGAAAGATCATAGTGCCAAAGACCTTCTAGACTCTTTCCCTTCCCATATCATGACAAAGCAACTACACAACTTTGGTACTTTTTCTCTCCCCCAGACTTATTCTTTTCTCATTCTCTTTTCACAGGGTTAATGGCTGATGGAACGCGAGTATTGATAGTTTTTGCCACCGAATCCCCGGTTCATTTTAGTGCCACCCTTTTATTCTAAGGTGTTGGCAAATAGTGGTATCATTGGAATTTTTCCTCAACCTCGCTTCCAACCTTAGTGTGATCATCTCTTTCGAAGTAAAATATTGTGATCAATGGAAATTTTCCTAACCCTTTACTCAAAAGAAAATCATTTCATCTTTTCTGCATTTACGTTAAACGAGGGAGAATATTACCATACCTTCAAACAGGGTGTCTTTGTCAGATACGAAAGAGGAGTCAAGCCCTATAAACCTAACAGGAAGATTACTCAGACATAATTGCAGAGAAAGCACAAAGAGATGAAGAAGAAATCATAATCCAATATAAATAATAAATTAGGGTTCAGAAATCTTCTCAAAAGCCTGTAGAGTTAGAGATTCGGCTCCCCAGAGAAAGAGATGTAAAAGTCTGTACAAAAATAAAGCTTAGCCTAAACAATGGCTGAAAAATAGAATAAATAACCCTAAAACACGTTTTTCCTAAATCATGGGCGAAACCTGTTCAGAATAAGTGAAAACCGAAATTTTCTTTTATTTTTCGCATCACTAAACCGGTCGGTTTATGTTGGACCGTCTTCACGAAAACTGGCGTAACGTTTGATCGCACCGTTGGAATGTCCTCAAACAACTTACAAATAAAAGCTGATCCATTTCTCTATCTTGTATCAAACTTTGAGCTCGATCCATCGGTGGTAAGTCCTTCAACGAATGCCAAACTTCTGACGGCTCTGTATGATTCTGCATCTTCATATGCTCATTTTCACCCAAAACGGCTCATTTTCTCACAAAGTCACCTAAAACCTGAAAAGACTCGATACAGGACTAAAAGACTCTAAAAAGACACATTGACTTGCTAAAAGACACAAAAAATGTTAGAAACCGGTAAAAATACGGTTTATCAACTCGGGATCCATTCTGAGGGTCTTTCTGTTAAAAGTTCTAAGTTGAAGGTTTAAAGTGCAAATAAAATATTTTGGAGGTTTAAAGTGTTAGTATGTGCTACTTTGAAGGTTTTTTATGCGATTTTCCCAATATTAATTAGTATAATCTCTATACTATTATTTAAAAAGTCATTAAGGAAAATGAATTTTATTTTGTAAGTTATTACATATTATGTCATTACAAATAACAAACAATAATTAAAAAAAATATATATAATTTTTTTAAAACATTATTGAAAAGAATATAGAAATTATTTATTGCCATTAAATAGATTATTTATTATTTAATTTTTTAATTATTTTTAATATATATATATATATATATATAGGAGAATATCCTCTCTTCTCATGATGCCACATCATTTTCTCATACTCTAAAATTGTGACACATCATCAACTCATTTGTTAATTTTAAATTGCTAATATGATTTATTATATTTTGTATTATTATATTTTAATTCTCATGGTAATTATCATTTATTGATTTTAACAAGAATTTGAAAATATATCTTTATAAATGATAGCTTATATGTGTATATTGATGCATTTCTTCATTATTATTAAAAATAGCGTACTTTATTTAAATGATTAGGTAGATATGGATAGTAAACCATAAAATTCTAGGATAATTGGATTTGGATCCGGTTTTACCAATTCCAAGAAAGAAATTCTCGGATCCGAGTTCGTTAATATCCACGAATATCCAAATCCGTTTCAAAACAGTTAAAATTTTAAAATATAAGAAAAATATATAAATTTTAAAAATATTAAATTATAAAAGTAAATGTATGTTAAATGGTAAGTAATACTCGCGGGAGCTTCCAGAAGCTAGAATGACAACTCTGATTTTTTAATGGGTATGCAAGAATGCATATATATTATGCGAAGCAAATTGTGGTATCCTAAAATGTTAATATAATCAACCTAATCTTCGAAACAGAGAATGGGTGAAGTCTTCCTACAAATATACAACAAAGCTCAAGTTGGAGAGGTGACATTGAGAATGGCTAAGAGAGAGAGAGAGAGAGAGAGAGAGAGAGAGAGAGAGAGAGAGAGAGAGAGAGAGAGAGAGAGAGAGAGAGAGAGAGAGATCACTTCGATACCGTTTTGCAAATTCTCATATGTAACGCCATTCATCTTCGTGAGGACATATATATTACTTATTCTTTCGGTAATATCACATTACCAACAACATCAGTCTTTGATAGCTGTTTTGATATGATCATAGTCGGATCTAGTCCAAAGTCAGAATAATAATTCATTTTGCTAAATTTTTTAACCGATATGATTTTGAAAGTAGAAGAATACTTGTAAAATTCTCCATCTTCTTAGATACATTTATATATAAGAGGATTACCTAAAAAGAAAGAAAAAAATACAAAAAACAAAAATTTAAAGAGCTAGAAGTAACTAGGGCTGGGCAAATTATCCGGATCCGAAAATCTGAACCGGTACCAAAACGAAAATACCTGAACCGAACCCGATCCGAATTTTTAAAATACCCGATCGGATCCTAAATTCCTATACCCGAAGATCCGAACCCGAACCGGTATTGAACCGAGAACCGAATGGGTACCCGAAATACTCGAAGTGTAATTATATACCCAAATATATTAATTATATTTAGACTTGATATAACCCAAATACCCAAAATTACAACTATAAACCCGAATATATTAATTATTTTTTGGGTATTTCGGGTATTTTAGGTATATTTTCGATATTATGGGTATATAAAATATATCTATTTTGTTTTTTTCTGAAATTTTTGGGTATTTTGGATACTTTTGGTTTGAAGGTATATTGGTTTTATTGAAATGAATATTCATGTTTTTGTGTTTTGTCTCGGATTTCGGGTTATTCGGGTATTGTGGATATTTTTGGATCCGTGTCGCCGTCGAGTGTGGTGTGTGTCTCCTTCACCACCGCCTCCTTTCTTCGTCTTCGAGCCAACGCCGTGCATCAGGTAGGACGCCACCATCATCGGAGAGCCACCGCAGCACCGTCGAGTTGAGTAATCGAGATCCAAGGTGGTTTGTAGTGTTGCTTGCGGCTCAAGCAATCGATGTAGCCTCTTCATTCGAGTTCGCCGTTGACACCAGCCACTCCGATCTGCTCCGCCAGCCTCGCCTCAGCATCACTGTCGCTTAACCGTTGTCCGTTTGCCGATCCGAGCAACCACCGATGTTAGTCGTCCTCGCCGTACGTATCCGCCTCTTCTCCACGTTGTGCATCACTTCTTCACCGTCAAGTCATCGTGCATTGCCTCCTTGGGTCTCAGTCCGATCTCGATATCTAAGGTGAGGGTTCGAGGACACTTTCCCGTTTACGTTTTATGGTTATGTTGTGTGTTTCGTTTATGACTAAAGCGGTTATTATATATAAATATATAAGTATGTAGATACGTACGTGATACGTATGTGTATGTGTGATTATATTCTATGGATTGTTTGTGATGAATGTTTGAGTATTTCTGGGTGTGTAACGACTTAGATATATATAAATATATAGGTAAATGGAGAATTGTGTACTCGACTATAATTAAATATTCGGGCTATATTATTAGAGAGGGATTGTTACATTATTGTGTTGGTTGATGAACGGCGAGTACATCTAAATGAACCTTAATAAATAAATTGAGATTTATCAACGGAATACGGTTGTATGTTGTGTGATGTTTTATGGTATATTATAAGTATGGCTTAGAGCCGGAAACTGTGATAGGACCTGCAAGGAAGGTGGCTCCCATGGCGACAGTCGTTGAGACCCGTCCGACTAGCATGGCAAAGCACTTCCTTGTAGTTGTGTCGTGGCTCCCATGGCTTCAGTGCGTTGAGACCCGTCCGGCTGAGCATGGCAAAGCGCTTCATAGTTTTTGTGTAGGAAGGCGGCTCCCATGGCGACAGTCGTTGAGACCCGTCCGACTAGCATGGCAAAGCGCTTCCTTGTAGTTGTGTGGTGGCTCCCATGGCTTCAGTGCGTTGAGACCCGTCCGGCTGAGCATGGCAAAGCGCCTCATTGTTGTTGTGTAGGAAGGTGGCTCCCATGGCGACAGTCGTTGAGACCCGTCCAACTAGCATGGCAAAGCGCTTCCTTGTAGGTGTGTTTAGGACTCTCATTGGTTGTTATGTGCTAGTCGTATCTAGTCTGCGTGCGCATCGTTTTGGTTATAGATTGGGCATGCGTCATAAGTATAGGCGTAACAGTAAGTTGTGGGCCCTTTGGGCTCATTCTCACTGAATAATCAAATTACTCACTTCCTCCCAGTTTCCCCTTTTTGTTTTGCAGATTAACCAGATAAAAGCTGGATTTATTTCGTATTGGTAATGGTTTTGGGTGTCCTGGGATCCTACCAAAGGAGAAGACACGCTGCTTTGGTCGCGCGGCCTTGGCAGGTGTCCAGATACGCCGCAGTTCCCAGTGTTGCTGGAGCCGGGTTATCTCAATTGGTATCAGAGCCTCTGCTGTTGAAGGGCGCAAAAAAAATCAATTGACTTTGGGTCTCAGTTGACATCTCGTTCAAGAACCATATATTCCCATTGAAAAATTGGATGTACCCTATTGGCCTGGGTCAAGGGTTTATGATTTCACAAGATTCTAACTCTCCAAAGCCAATTTTTATAAGGCTTTTTTGGGCCGAAACAAACCCCCTGAAACCTTAATTTTCTCGTAGATTGAGAAACTCAACGCCCTAGGTAAGCGATATACATTTTAAGCCCAAGGTAAACGATAAACATACCCAAAAAAAAAGATATACATTTTAAGCAAGTCCAGAGACCTAATAACTACTCTAGGGTCAAGAAGCAGCAATTTTGAACAAAGATAAAATTACCGCAAAAATGTTTTGAAAAGGGAAAAGGAGCAAATCGGGTAATGAAGAAGAGTTGGTGTTTCATACTTTCATTGTAGTGGAGATGAAGATGATGAACTTCTAGAGAGAAGTTAGAGTATCAAGAACAAGAGAGAGTGTGTCGACAATGATAGAAGAGAGAATATGAAATTGGTTTTGTTCAAAACCCAACTAAGCATGGTGATAATTTTTTCCTTGATATGATTGTGGTAAAAGATATTGTTTGAAATTGGAGTATATGAGTTATAAAGACAATCAACTTGATAGGATTGTGGTGAAAGAAACATAGGATAATTAATGATGAATTCCTTATAAGCATGGTGATTGTCTTTTCTTCTTCTCTGTGAAAATTAAAGGACAAAAAACCAATTGGCTTTGGGGTCCCAGTACAACCTCTTATTAAAGAATATTTCCATTTGAAAATTTAAGATTAAAGAAGTAATTATGGGAGAGGAAACTGGGGTGATGAGAGTGTAGTAAAAAAACCGCGATGAAAGTAGCGAAACACAAGAAGAACATTTGGATGGAATTAAGTATCTCATATCGTGTCTCACATATTAAGATATCAGCTAGGAGCTTCTTACATTCACGAAGCGTACTCGCAGATGTCAAGTTATCTTTCGTTGAATGTTGCTGGTGAGTAACTGTATAAATCTTTTGACGAAGGAAATCGCAATTAGGCCTAGCATTTTAGAGCGAGAGAGATGGTTTATGATGTTAAAACTCATATGGTGATAATTAGAGTTTTGGGTGACCTTAAATACGAAGGCAGCATGGAGCTGTGGCTCGGTGCAAGACAACAGCCATCTTTTAAATGTTTTCTCAAACAATCGAACTAGCACTTGTTGTAAAAACGTTTTTTTTTTTGCCATTGAATAAATTTTACTTTCGTTCAAAAAAAAAGAAGATAATGTCTTGTACAGATTTGGATTGCTTTAACCAACAATGATTTCATATTGCTAAGAAGTCAAATTATTGCAAAGTTGGTTGCTTTGATCTCAATCTCAGTTTCTTGGAGGAATTTAATCTTTACATTCACACTGTATATTTTCGAAAAGTTCCGCCATTTTACGAGATCATAACTTGTAATCGCTCAATCTTTTGACTGGGAAGTTGAAGAGATATATAATGCGATGTATCTTGAAGAATTTGGCTTAATAATGCAATGTAGAAGCAGAATCAAGCCTACAAAATTTTCTAGTTCGATGAAATGTCTATGGAGCCGATTTTACCATATTGTTGTTACTAGAAAGATCGATGTCGAAAATATCTAATTAAGATAACTACTATTAGAGTTATAGAATGGATTACTACCTATGCCAATTTCACGTATAAATGGAAATTTTATGGATAAAACTTTACAATTGTAGCCGATATCTTATTATGAGTCATTCCGACAACTTCCGGAATGTAAGTCGCATAGACACCCGCCGTTGATTACGGCGACTATTCCGACTATCGCTGTTTTTTTTCAGCGTCACCGGCAACACTGGAAACACCCGTGAAAGTAGCCGCAGCATCACCTTTTTTTTTATTCTCCACTGTTTCATTTGCCGTCGTTTACGTTTAATTTTTGATTGCAGGTCTATTCGTTTGCCTGCCGCAAGAGGTCGCGGTTGCGACCAAACGGTGTTCGTTTGCCAAACGCAACCTCTTGCGGCCAAACGTTGCGTCCAATCATTGCGATATGCGTCCAAAATTTATGGTCACTGATGAAATGACTATCTCCCTGAGAAAAACATTTATGCAATAGATGTTATGCCTCCTCGAGACACTAAGTTTCATGAAATCCATTGGTTTGGTGAGATAGCCAATTACCTAGCTGTAGAGGTGAAGCCATAAGGTTTTACATGGTAAAAAAAGAAGAAGTTTATGCGCGACATCAGACATTACTTCTGGGATGAGCCGTACTGGTATAAGCATTGTTCTGATGGCATTTTTAGGCGATGTGTCTCAGAGGAAGAAATCGCAGGTATTCTTTTCCATTGCCATGAGTCAAACTACGCATTACATTTTGTTATCTTCAAGACTGTGTCTAAGGTGTTACATGCTGGTTTCTGGTGGCCAAACATGTTTCAAGATGCTCGTGGTTTTGTTTCTAAATGTGATGCCTGTCAAAGGCAATGAAACATTAATAAGAGAAATGAGATGCCTCAGAAATTCATACTGGAGGTTGAGTTGTTTAACTGTTGGGGAATCGATTTAATGGGTCCGTTTCCATCTTTTTATGGGAATAAGTACATCTTTGTTGTTGTGAACTACGTGTCAAAGTGGGTCAAAGCATTAATGCCCAGTCCTACGAATGAATCCAAGGTGGTTCTCAAGATATTCAAAACTGTGATTTTCCCAAGATGTTCCAGTTGCGATCAGCGTTGCGAATGGAACTATTGTAACAGTCGTATAGACCAGTCGCGCGGCTGCCAAACAAATAACAAGCAGCCGCGTCTAGTCACAACCGCAGCCACCAACGTCAGACAAACGAACATACCTTGCATCTCGCTGTCGGAACGACACATTGCCAAACAAGGCTAATTAAAAAAAAAAATCCCTTTTATAAGTCCAATAAAATTTCATTCTTGAACAAAAATCCATTGTTAGATTTAAAAATTTAGGTTAGTTTAGTGACTTTAGTCTTAATTTAGGTTAGTTTAGTGACAGAAAATAGACAAAGTCAACGGCTAAACAATTTCCTTTTTTACTTACCTGAGAAAACAATACAGACGAAGAACGAAGTTTCCTTTTTTCCATATCTGAGAAAACAATTTCCTTTTTTGTTTAGGTTTCGTTTTCCTTTTTTTTTACTCCAACGCTTTCTTTTTATATACGCTTTGATTAAACCACCAAAAGCCAGATTAATAGCTTAGCTTTTTCGTAGTCTCTATCAATTCGATTTTGTTGAAAACGTGTTGTTGGCAACGGAATTGATACAAGGTTACAACTGGAAATCAATTTCTAAGAGATCTATGCTCAAGGTTGATCTCCAAAAGGCATTTGACAGAGTAAACTGGGATTTTGTCATCAATACTTTGGTGGCCCTGGAATTTCCCGCGGTTTTCATCAACCTGATACAACAATGCTTGACTACCACAAGATTTTATGTCTCTATCAATGGTGAGCTTTGTGGCTATTTCAAGGGCACCAAAGGGCTGAGACAAGGAGATCCTCTGTCTCCCTACCTGTTTGTTCTGGTCATGGAAGTCTTTTCTCAGATGCTTCACTCAAAGTATATCTCTGGTTCTATTGGCTTCCACCCAAACGTTTCCAACCCACAGGTTTCACACTTAGCTTTTGCCGATGACATCATGGTCTTTTTTGATGGTGAAAAGCAATCCCTGGAAAATATAGCTGCAACTTTTAAAGCATTCTCCCAATGGTCTGGGTTATCAATGAATAGAAGCGAAACTGATCTCTTTATTGCGGGTCTGAACCAGCCTGAAACCAATGACATCTCTAGTCTCGGCTTCACTCTCGGTTCAATGCCTATCCGTTATCTGGGGCTTCCATTGATGCATAGAAAGCTCAGGATCAATGACTACATGCCTCTCTTGGATAAGTTAATCAACAGGTTCAACTCTTGGAGTTCTCGTGCCTTATCTTTTGCTGGACGAAAACAACTGCTATCCTCAGTTATATATGGAACTGTCAATTTTTGGATATCTGCTTTCACTTTGCCAAAAGCTTGCTTGAAGAAAATTGAATCTCTTTGCTCTAGATTTCTATGGGGTGGAGACATTAATAAGAAAGCTGTGGCTAAGGTTTCATGGCAGAAAGTTTGTTTGCCGAAAGAGGAGGGAGGCGTAGGTTTGAGAAACTTTCAGATTTGGAACAGGACACTTTGTCTGAAACTAATTTGGTTATTGTTTGCAAACGGAAATTCTCTTTGGGTACAGGGGATCAAAGCCATCAGGATTAAGGATAAATCTTTTTGGAGTCTAGATGAGAAGAAGCACTCATCTTGGACATTCAAATCTCTGCTCTCCTTGCGCACTCTAGCAGCTCGGTTTATGCGGTCTCATGATGGTAACGGTGAAATTACAAGTTTTTGGATGGACAACTAGACACCTCTTGGACCACTTATAAATCTGTTTGGAGCAGTTGGTCCATGAGAGCTAGCCATTCCTCCAAACGCAACTGTTTCATCGGCTTGCAACGCAAATGGTTGGAAACTGAGAGGAGCCAGATCCCCAGCTTCGGAGGCACTTCAAACTCACCTCACCACTATCGACCTCCCCTCTCTCTCGCAGGTGGAAGACTCTTACCTCTGGTTTGCTAATGATTTGGCTCTCTCCAACTTCTCAGCCAAGCACACTTGGGAGGTGCTTCGACCGCGTGCCCCTACTCAACCTTGGACTAAGCTTGTGTGGTTCAAAGGAGCTATACCACGACATGCTTTCTCAGTCTGGGTAGCTCAGCAAGACCGCCTTCCAACAAGAGCTCGTCTAGTGAGATGGGGTCTCCATGTTAGTTCCTCATGCTGCCTTTGTGATATCTACGAGGAGAATCGGGACCATCTTTTTCTAAGATATGAAGTAAGTGAACAATTGTGGGACTTGGTTCTCAAAAGGTTAGGCTACCACTCCTTCGGTTTCCACACTTGGACTGCCTTTAATTGCTGGCTATCGCTCAAAGACAACATCTCACCAAGGACCTTACGATATTTGGTGGCTCAGGCTACTATCTATACCATTTGGTCCGAGAGAAACAACAGGCTCTTCAACAACATCTCATCCCCTCCTCAAGCTATCTTCAAAGGGCTAGATCGTCTAGTCTGAGATGCAATTCTGGCCAAAAAAAAAGAAAGGCTTTTAGAGACCTAATGCAATCTTGGCTCTCTTAGGAGTAGTATTTTTCCCATCTGATGATGCTCATAATCTTTTTTAGGATTTGTCTTGTTTTTATTTTTTTTGCCAAGGCTTTTCCTATCTTGTTTAGCTATTTTGTAATATTATTACAAACCTTTTCATTTTAATGAAATTCAAATGCTTAGCAAAACAAAATTCGATTTTATTTCTCTACAATTTTCTTGTTAATTCGGTTCAGTATCATTTGTACGAAATGAAACATGGAGTCGCAGATCGAACTCACCAATCGCTACCTCGTTCCTCAGACATTTAACTCCTTGGGATCACCACCGTCTACTGATGCAGTCATCATCATCATCGACGACGAATAGGATGAAACCCTAGATCCGAAGAATAACAAGAGAGACAACCTCGATTCTCCGACATTTAACTCCTTGGGCTTGTTGGCGTAAACTTGAAGTTAACTTAAAGAGATAAGGATCAAGAGTATATTTAGGAGTTATCTAAATATACATATCTATTTAGGAGTTATCTAAATACATGTAATTACCTAATAAGATTAGGAATTGTCTAGATCTCTATATAAGGAGATGCCAAGTTGTGGCATAACTTAATAAGTTTAAGAAAGATTGAGAGCTTTAGTTTTTGAGTCAGTTTTGTAAAGCTAATAAGAGAGTTATTCTTATTGATATTAGTGCTTAAACACAATAATTGGTATAAGAGCTTTGAGAGGTCGTAAAAGATCATAAGTTTTGATAATGGGGGATATTACTGAGATATCATCGGAGAAGACAAAGGAAGGAGGAGGACCTTCTTCGATCAAGTGCCCTATGCTGAATACAACTAATTATACAGTATGCGCTATAAGAATGAAGGTTTTACTCAAGGTACATAAGGTTTGGGGAGTCGTAGAGAATGAATCAAATGACGAGGAGAAGAACGACATGGCCACAGCCTTACTTTTCCAATTGATACCCGAAACACTTATATTGCAGGTTGGGAAGCTAGAGACGGCAAAGAAAGTATGGGAGGCCATCTCTTTGAGACATGTGGTAGCAGACAGGGTCAAAGAAGCTAGGTTACAAACCCTAATGGCGGAATTTGAGCGGCTTAAGATGAAAGACACCGAAACAATCGATGACTTTGTTGGCAAATTATCTGAAATCTCATCAAAATCGGCTGCCCTAGGAGAGAACATCGTAGAAAAAAAACTGGTTAAGAAGTTCCTCCAGAGTCTTCCTCGAAAAAAATATATACACATAGTGGCTTCTCTTGAACAAGTTTTAGATCTTAAAACCACAAGCTTCGAAGACATCATAGGACGTCTAAAAGCCTATGAAGAACGCATCTCCGAAGAAGAAGAAACTCAAGAAGACCAAAGCAAACTTATGTACGCAAATATGGAGGCTCAACCATCTCAGTCAAACCGCGACTTTAGTGGAGAAAATAGAGGCAGAGGTAGCGGAGGACGGTTCTATGGCAGGGGAAGAGGTCGCAGACGATTTAACGGTGAAAGGGACTTGTCAAAGATAGTATGCTACCGGTGTGACAAAAACGGTCACTTTGCATCCAATTATCCCGACATATTACTTAAGCTCCAAGAGACATATGAGAACAAAGATGAAGATACACAAGAGGCTGACGACTTGATGATGCACGAGGTGGTGTGTCTCAATGAAAATAATATGAAATCGAATGAAGTGGTGTATCTCAATGAAAGGAACATTAAACCAAAAGACTTTGAAGCATGTTCGGATGGAGATAATGTCTGGTACTTAGACAACGGGGCAAGTAATCACATGACCGGAAATCGTAATTACTTCAAAGCAATTGGCGAGTCTATCACAGGGAAGGTGAGATTTGGCGATGACTCTCGTATAGACATAAAGGGGAAAGGCTCAATTCTCTTTGTGAGCAAAAACGGAGAAAAAGGATCTTAGCCGATGTTACTTTATACCAGACTTAAGAAGCAACATCATTAGTCTTGGGAAAGCCAAGGAGTCAGGATGCGATGTTAGAATGAGAGAAGACTACCTTACATTGCATGATAAAGATGGTAACTTGATTACAAAAGCCAACAGGTCAAAGAATCGACTATACAAAGTATTCATGGAGATTGTTGATACGAAGTGTCTACAGCTTATGACATTAAGTGATTAAACAAAGTGGCATGCAAGGCTAGGGCATATTGGAGTAAATTCAATGAGATCAATGGTAAAGAAGGAGCTGGTCATCGGAATACCTAACATAAAGGTCGAAAAGGAAACGTGTGCATCGTGCTTACATGGAAAACAAACAAGACAAGTGTTCCCACAAGCAACTTCGTACCGTGCCGCACATATACTCGAACTCGTACATGGAGATCTCTGTGGACCCATCACACCTCCTATAGCTGCGAGAAAAGGTATATATTCGTGCTCATTGATGATCATTCCCGTTACATGTGGTCAATTCTGTTAAAGGAAAAGGGAGAAGCATTTGTTAAATTCAAGAAGTTTAAAGCGTTGGTTGAGGAAGAGACAGGAGCAGTCATCAAAACGTTTAGAACAGATAGGGGTGGTGAGTTTATGTCACAAGAATTTCAAACATTCTCCGAAATATCTGGGATAAAAAGACACTTAACTGCTCTATATTCCCCTCAACAAAATGGAGTAGTTGAAAGGCGAAACATGACCCTTTTGCAGATGACTAGGAGCATTCTGAAACATATGAACACACCGAATTACCTATGGGGAGAAGCAGTGAGACACGCTACTTACCTCATAAACAGAGTTGCAACAAGGGTTTTGGTTTCAAAAACTCCATACGAAGTCTTCAAACACAAGAAACCTAACGTTGAGCATTTACGTGTGTTTGGGTGTATTGGATACGCTAAAGCAGAGACCCCACATCTCAAGAAGTTAGATGACAGATCACGAACGTTGGTGCATCTCGGAACCGAACCAGGATCAAAAGCCTACAGATTATACTATCCAACAAGCCGAAAGATAATAGTAAGCAGGGACATGGTCTTTGATGAGAGCAAGAGTTGGAAGTGGAACAACTTAGGTAAAGAGACCAATGATGAACCAGGAATGTTTAAGCTTACTTTTGGTGAATTTGGAAATAATGGCATAAGAGAAGATGAGGATGGCGGAGAAATAGAAAGAAACGAAGAAGACAATGTTGACGATTAGGTCTCCATAGAAGATGATGAATTTCCAAACCCTGAAGGAGTAAATGTTGAAGAGCAAGATCAGACCCAACCAACGTTGAGAAGGTCAACAAGGCCGAGTATGAAACCTAGTTACTTGGATGATTACGTACAGTTGGCCGAGTTTGAGTGTGAACGCCTCCTATTAATGATAAATGAAGAACCGTGGGATTTTAATGAAGCAAAAGAAGAGAAAGTATGGAGAGATGCTTGTGAAGAAGAAATATCCTCAATAGTTAAGAACAAAACGTGGAACTTGGTTGATCTTCCGGCTGGAACTAAACCGATCGGGTTGAAATGGATCTTCAAGATCAAACGTAACTCTGATGGAAGCATAAACAAGTATAAAGCAAGAATTGTGGCAAAAGGTTATGTACAAAGATATGGCATAGACTTTGAAGAGGTATTTGTTCCGGTGGCACGCATCGAAAAAGTCAGGTTTATCATTGCTCTAGCAACTTCAAACGGTTGGGAAGTACATCACTTAGACGTAAAAACTGCATTCCTTCACGGCGACTTAATAAAGAGGTTGTCTATGTTACTCAACCGGAGGGATTTGTGACCAAAGGAAGTGAAAACAAAGTGTACAAATTGAATAAAGCACTTTATGGATTAAGACAAGCACCAAGGGCATGGAACGATAAGCTAAACAAAGTTCTTGGAGAATTGGAGTTTGTAAGATGCTCAAAAGAACCCTCCTTGTATCGTAAGTAGGAGAAGGAACATCTTCTCCTTGTGGCTGTTTACGTGGATGACCTTCTTGTTACAGGGTCAAGTCTCGGAATGATACTTGAGTTCAAAAGGGGAATGTCAACAAAATTCGAGATGAGTGATCTCGGAAAACTGACTTACTATCTCGGCATTGAGGTGTTTCAGCATGAAGGAGGGATCACGCTAAAACAAGAAAGATATGCGAGAAAGATTTTAGGAGAAACTGGAATGAAAGGTTGCAACGCAGTTCATATTCCAATGGACTCGGGCTTGAAGTTATCTAAAGCACAAGGAGAACGATGCATAGATGAGAAGGAGTACAGAAGAAATATTGGGTGTCTTCGGTACTTACTACATACACGACCATATCTTTCGTATTGTGTTGTAGTATTAAGTAGGTACATGCAAGAACCTAAAGAATCTCATGGAGCAGCTTTGAAGCAGATTTTAAGGTACTTACAAGGAACTCTTTCTCACGGCCTCGCATTTAAACGGGTAAACAAAACAGAGCTGATAGGGTATAGTGATAATAGCCATAACGTGGATGCGGATGATGGAAGGAGTACGACATGTCACATCTTTTACCTTGCTAATTGTCCGATTACTTGATGTTCTCAAAAGCAAGAAACTGTAGCACTATCCTCTTGTGAAGCCGAATTCATGGCGGCCACTGAAGCGGCTAAACAGGCAATTTGGCTTCAAGAACTCTTTGGAGAAGTCACCGGAAGGCCATGTGAGAAAGTAATAGTTCGAATTGATAACAAGTCTGCGATAGCTCTTACAAAGAATCCTGTGTTTCACGGACGAAGCAAGCATATACACACACGGTACCACTTCATACGAGAGTGTGTCGAGAATGAACAAGTGGAAGTTCAACATGTTCCTGGAAATGAACAGAAAGCTGATATCTTAACAAAAGCACTTGGAAGAATCAAGTTCAAGGAAATGAGAGATCTCATCGGAGTTCTAAATGTGTCGGAAGTTGACTTCAAGCTTAAGGGGAAGAATGTTGGCGTAAACTTGAAGAGATAAGGATCAAGAGTATATTTAGGAGTTATCTAAATATACATATATATTTAGGAGTTATCTAAATATATATAATTACCTAATAAGATTAGGAATTGTCTAGATCTCTATATAAGGAGATGCCAAGTTGTGGCATAACTTAATAAAAGTTTAAGAAAGATTGAGAGCTTTAGTTTTTGAGTCAGTTTTCTAAAGCTAATAAGAGAGTTATTCTTATTGATCTTGAGTGCTTAAACACAATAGGGCTCACTTCCCTCTACTGATGAAACCCTAGAGCCGAAGAAGAAACGGAGATTAGGGTCTTGGTGGGACGACGTTGAAGCCTTCAACGAACTAAGTTAAGTGGTCAAGGGGTTACACAAGGCGAAGGACGTCGATGATGCTGAATCAAGAGTGGATTTGTTCTTTTCTTCTTCTACTGATCTTCACGAGACGAAGAAGATGGACGATGAGAGATTATTATCATCAGGTCATCATCATGATAATTTCATTGATTTGAGCGAGGAGGACGAGTGTGTCGGTGAGACTACTAGTATCAGTAATAAGGGCAATGGACACGTGTCGCTTGAGGATTTGGGTGTTTCGGTGGAAGATCTCAAGAGTCTGCCATGGGAAGCGTTTGATTCGACCTGGGAGATTAGGTCAGAGACCATGGATCCATGGCTTGGCGGCTACGTCAAAGACATGAGTGATCTCCTCATCAATTCCCACGCTTAATTGCTTCTTTCTTCGTTTTGCCTTTAATCGCTGCTTAATTTGCTTATGTAAACCAACGTCAA
This sequence comes from Eutrema japonicum, assembly GCA_030161315.1. NCBI lineage: Eukaryota > Viridiplantae > Streptophyta > Magnoliopsida > Brassicales > Brassicaceae > Eutrema > Eutrema japonicum. The sequence continues at coordinate 15,960,318 of BSQW01000014.1, forward strand.
CTAGAGTAAATCATATATTCATCAATAAATATCAGAGATTTAATGTTTCTATTTGCGAAAAATTCTAATTAAATTGGATTTAGTTATATATATACAATTTTAATCATAAAAGATCATCTACACGTTCTGCTAGCTGTTTCTTAATTCATGTGAGGTCTCATCAGACTCTGAAGCGCTTTCGTTTCACGTTAATTTGTGAATAAAAGATCATCAATTTGATAGGATTGTGGTAAAAGAAAGTAAGAAACTGAGGAAAATCAATTCCTTAGAATGCATATGGTGATATTGTCTTTTCTTCTTTTCAATGATGTGTTTAATTCTTTCCCCACTCGAAGAAATATCAAAAAACCAATTGGCTTTGGGTCACAGTTGACATCTCGTTCAAGAATCATATATACTCCCATTTGGGAATTGGATGAACCCTATTGGGTCATGGGGTTATGATATCTCTTAAGATGCTTACTCTCCAAAGCCAATTGGCTAATCATTGTAACATCTCATCCTGCTTATATACTTGATTAGATCTTTAAAAGTTTCCGATGTGGGATTACTTTAATTTTTAGCCGACATTGTTGTCCTACGATATACCTTAAAGCTCAAGTAGCTTAATTTTCGTTTGGTCTCGTAGGCTTTTTTGGGCCGAAACAAAAACTTGAGATTTTTATCGTACATTTTTATGTTAATAGTTGACTTTTTTATAATTTTTAGTAATCGACTTAAACCCTAGATTTTAGATTAAAATTGAGAAACTCAACACTAAGTAAACGATATTGATATTGTTCACGATGCGTTAAGGATGGATCGCGATATAGAATCGGCAGATTATGCCATTCATCATTTCCTAATTTATCTGGCTAATTAAAGGTTTCCTAATTGACTTAAACGCCATTCATTTATTATCTGTACCGTGCAAGCTTTCTCTATTTGAACCACTGACACAAGAATATACAGTCCTTTGCTCTAACCAGATATTGAATGGATCATTCGGGGTGGTCGATGGAGAGATCGGCTAAAGAGTTCCCCAAACAGTCAATGTTTTTCGTCCCAAACCGGGAATTGGATCATAAACCATAAAAAGAGAGGTAAATTTCCTTTATTCAAATTAAAAAGAAACAAATAAAGACTGAGAACATGAACCATAAAAAGAGGGGTAAATTTCATTTATTCAACGATTCATCATAGGAGCATAAAGAAATAAGTATTTATCCTTTATTAACTATTAAAACACTTTTTTCACTTATTTGCCTTCTCCTTGGCATGGAGATTGTCAAAATAAGCCTTAGTGTTGGCCTCAAAAGCATCTCTAGGGATATTAGCAGAACCACCAGAACCGGGCGCAACCATATTGCCTGAACCAGAAGCACTTGCACTGCTTGAACCGGTGCTCTTTGCCACAGAGCCAGCTTTGGCGCTAACATCTTTCTTGTCCATTTTCTCTTTTATCTCGTGAAATGTGAGTTTGGTTAGTGTTAGAGTAGAATGAGAATTTTGGTTTTGTAGTAATAACAAGTGTAATCGAGAGGTGGGAGAATTTATAGATGGGATTTGTTCAAAATAGTCAAACTAACACTTCCCAAGATTATCACCACTTTGGTATAAAAACCATATCGTGAGAAACTGCCTTGGAAAGCTACAAGGGAAATTAAACGTTTTCGTGAATTGTATTTCAAATTTCAGCATATATTTCTTCATTTTTTCGTCTCCCAGTTGTCATGCGAGAAACTCATAGTCCTACACCATCGACCTTCAACTGTCCATAACCATAATCATTATGACAGTTAATTTATTTTTCAGCGAAGACATATATAAGTATAAAACGAAACCAAAGTAAAATTAAACCATATTGAACGGAAACAAGGAATTCTCGATCGCCGACATATCTTAGAATTTGGGTAATCCCTAAAGTCGTCGACATCGGTGGTTTTAAACTAAAGAAGGATCTTTGCGGCTCACCTGCATAAATCCGTCATCTAGTAGTCGAGGAACCAACCCCAACCGCAAAATTCTAAACCCGGCGAGCTACCTGATCCGCGTTAGTGCAATAAATGATCTTTTAAAACACCAAAAAGTTATATATTTGGTAAAAATAAAAAGACTAGAAATATAACGCTCCGCCCGTCGAACGAGAGGGTGGGCTAACGGGCCGAGAGAGAGCATTGGGGTTTACGGACGTTGGTGGTCGAGACGTTACAAATGGTATTGGAACCGAATCCAGACGAATGTAAAGTCATGTGGGCTCACACTATCGGAGGTCAAGGTCTTGGCACGCAACTAGGACGATGCGTTCTTTGAGTTGGTGATTCTAATACCCCGATTAATGGATTATGGTTGTCCATGAAGAAAGCATACTTGATTAGACTATTTATCTTACCAAAATGCATTTATCTTTACCGTTACTCATCTCGACAGAAGTATAAAACGAAACCGAAGTAAAATTATAAACCATATTGAACAGAAACAAGGAATTCTCGATCGCCGACATATCTTAGAATTTGGGTAATCCCTAAAGTCGTCGACATTGGTGGTTTTAAACTAAAGAAGGAGCTTTGCGGCTCACCTGCCAAATCCGTCATCTAGTAGTCGAGGAACCAACCCCAACCGCAAAATTCTAAACCCGGCGAGCTACATGATCCCCGTTACACTACAAGAAAACTGCCCTTTTACAACTAACTAAATCGTCGTAACACTACAAGAATACACTCGATTTCCGACGGGTATATTGGTCGGAAAACGGTCGGAAAACGTCTTTCCCGACGAATTTCCGACCAATTTCGCCCGTCGGAAGTATCGCGTCGGAAATCCAATATGGTCGGAAATTGGTCGGTAATTCCCGACCGATTCCCGACCAGAATATTCCCGACCATTTCCCGACTAAAGTCCGATGCAACCATCCCCGACCAAATACCGACCAAATACCGACCAAACTAAGTTCCGACCATATTCCGACAATACTAATACCCGACGATTTCCCGACTAAAGTCCGATGCAACCATTCCTGACCAAATACCGACCAAACTAAATTCCGACCATATTCCGACAATACTAATACCCGACGATTTATCGACAAAATTCCGATGCCTTTGTTTCCGACGAAATGCCGACGTTTCTAATTTCCGACCAAATTCCGACTATAATAATACCCGACGATTTACCGACCAATTCCCGATGACCCGTTTCCGACCAAATGCCGACGTGTTTTATTTCCGACCGAATTCCGACCTAACCAATTTCCGACCAAATTCCGACAAAATATATGATTTTGTTAATTGATAATTTTATTAAAAATTATCAATATTAATAAAATTGAAAATAAATTTATTCGAAAATGAAAATTAAAAATAAAATTAATATTAAATATTAAACATTAAACATTAATATTAAACATTAAAATATTTAAAAACAAAATAGTTTAGAAATTAAAAAAGTGTTTTTAAAACATTTAAAATTAACATTGTTAACATTTGCATATGGCCTTGCTAATCCCGTTGTTCGATATACCAAACCTACAAAAAAAGATAAATTATAAACAATTTGATATTAAATATATATGAAGTAAGGGTTTTTACCATGTCGATCTTCCAACTCGATGTGGATCAAGCCGGATGAGCAAGTCCCGGCCTGGTTGTTGGACTAACTCGTCGATGGTTATGATTCGAGGAACTTGACTATGCGACTCCGGGATATTCGATGTGGCCGGACTTGGTGGTTGTGCCCCTCGAGTCGAACCATCGCCACGTGGAGGTTGTTGAACCCCTTGAGACGAACCACCGATGGACAAGTTTGCAAAACCGTCGTAAGACCTTACCAAAAAACGCAAAATTTGTTAGATTCAAGATATGTATTTTCAAGATCATATCTATGTATTAAACTCGGTGTGGTTAAGTTAAACCTAACATTGACCCCTGCTTATTACATTAATATTGTTAAGTGTTAAGAAACCTATCAAATATGCACTTGCAATCAGAAACACAAATAAACAATTAATTCAAAACCGTAGCAACAACTTTCTCACAAATATTACCTAAATCGTTAACCAAAACAAAAAACATCCAAGGAGTAAAAAAAGGTTACAATTTTGTACTTAACCGTTGAAATACAAAAATACGGAGTTAAGTTATCATGGGACCAAATCGTCCGTACTTCTATTTTGATTTGCTTGTAGAGGGTGCAAGTGTAACACAATACACAAAAGGAGAAATGTGTAAGACCAAACAAAGACTATGCAAAAGATCCAAAAAAGAAAGAAAAAAACCATTTTTAATAAAACCATAACACCACCCTTTTTGGCAATAAAACCTTGGGACCAAAAGTTTTGGTCCAAAACCAAACTCCAAAGAAATCACCTTTGTTGAAATTCCTCAGCTACCAAACAACTCTCACTAGAAGAGTAAACAATAAACACATGTAAGTGAGAACGTATCTCCACAAGTCTATTAAGCACATAAGACCTCACCAACACTAACCGCCGCTAAGCTAGAATCCTATTTTGTATGCTCTCATGTCGATAGAATTAAAGATTCCAAATGTAGCAAATGCAAACTCTCTAAATCGCAACATATAATCTACTTGCTAGTAAACCATTCCCTTGATAACCATTTACCACATCACAAGCTCAAGAAGAAGAAAGTAATAGAGCGAAATACCTAAACCAAACTAACCGGCCTCAACAAGTAAGAGTTTGAAGTGCAAATTGGCTACACCGATCCAATTTGTTTCCCGGTGTAAGGAAATCAGGCTTCTCCACGCACATGATTTTAAAAAGAGTAAAAAACAAAATCGGAAAGGAATGAAACCAACTTGAGAGTTATATATGCACACTTAACTTCAATGGAACATCCTCACGCAAATCGGATTCAAAAAAAAAATCCAACAACAAATCCCACAAATCTCACAAATCTAACCTCAAATCACAACAATTAACCACAAATCTCAAGCTACAACAACAAGCACAAATCTTAAAATTACTTACATGGTTAGAAGTAGGCGGGGACGGTGAAGAGAATCGGCTCTGGAGGACGGTGAAGAGAATCGGCTCCGGCGGACGGTGAAGAGAATGGGCTCCGGCGGACGGTGAAGAGAATCGGCTCCGGCGGACGGTGAAGAGAATCGGCGGAGAGAGAGAATCGGTTTGAGAGAAGAGAGAACGAAGAAACGAAGAAGAAGAGGCGTATGTGGTATTTAGATCTACGAAATTCCGACCACCAAATCGGTCGGAATTTAGTCGGGTATGAAAATATCAAACCAGCAAAATATTTCATTTAGCGGTTAATTTCCGCGGGTTTTATTTCGGATTGGTCGGAAATTGGTCGGAATTTAGTCGGGTATGAAAATATCAAACCAGCAAAATATTTCATTTAGCGGTTAATTTCCGCGGGTTTTATTTCGGATTGGTCGGAAATTGGTCGGAATTTTCCGACCAATTTCCGACTAATATGAATATTTCTGAAAAATGCTAAGTGTTTATAATTAGAGGACATTTTCTCGTATTAAATTTTGGTCGGAAACTGGTCGGAATATCTCGCCATTTCCGACCAGTTTCCGACTAAACAAAAAAATATTTTCAAAGTGGTCGGAAATTGGTCGGAATATTCGAGATATTCCGACCAATTTCCGACCAAACAAAGAAAAATATTCATTTTATATTTATACTTTTCGGGTTTTTATAAATTAGTAGGAAAGGAAATTTCCTTCGTGATTTAAACGTATTGTAACATGTTTGATCCAAACAAATATTTTAAGACTCGGGTGCAAAAATAAAAATAAATAGAGAACATTATAGTATATCGAATTAAACCGTTCATAACGAAACATTCACTTTATATTTATACTTTTCGGGTTTTTATAGGTTTTATAGGATATGCTCCAAAATTGGTTTAGTTAAGATATATGGACATTGAATTCTTTCAAAAGATCATATCTAACCATATTAAACGTAGTCCATATCAAATTGATGCGGTTTGAGGTTTCGAAACCCCAAATGGTCGGAAACTGGTCGGAATATCTCGCCATTTCCGACCAGTTTCCGACCAAACAAAAAAATATTTTCAAAGTGGTCGGAAATTGGTCGGAATATTCGAGATATTCCGACCAGTTTCCGACCAAACAAAGAAAAATATTCATTTTATATTTATACTTTTCGGGTTTTTATAAATTAGTAGGAAAGGAAATTTCCTTCGTGATTTAAACGTATTGTAACATGTTTGATCCAAACAAATATTTTAAGACTCGGGTGCAAAAATAAAAATAAATAGAGAACATTATAGTATATCGAATTAAACCGTTCATAACGAAACATTCACTTTATATTTATACTTTTCGGGTTTTTATAGGTTTTATAGGATATGCTCCAAAATTGGTTTAGTTAAGATATATGGACATTGAATTCTTTCAAAAGATCATATCTAACCATATTAAACGTAGTCCATATCAAATTGATGCGGTTTGAGGTTTCGAAACCCCAAATGGTCGGAAACTGGTCGGAATATCTCGCCATTTCCGACCAGTTTCCGACCAAACAAAAAAATATTTTCAAAGTGGTCGGAAATTGGTCGGAATATTCGAGATATTCCGACCAGTTTCCGACCAAACAAAGAAAAATATTCATTTTATATTTATACTTTTCGGGTTTTTATAAATTAGTAGGAAAGGAAATTTCCTTCGTGATTTAAACGTATTGTAACATGTTTGATCCAAACAAATATTTTAAGACTCGGGTGCAAAAATAAAAATAAATAGAGAACATTATAGTATATCGAATTAAACCGTTCATAACGAAACATTCACTTTATATTTATACTTTTCGGGTTTTTATAGGTTTTATAGGATATGCTCCAAAATTGGTTTAGTTAAGATATATGGACATTGAATTCTTTCAAAAGATCATATCTAACCATATTAAACGTAGTCCATATCAAATTGATGCGGTTTGAGGTTTCGAAACCCCAAATGGTCGGAAACTGGTCGGAATATCTCGCCATTTCCGACCAGTTTCCGACCAAACAAAAAAATATTTTCAAAGTGGTCGGAAATTGGTCGGAATATTCGAGATATTCCGACCAGTTTCCGACCAAACAAAGAAAAATATTCATTTTATATTTATACTTTTCGGGTTTTTATAAATTAGTAGGAAAGGAAATTTCCTTCGTGATTTAAACGTATTGTAACATGTTTGATCCAAACAAATATTTTAAGACTCGGGTGCAAAAATAAAAATAAATAGAGAATGGTCGGAATATATAATTAAATGTATTAAAAAATACGTAGACCATATTTAAGCATTTGATTTAAAACATATGCATATGAAAAAACATTGTTAAAATTTTATTCTTAACAATATAGGAATCTTTATTAATTAAATTAAATAGATGTATAGGAATCCTTATTAATTAAAAATATTCGTACAACTAATTAAAGCATGTGAAAAAAGTTTCATAAATTTGTTACTTAAAAATAAATGCATATAAAATATTTTTTACAAAAATCTATTCTGAGTCCGATGAATAATCTGAAGAAGCTGAATTGGATTCCTCATCAAATTCTCCTCTCTCTTCTTCAGAATCCTCAAATAGTTCGCCCATGCCGGTGAAGTCAACCACAAGGTCAACCTCTAGAGAATGCTCGATTTCACCTAAATTACCAATTGACATTTCCTGTAAAGGGTCATGCTCGGAAACACTAGATATCATTCCTCTTGGTTGTATCGATGTTACTGCAATCCACGGATCTTGCTTGTTCCTAACCCGGGGGTATCGAATGTAGGAAACCTGGTCTGCTTGTGAAGCAAGAATAAATGGATCGTATTTCCGATGTCGCTTGCCTCCGTGAACAGATATCACACCGAATTCGTCCTGACGTAGACCTTCCACTGGATCATACCAATCGCAATAGAACACAATGCACTTCAAACCAATCATTCCTGGATATTTGACTTCTAATATTTCGCGGAGTATTCCGTAGTAGACAAATTCTCCGGATGTAGACGAAATACCGTAGTTGCATGTTGTCCTTGAACTCCCATCCCGAAAAGCCTTAAAAGCATACCCCCGAGTGCAATACATCGGATAAACACTTGGAACAAAAGTAGGGCCACGCACCATCTCAACTAACCATGTGGGAATCGATGTCCCGGTAGTATTCATCTGATCAACCTGTACAATTTGTGGACACTCATAAACAATATGTGTAAGCATGTAAAATTTAGTTTAATTGCGGGAAATCGAGCACTTACGTAATATTTCAACCAATCCGTGAATTCATTCTGTTTACGGACCATAAGCTCATCCTCTGTGCAATTTGGAAACCAATTCCTTATTTGCTCCATGTATATACTGTGAATAAAACAAATACATTATTCAAAATACTATCAAGGATTAATTTTTGGTAATTACTAAACAAATACATTATTCAAAATCAAGTGACGTACCTCTCATATACGAAAACGTCTTCGCAGTTTGTCAGAAGATATGTATGCAAATGCCTTTGTTCCTCCTCTGTTAGTCGTCTAGACCTTCCTTTTCCACTAAGCCTTCCAATTTCTGCAAAAATATTTGGGACATAGACCGGATACAGCGGTTTTTCTCCTCCATCATCATGACGTGCAGGTCGTCTACTTTTAGTCTTCACCGAAGATGGAAAGTAGTAGCTAGCAAAGTTGGATGCTTCTTCATTCACGCTCTGTGCAACAATAGAACCCTCGACTCTTGCAAGATTTTTCACCTTCTTCTTTAGGTGGAGCATATATCGCTCAAACGGATACATCCATCGATATTGAACTGGCCCACCAAGTCTTGCTTCCTTAGGAAGATGAATAGGAAGATGTTCCATAACATCGAAAAATGCTGGTGGAAATATTTTCTCGAGGTTGCATAGACGAGCCGGTATCTTCTCCTCCAAATTTTGGATACCGTCTGCTGTAAGTGATCTCGTGCATAAATCTCGGAAGAAAGCACCGATCCATGCATATATGATAAATAAAATTTGTAAAATTTAGACAATTTAGATAAATTTAGTAAAATTTAGATATAATTTTGTAAATTATAAATGTACCTGCAATAGCTCCATGGACGTTTCTAGGAAGAAGACCGGCAAAGGCAAATGGAAGGAGGCGTTGCATGATAACGTGACAATCATGACTCTTCAACCCTGAAAACTTCCCTTCTCCAATATTAACGCAATTACGAAGGTTAGATGCGTATCCGTCTGGGAATTGAACACTATGCGTAATCCAGTCGAAGAACACCTCTTTTGAAGGCTCATCCAAACGGAAAACGGGGGCCAGAGATTTTCCGTTCGCCATTATATGGAGTTCCTTCCGAGAACAAATTTCTGGCAAATCCAATCTGGCCTTCAAATTATCTTTCGTCTTCCCTTGCACATTTAGAACAGTATTCATGATGTTGTCAAAAAAGTTTTTTTCAATGTGCATGACATCTAGATTATGGCGCAGCAGATGGTTCTTCCAATATGGCAAATCCCAAAAAATACTCCTCTTGTTCCAATTGTGGTACTCGCCACAACCATCTACGGGAAAATGACCATTACCACCACATGAAACCGTCTTCTCAGCACCAAAATCTCTCAACTGAGTGATGATGTTATTCCCATCCGGCTCAGGAGGTGGACCATCAAATACTTTTTTGTTCTTCTTAAACAATGTCGTGCTCCGACGATATGGATGATCATGCGGCAGAAATCGTCGATGACAATCGAACCAAGAAGTCTTTCGACCGTGCTTCAATTGGAACGCATCAGTGTTATCTTGACAATACGGGCACGCCAACCTTCCATGAGTCGACCATCCAGATAGCATACCAAATGCTGGAAAATCACTTATGGTCCACATAAGTACCGCACGCATCGTAAAATTCTGTTGGAGAGAAACATCGAACGCTTGAACACCATCTTTCCATAACATTTTCAACTCATAAATTAATGGCTGCAAGAAAATATCAAGGGATCTCTTAGGATGCTCCGGTCCGGGGACAAGAATCGTGAGGAACAAAAACTCTCGTTTCATGCACAAACTAGGCGGCAAATTGTAAGGTGTGACGATTACTGGCCACAATGAATATTGCCTCCCATGTTTCCCAAAAGGGTTGAATCCATCTGTAGATAACCCGAGGTATACGTTACTTGGCTCAGCCGCAAAACTAGGATACACCTCTTGAAAATGTTTCCACGCTTCTGCATCTGAAGGATGCGCAATCTCTCCATATGAGTTATGTTCTGCATGCCATCTCATAGCTCCTGCCGTGCGCTCGGATTGATATAACCTCTTCAACCTATCTGTTAACGGCAAATACCACATCCGTTTATGTGGAACTGGTACTCTTCCACCCGTTTCCTGATACCGAGGTTTCCCACAAAAACGACACTTGCGACGGTTTTCGTCTTTTCTCCAGTATATCATACAATTGTCGATGCACACATCTATCATCTGATACGGCAATCCAAGACCAGCTACAAGTTTCTGAACCTCGTAGTATGAAGCCGGTGAGAGATTATCTTCGGGTAAAATATCTTTCACAAAATCAGCTATCGCATCCACACAATCCTCTGCCAAGTTGAAATCGGTCTTTATTGTCATCAACCTGCTTGCAGTTGATAAAGGCGATATTCCCTCTCTACATCCTTCGTATAGTGGATGCTTAGCTGCATCTAGCATATCAAAAAACTTTCGAGCTTCTAAATTAGGTTCCTCTATTCTAATACCATCCGGAACATACGATGCTACGTTTTCGCGATACGCATCATTCACCATCTGAACGTTTGCATCTACTTCCGGTGTTGGTTCCTCTATTCTACCAGAATAATTAAAACCACTACAATGATGTTGCACCATTGCATCAGTTTCTCCATGCGTATACCAAATCTTATAACTCGGCATTAACCCATTCCTATAAAGATGCTTCCATACTTCCCCAACAGAGACTAATCTATGATTCCGACATTTAGGACAAGGACAATACAATTTACCGTATTCCGACGTCATGCTACTGTTTGTCGCAAATGTCATGAATTCCTCAACACCTTGTGCATACTCCTCCGTCAATAGATTTGTCGCTGGATCTTGTCGTGGTCTATCCATCCACGATCGAAAATAATCTCTAGTGTTTGGATTTGAAGAAGACATTTTCTATGTTTTTTTTTTTGTGTAAATTGTGAATGAGGGTGGTGTTGTATTTATAATTAAAATTTCCGCGGATTTCCGACCTATTTCCGACCAATTTCCGACCAGTCTAAAAATTCAAACGGCTATATAACGGCTACTGCAACGGGTAGATTAACGTTTATATTTTCGTTGGGAGTTGGTCGGATTCCGTACTGGTCGGAAATTGGTCGGAAATTTGATTAGAGTTCCGACCAATTTCCGACCCTTCTAATACTAGCCAACGGCTATAAACGGCTAATGCAACAGGTATATTAACGTGTATATCTTGTCGGAAAACAGTCGAAAATCGGTCCGTACTGGTCGGAAATTGGTCGGAAATTTTATGCAATTTCCGACCAATATCCGACCATCCTAATACTCTATATCTCGTCGGAAAACAGTCGAAAATCGGTCTGTAATATCGACCAATTTCCGACGATTTTATTCGGTCTCCAATCCGTCGGAAATTGGTCGGAAATCCCGACCAAAATTCCGACCAATTTAAAATGGTCGGGAATTCCTGACTAATTTCCGACGGGTTCTGTTTCATCGGAATGTCGTCGGTATGTGGTCGGAAATTTCCGACCATTTTAAATTGGTCGGAAATTTGGTCGGAAATCGTGATGTTTTCTTGTAGTGTAAATTGGTCGTAAAACATGGTTTACGACGGATTAGCGACGATTAACAATTCGTCGTAATATGATCGTCGTTAATCGGAAATCGTCGTAAATTGGTCGTAACATTAAGGAGCATTAAAAATCGTATCGTCGGGGAGCCCGTTTGCGTGTGCGGACTTTTGGAGCGAAATAATATGAAGTGAAGTGTGAAGTTTCTTCTGTCAAACTTCCCGCAACAATTGATCCTTCAACCCTTGCTAGATTTTTTGCCTTTCCCTTTAAATGTTTCATGATGCGCTCAAATGGGTACATCCACCTAAACTGAACAGGGCCTCCTAGTTCTGCTTTGTGGGGGAGATGAATGGGAAGATGTTCCATAACATCAAAAACGCAGGGGGAAATATCTTCTCCAAATTGCACAACAAGATTGGAATATTAGCAGCCAGTTGTGCAATTACATTTTCTGACAACGTCCGTGTACTAAGATCCCGGAAAAACGCTCCGATGCCTGCAAAGAAAAAATTATATACATTGTAACATATATATATATAATTAATCTCAATAATTTTACATGTGATGAAGTATCTTACCTCCAATTGCTTCATGAACATTTTCTGGAAGGAGTTCGGCAAATGCGAAAGGAAGTAAACGTTGCATAAACACGTGGCAGTCATGACTCTTCATCCCTGAAAACTTTTCTCCTTTCTCAACAGATTTAGCAAGATTGGATACATACCTATCATGAAACTTCACGTCAGATGAAACCCAATTGAACAACGATGCCTTTTGTTCTGCACCCAACCGAAATATAGGAACTGGTGATTTTCCATTGCTCATTATATGCAACTCATTTCTGTTGCAAATATCTGGCAAGTCCAACCTTGACTTTCCGCTGTCTTTGGTTCTTCCTTTCACGTTTAACACTGTGTGCATGATGTTATCAAAAAAGTTTTTCTCAATGGGCATGACATCAAGATTGTGTCTCAGTAGATGATTTTTCCAGTACGGAAGATCCCAAAAAATGGTTTTCTTGTGCCAATTGTGATTAACCCCGTATCCATCAGGCATATTAGCTGGAGTGTGCCAATTTCCCCCACGATTCACAGTTTCTAGTCCCCCAAAATGATCTATTTGCGCTTCTAGATCTTCTCCAGATAGATACACTGGTGGGGGGACACGCACGATTTTGTTCTTCCTAAACAACCGCCTGTTTCTCCTATATGGATGATTGATTGGTAAAAACCGGCGGTGACAATCAAACCAGCATGTTTTTCGACCATGTTTTAGTTGAAACGCATCTGTCCGATCGAGGCAATAAGGACAAGATAACCTCTCATGCGTCGTCCAACCTGATAGCATTCCGTATGCAGGGAAGTCGCTTATTGTCCACATAAGCACCGCACGCATCGTAAAATTTTTTTTCCTCGAACAATCATATGTCCGCACTCCTGTATACCACAACTGTTTCAACTCATGAATGAGAGGCTGCAAAAACACATCAAGGGACCGCTTCGGATGATTGGGACCAGGGACTAAAATATTCAGGAAAATAAATTCCTTTTGCATGCACATATCTGGGGGAAGGTTATAAGGAGTTACGATAACTGGCCACAAAGAATATTGCCTACCAGACATACCGAATGGACTAAATCCATCAGTGCAAAGACCAAGATACACATTTCGCTTAGAGTTAGCAAAATCAGGGTGTACCGTAATAAAGTGTTTCCAAGCTTTTGCATCTGACGGGTGAGTCACTTCTCCTTCTCTATGTGAATATTCTGCATGCCACATCATCGATGCAGCTGTCCTTTCAGATTGATACAATCGTTTCAACCTATCAGTTATAGGAAGATACCACATCCGTTGGTATGGTATCTTAGTACGCCCAGTTGTTTGGGGCCTAAATCTCGGTTTTTGGCAAAATCGACATTCCTGCAACTTATCATCATCTTTCCAAAAAAGCATACAATTGTCAACACATACATCTATCATCTCAGAAGGCAACCAAAGACTAAACACCAACTTCTGTATCTCATAGTATGTTTCGACAGCCAAATTATCCTCTAGCAAATACTCTTTAATAAGATCAGTCCAATCATCCATGCAAACCTCAGCTAAGTTATGATCAGTTTTAATTGTCATCATCCTAGCAGCTAACAACAATTTAGACTGACATTCTCTACATCCATCGTAGAGTGGCTGGTTTGCAGCGTCTAGCATATCATAAAATCGCTTCGCATCTACGTCCGGTTCCTCAACAGTACTATTATCAGCATTTGTTTCATGAAATGCATCATTAACCATGGCATGCATCCTATCATGATCTGCACCCTGATCAAATTGATGTTGACCATGATCATAACTACCTTGATAATTTGATTCTACTTGACCTTGATAATTACTACTATTATCCGTTGCTTGAGTTCTTTCAAAACCCTCTCCATGTTGATACCAAACATAATATTGCGGCATAAACCCTCTATTTAGTAAATGCTTCCACACCGTCTCAATAAACATATATCTCGTATTCTTGCATTTACGACAAGGATAGAACATCTTACCACTTTCCAGGGTTGTTTGCATATGTCCGGCCTGATACATGAATATTTCAAGCCCTTCTTTGAACTCTTCCGTCAAATCTTCCTCTGAATCCTTTTGCGTATACATCCATTTTCGTAGTTCGTATATAGACATTTATATATATATATTTTTTTTATTCTGTTTGTTTTTTTTTTATTCTTTCGTTTGAAGTTAGGCTGTATTTATAGAAATTTTTTCAGATTTACCAACGATTTTCCAACGGATTTACAACGTAAAATTTAGTAGGTGGACCTATTAAAAAACGTGGTCTACCTAACTGGGAACATGTGACGTCAAATCGTCGTAATATCAACGTAATATACAGAAAACAAATTCGTCGTAATATCGATGTAAATTTACGACGACATTACGACGATTTATGTTGTCATCGTAATGTCGTCGTAAACTAGTCGTAAATTTACATCGATATTACGACGACACATATTTACGACGATTTTACATCGAACACATATTTCGTCGTAAAGTCGTCGTAATGTCGATGTAAAGTTACATCGATTTAAAACGGTCGTAAATTTTCGTTGGAAATAGACAGTTTTCTTGTAGTGTTAGTGCAATAATTGATCTTTTAAAACACCAAAAAGTTATATATTTGGTAAAAATAAAAAGACTAGAAATATAACGCTCCGGCCGTTGAACGAGAGGGTGGGCTCACTAGGTAAGAGAGAGCATTGGGGTTTACGGACGTTGGTGGTTGAAGCGTTACAAGTGGTATCGAAACCGAATCCACACTACAAGAAAACATGGTTTTACCGACTACAAATGGCGACTAAATAATTAGTCGCTAAAAGTTGCGACTAATTAGCGACTATTTGGCGACTAATACAATTTGGTCGTAATTTAGTCATTGTTTTACGACCAAAGAACATAGTCGCTACAGTAGTCGCTATTTTACGACTAATTTACGACTACATTTCATACGGAAAATAATAGTCGCCTAATAGTAGCTAATTTAGCGGCTAATATGCGACTCTTACGCTGGGTCGCTTATTTACGACTAAGGTTACGACTAATTTGCCGACGGAAATGAGTAGTCGCATAATAGTCGCCAAAATGGCGACTAATATGCGACTATTTCAGCGAGTCGCACAATAGTCGCATAATAGTCGCCATTTTGGCGACTAATTTGCGACTATACTCGATTTTTATAAATCCTAAATTCTAAACCCCAAACACAAACTCTTAACCCTAAACCCTAAACCCTAAACCTTTAACACTTAATCATAAACTCTAAATCTTAAATTGTAAACTATATCTTACACATAAACATTAAATAATATACAAAAATATAACACTTATAAAAATTTCAAGCTAACCATACCATGTATTATAAGTGTTACATGTGTTTCAATCTCTCATTAACCATAATGCACAATATTATAACTATTTTTTGTATGAACAAGTGTATAGAAAATGTAAGATTTCTCTTTTCTAAGTAAAAAACTGAATTTCAATAATTTGAGGCGTAATTAACGACATCTTACCG
Source organism: Eutrema japonicum (assembly GCA_030161315.1). NCBI lineage: Eukaryota > Viridiplantae > Streptophyta > Magnoliopsida > Brassicales > Brassicaceae > Eutrema > Eutrema japonicum. The sequence goes on from BSQW01000014.1 coordinate 15,976,168, forward strand.
ACATATTTTCATATAAATATCGCTAATATGTCGCTATTCCTAATTTCTACATTTACATTAAACAAGTACTAATAGTGTAAGAGACTTATATTAGTATAAGTTTTTAGTTATATAGTTTTAAGTCATTGACCACATAAACAATACATATTGCACAATATTATAACTAGTTTTTATGAACAATTGTATAGAAAATGTAAGATTTCTCTTTTCTAAATAAAAAAAACGAATTTTAATAATTTGAGACTAAACAAACAAGATTTATTCATTTTGGTTTTTGCCCCTAAAATTTTTGTTTGGCGGCAGTTTCGGATTTGGGTTTAGCCCAAAAACATTTGGTTTTCATAAAACACTTAGAAAAAAAAACTGAACTAATAAGCTTAATCTCTCATTCTCTCTCACTTCTTTCTTCCCGTAAAAATTGAACACTTACAAGCTTACTCTTTCATTCTCTCTAAGATATAATAAAAAAATGGAACATTTGGCTTAGCTATCTTCATTCCTTCCGGTGGATCTCGGCAAGTCGTCGGCGATTTCGGCAAGGATCTCGACAAGTCGTCGGCGATTCCCATAAAGCCATATTCGTTCCCTATGGGTAATTTTTCTATATCTGATTCTGGGTTTGTTCTTGGTGAAGATGGAGTTTCCGTTTCCGCTAGTTGTCGGAGTGCCAAGGTCGCATGTCGTGAAGTTTGTTGATTTTTGTGTGTTTGTGCTTCAGATCGGTTTCTAGATCTTCTTTTGGATTTGGATTGGTTTGTCTCTAGGGTTCTTTGGGTGAGGAGGTGGAGGAGGCGGGGAGGTCCGCTTGATTCTGCGACGGTGGCGAAGGAGGAGGCGTGTCATGCTGAGGTGGAGAAGGTGGAGTAGGCGGCGGTGGCGAAGGTGGAGATGGAGAAGGAAGAGACCGGTACTAGAAGCGGCTCCGTGAAGGAGTAGGACGAGGCGAGTCAGGCTGAGCTTGATCTGACCGGAGGAGCTCGCGAAGATGTGGAGCTCGTCTCGTCATGGCACTTGGAGGAGCAGATCTGGCCGGAGGAGCTCGCGAGGAGGCGAAGCGGCGCCGGCGAGGGAGAAGAATATCTTCGATCGATATTTTTTTTTTCATTTTTTTGTAATTAATTATTTTAATTAAAAAAATATTTGTTTTTGTTTTTTTTTTAATTATTTTTTACAAGTAGTCGATAAATAGTCGTTAAATTAGTCAGATAATAATCGGTAAATAGTAGCTAAATTTTACGACTATTTTACGACTACGGTACTGTTCATGTGGGGTAGTCTTCAAGTAGTCGCTATTTGGCGACTATTTTTACGACTACGTACTTTAGCGTCAAAGATTTGACGACTACATGGTTTAGTCTCTATTTAGTCGCAATCCGCGTTTTAGCGACTATTTGGCGATTTTGTTGCAGTCGCCAAAACCTTGTTTTCTTGTAGTGCCAGACGAATGTAGAGTCAAATTTTTGAGGCTGAATGAGTTTTTTGCTTGTTCGTAAGGAAATAGGTCTGGTGTTTCTTGTGATGAGGTCTTGATCTTTTTCATATGCATATGCCTTGTTCCTTCTCATTAAAATGTGGTAAGTCCAACTCATTTGTATGAATTTTTGTGTATGATATTTTTCTGGTGTTTTGTTATTGTTGTTATATAGTTTTGGGGAGTTTCTCGAGATGAAATCCGAGAAGGACTGGAATCTGACCCTAACCTGAATGGCGAATGATAACATTTAATATCCTAATTAAGTTTAAGATACAGATTCCAGGTTCTTTACATCATATAATCTCTACCAAGACTACCATACCATTTCATCAAAAACTAATCATCAAGTTGTGTTATGAATTTAGCAGGATTTCAAATATTTGTTTTTCTTTGAGTATACATGGAGTATAGTACTAGAGGGCTTCACGTGGAATTTTGTGTTGTGTTTATTAATATTGTTAAAAGAAAACTCGATAATATCAAATTTTTCATTAAATTTTGTATTTCACAAAGTAAAAATAAAATAAAAATTTAATATATATTTATAGTGTTTAATGGTTTTTATATCTACTCAATGTTATTATATATATATATACAATATTTAGAAACACAATTACATAATATATTAATCAAAAATTTAAAATCAAATTTGGTTTGTAAATATCTGAATATTTTTGTAGGTTTATGATTTCCGAATATTCATAATTACATACCCAATTCTGGATAGTTACATTAGCGTGAAGTCATTTCCACAAAAAATATCATATAGTTAGTCATTTAATCATTTGGGAGTATCTCAATTCTCTGACGTGTTTCGAATGTGCACTCATAATCTCTCTATCTCCCTCTCTCTCTCTCTCCCTCTCTCTCTCTCTCTCTCTCTCTCTCTCTCTCTCTCTCTCTCTCTCTCTCTCTCTCTCTCTCTCTCTCTCTCTCTCTCTCTCTATTTCTCTCTCTCTCTTAGCCATTCTCAATGTCACTTCTCTAACTCACTACAAGAAAAAACAGTTTTTGCGACCACAGTTTGCGACTCTATTTTTGGTCGCAAAATTTTGCGACGAAAGCGTGACCAATTTGCGACTCTTCTTAAAGCAGAGGCAAAATAGTCGTAAATTAACGACAAACCATATTAGTAATAAAAGAGTCGCTTATTTGCGACTGTTAAACGACTTTTAATCGACGAGTTATTTATGGTCGCAAAAGAGTCGGAAAGTACGACGAATTAGCGACTAATTTTTGAGTCGGAAAATATGGTCGCAAAAGTAATCCCAAATTTGGGACTGACAAATGTGGTCGCAAGAGTAGTCTCAAATTTGGGACTGACATATATAGTCGCAAAAGTAGTCGGAAAAAGTTGGTGGAAAACGTGGAAAAAATGAGAGTTGGTTTGGTACACCAAACTTTTGTGACTAATTGTTTAGGTCGCAAAAGAGTCACAAAATTTTTCTATAAATATCGCAACCCACACTCCATATTTGCATACAACGAAAAACATTATAAAAAACAAGTGAGTCACACAAAAAAAACGAGTGAGTCACAAAAAAACAAATGTGGAATTCATCACGAGAGTGGATGTATAATATAATCGATCCACACACAAATAATATCTCCAGTGAATTCTTGGCGTGGGTAGATCAGTTCATGAATTTTGCTAATAGTCAGCCACTAGCGCAAAGCAGTGGAGGTAGGTTTTATTGTCCTTGTTTAAAATGTAAAAATTTCAAATTTTTGCAAGAAAGTACAATTTCGAAATATTTGCATAGTAGAGGATTTATGCCAGGATATTATGTATGGTGTGAACATGGTGAAGATTATGATGTGGCTGGGGGAGGAACGAATAGTCATTATGCTAATGTAGATTATACTAGAAGTAATCATCAATCAACAACATATGATAGGGGGAATGTATATGCTGGGATGGTGAATGATGCATTTCATGGTGCTACGCCATTTAATGATCATCATGGGTATCATCATGAACATGATGAAAGTGGATATGATCATGTTCATGAAGAACCTACCCAAGATGCAAAACGGTTTTATGACATGTTAGATGCTGCAAATACTTCACTTTATGATGGTTGTCGTGAAGGTCAGTCGAAGTTATCTTTGGCTGCTCGGTTCATGGACATTAAGTCAGACCATAATATGGCTGAAAGCTGCATGAACTCATGGTCTGAATTATTTACGGAGTATTTACCAGAGGGTAATCAAGCACCTAGTTCGTACTACGAGACAGAAACTTTGATGCGAAAGTTAGGATTTCCGTACCATACATTTGATGTATGTATAGATAATTGTATGCTCTTCTGGAAAGATGATGAGAAGTTGGAGCATTGCATATTTTGTTGAGCATGAATACTTGATGTTGATTGCATTGGATCTTTAATTCGAGTCTATGTTTCAATGTTTGGATCTTTTTTTTTGCGTTTCCAAGAGATTTTGACTTTGTTGGTTCGTTTGTTGTTGTATTTCCTATGTTCCTGATTATGGACAGTTGAGTTTTTCAGTTTTATGCACATTATGGCCAAATTTTTTTCGCTGTTTCCTTAGCTTTATGCATAGTCAGTTTTTCAGTTTGTTGCTTTTGACTTTGCTGGTTCGTTTGTTGCTGTCTTCTTGTGAATCATCTTGTCTTTTTGTTGTTGTTTTAGTCTACTGAAACAGATGACAGGGGAAATGCTTATGGACTTGGCCAACTTGGAAAGATGTTCAACAACGGGAAAAGCAAGGAAAGTTATGCAAGCACGTTGATATGCTCAAATTAATACCCTAAAAGTACTAAGCAGTAGTTGCAGTATAATAGGGGTCGAACACAAGGACTCACAGAGACACACAATAGATTATAAAGATGAGAATAAAGCTAAGCAATCAATGATATTGAAAACAAGACTTAAATTAAAACGGTTGTAAATTCAATTGGAGAAAGATAGGTTCATGATTTTTCTCAGAAAATCAATGAATGCAGGTAAACTAACTAACATGATTCAGATTTAGCACGGTTCTTGAACTCAAATCACTAAAGTATAATTAGCCAACTATCGTTGCGAGAATTATCTAAATCTAAATCCTAGGAATTCCAAATCTCTTTGCGAATCCTAAAGTCTAAATCAGCCTTTAGATCAAGTTTGATTTGTTCACAAAACAACTAAACCAAATCTCTTTGCGAATAGTTATTTTGCTCACCTAAAGTTCTATCAGGTAATTAATCGCACTGTCGTGCCTAATCAATTATCCTAAGATCTAAGTTCCAGATTCGTCAACCTAGAATTAGCTTTGAACACAACCTATGGTGAAGAACTAATTCAGATAGTTGATATATCATGGTTTTTACCCCTTTTAGGCAATGATATAAGTCCGTTTTATAGAGTCTTTCTACTATTTCGTAGTGTTTTAGAGTCTTTTACAGGTTTTAGCACGTTTGGAGTATAATTGGAAATATTGGAGCTTTCTGGAGCATTCTGGAGCGAAGCTGAAGTTCGTGTTGCTGAGTACCCGATTTTACGATACTGCCTAGTATCGATCGATACCCATCGCAGTAGACACGAGTCGTGACTTAAATGAAGAATTGAGGAATTGCAATTTGGTCCAGAAGTCTTTAATTATTACAATAAGCCCCAGAACGTGTTTTAGCATTATAATTAGGTTTTTCAGCCACTTTGATTGCTATGTCTTATTTTTGCTTTGAATTGAGAGAGAGCTTTTGAAGAGAGACAAGTCTGAAACTCTGTTCGTCCGAGAGAAGATTTCGAACCCTTTTGTTACTCTTTCTTATTTTCTATTGAGTATTTATTCAAACATGTTTATTGCTTCAATTTCCATGTCTGAGTAGATCCACTTTAGGTTTAGGGTTCTCATAAGGGTTTTCTCTGAATGCTAGATTGATTAGTTGATTAGGATTCACCATTTGAATTAGTTATTCACCATAGGTTGTGTTCAAAGCTAATTCTAGGTTGACGAATCTGGAACTTAGATCTTAGGATAATTGATTAGGCACGACAGTGCGATTAATTACCTGATGGAACCTTAGGTGAGCAAAATAACTATTCGCAAAGAGATTTGGTTTAGTTGTTTTGTGAACAAATCAAACCTGATCTAAAAGCTGATTTAGACTTTAGGATTCTCAAAGAGATTTGGAATTCCTAGGATTTAGATTTAGATAATTCTCGCAACGACATTTGGTTAATTATAGCTTAGTGATTTGAGTTCAAGAACCGCGCTAAATCTAAATCATGTTAGGTATTTTACTTACATTCATTGATTTCCTGAGAAAAACCTTGAACCTATCTCTCCCCTATCGAATTACAACTCGTTTACTGCTTATTGCTTTTTGTTTCATCTGAACTACTTAGCTTGATTCGATACTATACAATCTATTGTGTGATTTCTCTAAGTCCTTGTGTTCGACCCCTACTTTACTGCAGCAACTGCTTAGTACTTTATAGGGTATTAATTTGAGCATATCAAATTTGGCGCCATTGCCGGGGACTCAATTTCTCCATTAGATTTTAGCTGTCGAATTTCGACTAAGCTCGTCGGTATCGATCGATACTACCTAGTATCGGTCGGTATCGATCGATACTACCTAGTATCGGTCGATACTCGTCGTCTCCTTTTGTTGATATCGATTGACACCACCCAGTGTCGATCGATACTCATCGTATTTTTGGTTACTTACGTGCTTGACTCTTATTTTCAGGTGTATGCCTAATTGTGAAACCAGAAAGAGCAAAAGCACTCAGCTAGTTGAACTGTCATTGGAGCAGCTAGCACGTTTGGAACGCACAAACAGAAAGACAAAGCAAACATCAGAGATGAACAACCCAATGGTATTAAGAGCTGATGAAGCTGGAGTCTTGAGAGACCAAGATGGTCAAGTGTGCAATGAGAGAGGGCATCGACTTGATGAGGCTGGAAACATCATTGTCCCTCCTGTTGTTGTTGGTGAGATTGTCGCACCAGCTGGGCGTGCCAACGTTGGGAATGCTGAGGTTGATCGAGGTAGAACGCTTGCTGAGCATAATAGACCTGATAAATTCTACGCCAATCGAGCCGCGATTCGCATCCCAACTTTCCAGAGGCATGATTTTGAGCTGAAACCTGCATATCTCATGAACACCCCATGGATCATATCGAAAGGTTCGAGGATTTGGTCACTGGTATGAAGTACAATGGAGTGCCCAATGAATACCTTTTCTGCAAACTTTTCCCATACTTTCTTAGTGGGGATGCTGCTTATTGGCTGAAGCAGTTGGCTCCTGGTTCACTAACTACATGGGAGGAGACGAAGAATGCATTCCTGAACAATTTCAATGATGATGCGAGATCTGAGGAGCTAAGGAAAAATATCTCTCAATTTTCCCAAGGTTCGACAGAGGCACTCAAGGCCGCTTGGATTCGTTTCAAGTCGTATCAGAGATATTGTTCGCACCATGGTTTCACTCAGGTTCAGCTGCTGGGTACTTTCTACAGAGGGATCGATTGGAGGTACTAGATGGGTTTGGATGCTGCGAGTAAGGGGAACTTCAACACCAGGTATCCAGATGATGCGGTTGTGTTAATTGAGAACTTGGCGTCTAGTAATAGCACCAAGAGTGCTGATTTCGAGCGGAAGCAGCAACCTGGAGGAGTTGATGGAGCGCAAATTGCCGACGTTCAGGCCAAGTTGGATATTTTTATCGGGAAGTCGAAGAAGTCTGTACACTTTGCTGATGGAGTCGAAAATATTGATGAAGATGAAGTGGAGGATGTTAACTACGTTGGTGGTTCTGGTTTTCAGGGTCATCGATTGGGTACAACAACAACCGAAACTTCAACAACAATAATCAGCAAGGTGGGTACAAGTTTGAAGGGAACCAAGCCGGTTTCGGAGCAAAACAAGTTGCCCAGAAACCATCCCAGAGCAGCGATTTCACTCGCAATTATGGGAACTCTTCATATCAACCCATCTCTCCAAAATCCACAAAGAATAAGATGGAATCCTTAATGGAACAACTTCTTCGGGGACAAGAGAAGCTGTAAGGTGATTTTAATGGGAAGTTTGACTCTCTGTACATCGATCTGAATGGGAAAATTGAAGCTATCAATCTGACTCAGAGGAAGCTGGAAATTCAGGTTGCTCAGACTGCAGCAGCTGTGCAGAGGCAGGAAGGTTTCCTTCCAGGAAAAACTGAGAATCCAAGGGCTCACATCAATGCCATCACCTTGAGAAGTGGAAAATAGGTGATTACATGAGTGAATAACAGCCCAATTGTAGAGAATCTCGTCGATCTTGCTGAAAAAGATGACTGGGATTCTAAAGACCCACATGTATCGATCAATACCAGCCAGTATCGATCGACACCAGTCCAGACACCTGCACGAGAGGACCCAAAATCCTATGTGTCGATCGATACTCCTCCAGTATCGATCGATGCTGAGACGCAGATCGAGAAGGAGCCCGAGATTGTCAAGGAGAGGGCGTATAAACCCAAGATGCCTTATCCTATGCCTCCTAAGATGACAAAGAATGAATGTGAGCACGCCAGAGGCAAGGCTATGCTGGATAAGTTGGTTGTGGAGCTTCCTTTTGTTGATGCTATTAAGACTTCTCCAGCTTTCCGGAGGTATGTGAAGAAGATGGTGTCTAGCAATGTGAACCTTGAGGAAGGTGTCATGATGATTACAGTTGAGTACAGTGCGATTCTACTCAACAGAATTCCCAAAAAGCTACCAGAACCAGGGAGCTTTGTTTTAGATTGCACTATCTTCACAGAGAGATTCGAGCGTGCTCTCTGTGATATTGGGTCAAGTGTGAACCTTATGCCACACTCAGTTGCCAAGCGAATGGGGATGATGGATTTCCAGTCTACAAGGATTTCGCTGGTACTTGCTGATCGCTCAGTGCGACTTCCAGAGGGACTACTCGAGGATGTCCCAATCAAGATTGGGAATTGCTTGATCCCAACAGATTTCATCGTCCTGAAGTACGATGCTGAGCCTAAGGATCCTCTTATCCTGGGCAGACCATTCCTTGCAACTGCTGGAGCTTTGATTGACTGCAGGAATGGACAGATAGCTCTCAACATCGGTGACTTGGTGATGTCCTTTAACATGGAAAAGATGATGAAAAGGCCAACCATCGATGGGCAGACATTCTATGTGGACACCTTCAGTGACATAGCTGAGGACTACTTCCTAGAGATGCACCCTGAGGATCCACTGGAGAGAGCATTGGTCTTTTTGGCCACTTTAGAGGTCCATTCATGTGATGATACTGATGGATACTCGAAGATGCTCGATTCAGCATCACCAGTATCGATCGATACTCACCTAGTATCGGTCGATACCCTGCGGCCAGAAGGAAAATTGGTCGACAGTTCTAAGCAAGCTGTTGGGCTTGGAGATTGGAGTGCAGAGAATGCTCCTAAGGTGGAACTAAAGCCACTTCCAGCGAATCTGAGGTATAGTTTTCTTGGTCCTAATTCCACGTACCCTGTAATCGTTAATGCTTCCTTGAACAACACAGAGATTGCCTTACTGCTGAGCAAGCTGCGCAAGTATCGCAAAGCTCTTGGCTATTCTCTTGCTGACATTTCAGGTATAGCACCAGACTTGTGCATGCATCGGTTTCACCTGGAGGATGAGTCAAAGTCTTCGATTGAGTGTCAGAGGAGGCTGAATCCGAACCTGAAGGAAGTGGTCAGGAAGGAAGTGATGAAGCTGTTGGAAGCAGGGATTATCTATGCCATCTCAGATAGTTCTTGGGTTAGTCCTGTTCACGCGTTGTGCCTAAGAAAGGAGGTTTAACTGTGGTGAAGAACGAAAAGGATGAGCTTATCCCTACAAGGACAATCACTGGTCATAGAATGTGTATTGACTACAGAAAACTGAATGCGGCTACAAGGAAGGATCACTTTCCATTGCCATTCATTGACCAGATGCTGGAGAGGTTAGCGAGTCACCCATACTACTGTTTTCTCGATGGGTACTCAGGCTTTTTCCAGATTCCTATATATCTAGAGGACCAGGGAAAGACGACTTTTACATGTCCCTATGGCACATTCCCCTACAGAAGAATGCCATTTGGATTATGTAACGCTCCAGCGACCTTCCAGCGATGCATGATGTCGATTTTCACAGACATGACTGAGGAGTTTATGGAGGTGTTCATGGATGACTTTTATGTGTATGGATCGTCTGGATAACTTGTGCAAGGTGCTTCAACGATGCGAGGAAAAGCATTTGGTTCTTAACTGGGAGAAGTGCCACTTCATGGTACAAGATGGCATTGTTCTTGGGCACAATGTTTCTAAGGCAGGGATCGAAGTTGACAAAGCTAAGATTCAGGTCATGACGAGCCTGCAACCTCCACGATCTGTATCCGAGATTCAAAACTTCCTTGGTCATGCTGGGCTTTACAGGAGATTCATCAAGGATTTCTCTAAGCTTGCACACCCACTCACGACCTTGCTATGTAAGGAAGTCAAATTTGATTTCACATTTGATTGTCTTGCAGCCTTCGAGGAGATTAAGAAGGCACTAGTGAGTGCTCCTATTGTCCAACCACCAGATTGGAGTTTACCTTTTGAGGTTATGTGCGATGCGAGTGATTTTGCTGTTGGAGCTGTGTTGGGCCAGAGGAAAGACAAGAAACTCCATGCTATTTATTATGCCAGCAGGACGTTGGATGATGCTCAACGAAATTACAGCACCACTGAGAAAGAGTGACTTGCAGTTGTTTTTTCTTTTGAAAAATTTCGGTCCTACTTGATTGGGAGCAAGGTTATTGTTCACACAGACCATGCTGCTCTCAAATACATGCTGAAAAACAAGGACCTCAAACCTCGTCTATGCCGATGGGTTCTTTTGCTCCAAGGTTTCGACATCGAGATCAAGGACAAGAAAGGAGTTGAGAATGGCGTTGCTGACCACTTATCGCGATTAAAGGTCGATGAAGTCGTACCTATTGATGATTTCTTGCCAGAGGAGGGTATTTACTTCATTGAAGCTCAGCTTCAAGACGTTTGTCCCGAAAATATGCAATTCTCACGAGTGCAGACTTTCGGTATCGATCGATACTCACCTAGTATCGGTCGATACCCGACGCAATTTGGACCTGTTTTGCCTGCAGAGCACTTCGACTCTTATGATGCCTATCTAGCTGCTGTATCTAGTCCTACACGACCATGGTACGCAGACATTGCTAACTACCTTGATGTAAAGACTAAGCCAAAGCATCCCACAAAGTACGCGAAGAAGAAGTTTATGCGCGAGATGAGGAGATTCTTCTGGGATGAGCCTTACCTATACAAGCACTGCTTAGATGGTATATACAGAAGATGCGTTGCAGAATCTGAGGTGCCTGCGATTCTTTTTCATTGTCATGTGTCTGAGTATGCAGGACACTTTGCTACTTTCAAGACAGTGTCTAAAGTTCTTCAAGCAGGATACTGGTGCCCTACTATGTTCAAGGATGCTCATGCCTTTGTCTCACAGTGTGATGCCTGCCAGAGGAGAGGGAAGATCAGCAAGAGGAATGAGATGCCACAGAATTTCATCCTTGAGGTTGAAGTTTTCGATTGCTGGGGCATTGACTTTATGGGTCCCTTTCCCTAGTCACACGATAACAGATACATCCTGGTTGCTGTGGACTATGTGTCAAAATGGGTGGAGGCGATTGCTAGTCCAAACAACAACTCTGTGGTGGTCCTTAAGCTGTTTAAGACCATCATTTTCCCACAATTTGGAGTGCCTCGTATTGCTATAAGTGATGGTGGCAGCCACTTTATTAACAAAGTTTTTGAGAAGTTGCTGAAAAAACATGGTGTCAATCATCGTGTGGCTACTCCATATCACCCTCAAACCAGTGGGCAAGTAAAGGTCTCCAACAGACTGATCAAGGAAATTTTGGAGAAGACAGTGGGTACTTCTAGGAAGGATTGGTCTACGAAGCTGGATGACGCGCTGTGGACTTATAGGACTGCTTTCAAGACACCGCTGGGCACTACACCATTTTACTTGCTGTATGGGAAAGCATGTCACCTTCCACTGGAGATCGAGCACAAAGCAGCTTGGGCAACGAAGTTGTTGAACTTTGACATCAAGCCTGCAGCTGAGAGGAGATTGATTCAGCTGAACGAGTTGGATGAGATTAGGCACCACGCCTACGAGAACTCGAAGCTGTACAAGGAGAGAACTAAGGCCTATCATGATAGGAAGATCATCTCCAGATATTTCGAGCCGAACGACCAGGTACTTCTGTATAAATCTCGTTTGCAATTGTTTTCTGGTAAACTGTGTTCTCGTTGGTCAGGTCCTTTCACAATCAAGGAGGTCAGAGGATAAGTACATGGTGGTTAGATCAAAAAGCTGGTTAGGTGACATTTGGGTGCTTGGGAAAAGGGTCATTGCAACGTTTCAAGAACATGTGAGTCTCTATGTTTTCAAACCTCTTTCTCTGGTTTAGTCTTCAATTTGCTTGAGGGCAAGCAAAAGGCTAAGTCTGGGGGAGTTGATATATCATGGTTTTTACCCCTTTTAGGCCATGATATAAGTCTGTTTTATAGAGTCTTTCTACTATTTCGTAGTGTTTTAGAGTCTTTTACAGGTTTTAGCACGTTTGGAGCATAATTGGAAATATTGGAGCTTTCTGGAGCTTTCTGGAACGAAGATGAAGTTCGTGTTGCTGATTACCCGATTTTACGATAAGCATCGATCGATACCCATTGCAGCAGACACGAGTAATGACTTAAATGAAGAATTGAGAAATTGCAATTTGGTCTAGAATTCTTTAATTATTACAATAAGCCCCAGAACGTGTTTTAGCATTATAATTAGGTTTTTCAGCCACTTTGATGGTTATGTCTTATTTTTGCTTTGAATTGAGAGAGAACTTTTGAAGGGAGACAAGTCTGAAACTCTGTTCGTCCGAGAGAAGATTTCGAACCCTTTTGTTACTCTTTCTTATTTTCTATTGAGTATTTATTCAAACATGTTTATTGCTTCAATTTCCATGTCTGAGTAGATCTACTTTAGGTTCAGGGTTTTCTCTGAATGCTAGATTGATTAGTTGATTAGGATTCACCATCTGAATTAGTTCTTCACCAAAGGTTGTGTTCAAAACTAATTCTAGGTTGACGAATCTGGAACTTAGATCTTAGAATAATTGATTAGGCACGACAGTGCGATTAATTACCTGATATAACCTTAGATGAGCAAAATAACTATTCGCAAAGAGATTTGGTTTAGTTGTTTTGTGAACACATCAAACCTGATCTAAAAGCTGATTTAGACTTTAGGATTCGCAAAGAGATTTGGAATTGCTAGGATTTAGATTTAGATAATTCTCGCAACGACAGTTGGTTAATTATAGCTTAGTGATTTGAGTTCAAGAACCGCGCTAAATCTGAATCTTGTTAGTTAGTTTACCTGCATTCATTGATTTCCTGAGAAAAACCTTGAACCTATCTCTCCCCTATCGAATTACAACTCGTTTACTGCTTATTGCTTTTTTGTTTCATCTGAACTGCTTAGCTTGATTCGATACTATACAATCTATTGTGTGATTTCTCTGAGTCCTTGTGTTCGACCCCTACTTTACTGCAGCAACTGCTTAGTACTTTTTAGGGTATTAATTTGAGCATATCAATGGTGAATCCTAATAACTAATCAACCTAGCATTCAGAGAAAACCCTTATGAGAACCTGAACCTAAAGTTGATCTACTCAGACATGGAAATTGAAGCAATAAACATGTTTAAATAAATCATCAAATAAAACAGAAAGAGTAACAAGAGGGTTCGAAATCTTCTCTCGGACGAAGGGAGTTTCAGACTTGTCTTCCTCACAAAGCTCTCTCTCAAAACCAAAGTAAAATAAAGCATAGCCAACAAAGTGGCTGTAAAATCCCTATAAATAATCTAAATAACGTTTTGGGGCTTTTTGTAAATAATAAAGACTTCTGGACCAAATTGCAATTCTTCAACTCTTCATTAAAGTCACATGTAGTGTCTGCTGCGATGGGTATCGACTGATACTAGTGGGTATCGATCCAGGCCAGACAGGGAGCATCGCCAGCTCTGGTTTCTCTCGTTGAATGTCCGGAGACCACTTTGCAACAAACATAGTCTGGCCATCAACTTGTCATAGGCTTTGACTAAGAATACGACGACGAGCTATGGGATAAGGGTGTCAAAATGAGTCAAATGGGTGACTCATGATCCATGATCCTAATGGGTCATATGTAAATGGGTCATGGGTCATCCATGACCCATGAATGATGGATCATCCATGACCCATGTAATTAGATGGGTCATGGATCAAATAGGTGACCCACGAAAAATAAATATTTATTTAAATAAATAATATTAATAATTTTAAAAAATGACAAAATTTAATAATAATAAACAATATTATAATATATTTATATAATGAATTGACAAATTTTATTTAATTATCGTAAATTGTTAATTAATTCGTGGAACAATTTTTTTTTGCGGGAAATTTCGGAATCGAGTTTTTGGCGGGAAATCTCAGAATCGCGTTTTTGGTGGGAAATCTCAGAATCGCGTTAATCGCGTTTTTGGCGGGAAAACGCGGAATCGCGTTTTTGACGGGAAATCTCAGAATCGCGTTTTTGGCGGGAAATATCGGAATCGCGTTTTTGGCGGGAAATCTCGGAATCGCGTTTTTGGAGGGAAATCTTGGAATCGCGTTTTTGGCGAAAAATCTCGGAATCGCGTTTTTTTGCGGGAAAACGCGGAATCGCGTTTTTGGCGGGAAAACGTGGAATCGCGTTTTTGGCGGGAAAACGCGGAATCGAGTTTTTGGCGAGAAAACGCGGAATCAAGTTTTAGGCTGGAAAACGTGGAATCGTGTTTTTGGCGGGAAAACGCGGAATCGTGTTTTTGGCGGGAAATCCCAGAATCGCGTTTTTGGCGGGAAACGCGGAATCGTGTTTTTGGCGGGAAAAAACGTAATCGTGTTTTTGGCGGGAAAAAACGTAATCGTGTTTTTGGCGGGAAAACGCGGAATCACGTTTTGGGCCAAAAATCTCGGAATCGTGTTTTTGGCGGAAAATCTCAGAATCGCGTTTTTGGCGGGAAATCTCGGAATCGCGTTTTTGGCGAAAAAATGTGAAATCGCGTTTTTGGTTGGAAAATGTGAAATCGCGTTTTTGGCCGAAAAATGTGAAATCACGTTTTTGGCCGAAAAATGTGAAATCACGTTTTTGGCAAGAAAATGATGGATTATTGCTTTTTGAGAAAAAATGATGATATTATAGGTATTATTATTATGATGTCATGATGATGTTATAATAATGTATTAATGATGTCATAATAATGTGTGATGATGTCGTAATTATGTATAATGATGTCATGATGATGGGTCAATTGGGTCATCCATTTGATCCATGACCAATTACAAATTGACCCATTTGATCTATGACCTATGACCCATTTAACCCACTAATCCATTAGTGTCAGAAACAAAATCCATTAGTGTCAGAAACAAAAATTGATTCATTAGGGTCATCCATAACCCCTGACCCATTTTGACACCTACAATGGCACATGGAAATCTGAATAAGAAAGCATGGCTTTCCATCTTCGAGACCGATATGTCACGCCTTTGCCTGCTCCATATGCCATTATCAATAGCATGAAATGCCCCTCGGAGAGGAGGTTCTTCATAGAATTGGCCAAGAATGAAACTATCCCAAGCTTTCTTGTTCTTTTCTATTACCGAATTTAGAATAGTCACACAAGCCTCACCCGAATCAAGAGTGAAGGGAACACACTTTGGCTCAAGCTTGACCGAGGAACTTTCAACAAGATCTTTCCATAGCACTGCTGAGTCACGGTTGGATTTTGGAACAACCAGAGGTGGCTGCGAGTCGCGGGTGAGCAGAGCGGAAAGGATATCCACTGGGTCAGTCACGGTCGGAGTCGAGATCGGCGAGGAAGCCTGAGCTTGCTCGATTTGGCGAGATACAGAAATTAGGTTCGAGACTTATACTGTAGATGCGGGATGAGATTTGGGGATCTCGACAACAATGGCCAGATTAGCTGTGTCAACAGGTAATTGGGCATCGGAGTTGGGTAGATGAGGTGGGGAATTGTCAATTCCAGCAGAGCTCTCTCCTTTCGAAGCGATAGTCACCACAGTTGAAGGAAGCTCAGGTGCCGATTTTTAGAGGAAGCTGGTGAGTTTGGGACATATCCAGTGGGGATACGGCCTGGGGATTTCTTTTTGGGGGGGTTTCTTTTTGGCCATGACGGCAGGAGAGAGCCGGCGCCGAGATCGGCGACAGTGGAGGAAGAAAGATGTGGATCGCATTTTAGAAGCCTCGTTCATCCTTTTTTCAAAGCGAGCCGGCCTTCTCAGTTTCTTATTTTCAAAGCGAGCCGGTTCTAGGAATTGCTTACTCGGGCTTCTGGGGTTATTACGACGACCTACATTATGCAATTTTGTTTCTCTTTCTGACGGCGACAATTGCAACATGTTTGCACCGGTGGTGATGGTTGCTCATATTCCATATTCCGTCATACAAAATTTCGATTTAAGCGACGTTGACGGCATATCAAATGCATCTAGAATCAGTTAGAGACGAATTCTTTGGTGATCGGAAACAATTTTGCTTTCGGTAAATTTCTTTGACAAGAAAAAACGTTTTATTTGTGGTTCATGAGAGTGGGTCGGATTTTTGTCTTCATCCACGTTGAGGAAAAAGATGGATTAAGCAAAATAATGAGGTAGATGGATGAGTATAGAAACTCAATTTTCAGGAAAAACAATCATTACAACTCCTCTACACCACAAACGATCTTTAAGGTTATTGATCGGCTCATCCGAGACACAATCCTAGCCAAAAAGAATCGCAAAGCTTTTGATGGGCTTATGCAAATTTAGCTCAACAACGTTTAAATTTTTCCCAAGCTCTGATTTTTAGTTTACTCTTTATTTTTTATTATTTTTTGACAAAGCATATCCTAACTAGTTTAACTTCTTTTGTAATCCTTACAAACCCTTTCATTTTATATGAATATTCAAATACTTAGCAAACAAAAAAAAATATTTTTCATATCTTCGAATTGACCATTGAAGATTCAATTGAAACCAATATTGAATTGTGGCAAACCCTGAAAAGTTGGACTTCACAGAAAATTAAAATTGATCCCAACTTGTAAAAAAGGCTTAATGCTTTTGATGTTTATTTAGTGCTTGGTAATATTTGCATAAATCATTGTCGCTTTCTCTAACAATGAGACAATGTTACAATAAGTCACAAACCATGAATATTATCGGGTCAAATAGAATCCAATAGGTAAAAATATCAATTGTTTACACACTTACACAATATAATATTAATACAAAACCATAAACGTAATTTTCTTACGTAAAAATAATAATATTCATATAGTATACTATGAGTACAGAAATATCTAGACAAACTTATTTATTTATTAAATCATAAAATTGTTTGATAGATTAAAAGAATATATCATTACGCGTTTAATATTTATTTTTTTTGGATAAAATGTGAATTTATTTATCAAAAAAATGGAACGATTTGTTTTACAAATTGCTCGGCGGAACAAAAAGAGTTAAAAGATGCCCAAAAAATAATAATAAAGCCTAATTGATAACCGGAGAATGATTTGGTCTAAACTAGATAAATGAACTACTCATAGGTGAACTATTGGGAAAGCAAGTCCTTGAATGCTTTCCGGTGGATCCGTGCCATGATGGAATCGCGGATGTTGCGGTCTATTTGCTTGAAGATGACCATGTGAGATGTTGCAATTTGATTGTGAAGACGATTGTTCCTTTCCTTCCATGAGTATAAGATAACTGTCTGAATTGCTAGTCTCTTGAGAGTGAGGTTGATGGTCCTAGATGACGTAGAGATCCATGCAATAAGGCTTGGCCAATCAACAAAAGAGTGATGTGGTTGACCAAAACGGGAGAGAACCTTATGCCAGATATGAGAGATGAACTCACAGTGGAGAAAAAGGTGGTCTCTAGTTTTTGTTTCTCTATGACAAATGAAATAGACGGTAAGTCCAGTCAGACCCCAAGATACTGTGCGAGACCTTACCGAAAGGCAGTGTAAATGAGAGACCCAGAAGGTGAAAGCGTTCTTAGGTATGCAGCCTTTGAACCAAACAGATTTTGACCATTGCTTGATGCTATTTGATGGCCTGAGTTGTTCCCAAGTCTGCTTTGTGGTGAAGCTTGTAATGGGAGAACCTTCAATGACCCAAGAGTATGAATCTGTGCCAAGAGACTGAGCAGGAACAGCGATGCCCATCAAGATTTGTCGGAGGCTTGCAAGGGCAGTGTTTTGTGATAGGATGGGAGAATCTAACCTGAGTCGTCAACACCATCAGCCACTGATGCATAATCAGGTATACATGTGATCATAGGACCTGTAAAACCAATAAAGTCAATAAACCCAAATTGTTCCAATTGTCGTACCAGTAGCTAGCCACTTTTCTATCAGCAATATTACATCTCAAAAATCTTTTGGCGGATGGTATAAAGGCCATAAGTGCCTTCCATACCCAAGAATGATGATCAGCTGGTTTTGCATCTCAAAAATCTATTGGATACGTTTTTAATATTCATATAGTATACTATGAATGAAGATGTATTTAGACAAATAAATTTGTTTGACTAAATCATGAAACTGTTTGTTAGATTAAAAGAATATCCTTAGTTGATTATGAGGTGGAGTGCGCGAATGGATAAGGTGAAAAAAAGTTAAGAAGATAAGACCATAGGCTAATGTTAATAGAATATCAGAGGTTGTCTTTGGGTAAGCTATAGTTTTCACTAAGAATTAGAAGAAAATGAACAATTACTCAGCTTTTTTAGTGTGTTAATTTGGTCTATCGGATCCATAGGGATTTTCTTATCTATATTTGGCATATTATAAGAGTAATAAATCAAGGTTATTTTACCATGTTACTATGCATAATCTGGTTTTTAAAGCATAAAAATCATCTAGGGCTAAGAATCCAAACAGAATGAAGATGAGCAAATCTGAAAACAAAAGAAAAAATATATATAATCAGAGCTTGTAGTTCTGAAGTTTAAACCTAATAAACCTTATCTACAAAATCTACAAAATGCAATTTTCATGAGAATAGATCATTCCTACACTAATAATCAATGACAATGCTCATATGTGCTCACCAGCATCATCAGCTGCATGTATCAATGAAAACTTTACATCTGCGAGAACGTTTTATAGATGTAAGACGCTCCTTGTAGATATCTAAATCCTGGTCGGTCATAGGAGGAGAATCTGTGAAACTCACAGAAAGTTTCTTGAGTACTGGTGAATTCTCGAGAAAGTAGTTCACTAGTTTAATCCCAATTTCCTCCCTCATAATCAGTTTGTTAATCTCAACATACTCAAGAGTCCATGTCAAACACCGAGGAACATCGGTAAGGTTGATCTGCTCTGGCTCGTTTGAAACAGAAAAGTCCTGCAAACAAAAAAAAGCTGAGTTTACCATAGTTCCATGCACAACGTCTCAAAGATTCAAACCTCATTTTACCAAGATCAGGTTTTTCAGATTTGGGCAGCTCTCAAGAAAGGCTGGCCTGCAAATGATATAACTTATCGAGTTTCGGAATCATCGGTCCCAGTTTGGAATAAGGATACATGATCTGCAAGAAGAAAGGGAAGGTTATATGTGAAAAAAAATCATATCACAGAAAATTCAAATACCAATATACCTCAAGAGTAGGCTGAGATATGATCATCTGTCTAACACTAGATATCCCGGCTAGAAAATCACGGATAGTATCTCTCTTCGTTAGATCCTCAGGTTCCAAATAACTGCCGCCAAACGTGACATTAAATAAACTATCAACGTTGATCTTGAACAATGAGCTCAAGTTGTTCACCACAATCCTATCAGATTGATTATCTTTAAAGCTCATACACTCGAGTCTTGGAGCATCGATCTCAACCGAATAATCAGCACTACACATTCCCGGATCAAATGTTAAACGGAAGATCTTCAGAGTCTGAGACCTCACACGCAGAGTTTTCAGAAAATCATAACGATTCCTTACCACATTGAGATCTTCAAGAACAGGACAGCCTGAGATGAGCTTCTCCATAGTCAAATGACCATCTTTAGTACCGTAACGAACGTTTTCTAGATGCATGATCTTGAGACGAGGCAGAGAAACAACAAGCTTGAACGGGTTCTTTAGCCCGACGTGTACGAGTTTCAAGGATACCAATGTCTTGCTCTTGTAAACACTCACAGGGATAAAATCGATGACATACATTGCGTTATGGATCTCAACATCTAGATGTCGAATCCCGACGGCTGTGGCGATCCACTCGCTGATCGGAAAGAGATAAACATTGCATTCATCATACTTTATCTTCAAATTTTGCAGGCGTGGCTCGCGGTTTGATTCAAGAAATCTGTCGATGAAACTGGCGAATAGTTTTCTGTAAGGTTTAGAGATGTCCCTGACGTTGAAGTCCAATGAGGAAACATTTAGCCAGAGAAACTCCCATCTCTTCGATAAAACGCTCGTCTTAACGGAATCGATGATCGGGAGGTAGGAGAGTATCTGATACAGCAAAGGATCTGGTAATTCGCTGATTCTATCGCAAGCCATCACTAGAGCATGAAGAACAACAATTCAACAATCAAAATCGAATCCTAGGCGTTGTCAATTTGTCGATTGAAATCACGTACAATTGAAGGAGGAGCGAAGAACTTACCGTCGATTTGATTTGTCGGCGGAATATCGCTGGAGATCAAGCTTTACGGTGATAACTGATAATTAGAGAGACGATCGTTGAATCGATTGGGTTGGGGAAGTTTAAGGGATTTCGTTTCCATTTTCAGGAAAAAAGAAGCTGCAACTAATTAAAATTTTATCTAATCATTATATATAAACTAATATTTCCTCTGTTTTCAATTGATAGATGTTATTATTTTCGACCAATCGGACTTTGCAATGTCATATCAAAAATATTGGTTCAGCGAATGAAATCGGTGCTCCTAGATGTTGTCTCCGAAAACCAAGCAGCTTTCACGGTCGGACGTTTCATCACGGATAATATTTTCATTGCACATGAGGTATTGCACTCCGTAAGAGTCAGAAAACGTTCTGCAACATCATATATAGCAGTGAAGATATATATTAGTAAAGCATACGATAGGATCGAATGAGATTTCTTGGAACAAGTTCTCAGAAAGAAGAGATTCACTGACAAATGGGTTAACTGGATCATGTTATGTGTGAAGACTGTATCCTTCTCCGTTTTAATAAATGGAAGCCCATACGGAAAATTCATTGTATTTCGTGGCCTTCGACAAGGTGGAGGAAAGTATTTGGGGCTACCGGAACAGTTTGGAAGAAGAAAAAAAAGAAATGCTACAGTATATTAAAGAGAACGTACAACAGAATATCAATAGGTGGCAAAATCGATTTCTTTTAACAGCTGGCAAGAAGTCCTAATTAAATCAGTGGCCTATGCAATGCCGGTATATTCCATGAATTGTTTCCAGTTACCGAAAGAATTATGCTCTGAAATTGATAGTATGATGTCTCGATTCTAGTGGGGTTCAACATCCGAAAATCGTAAAATGGTGTGGGTTTCGTGGAAGAAGATGGCAACCTCAAAAAGAAATGGAGGATTGGGCTTTAAGGATCTTCATAAGTTCAACCAGGCCCTTATGGCTAACCAAGTCTGGAAACTAATGCGTAGCCCTCAAAATCTTCTCTATCGTATGCTTAAAGCACGCTACTTCAGAAATGGCAATCTACTCGCTGCTTCAAAAGGTACCCAACCTTCATATGGATGGAGTTCTCTTAGGTTTGGCTACGAACTACTCAACAAAGGATTACAAATCAGAATTGGAAATGGGGAGAGTACGACTTTAGCGTCGGACCCATGGCTTCCAACGCTACCGCCATGAC
The DNA here is from genome assembly GCA_030161315.1 of Eutrema japonicum. Lineage (NCBI taxonomy): Eukaryota > Viridiplantae > Streptophyta > Magnoliopsida > Brassicales > Brassicaceae > Eutrema > Eutrema japonicum. The sequence goes on from BSQW01000014.1 coordinate 15,997,588, forward strand.
CTCCTCTTCTCACGAGTTGTTGTAACCTTGATGCTAAGGTTCAATCTCTTATTGATAGGAATAATTTCCAATGGGATGAGAGAAAAATTAGATCCATTATTGATCATGTGGATCAACATCTTATACATAAGATTTTTCTATCCAATCGATTCCTACAAGATGAATACATTTGGGGTTACTCCACCGATGGAAATTACACAATAAAATCAGGTTATTGGCTTGCTTTTACTCAGGTTGATGACGACGATGAGCTACAACCACCGCTAGCAACGAACCCTGATATTGCCACTGGCATTTGGAAACTTAATATTGCCCCAAAATTAAAACACTTTTTGTGGAGAATAGCATCAAGAGCCATAGGAGTAGCAGAACATCTACGACGCTGTAATATTATGGTCCACCCAAGCTGTCCTAGGTGTTGTCGAGAAGATGAAACGAGTAACCATTTGTTCTTCACCTGTCATTATGCTGAATATGTTTGGAAAATTCTCGGTATATCCACTTCGACGCTCTGCGACCCTCACTCTCCTATTAAACTACGATATTTACTTAATCTTCACCGTGATAACAACATTGGAGATTTACAGAGATCTCTTCCCTTTTGGATAATGTGGAGACTATGGAAAAGTAGGAATGACCTGTTGTTTAATCACATTGATATTGAAGCCATTGAAACCTTTACTCGAACTTCGGGTGACTCAAGAGAATGGATTACAAATGTGACAGGAGCATCTGTTGGAGCACCACAAGCATAAGGACGACACACAAATCGTCAATCCTCCTGGAGAAAGCGTTTGAGAGGTTGGATTAAATGTAACTATGATGCATCTCATCGTATCGGTATAGGTGATTCAGGATTAGGCTGGATAATAAGAAATTCCAATGGAGTTTTCTTAGATTGTGGAATGGGTAAATTTCAAGGACGGTAACGATGGAAGAAGCTGAATGTTTTGCTCTATTATGGGCATTACAAGCAGCTTGGGCTTTGGGATACAAGAAGGTTGAGTTTGAAGGAGACAAACTCATCATCAACCGACTTATCAATGGACAGGGGCATAATTTACGGCTCAACCACTTTATTCAAGAAATCCAACGATGGCGAAGTATGTTTGAGGAAATAATTTTTACCTTCCGACATAGAGAAGCAAATGTTTGCGCAGATACTTTAGCAAAAAAAGCTGTTGTTTGTATCAATCAATGGTCTCTGTACCATGTTTGTCCTGGTTTTCTTATAAAAATTTGTAACCAATGACTGTAATTTAATTGATAAATGTTATTTAGACGGGAAAAAATAGAATTCTTTTTGTTTCAAAAAGTTATATCTTCAAAATTTTAATGTGTAGTTATTACTCTTTTTAAAAAAAAAATTATTGTTATGCTATTTACTATTTAAAACTATAAACCTTAAGTAATATTTAATAAAACAAAGTTAATAATTTTTTTTTGATATTTATTATTCTATTAAAAGAGAAGCACTTTTAGTATTTGCATCTAAACACTCCATATTTTTTAAAAAATCTATTTGGAAACTAAATTAATATTATCCCAATTTATTTTTACAAATATAAATAAATAAAAATAAATATAATTTAGGATAATATATAAATTTAAATATAATATCTTCAGAAAATTTTTGCGGTGAGAAGTGGTGTTAAAAATATGTGGTTTACAAAAACAAATTCAATTTTTTTTTGTTTTAGTTTATTAAAAATAAATAATGTAAAAGAAGAAATAATAAAAAAAAATTATAAAATTCCGAAACATGAGTTTATAAAATAAAGAATGTTACAAAAAATCCAGAAATAATATTAAATTGCCAAACATGAATTATTTTGTAGACAATAGGAATAATCAGAAAATATATTTTTTTGAAAAATATTAAATCATATTAGATTTTAAAGATTTTAAGTTGGAAATATCAAACGAAATTATTTAAGTTCCGCTAAATTTCTGATTTTAACTTAAATCATAAGAAAATTATGTTATAAAAAACTATTTTCATACATTAAATTAATGTTTTGAAATATGACATAGGAAGTAAACCAGAGAATCCTTCAGATCATCGGGTCCGTGGGTTGATCCGGTTCGATATAGTCCGACCGCAATCAACAATTAGTGAAATTATATATATATATATATATATATATATATATATATATATATATATATATATATATATATGTATATAGTATATAGTATGAAAACTAATAAATCTCTAAGATATGTTTGAAAAAAATATGTTAAACTGACAAAGTAATTATTATTGTAGTTGATAAAGTACTATTTATAAACGAAATAAGATCATAAAATACTAGATTGTAAAATCAGAATGACTCAATAAGAAAAATAAAAGAAGCCTTTTATTGCACTATATTTTTTTACTTAACCATGATCCATCCGGGTCAACGATTATGTTTGGTTCACAGTTATTTGCTGAGTTTTTACGGATTTTACCGGATTTTATAGTTTTGGGTTTTAGAGCTATATCCCAACCGAATTGTTGTCTGGATCCCGGGTTTTTCAGGATCTGAAAACATTACATTAAATCAATAAAAACAAAATTATCCCGTGCAAGCGCGCGGGTGAGAATTTAGTCTATAATATTAAAACAAAAACAATTTTAGAATTTGTTTTCAAACACACCTTATTATTTAAAAAAAATTGAAACTGTTGCCAAACAAGTAGTAAACTTGTTGTCAAACAAGTCTTTTTAAAAATAATCTACATAATATCTTTATTGTTAGATATAAACATTCTAATTAATTATAATATCTATAAATAACATTTAATCTCTATTTGATTGATTAAATTATTTCAAATATAATAACATTAATTTATGATTGTAGAAATTAAATGTAAATTTTATGTTTGTATTTGGTTACATTGCTACCTAAGAGAAGAGATTTTAATCTGAATTTGAAAATTTAAGTCATGTCCAAATTAAAAAAAAAAATTGGTTTAATCTCGTTATTTTATTGAACTATAATTAGATCAAATTATATAAATTTTATTATTAAAAACATTTTAACTTGATAAAATTTCAAATATTCAAAATAAGTAAATATTTATATTATAAAGTAATATGGTGGGACGAGTTAAGGTTATGTTTTTACAATTGTGGTCCTTTGCGGGTTAGTTTGTCAAAACATGCATGATAACATGTTCATTCGAGACAGATTAAAAGGACGGGGTTAGCCTATTTTAACACTCGTGAATATACAATTTGTGAAATTTGATTTTAATAAAACAATTGGTTGTGTGGTAATCTAAATTTACATAATAACAAAGTTTATATACAATTAAGATTGCATCGAAATATACTTAACTACTCATACTCATATTTTACTAATATCTATCATATGATAACATCATATAACTTTTATAACAATTTACTTTTTTTTGATAGATAGCAAACTATCATTTAAGGTTATAGAAATCACATAATCATGAAATTTTTCATTAAAGTTTAAGTCAAACAATTTTCGTTAGTGTTTGCTCAATATAAATTTCACAAAAAGTAATGTATAAAAATTATTGCCTCACACACAGCACGGATTAGAATCTAGATTTCGCATAGCACATATTAGAAATATGGTATAAACATCAAAACATATATTGTACAACAAATAAACAAAATATTATCTTCTCACTGAAAATCTAAGAATTACAAATTCAACATATTTAATCCAATAACATTTGAATTAGATCTTATTTATCATTTTATTTTGGAATATTTCAAAATTTAGTTTACAAAAAACTTTACCATGTACAGATGTTTGAGTTGAAATCTAGTTTATTGTTAAAAGTTGTTTAATATGCGTCAAAAGTTAATTTCTTATTAATTAGAATCAGAAATACTATAATTTTATGGAGTAAAAAGTTGACTACTTTTAATAAAAACATGAGGTTTTTGCATACATGATCACTTTATGAAAACATAGTTTGTGTACTAAGAGCATCTCCAATGGTATTCTATTCTTGTCTCTAAACTCTATTTTTAGAGTAAAATCATCTCCAATGGTACTCTATATCTTACTCTAAAAATAGAAAATATTTCTCTATATTTAGAGTAACACTGTTCATTTCTCTATTTTTAGAGTATAAATTTTTTATTTACAAAATGATCCTCTACTTTTCATATTTTTCATTTTATGCCTAAATAATGGAATAACAAACAATATTATACTTAATTAAAACTATCTTAACTAAGTCAATATAGACAAATCAAAGACAAAGAAGATCATTTTTCACTTCGAAACGCGTTAATTGATCATTTGTGGGAGAAATACACTAATTGTGATGCTTAAACAAAAATGTATTAGTTGTTTGTTTTTCAATTTATGTGGTGTAATGAAATTTTATAATTAATAGAATTTTAAAAATATGATTATGTTGAACTATTGTTAAGAAATAATATACATAGAATAATCTTAAATTTTTTTAAAGTAAAAGGTCTGGTAAGCAATTAATAGATAGAATATATTTGAATTATTTCTTTTTAGAGTGAAATATAAAAGTGACCATTGGAGTAAACCCCTACTCTATTTATAGAGAACTCTATATTTAGAATGAAATATAGAGATAACCATTGGAGATGCTCTAACACTTTACAAATACTGAAAAAATAAGTATAACTTCTTATACTGTACACCTGTTGACTTTTTAATCATACCCTTGTATAGTACTGCGCGAATCAACGGTGCATAATACATAAACCAATAACAAACAAAGACAAAATCGTCTTTTCAACATAAAAAATGTTACTTTTTTTTTTACAGAATTTGGAAAATGTCAGAACATAAATTATGTTTTGATGAAGTGACATTGGATACAAATATCTCTAAAACATAGGAATTGAATATCAATGACTATTGCAATGAACTATTCTTTTCTTTTTACTTATCCAACATAAAGTTCTACTTTTTCATCTCCAAAAGGATTTTCTTGTCATATAAGCTTTTACTAGAGTTACAAGTCACACAAAACTCAAATCTCTTCTTCCTCGATCATCTCCTTATAATTCTGCACTCTGATTCTCTAAAAACATATATGAGTGGAGTGATTCAAAACCAAAATCAAAATAAATGCCAAGCCTAATCGCAATTTTTCATAGCAAAAAATTCCTAGGCTGATCTTCAATGACATTGTCAATGAATGATAATCTGACAACTGCGAGACCGCTTTGTGTATGAAATAAGCTCTTTAAAGATATCTGAATCTCGGTTGGATATAGCAGAATCTCTGAAACGCAGGAGGAGTTTCTTGAGAACAACTGAATTCTCAAGAAAGTACCTCACTAGTTTCTTCCCACTTTCTTCCTCCATATTCAGTTTTTTAATTTCAACACACTCCAGAGTCGATACCAAACACTGAGGCACATAGGTAAGTTCAGTTTGCTCTGGCTCCGTCGAAATGGAAAAGTCCTCCTGCAAACAAACATCCAGAGTTTACAATATACTTCAACAATGTTGTTAATCAAATCATAGGCTCAAAACAGATTCTTACCAAGATGAGGTTTCTCAGATTTGGGCAACTCTCAAGAAAGACTGGCATAAATTGTAACATAGATCTAGGGAACGCAGCTTCCAAACGATACAAGTTATCGAATTTGGGAATTGGCCCCAAATCGGAATATAGATAGAGGACCTGCAAGAAGAAAGAAAAGATTACATCACAGATAAATAAACTACATTTAATTGTTATGTATCACAAAGTATACATTTACTTACCTCTAGAGTAGGCTGAGAGATGATCATATGTCTTACATTAGATATCCCGGTGAGAAAATCACGGATAGTATCTCTCTTGCCTAAATCCTCCGGTATCAAAGGACTGCCGCCAAACATGACATTAAATTCAGTATCAATATCAATCATGAATAAAGAATTCAGGTTCTTGACTACAATCATATCAGATTGCTTATCATTAAAACTCAGATACTCGAGTCTTGGAGCATCAATCTCAACCGAAAAACCTATACCAAACAAAAAATACTCAAACGTGAGACGTAATCTTTTAAGAGTCTGAGACCTCACGCGCAGAAATCGCAGAACGTCACAATAATCAACAGGCCTGATCACTGTAAGATCTTCAAGAACAGGACAGCCTGAGATGAGCTTCTCCATGATCAAAGGCTCATCATCATACCCAATGTCTTCTAAATGCATGATCTTGAGACAAGGTAGAGAAACGACAAACTTGGGGGTCTCGATTCCTATGGCTACGAGCTTTAAAGAGACCAATGTGTTGCTCTTGTAAAAGTTATGAGGCATATCAGGACCAATATCAGTCTCCACATCTAAATGTTGAACTCCGCGATCAACTGCTGTACCAATCCACTCCTCTACTAGTTCGTCTTTAATTTTTTTGTATTCTATCTTGAACTTTTGCATTCGTGATTCATGGTTAAACTCCAGAAATTTGTCGATGAAGCTCTCGAGGCCTTTGCCATGACGACGAGGGAAATCATTGACCTTTAAGTCAAGTCCAGGAACACTAAGCCAGAGAAGTTCCCATCTCTTCGACAAAACGCTTGTCTTAACGGAATCTTTGGTCGGAAGGTTTAAGAGAATCTGAGTTAGCAAAGATTCCGGCAATTCGCTGATTCTATCGCAACCCATCACGAGAAACGAAACCCTAGAGTTTCAAAAACAATCACATGCGAAAAAGTTTCAAAATTGATTCCAAATCTAGGTTGCAAGTCGATTAAAGTCACATACATAAACGTACACACGAGAGATCAATCTGGGTCTGAAGAACTCACCGTCGATTTGATTAGCCGGCGGGTTATTGTTGAAGTTATTGCCTAAGGAGGAGAAAAGCTTCATACTTGATTCCAAATAATCACATACATAAACATGCAACCGAGAGAGAGAAATGTGAGTGTGAAGAGCTCATCTCACCGTCGATTTGATTCGCCGCCGCAAGTAATCACTTCAGGAGGAATGAAAAATTAGGAACACAATGTTAGGACTTGTGATGAAAATCAGATTCGGTTTAGAGCTTAAACCAGACTGGTAATGTCAATTTGGGATTATCGGTTTAAGAAGTCCCATTGGTTTACGGTTATTGTGAAGAACCGGTTTTATCAATTGTAATTACCGGTTTTCTGCTTGAGCCGTTGTTGAGCTGAGTAGAAATTGTAGAGAGAAACAATCTTGTAATCTGATAAAGGTAAAGATAGTGGATTGCTGGGAAAACTCCAGGCCGAGACGTAGGATTCTCATTCCGAGATCCGAATTCGTTAAATCTCTATGTGTCAATCTTTCTTTCTGTTTTTGGTTTTCAATCATCTTCTTCGTGTTCTTGAGTGAAAGTGAGTTCGTGAGTTTTGTATTTTTGTGGATATGCAAAAAAAAATTGATGTATAAAAATTTAGTTGATGTATTATTACGAAACTTTCTCATAAACTAAAGATTTGTTTTAATAGAACACCAATATGTCTGGAAAATGCCAAGGCCTAATTGCAATTTTTCATAACAAAAGATTCCTACATTGATCTTCGATAAACACTGTCAATGAATGATGACTTCACAGCTACGACAACGCTTTGTGAAAGTACGAAGCTCCTTGAAGAAATCTGAATCTTGGTTTGCTATCGAAGAATCTTTGAAACGCAGAATGAGTTTCTTAAGAACTATCGAATTCTTGAGAAAATACCTCACTAATTTCTTCCCGGTTTCTTCTTCCATAATCAATTCTCTAATCTCAAGACACTCCAGACTCGATAACAAACACTGAGGGACATAGGTAAGTTCAGCTTGCTCAGGCTCCGTCGAAACAACAAAGTCCTGCAAACGAACGAGCTGAGTTTACAATATATTCAGAGATGTTACTAACTAGCCAAATCACAGAGATTCATACAGAATCTTACCAAGATGAGGTCTTTCAGATTTGGGCAGCCCTCAAGAAAGACGGGCAACAACTGCAAGATGGATCTAGAGAACGCAGCTTCTAAACAAAACAAGTTATTGAATTTGGGAATCGGTCCCAATTTGGGATATCGATAGAGGAACTGCCAGAAGAAAGAAAATGACCCATCATAGAGAATCAAAAGTACATTTCTTGTTATATATATAGGCATCAAAAAAGTATATATTTACCTCTAGAGTACGCTGAGAGATGATCATATGTCTTACACTCGATACACCGGTTAGAAAATCACGGATGGTGTCTCTCTTGCTTAAATCATCATCGGGTCCCAAAGGACTGCCGCCAAATTCGACATTAAATTCAGTATCAATGTCGATCATGAACAAAGAACTCAGATTCTTTACCACAATATTATCAGATTGCTCATCTCTGAAACTCATATACTCGAGTCGTGGAGCATCAATCTCAACCGAAACGTTTGTAATTGTACCAAATCCATTATTCTCAAACGTGAGGCGAAAGATTTTCAGAGTCTGATACCTCACACGCAGAAACGGCAAAAAATCTTGATTATAATAATCAATAGGCTTAATCAAGGTAAGATCTTCAAGAACCGGACAACCTGAGATGAGCTTCTCCATGATCAAAGGATCAAAACCAAAATGATAAAACTTAAAATCATCATACCAAATGTTTTCTAAATGCAAAATCTTGAGACAAGGCAGAGAAACGAGCTCGGGATAGTGGATCCCAAAGGTAACGAGTTTTAGAGACACCAACGTATTGCTTTTATAAATGTTAAGAGGCACGAAATATCTCAAAGAAGGATCCATATAGGTCTCAACAACTAAATGTTGAATCCCGAGATCAATCGTTGTACCAATCCACTCCATGGATCGCTTGCCATGGTAATTATCATAATATATCTTGAACTTTTGCATTCGTGACTTTTTATTATACTCCAGAAAATTGTCGATGAAGCTCACAAAGTCTTTGGCATGATTCGGAAAATTGCTGACCATTAAGTCAAGTACAGGAACCCTAAGCCAGGTAAATTTCCATGTCTTCGACAAAACGCTTGTCCTGACCGAATCTTTTGTCGGAAGGTATGAGAGTATCTGAGTTAGCAGAACTTCCGGCAATTCGCTGATTCTATCGCAACCCATCACAAGAAACGAAACCCTAATTTTCAACAAAAAAAGGTCCCAAAATCTAGGTCACTGTTGGAGGTGGGCGTAGCACCCCCAATTAGTTAGGCCCATCTTAGAAAAAGTCTCTCTTCAGCTCGGTCGCCGACCTCAAGGCACCGCGCTCGTATCACCCGAGCTCCCGAGCTCCCGAGGACGCAACTCGGGTCCGGCCTGACACTTCACCAAACAGGATTGTCAGAAGAGCAGAAGGCACGTGGGAGCTGGTAGAACAGTGCCCTACCCGCGTAGGGATACGGCTTTGACTCGACGTCCCACCAACCCTGCAGAGTCGACGAAGGAGGAAAGGACACGTGGATGAGAGTTGGCGAAACAGTGCGCTGCTCTGCAACACGCCACGCCGAGCTCATCATGACCTCCCTCCTCGAAAGCCGGAACACGCCTCCTAGGCCAACTTACCCGCGAAACAGGCCGAAGACGCCACGTAGCTCCGAGATCCCGGGGAGCAGGAAGTCAACTGCCGGTATAAATACCCCTCGATGTCATTAACGATCGGGATCTGAAATTTTTGTATATCACCTACCACAAGTTACCCGACCTCTCTCTCTCTCTTTGTAATAAGACAGCAATTTAGAACGCCGAACTGGACGTCCTTCGGAACCAGTTCGTAACTCTAAATTGTTCACTTCACTTATCATCAATAAAAAGAACACGGCCCCCGGCCTGCCCAAAATATTCCCGACCTGCCTCAATTTGTGGTTGACTCTCTAATTAACGAAAATTTCGCCTGTCTCACCCTAATCAACCTATTAATCTTATTTAGTGATCATCGGGATCAACAGTCACAAGTCGATTGAAGTCACAAACATAAACTTATTTCACTCGGGAGAAATAAATTTGGGTCGGAAGAACTCACCGTTGATTTTAGGGTTATCGCCGGAGATCTTGGTTGAGGAATACCCAAGTGATAACTGAGATTTAGGATGAAAAAATGTTATTTTATGAAATTAATCGAAGAATCTCTTCAATGAAAACGATTCCGATTCCGATTCCTTCTTTAAAGATATTTTTTCGGAAACAATAAAAAGAAACCTTTTATTTTTTGTCCGTACCGTAATCTTAAATTATTACCGTAACATACAAGTTATCTCAAGATACCGGCGAGAATATCACAGAGAATATCTCTGTTGCTTAAATCACGGATAATATCTCTTCTACTTCCATACTCAACACTTATTACACGGCGTCGTTTTCTCTTTCTGTTTGAACAAAACAAATAAAAAATCTCTAAACCGACAACTTCAAAATCGATCTCTAAAAATTTAAGAACCCTAATTATAAATCCACCGGAAATGGATTTCTAATCATCTTCTTCAGATTTCACCGAAGAAGACAGAAGACGGCGAACTAGATACATTTCACAAACTTGTATCTTGGTAACCAAAACTCAAAAGTAACCTCCTTTTTTTTCTTTCTGAAGATATCCACGGAAGATATACGTACTGACAAAGACTCTATCAGAACCATCGTGCTTCTACATATTGAGAAAGCAATAATGGAGGATTTGGACTATCCGGTAAGAGAAGATACATAAGTTGTTTTGGGTTCTATGAGCGTGTTTATCTTCCGATTTGGATACTGTTTGATATGAGTAATGACCAGTATTGCGTTCGTTTCTACAGATTTGCATAATGAAAATGAACCTTCAGTGTTGCCAAGACTTTCCTTGTCGGGTGAAGAAACGTCTACGAAAAGTAAAAGGTATACTGTCAATTTACCTTGTTTCAATTCAAAACCTAATCGTGCCTTGTACAACAAGGTTTTAATTTTGGTGGTTGTATGTTGATGAGCAGGAGTTTACGCCATAACCATAGACCCGATGAAGGGTCTGATTTTGGTATCAGGCACAGCAGAACCTCCTGTGCTTATCAAAGCCATCGAAAAAATCGGGCAAAGTCCCCAACTTTACGCCTACGAGAAGGACCCAGCTAAGGCTAAGACCCAATTCCGGGCCTTGCTTAAGCGTTACACCACCGAGGAGCCTCTAGACGAACCACCACCCACGGCCGATGCCGGAGCTTGCCCAGTGGAAGTTAAGGGTTTCGGGCAATCGGGACCGCCACCAACAGCTGCCGCTGGAGCTTGTCCAGTCCCAGTTAGGGGTTTCGGGTATTCGGGACCGTCGATGATGCCGATGTTTACGTTGCCGCGGACAATGGGTCCGCCTGGATGGTTAGCCCCGGGGACGAAACCGAAGCTGATGGTGAGGTACGAGCTGCCGGAGATGAAGACGAGGAATTCTCCCGCGCCATATCCCTTCGATTTCTACGAGAGCAAGGGGTTCCCTGCTTCCGATTCCCTTTTCCGCTATTTCAGCGATGATCACGCTCAACCTTGCACCATCATGTGATTCATTTGTGACTTAAAAAAAAAAAAAATTTAGTGGGTTTTTACTGTTGTTTTTTCCCTAGTGTTTTGCCTTATTTGTAATCATCAACTTCTGTGAACGATTCGTGAACGATTCGTGGTCTGATCTTTTCCCTGATAAATCTCAAGCTCCTGTGAACGATTCGTGGTCTGATCTTTTCAAGGGATCATCGAAACAACTCCAGAAGAAAAGAACAGGTTTTACCTTACCGTCGCGCGAAGGCTGTGTCAAGATACCAAATTCTGTCATCGAAAAGAATAGAAAATCATGGGATTGTTTCATCCTAGGACAATTCTAATCGGATCCACCATCACAAGATACGATCCATAATATTGTTAATGGGATTTGGAGCAGACAGTACAGAGACGTTTCTGTCTCGAAGATGGAAGGTTACGCTTTCTTGTTTAGAATTCCGAATACCTTCACAAGCAGGCACCGTGTCTTAAATCAGAAACTGTGACAAATAGAGGGACAAACAATATTCGTTGCGAACTGGGAACTGGGAGTTGTGCCAGTCAAGCCGGTGTTAACTCAAGCTCCCATTTGGCTAGAACTCAGAAACGTGCCTTTTCAATTCTTCAATGACGAAGGTTTAGAACATATAACAGGTTTGGTTGGTCATCCGAAGTACCTTCACCCATCGACAGCCAACAAAACAAATCTGGAAGTTGCTAAGGCTTTCACCCTGATAGATCCGCGTAAACCTTTGCCGGAAGCTGTTAATGTTCAGTTTGATTCAGGGGAAATCAGTTGAGTTTTAGTCTCAAGCCCTTGGCCCCTATCAAGTGTAACAAATGTAAGTCAACAACGCATGATTCTGAGAAATGTTCCAAGCCGATCTCCATTAATGGGCAAAAGAATAACCGTCTCGACGAAGTAAAGCAAAAGAACAAGATGAGGTTGTAGAGAGACAACATGAAGTTGTAGAAAAAACTTCAACCAAAGTGGTAAAATTTGGAGACTCCTCACTGGAAAAATCTAAAGAAGTAATCACGGTGAGTCTAGTGGAGTGGTTTTGGGTGCTGAAGAGAAGAGTTCCCTCATTATTGCCACCAAGGATACGAGTAAGTTGTCGGACGTCGAGGTCGATTCATCAGATATTAACTCATCTGATTCTCAGATTAACTCGATTGAAAAAACAGGCCATCAAGGGTTTTCGGTAGTAGTATCTAAAAAGAAGAAGAAGAAGGGTAGTAGGGGCAAGGGCCCCAAATCCACATAATTTTATGTGTAAAGATTTTTTTTGCTGGAACGTTCGGGGATTTAATATAGCTAGCCACCGTGGCGGTTTCAAGAAATGGTGTAGGGTTAAGAAGCCCATTTTTGGCGGAATTATTGAGACGCATACAAAGCAGTCGAAGAGCTTTATCAACGAGCTACTTCCCGGCTGGTCTCGAGGAAAACTATGACTTTTCTGTTTTGGGAAAAATTTGGGTTATATGGCACACAAGTGTGAAAGTTGTTGTCATTGCAAAATCTCTGCAGATGATAACATGTGAAGTATTGTTACCGGATGCTCAACAATAGTGTATGATTCAAATGATGCTGTAGAAAGAAACGTTCTTTGGGAGGATTTAAAGGAGATTTCATCAAGTCAGTTGATTGGTGGCAGAGCGTGGATGGTTCTAGGGGGTTTTAATCAGGTTCTCCACCCTAGTGAGCACTCAAGGGCTATGAGCCAAAATGTGAATAGCAAGACTAGAAAGTTCAGAGATTGCTTGCGTTCAGAGATTTCCTGCGGTTTGCTGAGTTAGAAGACTTGAATTATCGTGGAAATGTGTATACTTGGTGGAATAAATGTGAGGTCAGGCCTTTGGCAAAGAAATTGGACCGAGTTTTGGTTAACGATGCATGGTATGTGACCTTCCCCTCATCTTTTGCTCATTTTGGAGAACCGGATTTCTCATACCATGCTTTGTGTGAGGTGATCCTGAGTCTATCATCGCAGAGGCGGAAAAAACCCTTCAAGTTTTATAATTTTCTGTTTCAAAATCAGGAGTTTCTTCCTTTGATATGCTTTCATTGGTTCTCTTGTAACGTGGTTGGATCAGCATTGTTCAGGTTAACCAAGAAGCTAAAAATGCTTAAAGATGTTTGTTATTAGAGGTTTCAGCAAGGAGAACTACTCAGATTTGGAAAAAGAGTTAGAGAAGCTCATGACGTATTGTTGCAGCTTCAGAACCAAACTTTAGTTGTCCCATCCCATGCTAATGCAGTTTTGGAGATTGAAGCGCAAAGAAAATGGATGATTCTGGTCAAAGCGAGAGAAACTATTTTTTGCCAAAGATCGAGAGTCTCTTGGTTAAGAGATGGCGACATGAATACAGCCTATTACCATAGGATGATTGCAATCAGAAAGTCCATAAACCACATTCACTTTCTTATCGCTCCAGATGGATCCCGAATTGAATCACAGAAAGGTATCTCTGATCATTGTGTTGAGTACTTTTCGAATCTTTTGGGCACTGAGCTTGGTCCACAGATGATCATTCAGGAAGACATGGATATCTTGCTTCCATTCAGATTTTTTGAAGTCCAAAAAGAGTCCATCGAAAAGCGGTTCACGAAAGAGGAGATTAGAGCAGTGATATGCTCAAATTAATACCCTAAAAGTACTAAGCAGTAGTTGCAGTATAGTAGGGGCCGAACACAAGGACTCACATAGACACACAATAGATTATGAAGATGAGAATCAAGCTAAGCAATCAATGATATTGAAAACAGAACGTAAACTTAAACGGTTGTAAATTCAGTTGGAGAAAGATAGGTTCAGAATTTTTCTCAGGAAATCAATGAATGCAGGTAAACTAACTAACATGGCTCAGATTTAGCGCGGTTCTTGAACTCAAATCACTAAAGTATAGCTAACCAACTCTCGCTGCGAAAACTATCTAAATCTAAATCCTAGGAATTCAAAATCTCTTTGCGAATCCTAAAGTCTAAATCAGCTTTTAGATCAGGTTTGATTTGTTCACAAAACAACTAAACCAAATCTCTTTGCGAATAGTTCTTTTGCTCATCTAAGGTTCTATCAGGTAATTAATCGCACTCTGGTGCCTAATCAATTATCATAAAATCTAAGTTCCAGATTCGTCAACCTAGAATTAGCTTTGAACACAACCTAAGGTGAAGAACTAATTCAGATGGTGAATCCTAATCAACTAATCAACCTAGCATTCAGAGAAAACTCTTATGAGAACCCTGAACCTAAAGTGGATCTACTCAGACATGGAGAATGAAAACAACATGATTGAATAGATCATCAAAGAAATCAATAAGAAACAGGAGTTCAAAGTTGTCTCTTACAAAAACCAAAGTAAAATCAAGAGTAATCAAAGCATAGCCATCAAAGTGGCTGAAAAACCTAATTATAAAGCTAAAACACGTTTTGGGGCTTCTGGTAATTATTAAAGTCTTCTGGACCAAGTTGCAGAGTCTCTAAACTTGTAAAATCATGTTTTTCCCATCTGCAGTTGGTGTCGGTCGATACTGGACTGGTGTCGGTCGACACCAGTACACTGTGCTCGCCAGACTGGTCTGTCTTCACGAAAACTGTCACAACTTTTGATCGCACCGTTGGAATGGCCTCAAACCACTTCCAAATGAAAGCTAATCCATTGATTTATCTTGTGTCCAAATTTGAGCTCAATCCATCGGGGAGGGGGGGGAGGGAGGCCTTCAACGGATGCCAAACTTCTGACGTCTCTGCATGACTCTCCTCATTTTCTCCCAAAATGCTCTGGAATCCTCCAAAAACTCCAATTAAGCTCCAAACGTGCTAAAACCTGTAAAAGACTCTAAAAGACTCTAAAATACTAGAAAGACTCCATAAATAGGACCTATATCATGGCTTAAAAAGGGTAAAAACTATGATATATTAACTCCCCCAGACTTAGCCTTTGCTTGCCCTCAAGAAAATTGAAGACTAAACCAGAGAAAGAGGTTTGAAAACACGGAGACTCACATGTTCATGAAACATTGCAATGACTATTTTCCTTAGTACTCCACATATCACATAACCAGTTTCAAATCCAACCACCATGTACTTCTCCGTAGACATTCTCAGCTTCCCAGACTACACACATTATCTCACAGCATCGTTCAATCAAGCCTTCCTCGCCAGTTTCATCGATGTGATGAACATCAAGAACCTTCTAGATTCTTTCCCATACAATATCAAGACAAAGAACTACCCTTTTTCATACTTTCTGGTATTATTTCTCTCCCCCAGACTTATTTCTTATTATGTTCTCTTTTCTTTTTTTTAGATCTGCATATACATATCAAGGTATGAGACGCGAGTATTGATGGTGTTTGCCACCAAATCCCCGGTTATTCCCTCTCAATGTATCAAAGGATGTAGGCGAATAATGGTATCACAGGAAATTTTCCTAACCTCGCTTCCACCTTTGTGTGATCATTTCCTCTGAAGTAGAATAATGGGATCGCATGAAATTTTCCTAACCCTCTACTCATAAGAAAATCATTTCATCTTTTAATGCATCTTATTTATTAACTTATAACAGGGAGAGAAATATCATTACTTCAAACACATGGGCTCCTTTGTCAGATACGAATGAGGAATCAAGCTCTTTGAATACTAACCACATCGATGAAGTGCAAAAATTTGCCTCAGCCTTTAAGGAACTTTGCTGGAAACATGAGTGTCTTCTAGTTAACTGGTTAGCCTTTGGATTTTTCATTAGTCGATCTAGAACTGATTTTGTAACAATGGTCACTTAGAAACAAGGTCAGATCAATATATTCAAGAAAATTATCACAGTCTCCAACAAATTTTTGACTCAATAAAACAACGAATGACTCAAAAACGACTGACTCTAAGAAAAATAAAAACAAAGTCAGTGACTACCTCCCCCAGACTTGAACAACACTGTCCCCAGTGTTATCTAGCCTAGAGTTGGTGAAAGCGAACAAATGAACGAAATGGAATGGTGATAAAACAAGAAGTTACCGTGCTGGGACATCGAGTATCGACCGACACACGGCTTGGTATCGAGCGATACCAGGTTTAAGTCGACATGATGAACTCCTCATTCGGGTAGGGTGTCGACCGATACCAATAGGGTATCGATCGATGCTCGGGCGATTTCGTATTTTCTCCTTGATCATCCTGACACAAAACACAAAACGGAAAATAAAAAGAAAAAGACTCAAAAACAAACTCACCAGTGGGTTGCCTCCCACCAAGCGCTCGTTTAATGTCATTAGCTTGACTGTTCGGACGACCAGGCCGGATAAGAATGAGAACTTGCGGTAAAACAGGCTCCACAACTTGACATTGCCAGCTTTAGAGTTCTGCTCATCATGCTTTCCACAAACTCCTGTCCTTTTTCTTTCAGCTCCGAAGTGAGAAGAACTCTAGCCTTAGAGAATGGTTTCGAAGTTCCCTTGCACTTCACCTTGTATTCAATCGAATCTCCATCACACTTCTGAGGGATTAAAGTCATAGAGGGAGCACCTTTCACTCCTTTGCTCTTCACCTTCTTCTTTGCCTTAGCTGTTTTGAAGTCCTTCTTGGTGATGACAGAAGGACTATCTAGAATGGTTATGACAGTTGGTTCGTCAGGAGGCTCTTCCAAAAGATCAACGGCCAATGTTTCTCCTGTAACAACATCGATGCAAGAGACACGTGTGGGAGTTCCTCTAGTAGGAATTGCTTCGTAGTACACCTCCTTGTCAATGTATGAGAACGAGATTCTCTTGTTGGGTGTGTCCATAATGGCACCAATCGTAGCCATGAACGGTCTTCCAAAAATCAACTGCGTACAAGATTGTGCACTCATCTCCACAACATGAAAATCAACAGGAACCAGACAGTCTCCTACTTTAACCAGCAAATCAGGGATTGCACCATATGGAAGTGAGGTGGAACAATTCGCGAATGTGATAGATGACTTGGGCGGTCGAATATCATCTCCCAATTTCTCTGCAATTGCCCTTGACATGACATTGACGCTAGCCCCTGAGTCAACGAGAGACTCTTTGAATTCAACTCCAGAGATGGAGCATGGAACTTAGAATATCCCTGGGTCTTCCCTCTTGGTCAACTGCCTCAGTGGAGGTGGTGTACCTTTTGCCTTGCTGAAGAGTTCCGTAATCTCTTCCTCAGTTTCTCTGCAATCTTTGAAGTGACTTAGCAGAGGCCAGCCCTCTAGAGCTTCTTCAAAAGTGAACGAGTGGGGTATCCTTTATACCATCTTCTCAAAGCCACGCAGCTGCTTTGGAGTGATGGGGGCTCGGAGGTGTTGAGGAATAGGATTCAGTTTCTTGGGTTTGCGAAATCTGTCAACACTCATACGCAGCCCCTTCGCAGTATCTGGGTGGGTAACGATCGATACGGGGATGGTGTCGATCGATGCTTGCTCCTTCGAGACGTCCTTGACAGATTCTTGGACGGGTGTCGATCGATACAAGAGGGTATCGGTCGATACAGAGGTGATTTCCGAAATCCCTTCGTCATTCCCAGCAAGATTGACGGAAATCTCTGCTATTTGAGTTTCCAGCATCTTCTGATGAATACTGAGAGACTCAATTTTCCCATTCAGATCTGTGTACATATCGTCCATCTTCCCATTGAGGTTTAGTGTCATCTTCTGATGTCCCTGAAGAATCTGTTCAAGCATGGATTCCAACTTACTCTCAGAAGTTCTGGGTGGTGTGGGTGGGCATTGATACATTTGATCTTGAAATCCAACTCCATCAATGTGGTTAAAAAATTCCACTCCATCCTTTTCAGCAAAACGAGCAGCCTTCTGTTGCTTGCCCATCAACAAATTATGCATTGAATCTAACTTAGCATTCACCTCAGCAATCTGACTGCACTCCAAGTTACCAGCTTGCTTCTTGCGCTCAAAATCAGCATTCTTGGTACTATTGCTAGAAACCAAGTTCTCAATAAGCACATAGGCATCAGCAGGATACCTCGTGTAGAAATTTCCGTTGCTCGCAGCATCTAGAGCCATCTGATACCTCCAATCGACTCCTCTGTAGAAAGTACCCAGCAGCTGAACCTGAGTGAAACCATGGTGCGGACAATATCTCTGATATGACTTAAAACGAATCTAAGCAGCCTTGAGTGCCTCAGTCGGTCCTTGAGAAACTGAGAAATCTTGTTCCTGAGATCCTCAGATCGTGCATCATCATAGAAATTGTTCAGGAAGGCAGTCTTAGTCTCTTCCCAAGTAGTTAGTGATCCATGAGGTAACTGATTCAGCCAGTAAGTTGCATCTCCACCAAGAGAGTATGGGAAGAGCTTGCAGAAAAGGTAATCATAGGACACTCCATTGCTCTTGATGCTAGTGACCAAATCCTCAAACCTCTCAATATGGTCCATGGGAGGTTCATTGGAAAGACCATGAAAAGGATGCTGACCCACTAGCGTGAAGTATGCAGGTTTCAGCTCAAAGTCATTCCTCTGAAATGGTGGAGGGCGAATCGCTGATCGATTTGCATAAAACTGATCAGGCCTGTTATACTCACCAATCGTCCTACCGCGATTAATCACAGCGTTCCCTGCATTCACAGCAATTGCAGGGACAATGATGTTTCCAGCTTCATCAAGTCGCTGCCCTCTCTCATTGCACAATTGACCATCTTGGTCTCTCAAAGCTCCAGCAGCATCCTGAATCAAAATCATTGTATTGTTCATCTCTGCTGCCTTTTTTGCTTTCCTGTTTGCACGTTCCAAATTCACACCTGAAACACACTAGGCAAGGCACGTAAGTAACAAAAAACACGTTGAGTATCGACCGACACTGGTAGATGTCGATCGATATCAGCAAAAAGAGAACGACGAGTATCGACCGATACCGACGAGCTTAGTCGAAATTCTCAGACTAAAATCTAATGGCGAATTGAGTCCCCGGCAACGGCGCCAAATTTGATATGCTCAAATTAATACCCTAAAAGTACTAAGCAATAGTTGCAGTATAGTAGGGGTCGAACACAAGGACTCACAGAGACACATAATAGATTGTGAAGATGAGAATTAAGCCAAGCAATCAATGATATTGAAAACAGAACGTAAACTTAAACGGTTGTAAATTCAGTTGGAGAAAGATAGGTTCAGGGTTTTTCTCAGGAAATCAATGAATGCAGGTAAACTAACTAACATGACTCAGATTTAGCGCGGTTCTTGAACTCAAATCACTAAAGTATAGTTAACCAACTCTCGCTGCAAAAACTATCTAAATCTAAATCCTAGGAATTCCAAATCTCTTTGCGAATCCTAAAGTCTAAATCAGCTTTTAGATCAGGTTTGATTTGTTCACAAAACAACTAAACCAAATCTCTTTGCGAATAGTTATTTTGCTCACCTAAGGTTCTATCAGGTAATTAATCGCACTCTGGTGCCTAATCAATTATCATAAAATCTAAGTTCCAGATTCGTCAACCTAGAATTAGCTTTGAACACAACCTAAGGTGAAGAACTAATTCAGATGGTGAATCCTAATCAACTAATCAACCTAGCATTTAGAGAAAACTCTTATGAGAACCCTGAACCTAAAGTGGATCTACTCAGACATGGAGAATGAAAACAACATGATTGAATGGATCATCAAAGAAATTAATAAGAAACAGGAGTTCAGATTTGTCTCTCCAAAAAACCAAAGTAAAATCAAGAGTAATCAAAGCATAGCCATCAAAGTGGCTGAAAAACCTAATTATAAAGCTAAAACACGTTTTGGGGCTTCTGGTAATTATTAAAGTCTTCTGGACCAAGTTGCAGAGTCTTTAAACTTGTAAAATCACATTTTTTCCCGTATGCAGTTGGTGTCGGTCGACACCAGTACACTGTGCTCGCCAGACTGGACTGTCTTCATGAAAACAGGCACAACTTTTGACCGCACCGTTGGAATGGCCTCAAACCACTTCCAAATGAACGCTAATCCATTGATCTATCTTGTGTCCAAATTTGAGCTTAATCCATCGAGGGTGAAGGCCTTCAACGGATGCCAAACTTCTGACGTCTCTGCATGACTCTGCTCCTTTTCTCCCAAAATGCTCTGGAATCCTCCAAAAACTCCAATTAAGCTCCAAACGTGCTAAAACCTGTAAAAGACTCTAAAAGACTCCAAAATACTAGAAAGACTCCATAAATAGGACCTATATCATGGCTTAAAAGGGATAAAAACTATGATATATCAAGCATCATTCTTTTCTCTACCAAGAAATAAAGCTTGCGGTCCTGATGGATATTTCAGCCGAGTTTTTCACTGGATGTTGGAGTATTATTGGATCTGAAGTAACAGAGGCTGTTGAAGAGTTTTTTTCTTCAGGAAAGTTACCGAAACAATGGAATGCTACAACTCTTGTGCTTATCCCCAAGATCAGTAATGCCTCTTCCACGTCTGATTTTAGGCCCATCTCCTGCCTAAATACAATATACAAAGTGATCTTGAAGCTCTTAGCAAGCAGACTACAACATATTTTATCTCATGTCATCTCTCCTTCTCAATCTGCATTTATGCCTGGGAGATTGTTGGCTGAGAATGTACTGCTCGCCACCGAGATTGTCCATGGATACAACTGGAGGAACATAGAGCCACGAGCCATGTTAAAGGTTGACATCAGAAAAGCCTTTGATTCGGTCCGTTGTGATTTCATAATATCCGCCTTAAGAGCTCTATACATCCCAGAAAAGTTTGTGGCCTGGATCTCCGAGTGTATATCAACTCCAACCTTCTCGATCCTGGTTAATGGAAACAATGGAGGCTTTTTCAAAAGCAATCAAGGTCTGAGACAGGGTGACCCATTATCCCTTTATCTGTTTGTTCTGGCTATGGAAGTCTTCTCCATTCTTCTACACTCAAGATTTGAGGCAGGTTATATTCACTATCACCCTAAGATTGTAGAGTTAAACATATCTCATTTGATGTTCGCAAATGATGTGATGATATTTTTTATGGGGGTTCATCATCTTTGCATGGAATCACTGAGGCACTTGATGATTTTGCGTCGTTGTCAGGTCTTCATATGAATATAAGCAAGACTCAGCTTTATCACGCGAGATTGAACCAACCTGAATCTACTGCTATTGCAAGCTATGGTTTTACACTTGGTTCCCTCCCTATTCGGTATTTAGGCTTGCCGCTCATGTACAGAAAGTTAAGAATGTCAGAGTATGATTCTCTGTTGGAGAAGATTACTAACAGATTCAGATCATGGGCCGTTAAAACTCTTTCATTTGCGGGAAGAGCTCAGTTGATAGCATCTGTGATTTCAGGAACAGTCAATTTCTGGATTTCGACATTCATCCTTCCTCAAGGCTGTATAAAGAAAATATAATCTTTATGCTCTAGATTTCTATGGTCCGTTAATATTGAAAGTGGAAAGGGAGCTAAAGTAGCTTGGTCCACGATTTTTTTACCAAAGAATGAAGAAGGATTGGGGCTGAGAAGGTTCTCATCTTGGAACAAGACTCTATGCTTGCGTTTTATATGGCTTCTTTTCTGCGAAAGTAGTTCTCTGTGGGCTCAATGGCACAAGCATCACCATCTGCGAAATAGATATTTTTGGGCAGTAGAAGCAGGCTCAAGCGACTCTTGGTCTTGGAAATCCATCCTCGATCTCAGGCCCCTAGGTGAAAGATTCTTGAGAAGCATTGTGGGAAGTGGTTCTAAGACTAGCTTTTGGTTCGATTTTTGGACACCTCTAGGTCCACTATTCAAGCTCTTAGGAGTGGAAGGGCCGAGGAGTTTTAGACTACCAATCAACGCAACCGTAGCGGATGCTTGTATAAGTGAGGGATGGAGGATTCTTTCACCACGATCAGATCCTCAACTCGCTCTTCACGCTCATCTAACCACTTTGCCTTTACCTGTCGTATCTCATGAGGATGATTATTTTTCTTGGACTGTGAACGATATTATTTGCAGAAAGTTCTCCTCCTCTAAGACGTGGGAGGTGATGAGACCGAGGAAGGAGACAAAGGCTTGGTCCAAGCTTGTATGGTTCAAATGATGTGTTCCAAAGCATGCCTTCAACATGTGGGATGCAAATCTATATAGGCTTCCTACGAGAGTGAGGCTTGCTTCATGGGGAATGAATATCCCTATGGATTGTTGCTTATGTACTAGGTGGGGAGAAACAAGAGATCACCTGGTGATCACCTGCGATTTCAGCTATGAGGTTTGGCGGTTGGTTCTGACAAGACTAAGCCCTTCTCAACATATGCTCAGATCGTGGGATGAGCTTTTGTCGTGGACAAGTGCGAGTTCACCACATGCTCCTACTATCCTCCGCAAGATTGTTGTCCAGGCTATGGTGTTCCATATTTGGAAACAGAGGAACAATGTGCTACATAACCTTCAGTCGGTCCCTACAAGCACAATATTCAATGGCATCGACCGAGAGATCTGAAACACTATCACTGCAAGACGTCGGAAGATACATTTTGGAAACTTAATGTCGCTTTGGTTGAGATAATTTCTTCTTATTTTCTCTTCAGTAGTATTGTTCTCCTTGTTTTTATTTTTTTTTGCCAAAGATTCAGTTTTGTAGGTTGACATTAGTTGTAACACCAAACACTTTATTCTAAATGATATTAACATTTCTAGCAAAAAAAAAAAAAAAACATCAACTTCTGCAGCCCTCAAGAAAGATTGGCAAGAATTGCATCATGAAGCTAGAGAATACACCTTGCAAAAGATATTAAGTTATCGAATTTGGGAATCGGTTTGGAATATAGATAGAGGAATTATGCAAGGAGAAAGAAAAAGATACATCATAGGCAACCAAAGTACATTATTGGTATATATGTTGTTAAGTTTTTTGGGTTTCCAACTCAAAACCAATTGGCAATGAGTAGATATTGGTCCATATCTTTTATATACTAGTGTTGGTTTTTTACATTTCCGATGTGGGATCCTAACACGCACCTCGAGATGATGACTCTTATCGGCCCATCTCAAACTGAATCCCACTTTAGGACCGGTAATAAACCCTTTTTGGGCCACCCTATTTGGGTCAACAAATGAGGCTCTGCTACCATGTTAAGTTTTATGGGATTCTAACTCAAAACCAATTGGCAATGAGTGTGGATTAGCTTATATCCCTTATATATTAGTGTTGGTCCTCCGATGTGGGATCCTAACATATGCATCACAAAGTATATATATTGAGAGATGATTATATGTTTTACACTATAAATACTGATGAGAAAATCACGGGGAATGTCTTTCTTTGTTGGAGGAATAAGCATGCACAGAACAAGAGTAATAATGCTTAATTTGGATTGTTTGTTTGCGTTTGTTTTTAAGTTTTTGGTGTATATTTTTTTCCAAATCAATTATTGATGAACTATATTTTTTGGTGTATATTTGTTTTCCAAATCAATTATTTTTTCCAAATAGCGTTAGCTAGTTAATTTGGGTTGGTATAAGGTTGGCCAATCTCTGTGGTTCTTTATCCGAACGATCATTAGCATTCAACAATTCTCTCGCAGCATCTGCTGCATATCTAAGTACTTCTGATCTCCAATTAACGTAATTTTGTAATTTAATTGCTTTTATCATCATTATTTTCTTACAAGTAAGAAAGTGAAGAAATGTTTGTTCAAAAAAGAAAGTGAAGAAATTAACACAGATTTTTGTGAAAAAAAAAAAATCCATAAAGAAAGTGAGATAGAGATCAAAGCAATATAACATGTTAATTATTAACTAAACCCGCTTTGAAGTACATAAATCACTTTTGGTTAACGAATCCAAACATATGTTCAAAAGAAATAAAAATCTGAAGAAGTCATTGTCACCGAGAGTTTGATCTATTCCAAGTTACATTTCATACGAAACTCAAATCTAATTTTTAATTTGATCGTTTCCTTGTAATAATGCACTCTGAGAAAAGTGAAATTAGAAAAGATGATCATATGTCTTACACTACATATCCCGGATAGAAAATCACAGATAATATCTCTCTTCGTTATCTCCTCTGCCTCCAAAGTATTTCCATACTTAGCATTAAACTCGGTATCAATGTCGATCATATCCAAGGAGCTCAGATTCTTGATTACAATCATATCGGATTGATTATCTTTAAAACTCAAGAACTCGAGTCTCGGAGCATCCATCTCAACCGAAAAAACTATATTGCTACGACCCAAACTTTTCTCAATAGCGAGACGAAAGCTTATCAAAGTCTGTGACCACACGCAGAAACAGCAGAAGATGTAGATATACATAAACATTATTCCTGATCACTGTAAGATCTTCAAGAACAGGACAGCCTGAGATGAGCTTCTCCATGATCAAAGGATCATCATCATACGCAATGTCTTCTAAATGCATGATCTTGAGACAAGGTAGAGAAACGACAGACTCGGCAGCCTCGATTCCTACGGATACGAGCTTTAAAGAGACCAATGTGTTGCTCTTGTAAATGTTCTGAGGCATATCAGGACAAATATCAGTCTCAACATCTAAATGTTGAATCCCGCGATCAACCGATGTACCGATACACTCCAAGAATCTTCGATCGCGATAGTCATTGCATGCGTTGTACTTTATCATCAACTTCTGCATTCGTGATTTGTGGTTGAACTCAATGAATTTGTCGATGAATCTCGGAACATTTAACCAATAAGGAGAGAGATCATTGACACTTAAGTCAAGTCCAGGAACATTTAACCAAAGGTTTCTCCATCTGGTCGATAAAACGCTCGTCCTCACCGAATCTTTGGTCGGAAGGTTTAAGAGAATCTGAGTTAACATAAAATCCGGCAATTCGCTGATTCTATCGCGACCCATCACGATAACAGCATCAGATCGTGTGCGAGAAACGTTCCAAAATCGATCCTAAAATCTAGTAATACAAGTCGTTTCATACGCAAACATTCAATCGAGAGATAGAGAGAAATCTGTCTGAAGAACTCACCGTCGTCGATTTGATTCGCCGCCGTAAGTAATCGCTTTAGGAGGGTCGGTTTTGACTGATTTGGTTTAATTTCGGTTTAGTATCAAATTAAGTGGTTAATGGTTGATTGGTAAACAGTAAACCGAATAAAATCGGGTTTGAGGTTTTGAACTTTCAATTTGGGGAGATATATGTTTAGAACTTTTGTTTGGGAGGTATAAATCTTTAATTTTATTTTCGCAGGAGGTAAAACGTTGTTTTGAGAGACCTCTGGTGTTATGTGATACTTCTTGTGGACAAATATATTGTCTACCCGGAAAAAAAATGTTGTGCTTTTGCGATATAAAACCAATCGGATTGGGAAATGACACTGGTTTATACCAAACCGAAATAGCACCATATTTGTAATTTCAACTTTTAAACCATTTATAAATTATTAAAAAAATTATTAAATTAAATTTCAAATTAATCACACGCATATCTAATTCCAAAACCATGTCCCCTCGTGAAGATGAACTTTTTATTTTCCCTAAAAACGTTTTTAGAGCTCTAACGAAACTTAATCTCTTCTTCCCTGATCGTCTCCTTCTCATACTGCACTCTGATTCTGTTCCTCTTAACCTCTTTCTTCAATTTAAGAAGGAGAAGAATAAACTCTTGCTGGAATTTGTACGAGATGAATGAGAGATTGAAGCCCAAAATCAGAAAACCCAGTACTTTGTTTTCCGAATCGAAGAAGGTCACAGTTTCACTTCTTTCTGTTTTCTTACTCTTCATCATTGTTAATACGTTCTTCTACCCAAGTTTCTACTCCGATTCCTGTTCAATTCGCCGCAACCCCGTCGATTCCCGAGAAAATCTCGATTTTCCGCGAAAATCGCACAAGACGAGGGTTTACATGTACGACCTGCCGACGAATTTCACTTACGGAGTCATCGAGCAACACGGCGTAGCTCGCGGAGGAGAGAAATCTGATAACGTCACCGGGTTGAAATATCCGGGTCATCAGCACATGCACGAGTGGTATCTCTTCTCGGATCTTAACCGACCCGAACTCGAACGGGTCGGGTCACCGATTGTCAGGGTTTTTGACCCGGCGGAGGCGGATTTGTTCTACGTCTCGGCTTTCTCTTCTCTAAGCTTGACTGTGAACTCGGGTCGGCCCGGTAACTCCGGGTCGGGTTACAGCGATGAGGACATGCAGGAGAGCTTGGTGGGTTGGTTGGGAAATCAAGAATGGTGGAGGAGGAACAATGCGAGGGACCATGTGATTGTTGCCGGTGACCCGAATGCTTTAAAACGGGTCATGGATCGGGTCAAGAATGCGGTTTTGCTTGCGGCGGATTTTGGCCGGTTAAGAGCTGACCAAGGGTCGCTTGTGAAAGACGTAATCATACCTTGTTCTCATAGGATTGATGCTTATGAAGGCGAGCTTGGTGTAAAGAAGAGGAACACATTGTTGTTCTTCATGAGAAACCGTTATCGCAAAGATGTAAGATTTTAATGCCTCCAATGTTCTTGATCTTCAATTCGGAAAATAGTTTAAAGTTGAGCACTTTTGAGTTAGATAGCGCCATAGTTACTAGGTAGTTTTCTTGTTCATGGATTGGAATTGAATGTCAAATGTGTTAGATTGTGAGAGATTTCCGAAAAACCGGATTTTGCTTGTTTGAGTAAATGGAAGAAACTGCGGAAAGGCTTAACTTTTTAGCAGTTTTATCGACTGAAAACACGGATGCTGGCTTTGACAATATAAAATATATGAATGTGGTCTGTTGTGTGTTTGTTTGTCAGGGAGGAAGAGTCCGAGATTTGCTTTTTAAGCTGCTTGAGAACGAAGATGGTGTTGTAATCAAACACGGAACACAATCAGGAGAGAATAGGCGTGCGGCTAAACAAGGGATGCATACGTCTAAATTTTGTCTACACCCCGCTGGTGATACTCCTTCTGCTTGCAGATTGTTTGATTCCATTGCGAGTTTATGTGTCCCTGTGATTGTAAGTGATGGCATTGAGCTACCTTTCGAAGATGTTATAGATTACAAAAAGTTCTCTATATTCTTGAGGAGTGATGCGGCTTTGAAACCCGGGTTTTTGGTAAAGAAGTTAAGAAAAGTGAAACCAGAAAAGATTTTAAAGTACCAAATGGCGATGAAAAAGGTAAAGTTTCATGTTCTGTATTTTTAACTGTTCACTTGTGAATTGAAATGAACCAATATGTGAATGTGAATTTGATTCGTGTAGGTGAGACGATATTTCAACTATACGCATCCAATTGGAAGTGTGAACGAGATTTGGAGACAAGTTACTCAGAAGGTACCGCTAATCAAACTGATGATCAATCGGGAAAAGCGAGTGATCAAGAGAGAATCAATTGAACCGCAGTGTTCTTGTTTATGCTCAAACCAAACCAGGATCATCCATGGTGTCTAGTTGCTAAGAGAGAATAAAGCAAGCGAGCTCACACAGAGCAACAAAAATATGTTTGTTATCTGAAGAAGAAAAGACTTAGTTTTCCCTATCCTAAATGCTGCAATGACGCGGTTGGCAGATGAAATCCGGTGGTTAGGTCTGGTTCTTCCTATATCAAACGGTGTGATGACGCCGTTTCCCGATGAAAGCCCTTGATTTGTTATGGCTCTCCTTAATATCCCAAATGCTGGAATGACTCAGTTGACTGATGTAGGCCAGTGGTGTGTTGTAATTTTCCCTACCCCAAATGAGCCAGGCAAGAACCAATAATGGAAAACCTAAGACCCACTTACTAGTCTTGAAAAATTTCACATCGGGGAAAAGCTGAGGAGCTATGATAAAGCTAAAGACCGAACTGGCCCAAAGAGCCGTGAAAGCAACATTTACACCTGACAGAGGTTTTTCCAGGGCCATGCCTAGATGTCTCCTAACCTCCATAACTATAGACTTCACAAGAGAGTCTCTGCAAGAAACATGAGTTATAAGGAGAGAATCCTTTGGTGTCTTTTGCTTTTGATATAAGAAATCACTCTTTCGGTTACCCGTATATTTCCGTGGAAAGGCCGATTCTTTCGGTTACAGACTTCAAGGCAAGCTCCCATCTCTTGACCATCACGGGATCATTTGCGTATTTCTGCTTCATTTGCTTGAAACGATTGGTGAACTCTTCTTCTTCTTCTCCATTGAAATCTGCTTCTCTATAGAGATTCCCTGCTCTTTTCACGTCACTAGCGGTTACGTTGTAGAAGATTGGGATCACCACGAGTGTCCCTTCTTTCATGTGTTCATTCATCTCGGCGAGCTCATCCAAACACCACTTTGACTCGCAGTACTTCTTGGAGAATACTGCAAGCGCGATTTTTGACATCTTGATCCTTGTTAAGAGATGTCTTAGTTTTCTTCCTTTCAACTCATGGGCGTCTATAAAGACATTGATCTTTCCTTCTCTTAAGGCCCTCACAAGACGATTCACGAAATTGTTTCTAAGCTCAGCTCCACGGAAGTTGATGAACACCTGAGGGTGACATACTTTGGCCTTCACCGCCATTGGAATGGTTTGAGTTCGCCTGAGAGGCCAGAACAAAAAAATATTCGGCGAAGACTTCGTTGTTCTCATTGTTCCTTATAAAACATAGATAGAGACCATTTTTTTAATTCAACGTAACAGTTCCATAACTTTTTAGGGTCAAAGTCTACGCGTATCTCTGCCTTTCTTTAATATTTAGGAACAACGAAAGAAACCACATCATTGTCTTCCTAGGTAGAGCTGTCAATTGGTAATGTCTGCGTCCATATGGACATTTATTATTTACTTTTTTTCTTTCTAGTTAATTAAAATATGTAATTTAATTAATTTAAATAAAATAAAAATTAATATTAGTAGGACTGTATCTTCTTTTTATTTTCCGACTAAATATAAAATTTTAAATTATTAAAAATAGACAAATTATTCAAAAGATATAAAATCTAAACATTAAATCTAAACCCTAGATTCTAAACTCTAAATCCTAAACCTTAAATTTAACCTTAAACTCTAAATATATACCCTAAATCTAAACCCTAAACTCTAAACCATAAATCATAAAACTTCTTTAATCCTAAACCCTAAACTCAAATATAAATAGCAGACATAATTTATCAACATAACTCTTATTAAAGTAATATTAATTTTTATTTTGTTTAAATAAATTAGATGAAATATTTTTGGCTAGAAAAAAGGTGAATAAAGTGAACCCAACAATTTTGAACCATTCTTGGATTCACTATTAGGAGTGAACCTCTTTATTTACCCCCTCTTTTTCTAGTCAATCTAAATATGTTATCTAATTAATTTAAACAAAATAAAAATTAATATTAGTGGGACCGTACCTTCTTTTTAGTTTCCTAACAAATATAAAATTTTAAATTATTAAAAATTTGACAAATTACTCAAAAGATATAAACCCTAAACCAGAAACCATAAACCCTAAATCTAAACTCTAAAACCTAAACCCTAAACCCTATATCTAAACCCTAAACTCTGAACTAAAATATAAATAGTAGACATAAATCCATAACTTTTACTAAGATAATATTAATTTTTATTTTATTTAAATAAATTAGATGTCATATTTTGATTGGCTAGAAAAATGGGTGAATAAAGTGAACACAAGAATTCTGAACCCTAAACACTAAACCTTAAAACCTAAGCTCTAAATCATAAACCCTCAAACTTCTTAAAACATAAACCCTAAATCTAAACCCTAAATATATACCCTAAACCCTAAATCTAAACCATAAACTCCAAACCCTAAACCCTAAAGCTTAAAGCTTAAACCCTAAACCCTAAATCTAAACCCTAAACCATAAGCTCTAAACTCCAAACCCTAAACCTTAAAGCTTAAACCCCAAACCCTAAATCTAAACCCTAAACTCTATACCCTAAACTCAAATATAAATAGTAGACATAATTACCACCATAACTTTTATTAAGATAATAACTTTTATTAAGATAATATTAATTTTTCTTTTGTTTAAATAAATTAGATGACATATTTTGATTGTATAGAAAAAAAAGATGAATAAAGTGAACCCAAATTTTTTGAACCATTCTTGGATTCACTCCTAGGGGTAAACCTCTTTATTTACCCCCTCTTTTTATAGCCAATCAAAATATGTCATCTAATTAATTTAAACAAAATAAAAATTAATATTAGTGAGACCGTACTTTCTTTTTAGTTTCCTACAAAATATAAGATTTTAAATTATTAAAAAAAATTCAGATTACTCAAAAGATATAAACCATAAACCCTAAATATAAATCCTAAACTCTAAATCCTAAACTCTAAACCTAAACTCTAAATCCTAAATCCTAAATCTAAACCCTAAACTCAAATATTAATAGTAGACATAATTACTATCATAACTTCTAAGATAATTTTAATTTTAATTTTGTTTAAATAAATTAGATGGCATAGTTTGATTGACTATAAAGAATGGGGTGAATAAAGAGCTAGGGGTGAACCCAATTTTTTTTTTTTTTTTTTTTTTTATATTATTATTGTGTACTATGAATTGGAATTGGTATGTCCGCACGGACAATTTTATGACCGTGCCCAAAAAGGACCATATTAATGGGTAGGGATGTCAATCGGACTGGACCGGCCCAGCCCGAAACCCATAAAACCCGGATATATTTGAGCTTGGCCCAGCCCGAAAAAAAATCGGGCCTATATTCTAAAGCCCGGCCCGGACAGGGCTCTAGGGCTTTTCAGGTTTTTTCGGACTTTTCTTTATAAACACAAAAATTCACAATTCTCAAATGAAAAATAATTAAAACAAAATATTTATCAAAATAAATCTAAATTTAAATGTATTATATCAAATCCAATTAAATTTAAAAGCAAAAATTTGACCAAAAAATAAATAAAATTCAAATAAATTGAATTACCAAATAAAACATAAAATCAAAACACTTCAAATCTAGGTAGTAAAGTTCAGATTAGAATCTCTTTCATCGTCTTCTAAATCCTCATCACCATCAAGAGCTACATATAAAAAAAAGTAAAATAATATTAAACTTTTAGAGGTATAAATCATGTAGAAATGCCATTGAAAGTTTATAGATAAAGATTTTAAAAATATGAAGTAAATATAGATGAATGATAATGGTACCTGGATCATGAAATGTAAACCCAACCAAGTGCATGTACAAATCAGTGCTTCAACGTTTCTTGGTAAAAGATGATTTCTATATTTATCCAAGACATGCGCACCAACATCAGTGATGCCAGTGTAGTTTTCGGAATGCTTAGAGGTAACTCACCATAATGTTGTGACTGACACTTCTATCATTATAAAACATTCATGTCTTCATAAAAAGTCAGTTCCAACATATCGTCTTCTAAGTATAGAGTCAATTTAGACTTTCCTTCTTCTGGTAAGTTTTTCATACGTTTTGAAATCATATGATAAGTGAACCCAAATTTAATAAGACATACATAATCAAATAGTTCTGGGCTTTTCGGGCTAAGCCCGAAAAACACATTATCCCGATCGGGCTTAACCCAAAATGCCTGATTTTTTTTGGGCTTTTATTTCTAGACCCGAGCCCGCTGTTTTTCAGGGCCGGGCCGGGCCGGCCCTCGGACTTTGGCCCTTATTGATACCCCTATTAATGGGCATCCACAAGATGTCTACAACAATTTATATATTTTTTTATTAAACCAAAAATGATTTAAATATTATATTTAATAATTAAAATATGATTTACTAAATTTTCAACGACAAACGATTTCGTTCTTTCCCGCTAAGAATGTGATTATGTGTTATTCCGTTAAAAATAAAATTTTACGGTTTTAGCAGAAAACATGATTTTGACAAAAAATGCGATTTTGTGGTCTTGACGGAAAAACGTGATTTTACAGTTTTGAAAGGAAAACACGATTTTGGCGGAAAAATGCGATTTCGTGGTTTTGGCGAAAAACGCAATTTTACGTTTTTGGCGGGAAAATACGGTTTTACGGTTTTGGCGAAAAAATGCAAGCTTGTGGGTTTGGTGGAAAAATACGATTTCACGAGTTTGAAATTTTGACAAGAAAACCCGATTTTGTTATTTTGGTAAGCAAATATGATATTTTAACAATAATTGTAAAATATCATTTAATAAGAATAATCAAAGATAAAATTAATTAATTTTATTTTATTTTTAAAAGTTTTTGGACCGTGTTCGAAAAAAATGTAGTTGGATGTTCAATGACCGTTTGGTCCGGTCCGCTTTTGACCGTGGACGAAATTGGTCTTAGTCCAAATTGACCGCTTTATATTTATGCGTGAACATGACCAGTGCGTAATGATTTGGACCCATGGACAGGCCCGCCCAATTGACAGCTATACTCGTGGGATCCAAATACTCTAAATTCCCAGTCATGGATCGGGTCAAGAATGCGAATTTCTTGATGGGTTTTGACTTAGACTGTTAAGATCAAGAGAGAATTAAGCAAAGAGAGCTACACTATCTTTTAATTTACCTTTCCTCAAAGAATCACAAAAGGGACCAAACCAACCATTTCCATTGATAGCTAATTAATGAAGAAGCAAAAGACTTTTAGACAGGAAAACAAGAATGTCTTGTCGTTAGCGTACATACAGAACCAGATTAATTCTGAACACATGTTTATTCTCTAAGATACAGATGTACAACCAAATGGGCAAGTCCTCTGTTCGGTTTTGTCCGCACATAATTTAGCTGGTACAAGAAACCAACCAAATGATCTTTAAAACCTATTTCAAAGATGAAAAAAAAAACTGTAAAAAACAGAACCTACTAGTACAATACAACAAACAAACAGACAGCATAAAACTACACAAGGCCACTCGAGAACAAAAAACAGAACTATGAAGGAGGCGGTGCTTTGTTCTGGTTTTTCTTGTACCAAATGTGCCAGGCAATAACCAGTCCCGGAAAACCTAAGAACCACCATTTAGGAGTCTGGAAAAACTTCAGATCAGGGAAAACCATAGGGGCTATGCTGAAACTAAAAATCAGGTTGAGAAAAAGAGCCAAGAAAGCAATATCTCCATTAGACAATTCTGTTTCAATTGGCATGTGTAGCTGTCTCTTAACCTCCCTAACAATCCCCGCGACAAATTCAAACTCGTTTCTGTGAAAAAAAACACATGATTTAGATAGAGAACTGTGATTCTGCTATATCCGTAATAGAAGAATCATCAAGATTAATCCAAGAACCTGTAATTTGACGGGGAAAAGCCAAATCTTTTAGTCACAGACCTCAAGGCACACACCCATCTCTCGACCCTCTCAGGCTCCTCTTTGTATTCCTGCTTCATTTGCTTGAAAAGAACGGTGAACTTACCATCGAGAACGCCTTCTCGGGATTTTCTATTGGGATCCGCTGCTCTTTTCACCTCGTCCGCGCTTACGTTGAAGAAGATGGGAATCACCACGAGTTTCTTTTCCTCCATCTGTTTATTCATCCTCACAAGCTCCTCCAAACACCATTTCGACTCACAGTACCTCTCGGAGAAGATGGCTAGCGCAATCTTTGACTTCTTGATCCTTGTGAAGACACCTTTTATTTCTTTCCCCTTCCGCTCGTGGTCGTCAATGAAGACGTTGATCCCTGA
The DNA here is from genome assembly GCA_030161315.1 of Eutrema japonicum. NCBI lineage: Eukaryota > Viridiplantae > Streptophyta > Magnoliopsida > Brassicales > Brassicaceae > Eutrema > Eutrema japonicum. The sequence continues at coordinate 16,031,506 of BSQW01000014.1, forward strand.
GTCCTTCAAGGCCCACACGAGATTCCTGACAAAGTTATCGCGCAGTTCGGCTCCACGGAAGTTGACAAACACCTGAGGAAGGGGGACCTGCCCCTCCATTGGAATGGTGTTAGGTTCGTCTGAAAAACAGAGAATTTAGTTGGTAAAGACTTTGCTGTCTCAATTTGTCCTTAAAAAAACATACAGAGGGACCATTCTTTATTCTTCAAACCAATCCGTGACTCAATGCCAAAGTCTAGAGACCTTTCATCAGTCTTTCTTTAATATTATACAAAAGTCATCTTTAAACATCACTATATCTATGGATCCTAATCTTCTGAATTCCGGGTCATGGGTCGGATCAAGAATGTTTTTGAAGGAAAAATATCAAGAGAGAAACCCTAAACGTCTTCATACAAAGGAGGAAAACAAAAGACAAGAAACTTTCTTTTTCATAAGCTCACAGACAGAAGCAGAGTAATACAGGACACATTTTGTTCTTTGGGATAGTAAATAACAATTATACAGATGTACAACAAAACAGCGTAAAGCCATTTAACTAAGATTTGGTGATTAACGTGATCAATGAAGAGGTGATCTGTTTGGTTATGTTCATAGACAATAAAGCTGGTGCAAGAGACCAACCAAAACAGGAACACCTAGCAAACACTTAACACCCTTGTAAACTTTCACATCGGTGCAAAAAAAACGTGCTATGAAGAGACTAAAGAGAAAAACTGCAGCTGAAGCCAAAACAAACACTTGTCTTCTCGACATAGTTCTTCTTCCTCCCGGGGAGTATAGTAGATCGCTCTTAACCGACCATACAATTGCCCTGACAAGACCTAAACCCGTTCTGCACACATGAGTCAGAGAAAAACCGTTCGATGAGACCAAACAAGTAGTCTTCCTGAGTACCAACAAGAATTGCCTTAATCTTCTTCTACATACCATCATCTAACTAGGCATGCAAGTAATTAATCCATTATATTTCTTTATTGTCTAAAGTTTTCACACAAAATCTAAATATATAGTTTGTGCTTCACTACTCATAAGAATCATCAAGAAAATAATTACCCGTGTTCTTCTGAGGTCAAGCCGGTTCTGCTAGCTATTGAACTCAAGGAATCCTCCCAATTCAGGAACTTGAGTGGATCGTTTTTGTGTTTCTCCCTCAATACCTTGAAATGAGTACCGAATTCACCCTCGAGGTTTTTCACATCACTCGTGCTCACATCGTAGAAGACAGGAATGACCTCCATGAGTCTGTTTTGTTCAGCGTGTTCGTGCATCTTTTGAAGCTCGTTCAAGCACATCTCCGACTCTGTATACCTCTTGGAGAAGATGACGACCGCGATGTTTGAATCCTCGATCTTTGTGGAAAGGTTTCGTATGTCCCTCCTATTTGCTTCTCCTCTGTCAATAAAAACGTTGATTATTTCGTCTCTCAGTCCCCAGACAAGATATCTGATGAAGTTGTCGCGCAATTCATCTCCATGGAAACTGATGAACACCTGAGGAGGACGTTGGTATGGTTGTACTTGTACCTCTGCCATTGGAGGCCTGAGACTTTTCTTGTTTTGATCTTAAAAGGACAACAAAATGTCAGAAGCTGGAAACCGAATCTTATATACATTAAACGTTTCTTCTTTTGGACCAATTCATATATAAAGTCTACGCCTCGCAAATCGCAATTTCCTTCTTTAATATGTAGTGGTAATTAATATCCAAGCAAGTTTTATGCGATGTCTTTTCTTTAATATATATGACATTTAATTATGGGAGGATTACTAAACTAAGTTTGAAATCTATGTTTATTATTAGTTTGACATAGTTTTATTTTTATTATTACACTAACTTGCTATACCGAAAATACTTTTATGGCATTTGTCGAGAAAAATGTAATTACAAAACTGTCATTATTTTTCTAGCGCGCAAAAAAATGAAAGTCTACCGTTCTTTGATGGTAGACTTGTTTGATGTTGACCAACTCAAATTTTGTTATGTATATTTGTTTGATGGATGGTAGATTTGTTTGAAAGATGATATATTTAATAAATCTTGGTAGACTTATTTTAACGACGCGGTAGATATATTTATTTGTGGTAGATATATTTTCTTTGATGGTAGATTTGTTTGTGAGTTGGTAGACTTTACGACCAAACCGTTGACTAACGGTAAATGTTTGACTTTTTGGTAGATTTATTGACCATGGTGGTAGATTAATCTTACAAAACGGTAGACTTATTTCTTTTGGTGGTAAAGTTAATCAGTGTGCATTATTTTTTCGTGACGGTAGATTTGTATTGGTAACGGTAGATTTTTATTGGGTTGGTAGATTTATTTATAATGGCAGTAGATTTAAAACCGTGTAAAATCTTGGTGACTTCGTTTTGTAACGGTGGTAGATTTAATATTAGTGACAGTAGATTTAAAAAACAAATTGGTAGATTTGTTTGTAATGATGGTAGATATAAAAACGTCTAACATCTCGATGACTTTGTTTTGTTATGGTGATAGATTTAATATTAATGACGGTAGATTTTAAATTATTTGGTAGATTTATTGTTAATGGCGGTAGATTTAGTATATTTTTTGGTATTTACTCATATAACATGAGTTTGTAGACTTATTATTTCGCGTTGTGGTAGACTTTTAATGACAGTAGATTTATAGATATTGTTTGGTGGTAGACATTTGACTTTTACCAGAATGCGAAATGACGTTTTTGCCCTACACTAAAACTCATATTTACAAAAAAACCCGTCACCCAAATATGCTAAGTATGAAAATTAGTGTTTGATGGTAGATTTATTTTGTTATCCTCTTTTTTTTTTGGGTTAATATTAACCTTGAACTTATTTCCTATTGGTTCTCTTAAACATTCACCTTATGTCATTTTGGTTTTCTTTTGTGTAATAACTATCTTTTAACTTAGGGATTTTTTGTTCTTATTTGTGTTTATTCTGGTATGTTTAACTCAAATTACTCTAAACCTTAAACATTACAAAGTCAAATGACACATAAAAAATTGTAGTAGTGATTTTATGAAAGATGTTTCTGGAATCATAATTAATCCTCAAGTCAAAAAGTATTAAGAAATGGGTCTGTCTCAAATATGGCATATGAGCTTTGTAATTTTTTGGCTTTGTGCTCGATTGTTTTTAGTATTGGTTTATAGAATAGATGTGTTTTTTTGTCTATATTATTGGGTTGAGTCATGTGTTTTTGGTTAAAATTTCACTCACTTTGGTTATACATATTAAGCAAATTGAAAGTAAAGAAAGTGAATGATAGCAAACATGGTAGAAAAGATGACATGTTTGACATATGACTCAAGCGTTTTGCAACAATTATAATTTGAAAACAATACCATCATCTAAAATCCAATTATCATTGGACAAATTCAAATATAGATCTACCATCAATACAATAATAAATCTACCATTATTTCAAAAATAATTAAATATACCAAATCCAAATCTACAACCGTATAAGAATATGCCAATAATCTCGTCGGAGACATGTCCGCCGTCGCAAAGCCCATAACCAGTCAGAGAAGAACAAACAAATGCAATCATTCATATATAAAGTTCAAATATGTGACTAACAAATCTACCATCATATAAAACGATAACTCTGCAATCATTAACAAGATCCACAATCGATCTAACCCAAAATTGGTCCATCAAAATCTGCCCGACCCAAAATTCGTCCGCGATCCATGCTCGAATATACCAAGATCAATGGCCTGAAGAGCCATCATCTCGAGAGGGCGCATAGGGAATAATATTCCACATTGGAAGTTGGCAAAGATCCTAAATAATATATAAGAGAGATAAACAATCTACTCATTGCAAATTAGTTTTGAGTTGGAAGGCATTTTAACTAAAAAAAGCAAAAGAGCCACATTTATCTTTTAATTTCCCTAGTATTCAAAATTACACAAGGTACATTAACAAAAAAAAAATACACAAGGTACTAAATCAACAATGCCATTAATAAGCTAAACAATGAAGAGAAGCAAAAGTCTTACAAGACAACGAAAATGTATTGCCATTTTTTTGTTCTTTAATGTAGTAGATAACACACTGATATGTAACAACAAAACAGCATAACTACATGATCGTGAGTGATCAAGAATTAGGTGATGATCGTCTGTTTTGTTGTGTCCATGCACAATATAACTGGTGTAATACAACAATCGTTACCGGAAAACCTACTAACCACTTTGCAGTCCTGAAATTTTTCACATCTGTGAAAACTAGACGAGCTATGAAGAGGGTAAAGAGAAAAGCTGCAAGAAAAGCAGAAACAAACACTTCTCCGATCGCCATTTTTGAATGGGAGTCATTGGATAATTCCAAAGGAAGGGAGAATTCCGGGGCCAAGGCCTTGTCTAGCTCTCTCTTAACCTCCTTAACGATGTTCGCGGCAAGAGGGATATTCGAGCTACACAAACAAAAGTCAGAGAAACCGATGAGTACGTACGTCAGTACAATTAGACAAAAAATGTTTAAGGTTATATATCATTGGCTTAAAAGTTGCTAGGCAATTAGTAGATGGCTGACTAGCGACTAGGCTTCATAGTGGCTGATTTGAAGTTATTATTTTGCAATTTTAATGCTCTACAAACAGGGCCGGCTCAAGAAATACCGGGTCCCACGGACAAAAAAAAAATTTTGGCAGAATTTATTTTTTTGGACCCTCCTCTTTAGAAAATTTTGTTTGGTCTAGACCCCAAAAAAAAAAATTTACCTAGGCCCCGGACGATCGCTCCTATTGTCCTCCCCATTGAGGCGGCACTGTCTACAAATGTATTAATTATTTAGTTCTTAAAGAAAATATATTATATGTCATGATAATTTATAACTTTCATCATGAATTATTTATCTTTTTTGAATTGTTTTAGATATTTATGTTGTTGACAAAAAAAAAATTAATTATTTATATTCATAAATTTTTTATGTTTTTGTTTATCGGATGTCTCCGAAGGGATAAGAGTTTTTATAATCTAAAAATGAAATATACTATACTCCCTAAACAAATATAGTAAAAAAATATTAAAGTTTATGAACTTCCAATTTAAAATTAATTGACATGAATGGATAGGCACATATCCTTTATATTATTGTAGATACCATCTCATTTTCGATATGTGATTCATAATATTAAACAAAACAAAATAAAAGATAAACAATGTTGCCTTTTTATAAAATAAAAAATAAAAATTAGAGAGAATTTCATTGTTATAATTAAGTACTCATCCAATTAATCATATTAGATGTGATGATTGAAAATTTGAAATGTCATATGAATAACAGAATGATGGAATAACATAACATAACATAAACACTTGAGTTGAATAACAAAATTAAGCTAATAAATGAGTTTTCATTTTTAATGTTTTTTCATATAGAATGGAATAGTTTTTCAAGAACGTGAAAAATAGCAAAATCACGTTTTCAAAATTTAGAAACAAAAAATAAGAAGTGGTATAATATTTATATCACCAATATAAACAAACAATTATTCATTGTGTCGGGTTTCTGCCGAGTAGTCAACTAAAAGATCGTTTTTTAAGAACAATCGATTATTATAGATTAGTGGTACCTGTCTCTGTGTGCTTCCCACGTCAAACTAGGTTCCATTCTTGAAATACACGTCACCGAAGTTTCCCATCTTTGAACCCTAAAAGGATCGTATTTGTATTCAACATATCTTTGTCTCATTTCCATGAATCGATCTCCAAACTCTCCCTCTAGATTTCTCACGTCGTTCTTGCTCACGTTATAGAAGACAGGAATCACAAAGAGTCTGTTTTCGTTCACTCGTTCCTTCATCTTCACAAGCTCGTCCAAGCACCACTCTGTCTCTGGATAACACGAGGAGAAGATAGCGAGCGCGATTGTCGATTCCTCAATACAAGTGAATACATGGCTTAGGTCTCTTCCCCACCATTCGTCTCTGTCTATGAAGACGTTGAGTATCCCTAACTCTGTCAAGCCCCACACGAGGTGTCTGATGAAGTCATCGGGAAACTTGGTTGCGCCTGAATTGATAAACACTTGATGTGGTCGTGCTCGTGGCGGATCCACCATTGGGCGTTGGTGAAAGGAGACGAGACGATGTTGTTTCTTGAATTTTTGAAATGCTTCTGAATTGAACAGAGAAACAAATTAATATATTATAGTATACGCGAAGACTTCCGGAACCTTTTTGCACACGAAATAATAAATATAATTTGTCGAATTTTTTTTTGGTAATTTCCAGCTCATAACCAATAGAATATCATACATGTTACCTGTTGGTATTGTGAATCAGACTCTGCCGGCAGAGTCTAAAAGTCCCTCAAAATCTTTATGTAATACTATATCTTAAGAAATGTGATTTAATATTTGTTCAGACATATTCTAACGATTCTCATTATAGTGTGTAAAAGTATAGGAGACCACGCAGCAAGTAAAAGTAGAAGGCATAATGAATAAACTTGTATTAAAGGAGATAAGATTTATAAATATTCTTTATAACAAAGTACAAAGGCGAGATATTATTTTTAAGCTCTTACAATTCAAAATAATGAAAAACTATGAAAGATTATTAAAAGAGACGTCTCTGTATGCTTTGTGGTTTATTTTGGTGTCTAGTATTTCATAAGAGGCTAAAAATAAGTAGTATTTATAGGTCTGGATCGGTTAGGATTTAGTTTGGGCAAAATAACAAATTTGGTTTCGGATGTGTCTGGCATTGGATGGTGGCATCGGGTCGTGAAAGAGGAATTCATGGGCCGGTGCTGCATCGGGCGGTGAAGAAAAAGTCTTGGGCAGATGTCAACCTTTTTTTTTCCTGCACTTGCTTCTCTTCCGAACCAGACGAACATGTCTTTAGTGAATTCAGTGTATCTTCTCAACAATTGCTCCAAATGGCACCAGACTAATTCCATGTGAAAGCTAACAGATGAAAAGAATATATCGGTGCCAATTTTCATCAAGATCAACCAACTGGAACATATCCAACGAATCAATAACCGAGTAATTTCAACCCGTTTCATAGTCTGTATCATTTCATAAAAAGGTTCTGTATCAATCAAGAAACATATTACATCTCCTAAGTGGACACTTGTGTACAAACTTAAAATTTTCTTAGTAGTATAATAAATTTAGTTAAAAGAATGTTGACCAACAAAAAAAAGCTCGGATCTAATCATATTTCCTTATAAAAACAACGAGAATATGGGCCGGCATTCAGAATGGGTTTGAAATCAGCTTCATTCTTGTGGGCCGATATAAATAAAGCGAGCGGAAAGAAGATTTGGGAAGAAATTTCTTAAACACTCCACAATCTTCTTCAAAGTTTGACAATGATCCATTAGTCTAAAATTGCAGCTTGAAACTGTAAAGTCTTTTTCTTACAATAGTTTTCACTCTGCAGGTTTATTTATCCAAAATTGATATCAATTACAGTTCTAAATAAACAGAAAACAAAAAACTACATAAAGCATGTTGATTAGTAAAATATATTCTTCTCCTTTACCTATTGTCTATTCACTAGGACAATTTGAGTTAATCTAAAATAATTAAAAAATTAAAAAATAAATAATCTATTTAATGCAAAATAAATATTTTATATATTCTAATTAATAATTTTAAAAGACTGTTATATTATTTTCTATTTCAATTATTTTTTGTTATTTGTAATGATATTTCATATAATAATTTATAAAATAAAATTCATTTTTAAAAATGTCTTGTTAAATAATATTATAGAGATGATCTTTGGTTATAGCTTCGGAGTGCCAAAAGAAAAGAAAATAATAAATATACGATGTTCAAAATCATGATCAGACCGAACCAAGCAATCAAATCGGATAATTAGGCATAACCGAACATAAAGTTTCTCTCCAACGGAGAAATCTCCTTGGAATGTCGGAAATCAATTCAGATTCCTGAATTTCGGGAAGCTTCCACACGTATATGATTCACTGTTGAAAACCCATAATCCTCGTAGCCACTTCGTTCTCCTTCATCATTGGAAATGTAACATCTCGATTTTTGGTATATGCGAAAAAGTTTATAAGAATTGATTTGGTTACCTATGTCACCAAAGTGCATTTATCTTTTCGATCACTTGTCCAGAGAGAACTTCAGAGTTAAGCGTGCTTGAACTGGAGAAATTTAAGGATCGGTAACCTACCGGGAAGTGATTCGCGGTACTGTACGAGTGAGGACAAAACACGGGGAAAAATCATGTGGTGATTGCAAAGTCAGTAAAGAAGTCTTACGAGCCTCCCAAACTAACGCACCGGTCGTCGGACGAAAGTGGGGCCACGAGCCGAAAAAGGGCTTGGGACCCACATGTAAGAGCGATCGGAGCGTTACAGGAAACCTACTCTTCTTCCATTTCACCGTCATTGCAGACCAGAATCTTTTTCTCAAGATCAGCGATTTCTTTAGCAATCATTTTCTCCTGGGATCCTTAGAAAGAGCAACAGCATTAAGAAAACCGAAATGGAGAAGAGAAAAAACCCAGATCACAAATCCATAGCAAAAGGGAACAAATCTAAATGATAGAAGCAAGAAAATTCTGGTCTGCAAGTCCCACGCCTGCAAGACTTTCAAAGTTATTGACAAGTTGAAATCGGGAATATTTCATCAGCATTGTTCATACATAAATCATAAGCTTGGAACAAGAGAGTATTTGGTCGGAATACAATGGCAGCCCGAAATTAACAAGCTTGGCTTTCATGTGTCCTAAGGGCATCATTAACGCACAAACCTAAATGGGTTTCTTAACCATTAGTTTAATATTAAAATGGGTTAAGAAACTTAGGTAAGAGACCCTCATTTTTTGGTATGTTCAATAGGGGTTCTTAAAAAAACAAAAAAAAACCGATATAATTCAATTCAGAAGAGAAATACAACCAAAACAAAATCATCAAACCGATCGAATCAAAAGGAGAAAAAAAATGTTAGTGAACGTGAATCTTGAGTAAACGAAGAAGAAGAAGATGAAAAGTGATTATGTTATTTACGTTAAGTGTAAATGTTTACATTGACTCTGATTATATATGCAGAGCACGTACATTTCCGGTTTACAATAACATAACCGAGATTTCTATTCTACTCTAACACAACATAACCGAGATTTCTATTCTACTCTAATAGAAAATAATCAAACCCAGCTAAACAAGAAAATAACCAAACCGACGAAAGAGGGGAAAGAGAAGAAATCCCTTAACGTTGCGTCGTCACAGAGTTCCCGATCCTCCGATGCAGATGACCCAACGCCGTCACTGGCCGGAACTGTCGACGATGCTGAGGCCGAAAGTGAAGAGTCGTCGCCTTCGACGGAGAGAACTAGGAACAAATTTTGGTCGGGAAAAAAATGAGGAGAGAAAGAAAAAAAATTTTCTCCCCAAATTATAGAACCACTCACAATTGGCCAAGAACCGTATCTTACGTTTCCAAAATAAGAAACGTCTCTTAACCATTTTAATATCTTCTGATTAAATATATTAGCAAATAAGCTAAGAGACTACCTTAAGAAACCGTGATAATCGTGGTCTAAGAAAGAAACAATAATTACAACTCACGATTTGTAACGCAAACAAGTTTCTAACTTTGCAATTGTAGAATTGATCGACAATGCTAAATATATAAACGTCGACGGATGAATCAAAATTTAAGGACATAGTCTTCTTCAATTCTGTGTCAAAAGCAATGATCTTGGCGACAAATATCTTAATTAATAACAACGAAGAAACGTACACGATAGAGATAAAACGAGAGCGAGAGCGAACAAACTGAGAGATTTCGACCGGAAACGAGAAACCCTAACAAGGCTTAGCTTAACCCTAACAAACAACAAGATACTAAAGTAACTAAATACACATTAAACGACAGACTCTAAAGAAAAACGACAAACTTGGAACAAGAGAGTATTTGGTCGGAATACAATGGCAGCCCGAAATTAACAAGCTTGACTTTCATGTGTCCTAAGAAAGAAACAGTAATTACAACTCGCGATTTGTAACGCAAACAAGGGGCAAACAAGGGGCAAACAAGTTTCTAACTTTGCAATTGTAGAATCGATCGACAATGCTAAATATATAAACGTCGACGGATGAATCAAAATTTAAGGACAACGTCTTCTTCAATTCTGTGTCAAAAGCAATGATCTTGGCGACAAATATCTTAATTAATAGCAACGAAGAAACGTACACGATAGAGATAAAACGAGAGCGAGAGCGAACAAACTGAGAGATTTCGAACGGAAACGAGAAATCCTAACAAGGCTTAGCTTAACCCTAACAAACAACAAGATACTAAAGTAACTAAATACACATTAAACGACAGACTCTAAAGAAAAATGACAAACTTGGAACAAGAGAGTATTTGGTCGGAATACAATAGCAGCCCGAAATTACCAAGCTTGACTTTCATGTGTCCTAAGAAAGAAACAGTAATTACAACTCGCGATTTGTAACGCAAACAAGGGGCAAACAAGTTTCTAACTTTGTAATTGTAGAATCGATCGACAATGCTAAATATATAAACGTCGACGGATGAATCAAAATTTAAGGACAGCGTCTTCTTCAATTCTGTGTCAAAAGCAATGATCTTGGCGACAAATATCTTAATTAATAACAATGAAGAAACGTACACGATAGAGATAAAACGAGAGCGAGAGCGAACAAACTGAAAGATTTCTACCGGAAACGAGAAACCCTAACAAGGCTTAGCTTAACCCTAACAAACAACAAGATACTAAAGTAACTAAATACACATTAAACGACAGACTCTAAAGAAAAATGACAAACTTGGAACAAGAGAGTATTTGGTCGGAATACAATGGCAGCCCGAAATTAACAAGCTTGACTTTCATGTGTCCTCAGAAAGAAACAGTAATTACAACTCGCGATTTGTAATGCAAACAAGGGGCAAACAAGTTTCTAACTTTGCAATTGTAGAATCGATCAACAATGCTAAATATATAAACTTCGACGGATGAATCAAAATTTAAGGACAGCGTCTTATTCAATTATGTGTCAAAAGCAATGATCTTGGCGACAAATATCTTAATTAATAACAACGAAGAAATGTACACGATAGAGATAAACCGAGAGCGAGAGCGAACAAACTGAGATATTTCTACCGGAAACGAGAAATCCTAACAAGGCTTAGCTTAACCCTAACAAACAACAAGATACTAAACCAGGGCGAACCTACTAACAACAATATGGGTTCAATTGACACCATATTATTTTAATTTTTCTTTATAGTTTATTTGGGTTTATTATCATTGACATAAGTCCAAAATTGATGTTGAACCCATAAACTTTTTTTTTTTGCAACCCTATTTTATTTATCCGGACCCATAAATAAATTTTAAACATTATTCATATATTAATATGAGTTTCTCCTAACAAAATATTTAGAAAAGCCCCAAATTAATGTTTGTTTTATTGAGAAAGATGTATTTGAGATTATTACAAATGACATAACGATAAAAATATTTTCAAGATATGAAAAATCGTAAGAAGAATTTGTAAAATGAAATATGAAATAATGTTTTTCTATATAATTGAAAAAAAAAAAATTTGCACCTGATAAAGATAATTTCTGAACCTGCCGCTGTACTAAACACACATTAAACGACATACTCTAAAGAAAAACACAACAAAAGCGCACTGAAACTTGTCACACCCAAAGCGATTAACCACGACCATAGCGTTTAACAATGCCCTCCGTCATGTCCGCATCATTCCCCCAGCAGTTGGCCTCATCCTCCCAGAAAAGCACCTTGCGTTCCAGATCCCACACTTCACTTTCTTTTGCCTTTGTCTCTGCTTCTTCCTCCATCTCCTCAGCCCAAGCATCGATCTCTTCTTCCGTCGGATCCGAAGGCTTGAAGTCTTCCTCTTTGTTATCACCAAACAGCCAGAACCAGTAGTCCGATCTGTTCATCTCAGAGATGGTAAGGTTAATCATGTTCATGCGGTAATGCTCTATAGACGAATGCTCTGTATTCGTGTCACGAAGCACCAGTGGAGTAGTAGGAGGAGACAGTCCCGGCTCTTATCCATGGCGAGAGGGGCGACCGCCCTAGGTCCACACCCAAATTGTTTTTTTTAATTTATGTTTTAAAATTTTATTAAAAAGCCATGATCTATTATTATCTATATAAATAAATAAGTAAGATTCGTATCTATATCTATGTGATTAACAAAATGGGCTCATAATCTAAACTTATTTTGGTATTCTAAAATATCACATATTTACGGTTTATTAGATTTTTGTACTTATAAAAGATAACATATCATAAAAAAAATATTAAATGAAAACCAGTAAAAACAAAACACTAATACACATTAACTTCTTTTTTACCATGTCATTACTTTCCACATAATATTTTGACAAGCTAATATTTCTCAATGCACAAAAATTTTTTATGTCTTTCATCCGTATTAATTTTTTTTTCTACACTCTATTATCGCCAATAAAGTATGCACTTCACATTTTTCTTTCTCTAAAACTATATTGTCTCATAGAGTCTCAACTAGCGCTTTTGACTACATAAACTTTATCTTGAAAATTTAAGAAAGAGACATAACACATACTTTCGAAGAAGTTTCCAATTTAGTATCTCTTTTGTTACGTTTTGCTTCTCTTATCTGGTAACTTCATTTTGTTTTTGCTCAAGTATTTTTCTCTCATCCTAAATAGATAGTTCTAAATTTGGAAAACTTGGGCATTTGAAATTTTTTACAAATGCAAAGTGTTTTGCATAACCAAATATATCCAATTCGTCTCTAATTTCACTATGGAGTCGGTGGTTTTGATCAAACTTATGAATTTTTATGGAAGAAAAAAAAAATGATCACTTCGTCTTTAGTTTTGTTGTAGACTATGTTCTCGAAGTTTTTTAGATTTTTATTTTTTAAGAGAAAGATTGAGATTTTGTCAAAATGAGTTATGGGCAAATTACAATATTATCTTATATATGTGTAATTGACTATGAACAAAATAACGTATAATCAATCTTTCTCTTATAGGTTTAAATATGTCGATTGATTCTTTAATTGCAGTTTTTCAAAAAAGAAAATGCAAACAAGTTTTTTTTTCAGATGGTTCTGAATGCCTCATGAGTTGCTTCTCCATAATGAATCTATCAAACCGACAGCACACTCCTGGCATGGCGGCGAGCGGCCAAGGATAGTAAACCTCTTCTCATTTTTGAAATTTGAATTTGATTTTAGCACCATCCTCTCTCTCCCACCGTGTTGCTTAAATAGGCCAACGGAAAAAGGGCCTTGCCGGAATCGGCAATATCTCATCTTCACGCGATCGATTGACATATTACTCTCTGAGAAAACAAAAGATTGGAGAAAGAGAGAGAAAATCTGTTTTTCCAGTTCTTTGACCCTTCAATGTCATACTGTCTGTATTAAGTATTAACTACTAGGTATGATAAAATAAAAAATATATAAAAAACAATAAAAGCAATTATTATGAGTAATCGTCTCGGATAATTATAGAGTTATGGAATTTAATCATTTTTATTGATGAGTGTCCAATAATTACATACTACTATATTCTAACGATTTTTTACACATTTTCTGTGAATTTTGAATTGAATAATAAAAAATGTGTATACCAAACACTAACAAAAATGATTTGACTTAATTTTTACTACTAGCAAAAAAAATATAAACGATTATAAAAGTTATATGATGGTATATTAATAGGGTAGGAATATCAATGTAATTTTATTTATAAACTTTTGTTATTATTATGTGAATTTAGATTAATAAAAACTTTCAACCAATTGTTTTATTAAATTAAATATAAAAATATTTTTATAAGCGTAATAATGAGCTACTCCATCCATTTAACCCGTCACGCATCGGTATGGTATTTTGCATGTTTTGATGGATCAACCCGCCAATTACCGCAATCGTAAAAACATCAACTCTAACCTGTCACAACATATTACCGCATATTATTAATATTTACTAATTTTAACTTTTATCAAGTTAAGATTTTTGTAATAATAATATTATATTTTTAGGTCTAATCATTCGATTCAACTAAATATCTATATTTAACCAAATAAAAACTTCATATTTGGACGCCATTTAAGTCATGCTTATTACTTTTACATGTTCTCATCATTTTTTGTTATTTTTATTAATGCTATTAATTGAGAGAATTTTAAAACGACCTTAATTTGTTTTAAAAAAAATATGTTCACGTATATATAGGGTAGATTAACTTTTGACTTATGTTTAATGAATTTTATATTTTAACTTAGGTGGATATTTTTAATAAGAAAATTTTAAATTTAATAATATATTGCATATCTAAAATTTAATTTTACATTTTACTTCTGTAAATTAATTATCACTATAATAATTAAAATATATTAACATTCAGAAACTTATAAAAATCTGAAATTTTAAATATGGTCACTCCTATCAACAATTTGTTTTGGTTAAAAATTGAACAATATTGAAAATTAAAGTAAATTATTATTACAATAAAATAATTCATAATATTATTAGTGAACTATTGAAATTATAAATTATTAGTAAAATATAATTTTATTTTATTTCTTTACATGTGTGTCTATGCACACGTTAACACATTTATAAAGCACTTTGTTTATTATGATGGAATAATTTTACCACTATTTTTATTACAAAAATAATTTATTATATATACAAGAATATATATGTTACTTATAAAAGTTGAATTTACTTGATTCTACGGTTTTCAACATAGAATTTTAATTAACCAATAATTATAGCATCAATTATCTATTTCTTAGTTGAAGTAATTTCTTTGATCATTTTCACATTATCTATTTCATGTGACCTTGTGTAAAGTTTTTATGAACATGTGAAAAAAATTTAGAGAGCCTCATACTCCGCAAAGTTACATATAAACATTTTCTATTGTGTGAAAATAAGTATATTTACTTTGTCAGTTTTTGTTATTATAAATTTGTTTCAGAGTTCATTCTTTATTCATATATTGTCTTAGTTTCAAAATTTTCGCAAGCTGAGTAATTTATTAGGTTTTTCAATTTAGTAGAAATTTTTATTCATTAAACTAGTTAAGTAAAGATAATAACTTTTAACTTTATAACTTTTTGTGGTTTCCATAGAAAACGAGGATGAAACTGAAAATTATGAAAAAACCTTATTTTCTTGATTTCAGGAAGTGATGTATAATATTTTATCTTCTTTACTTGTTAACGATGTTTACTTGTTAATGATGTTTACCTAATCTATAATGGCAAATTATATTTGACAATTGTTTTATCTCATTTCAGACCGAAATGCCCCTACAGAAAAGAGACAGAAGTTAAGTGTTTGCATTAAATGATCTGTCGCAACATTAAATGCACTGTCGCTGCTAAACGAGTTAGCACAATTGTCGGCGCTACTGTTAATTAATCCAATTATCGTGTTAACCCAATTCTCATATCGCGTTAAATTTATGTTTATCGTGATAACATAGTTATCAAATCATACAAAATATAAAAATTAAAATTAAACTCGTGGATTAATATTTTTTATTTATGTATATATAAGTTCAATAAAAAAATTTGTATTTTTGTTACGTATTTAACATGATAACAATTATAACAACCTATTATATATAATGTTATCGTGATAACAATAATATCTGAATACTTATAATGTGCTAATATTAATATCTGATAAGTGGTTAACATGTTAAATAATATGATATCGCGATAACTTTATGTTTACTGTGTTAACTTAGTTATAATATCATACAAACTATGAAAATTCAAATTAAATTCGTGAATTAATGTTTTTTAAATTGTGTATATATAAGTATAATAAAAAATGATTAATGTTTCTTTTACGTAATTGACACATTAACAATTATAATAACATATTATATAGAAGTCAAGTTAACAACTTGAGTTAACGTATAACATTTTTAACAAGTCAAGTTAACAATTTAATTTAACATATAACATCGTTAACAAGTAAAGTTAACATGTAAACATCGTTAACAAGTCAAGTTAACAATTCAATTTAACATATAACATCGTTAACAAGTAAAGTTAACATGTAAAATACGTTAACAAGTCAAATTAACCTATAATATCGTTAACATATCACGAATTATTGTGAAGTTGCAATGGGGTTTATCAAGATAACAAGTCATTTGCGATGTTAATAGGATCTTGAGATATAAAAGGCATGTATATTAACTGTTTACAAAGTAACATCGTCGCCGAACCACCAAAACAAGAGATCCTGATAGCTGAAGGAAGAACCACCGGCGTCACCTTTTGACCTTCAAAAAATCACATCGACAAGGATAACTAGCTCTATGACAACGACGAATATCTAAATCTAAAATTCAAGGAAAATCGGATATAGATAAAGAACCAACCATCGTTGTCAACCCACCAAAGAAAGAAATCCCGACGGGTAACACAACAACCACTGGCACAAAGACCCAAGGAGAAGCCTTTGTTCTGAGATTAACGATAACTCATCAAAAGATTCGATTACAAACAAAAAAAATAGTACTCAAAAAGTTTTTTTTTTTAAATTTTAAAAAGTAATTATTATATAGACACTAGAAAAACACAAAACTAGATAGTAAATTTTTTTATGGTTGCGCCTGGCTCCGTCGCCTTAGCTTCCGGTGTCGGTT
Organism: Eutrema japonicum; assembly: GCA_030161315.1. Lineage (NCBI taxonomy): Eukaryota > Viridiplantae > Streptophyta > Magnoliopsida > Brassicales > Brassicaceae > Eutrema > Eutrema japonicum. Next base: position 16,048,188 of record BSQW01000014.1, read on the forward strand.
TCACATCCTTCGACGACGTAACCGTCGTTCCGGTGAGTTCCAACGGCAAATCAGCAATACCCTTTAAGTAAGAAATTGTTGAACAGTTTCGTCGGATACACAAGCTGACGAAGCTTAACCCGCCTGTACGCACCTTCGAAGATCCCGAAGCCACCAGTGATGGCGAGGAATGTGTCCTAGTAAGTCAAGTATGGTCCTTGTACGACCAAGTGACCATAGACGCCGAAGTAGAAGCTGCAATTGGCTTCGAATCAGTCACTGTTATTCTCTGGGACGTGTTGGATCAAAAAGCTAACGCCGTCGAAATCAGATTTAGGGCTCGAGATGATAATGCTGCTTCCAAGACGAACCACGAGTAAGGATTAATAAATTAGTGTGAAATCTAGATCTCGAGAAGCAAATTCAAGTCAAAGCGAGAGAGAATTTGGAAAATCTAAGGTTTGCTCAGACGGGGATAAAAAAATATATGAAAAGAGCTATGAACAAAAGCATGAACCTTCCATTACAGAAAATGAAAATCCCAATCTTCAGCTTCTTCTTCTTCTTTTTGGGTGTTTTGTTTTTTGAGCTTAAAAATTTTGATCTTGATTTTTCTCAAATTTATGATTTTCTCTAGAGGATGCATAGAGAATATGAGGATGAAGATGAAGATGAAGATGAAGATGAAGATGAAGATGAAGATGAAGATGAAGATGAAGGAAAAAAAAACATAATCTCTCACATGGTTTCCAAAGGCCCACCACTACTTACATAATTTAAATAAAGCGGGACTTAATTTCGCTGTTATTTAACATTTCTTCTGTTTCACAAAGTGTCTGACACATTTCACATATATTAAGAAAAATAATAAAAATTATAATTTACATTTTATTAATAAACTAAACAAAATTTCTTTTTCTAATTAATACATTAAAATACTATGGTTAAAATTGGATTTTTAATAATTTGTTTGCATTGAAAACACAAAGTGACACTCTTTGTGAAACAAAAATAAAGTGTTAAAATTATACTCTTTGTGAAACATAGAGAGTAGTATTTTGTGATATTATTCTATAATATTTATCAAAATAATATTAAAAAAATCCACTTGTAACGAACCCAAGAGCATATGTATCGAGAGTGTCTGGCTAAAACACCCTCTATTAAAAAAATAAAAAAAATTTGAAAAAGAAAGAAAGAGAGAATGAGAGAGATACCGTGTCTCATACGAGACACTCTGAACAAAAAGTGAGACACCTTCACGTTGACGTGCTGCAAGGGTACTGGTAAATTTTTGTTTTTAAATTTCATTACTTAAATTTAAAAAGAAATTTTTTTTGAGACACCCGTGGGTTTCTACCGCTGCAGCTAACAATCTAAGAGCATCATTATTGGGGGCTCTTAAGGGGGTTCTTAACCCAAAAAATAAAAAAATAAAATAAAATAAAATTATGAACAGTGTAAGAACCGGTTCTTAAATAAGAGTTTTAAGAACCGGTTCTTAAGGGGGTTCTTACACTGTTCTTAGCCACGTGTCAACTCCTAATTCGCCAATTTTTTTTTTTTTGCCAAATTTTTTTTTTTTACTTTTTCTTAACTTTAACTTAAAAAAAAATTCTTACCTTTTTTTTTAAAAACTTTTTCTTGACTTCAACTTTAAAATTCTAAACTTTTTTTTACATATTAATGAATTAGAATCATTCGGTGGGTGAACATGAAACGATTCATAGACAAGATCAGAAAAAATCAAATTGAGCGTTCTTTTGCATTTTTTTTCAAAATCTATGTTTAAAATGTTATGTTTTTATGTCAATTATGTTTAATTAAAAAATAAACTTTATTTAAAATAAAACAAAATTATTAATTTTTTTTTTAATAACCCCTAATAGGATTCTACCAATAAAACAGCAAAAACAGAAGTTTTTTAACTTAAAATTTATAATTAAATATTAATTAAGAAATTTATTTGGGTTTCTCCTAGTAATAATGCTCTAATAATGATCTATGAATAAGTAGTGAATTTTAAATGTTTGTTTTTGTCCCTATCATTTTTGTCCATGTGTCTTTAATCCTAATTTTGGATTATGATTTTTTGTTTTTTTTTTCATTTTCCAAGAAAGATGGCAACTTTTTTTTTTTACCATGATGTGACCTTCCTTGTCCTTTCCTTTCTCTCTGTGTTGAGATCTCTCTGAAATTTTCGTCAGATCTTCAAAGTAACATCCTTTTAACACCTTCTCCGCTTTATCTTCCTCAAATTCGCTACATTCCCCGGTCTCTGCAAACCCTAATTCAACCATGGATCTCGCGGCGGAGGAGCTTCAATTTCTCAGCATCGGAGGTATATTGCGTGAATCCACCACGATCCCCAGATTTTCCCCCAAAACCTTCTACCTCATTACCCTAACCTTAATTTTCCCTCTCTCCTTCGCCATCCTCGCGCATTCCCTCTTCACACAACCGATCTTAGCTCAGCTCGATTCTTCTCCTCCCTCCGATCAATCTCAGACCAACCACGAATGGACCCTTCTCTTCGTTTACCAATTCTTCTACATCATCTTCCTCTTCGCCTTCTCTCTCCTCTCCACAGCCGCCGTCGTCTTCACCGTCGCGTCTCTCTACACGGGAAAGCCGGTTTCTTTCTCCTCCACAATGTCGGCGATTCCTCTGGTTTTGAAGCGTCTCTTCATCACTTTCCTCTGGGTTTCTCTCATGATGCTTGTGTACAACTCCGTGTTCTTGTTGTTTCTGGTAATTCTGATCATAGCCATCGATATACAGAACGTGTTTCTCGCTGTTTTCTCGATGGTTGTGATTTTCGTGCTGTTCTTGGGTGTTCATGTTTATATGACCGCTTGGTGGCATTTAGCTAGTGTTGTCTCTGTTCTTGAGCCGATCTATGGGATCGCTGCGATGAGGAAGAGCTACGAGTTGCTTAAAGGAAGGACTCATATGGCATGCTCTATGGTTTTCATGTATCTGGCTCTTTGTAGCTTCACTGCTGGAGTTTTTGGAGGAGTGGTGGTTCGTGGAGGAGATGCTTTCGGGTTGTTTACGAGGATTGTGGTTGGAGGGTTCTTGGTTGGTGTTTTAGTGATAGTGAATCTTGTGGGATTGCTTGTGCAGAGTGTGTTTTACTATGTCTGCAAGAGCTTCCACCATCAGGCGATTGATAAATCCGCGCTGCACGATCATCTCGGTGGGTATCTCGGTGATTATGTGCCTTTAAAGAGCAGCATCCAGATGGAGAACTTTGACATTTGAATCATTAATGGATCAAATGAAGAAGAAGAACAAAGAAGAAACAATTTTTGCAGTTTGTCATTGTAAGTTATAATGTTTGTAATTTTTCATAGTGTTTGTTTAGCTTTGCATATCTGAATTAATTTGTGGGAATAGACTGATATTGCAGATGTTCTGTTCCTTGTAATTTCACAGTGTTTTGTTCAAAATTGAAAGATTAATGGAATAAAATTGTTACTTAGACAGTTTCTTTACTCTATTACTTGATTAGCATCTGAATATGATGATCCTATGAAGCAAATGTTGTAGTATTTTTTCCCGGCATCCGGTTTCTCTATGATGTTATGTTTGAGTTCAAGCACTGTCTTTTTGAGCTATGTAAACCATCTGTCGGAATTCGATTGTTGACTCATTGGTAAGACTAGACTGCACCAGAGACAGTTCTTGAAGCTAATCCATCTTTGCTCTTTGACTCTGTCACACTCAATGGATATGAAGAACACTAGGCTCAAACTTAATTGGCTAATTCGAAACTTATGATTTTCGATTGATGAGTTTCTTGACTTCTAATCTTCAATGTAACAAAAGCTGCAAGATCATCTGGAGCCATATTTGGAGAACCTCACAACCCTCTGCCATTGGAAAGAATTTTTTTTGCACAGAACCGGTCAGGAAGCTATGAGAGTGGATATCGCAAGACCAAACACATCCTCACCCGGTCGAATTTTCACCCGTGGAAGAGATGAATACCTGAACCTCTGTGTTCCTCTGTATCAAGCTGCTTTGAAAGGTAAATGGAAAGACGCCAAGGTAATAATACTTGATCTGAACAATCATAATGTCCATGGAGACGACTCTTCACATTGCCGCTGCTACCTAGCACAAGAGCTTTGTGAAACATCTGCTTAAAAGAATGAGTACAAGAGCTTTGAAGAAAAGCACATTTTCATCTTAATATGATCCTTTTAAATTAATTTTTGTATTCCTCTTTTACCCGTATCCCATTTCTGATTTAGGTGTTTTTCACACAGTCAATTAATAACTAAAGTGTACACTACTGCAATCATAACAGTATATTGATGTAGTACTTTAGGATCGAATGCAGAAGGAAAGTAAATCTAAGACGAATGATGTTTGCTTGTGGTTTGTAACTTCTAAGCTAAGAATAACGAATGAAAAGATATAAATTCAATAAGAGAAAACGCTAGGCCTTTAGATAATTCGCAGGAAATCCAGATTCACTAAACAGATTATCAATTAGGGAATGAATTAAGAACCGTTCTCGAACTCAAACATGAATGTCTAGCTAGCCCACTGTCATGGTACTACCTACTATACCTAATAACCTAAGAATCTAAACTGTCGTTTGACCTTAGTGTTCTAGGCAAGCATTAATGTTCAGGTTTGATAAGTTCACAAATCGCCTTAGCATCAGCTTTCGTTGGCTAAGGACGATTTGCTCATCTATGTTCTATCAGGAAACCTAAATCACTTTTGATGTTTAGGTTAATCCTAAGATCAGAAACTAGGTGATCAATCTAGTCTAAGCCTTAAATTCAACAATAGACGAAGAACTCTATGTAATTCCCTAATCTAACAGATCCGTTTTAGTGATTCATGGAGAATCCCTTGAAACCCTAAAACCTAACAAGGTGATTACTCAGACATAATTGCAGAGAAAACACAGAGATTCAAAGAGAAATTCATAATCCAATAAAAATAAAATCCAAAAGGGTTCAGAAATCTTCTCCGGTATGAAGTTGAGATTCGTCTCCCTCAAATCTCCCAAGAACAAACCCAGAAGTTCTCTGATGAATCAAATCAAGCTTAGCCTCAACAATGGCTGAAAAAATAAGTATAAACAGGTCATTCTCCACGAATCCCTAGGTAAAACCGGGTCAAAATAAGTGAAAACCGAAATTTCCTTTTATTTTTTGCGTCACTAAAACGGTCGGTTTATGTTGGACCGTTTTCACGAAAACTGGCGTACCTTTTGATCGCACCGTTTGAATGACCTTAAACCACTTCCAAATGAAAGCTGATCCATTGCTCTATCTTGTATCAAAATTTGAGCTCCATCCATCGGTGGAATTCCTTCAAGGAATGCCAAACTTCTGACGTCTCTGCATGATCCTGCATCTTCATATGCTCTTTTTCAGCCAAACGGCTCATTTTCTCACAAAGTGACCGAAAAACTGAAAAGACTCGATAAATGACTAAAAGACTCTTAAAAGACACTTTGACTCAACAAAAGACACAAAAACAAATGTTAGAAACCGGTAAAAACACAGTTTATCAACTCCCCCAGACTTAATATTTTGCTTGCCCTCAAGCAAACAGAAAACCAAGAACAAGGAAGAGGTTTGAAAACACGGAGATTCACCTTTTCTTTAGAACTCTGCAATGACCATCATCTTAGCGATCCACATATTGCTTAACCAACTTCAAATCAAACCACCATGTACTTCTCCGCGGGCATTGCAGCTTTCCCATATTCACCACATTATCTCACAAAATGATTCAAAAGCTATCATTTCTGGGTCTCACCGAACGATCATAGTGCCAAGGACCTTCTAGACTCTTTCCCTTTCGATATCATGACAAGACAACTACACAACTTTGGTACTCTTTCTCTCCCCCAGACTTATTCTTTTCTCATTCTCTTTTTCGCAGGGTTAATGGCTGATGGAACGCGAGAACTGATGGTTTTTGCCACTGAATCCCCGGTTCATTTTAGTGCCACCCTTTTAAGTTGTAGGCGAATAATGGTATCACGGGAAATTTTCCTAACCTCGCCTCCAACCTTAGTGTGATTATCTCTTTCGAAGTAAAATAATGGGGTCGATGGAAATTTTTCTATCCCTTTACTCGAAAGAAAATCTTTTCATCTTTTCTACTTATCTAACAAATGAGGGGGAGAATTACCAAATTTTCACACTGATTGTCTTTGTCAGATACGAAAGAGGAGTCAATCTATGAAGACACCAATCACAACGATGAGGTAAAGGAAGAGCTCAGAAACTAGCTCAGGCCATTGAATTTCTGTAAAGACATGGATGCCTCTGATGAACTGGTCAGCCCTTGGATTTTTCAGTAGTCCGATCTGGAGCTAATTCTGCAACAATGGTCACTTAGATGAAATTCAGAACAATAAATTCAAGAAAGTGATCATAATATCCAAAAAATTTTGACTCAATAAAACGACTCAAGAAAGAAAACAAAAGAAAGAAAACAACGATAGTAACGACAGAGACCCTCTCCCAGACTTAATTCACACCGTCTCGGTGTGAAAATAAACGATAGAGAAGGCAAAAGCAAATTGAATATATATTTTTTTTTTTGGTGGATCGATCGATCCTGTAGTGTAGGTCGATCCAGAAATTGGCGTTTTTTGGGATCGACCCTCGGATAGATCGTACCGGTAGGTTGCCTCCAACCAAGCGCTTGTTTAAAGTCGTTAGCTTGACTTCGGTCTCAGATGTTAATCATGAGAATCAAATGGCTGGGCCAATGCATCTTTGGTCCTTCTCCTGCTAGGACAAGAAACAAAATGTGCAACATGGCACGCAACTATCCAGGGCAAAGAGACAAAACTCACATCAAGGGATGTTACTACGAATGTAGCATATATCTTGAAATTTTCCTTGATGGTGAGATGCTCATGAAGATCAAATGCATTTGATGGAAAAATAAAGTCAACTTTCGGTTTAAACGAATTAATCACAAAATAGTCAACTTCATCTCCATCAATAATGTAAAACACAATATCCTCTTTCCTAAAATCCATCTCAACCTTGGGGTTTTCTATCTCATTCAAGATGTTGTCTACATCAACCACATCCCCTAGATAAGATTTTTCAAGAAGATATCTAGATTCCTCAGGCATTGAAAGATTAAACTCGAGATCATGATCATTCAAAGCAGATAGATAGTTAATATCAAAACACACTTTATGGTAATCTCTAGCAAGCTTTTCTACTCTTAAGGTATCTAGTCTTTGAGACTCACATATTAAATCATAGCATTCATCAATGAGCACATGAGTATGCAAACTAGAAGCTACATCTTCAATGCAAGGCAAGTGACTATTTTCATAATCATAGATTTCAAAGGTTGAGTCAAAAATACCTTCTAGTTGGCATGGTGGAACCCAATAAACTACCTCTTCAAGTGCATGAGCTACCATTATCTCAGACATTGTGAGTTCCCTTCCTTCAAGTGCTGACCGATGTGACATGAGATTCAATCGGATCATAGCTGCTAGGACACTCCTTTTCATCGTTGGATTCTCTTCATGATGCTTATCCAACTCAACTCTTTGTTCTGGTGTGAGTACACTTTCATCAAATGGTGGCTCCACGTATGGCTCATCTTGAATGTATTCATCAAATGTGGCATCATCTTCTTGTGGCCAATCATTGTAGTCCATGCCCTTCAACTATATGAAACAAAAATAATAAAAGAAAAATTTAGTAAAATCTAGTGTCTTAGTCTGAAAATTCATCCAAGACTCGTAGGTAACTCAATTGATCCCCGGCAACGGCGCCAAATAGATTTAGGTATTTTTCACACAGTCAATTAATAACTAAAGTGTACACTACTGCAATCATAACAGTATATCGATGTAGTACTTTAGGATCGAATCCACAGAGACCAAGTGTAACGCTACGAGAATGCAGAAGGAAAGTAAATCTAAGACGAATGATGTTTGCTTGTGGTTTGTAACTTATAAGCTAAGAATAACGAATGAAAAGATATAAATTCAATAAGAGAAAACGCTAGGCCTTTAGGTAATTCGCAGGAAATCCAGATTCACTAAACAGATGATCAATTAGGGAATGAATTAAGAACCGTTCTCGAACTCAAAAATGAATGTCTAGCTAGCCCACTGTCGTGGTACTACCTACTATGCCTAATAACCTAAGAATCTAAACTGTCGTTTGACCTTAGTGTTCTAGGCAAGCATTAATGTTCAGGTTTGATAAGTTCACAAATCGCCTTAGCATCAGCTTTCGTTGGCTAAGGACGATTTGCTCATCTATGTTCTATCAGGAAACCTAAATCACTTTTGATGTTTAGGTTAATCCTAAGATCAGAAACTAGGTGATCAATATAGTCTAAGACTTAAATTCAACAATAGACGAAGAACTATATGTAATTCCCTAATCTAACAGATCCGTTTCAGTGATTCATGGAGAATCCCTTGAGAACCTAAAAACCTAACAAGGTGATTACTCAGACATAATTGCAGAGAAAACACAGAGATTCAAAGAGAAATTAATAATCCAATAAAAATAAAATCCAAAAGGGTTCAGAAATCTTCTCCGGTATGAAGTTGAGATTCGTCCCCCTCAAATCTCCCAAGAACAAACCCAGAAGTTCTCTGATGAATCAAATCAAGCTTAGCTTCAACAATGGCTGAAAAAATAAGTATAAACAGGTCTAGAGTCATTCTCCACGAATCCCTAGGTAAACCCGGGTCAAAATAAGTGAAAACCGAAATTTCCTTTTATTTTTTGCGTCACTAAACCGGTCGGTTTATGTTGGATCGTCTTCACGAAAATTGGCGTCATTTTTGATCGCACAGTTGGAATGACCTCAAGCCACTTCCAAATGAAAGCTGATCCATTGCTCTGTCTTGTATCAAAATTTGAGCTCCATCCATCAGTGGTAAGTCCTTCAAAGAATGCCAAACGTCTGACGTCTCTGCATGATCTTGCATCTTCATATGCTCCTTTTCACCCAAAACGACTCCTTTTCTCACAAAGTCACATAAAACCTGAAAAGACTCGATAAAAGACTGAAAGACTCTTAAAAGACATTTTGACTCAACAAAAGACACAAAAACAAATGTTAGAAACCGGTAAAAACACAGTTTATCAACTCCCCCAGACTTAATATTTTGCTCGCCCTCAAGGAAACAGAAAACCAAGAACAAGGAAGAGGTTTGAAAACACGGAGATTCACCTTTTCTTTAGAACTCTGCAATGACCATCATCTTAGCGATCCACATATTGCTTAACCAACTTCAAATCAAACCACCATGTACTTCTCCGCGGGCATTGCAGCTTTCCCATATTCACCACATTATCTCACAAAATGATTCAAAAACTATCATTGCTGGGTCTCACCGAAAGATCATAGTGCCAAGGACCTTCTAGACTCTTTCCCTTTCGATATCATGACAAGAAAACTACACAACTTTGGTACTCTTACTCTCGCCCAAACTTATTCTTTTCTCATTCTATTTTTCGCAGGGTTAATGGCTGATGGAACGCGAGTACTGATGGTTTTTGCCACCAAATCCCCGGTTCATTTTAGTGCCACCCTTTTATTCTAAGTTGTTGGCGAATAATGGTATCACGGGAAATTTTGCTAACCTCGCTTCCAACCTTAGTGTGATCATCTCTTTCGAAGTAAAATAATGGGGTCGATGGAAATTTTCCTATCCCTTTACTCGAAAGAAAATCATTTAATCTTTTCTGCTTATCTAACAAATGAGGGGGAGAATTACCATATTTTCACACTGATTGTCTTTGTCAGATACGAAAGAGGAGTCAAACTATGAAGACACCAATCACAACGATGAGGTAAAGGAAGAGCTCAGAAACTAGCTCAGGCCATTGAATTTCTGTAAAGACATGGATGCCTCTGATGAACTGGTCAGCCTTTGGAGTTTTCATTAGTCCGATCAGGAGCTAATTCTGCAACAATGGTCACTTAGATGAAAGCCATAACAATAAATTCAAGAAAGTGATCATAATCTCCAACAAATTTTGACTCAATAAAACGACTCAAGAAAGAAAACAAAAGAAAAAAAACAACGATTGTAACGATAGAGACCCTCCCCCAGACTTACTTCACACCGTCTCGGTGTGAAAATAAACGTTAGAGAAGGCAAAAGCAAATTGGATTTTTTTTTTTTTTGGTGGATCGATCGATCCTGTAGTGTAGGTCGATCCAGAAATTGGCGTTTTTTGGGATCGACCCTCGGATAGATCGTACCGGTGGGTTGCCTCCCACCAAGCGCTTGTTTAAAGTAGTTAGCTTGACTTCGGTCTCAGATGTTAATCATGAGAATCAAATGGCTGGGCCAATGCACCTTTGGTCCTTCTCCAGCTAGGACAAGAAACAAAATGTTCAACATGGCACGCAACTATCCAGGGCAAAGAGACAAAACTCACATCAAGGGATGTTACTACGGATGTAGCATATATCTTGAAATTTTCCTTGATGGTGAGATGCTCATGAGGATCAAATGCATTTGATGGAAAAATAAAGTCAACTTTCGGTTTAAACGAATTAATCACAAAATAGTCAACTTCATCTCCATCAATCATGTAAAACACAGTATCCTCTTTCCTAAAATCCGTCTCAACCTTGAGGTTTTCTATCTCATTCAAGATATTTTCTACAACAACCACATCCCCTAGGTAAGATTTTTCAAGAAGATATCTAGATTCCTCAAGTATTGAAAGCTTAAACTCGAGATCATGATCATTCAAAGCAGATAGATAGTTAATATCAAAACACACTTTATGGTAATCTCTAGCAAGCTTTTCTACTCTTAAGGTATCTAGTCTTTGAGACTCACATATTAAATCATAGCATTCATCAATGAGAACATGAGTATGCAAACTAGAAGCTACATCTTCAATGCAAGGCAAGTGACTATTTTCATAATCATAGATTTCAAAGGCTGAGTCAAAAATACCTTCTAGTTGGCATGGTGGAACCCAATAAACTACCTCTTCAAGTGCATGAGCTACCATTATCTCAGACATTGTGAGTTCCCTTCCTTCAAGTGCTGCCCGATGTGACATGAGATTCAATCGGATCATAGCTTCTAGGACACTCATTTTCATCGTTGGATTCTCTTCATGATGCTTATCCAACTCAACTCTTTGTTCTGGTGTGAGTACACTTTCATCAAATGGTGGCTCCACGTATGGCTCATCTTGAATGTATTCATTAAATGTGGCATCATCTTCTTGTGGCCAATCATTGTAGTCCATGCCCTTCAACTATAAGAAACAAAAATAATAAAAGAAAAATTTAGTAAAATCTAGTGTCTTAGTCTGAAATTTCGTCCAAGACTCGTAGGTAACGTAATTGATCCCCGGCAACGGCGCCAAATTGATTTTGGTATTTTCCACACAGTCAATTAATAACTAAAGTGTACACTACTGCAATCATAACATTATATCGATGTAGTACTTTAGGATAGAATCCACAGAGACCAAGTGTAACGCTACGAGAATGTAGAAGGAAAGTAAATCTAAGACGAATGATGTTTGCTTGTGGTTTGTAACTTATAAGCTAAGAATAACGAATGAAAAGATATAAATTCAATAAGAGAAAACGCTAGGCCTTTAGGTAATTCGCAGGAAATCCATATTAACTAAACAAATGATCAATTAGGGAATGAATTAAGAACCGTTCTCGAACTCAAACATGAATGTCTAGCTAGCCCACTTTCGTGGTACTACCTAATATGCCTAATAACCTAAGAATCTAAACTGTCGTTTGACCTTAATGTTTTAGGCAAGCATTAATGTTCAGGTTTGATAAGTTCACAAATCGCCTTAGCATCAGCTTTCGTTGGCTAAGGATGATTTGCTCATCTATGTTCTATCAAGAAACCTAAATCAATTTTGATATTTATGTTAATCCTAAGATCAGAAACTAGGTGATCAATATAGTCTAAGACTTAAATTCAACAATAGATGAAGAACTCTATGTAATTCCCTAATATAACATATCTGTTTCAGTGATTCATGGAGAATCCCTTGAAACCCTAAAAACCTAACAAGGTGATTACTCAGACATAAATCTAGAGAAAACACAGAGATTCAAAGAGAAATTCATAATCCAATAAAAATAAAATCCAAAAGGGTTCAGAAATCTTCTCCGGTATGAAGTTGAGATTCGTCCCCCTCAAATCTCCCAAGAACAAACCCAGAAGTTCTCTGATGAATCAAATCAAGCTTAGCTTCAACAATGGCTGAAAAAATAAGTATAAACAGGTCTAGACTCATTCTCCACGAATCCCTAGGTAAACCCGGGTCAAAATAAGTGAAAACCGAAATTTCTTTTTATTTTTTGCGTCACTAAACACGTCGGTTTATGTTGGACCGTCTTCACGAAAACTGGCGTCATTTTTGATCGCACAGTTGGAATGACCTCAAACCACTTCCAAATGAAAGCTGATCCATTGCTCTATCTTGTATCAAAATTTGAGCTCCATCCATCGGTGGTAAGTCCTTCAACGAATGCCAAACGTCTGACGTCTCTGTATGATCTTGCATCTTCATATGCTCCTTTTCACCCAAAACGACTCATTTTCTCACAAAGTCACCTAAAACCTGAAAAGACTCGATAAAGGACTAAAAGACTCTTAAAAGACACTTTGACTCAACAAAAGACATAAAAACAAATGTTAGAAACCGGTAAAAACACAGTTTATCAACTCCCCCAGACTTAATATTTTGCTTGTCCTCAAGGAAACAGAAAACCAAGAACAAGGAAGAGGTTTGAAAACACGGAGATTCACCTTTTCTTTAGAACTCTGCAATGACCATCATCTTAGCGATCCACATATTGCTTAACCAACTTCAAATCAAACCACCATGTACTTCTCCGCGGGCATTGCAGCTTTCCCATATTCACCACATTATCTCACAAAATGATTCAAAAGCTATCATTGCTGGGTCTCACCGAAAGATCATAGTGCCAAGGACCTTCTAGACTCTTTCCCTTTCGATATCATGACAAGACAACTACACAACTTTGGTACTCTTACTCTCCCCCAGACTTATTCTTTTCTCATTCTCTTTTTCGCAAGGTTAATGGCTGATGGAACGCGAGTACTGATGGTTTTTGCCACCGAATCCCCGGTTCATTTTAGTGCCACCCTTTTATTCTAAGTTGTAGGCGAATAATGGTATCACGGGAAATTTTTCTAACCTCGCTTCCAACCTTAGTGTGATCATCTCTTCCGAAGTAAAATAATGGGGTCGATGGAAATTTTCCTATCCCTTTACTCGAAAGAAAATCATTTCATCTTTTCTGCTTATCTAACAAATGAGGGGGAGAATTACCATATTTTCACACTGATTGTCTTTGTCAGATACGAAAGAGGAGTCAAGCTATGAAGACACCAATCACAACGATGAGGTAAAGGAAGAGCTCAGAAACTAGCTCAGGCCATTGAATTTTTGTAAAGACATGGATGCCTCTGATGAACTGGTCAGCCCTTGGAGTTTTCATTAGTCCGATCAGGAGCTAATTCTGCAACAATGGTCACTTAGATGAATGTCAGAACAATAAATTCAAGAAAGTGATCATAATCTCCAACAAATTTTGACTTAATAAAATAACTCAAGAAAGAAACCAAAAGAAAGAAAACAACGATAGTAACGACAGAGACCCTCCCCCAGACTTACTTCACACCTTCTCGGTGTGAAAATAAACGATAGAGAAGGCAAAAGCAAATTGAATTTTTTGTTTTTGTTTTTTTTTTGGTGGATCGATCGATCCTGTAGTGTAGGTCGATCCATAAATTGGCGTTTTTTGGGATCGACCCTCGGATCGATCGTACCGGTGGGTTGCCTCCCACCAAGCGCTTGTTTAAAGTCGTTAGCTTGATTTCGGTCTCAGATGTTAATCATGAGAATCAAATGGCTGGGCCAATGCACCTTTGGTCCTTCTCCTGCTAGGACAAGAAACAAAATGTGCAACATGGCACCCAACTATCCAGGGCAAAGAGACAAAACTCACATCAAGGTATGTTACTACGAATGTAGCATATATCTTGAAATTTTCCTTGATGGTGAGATGCTCATGAGGATCAAATGCATTTGATGGAAAAATAAAGTCAACTTTCGGTTTAAACGAATTAATCACAAAATAGTCAACTTCATCTCCATCAATCATGTAAAACACAGTATCCTCTTTCCTAAAATCCATCTCAACCTTGGGGTTTTCTATCTCATTCAAGATATTGTCTACATCAACCACATCCCCTAGGTAAGATTTTTCTAGAAGATATCTAGATTCTCCAGGCATTGAAAGCTTAAACTCGAGATCATGATCATTCAAAGCAGATAGATAGTTAATATCAAAACACACTTTATGGTAATCTCTAGCAAGCTTTTCTACTCTTAAGGTATCTAGTCTTTGAGACTCACATATTAAATCATAGCATTCATCAATGAGCACATGAGTATGCAAACTAGAAGCTACATCTTCAATGCAAGGCAAGTGACTATTTTCATAATCATAGATTTCAAAGTTGAGTCAAAAATACCTTCTAGTTGGCATGGTGGAACCCAATAAACTACTTCTTCAAGTGCATGAGCTACCATTATCTCATACATTGTGAGTTCCCTTCCTTCAAGTGCTGCCCGATGTGACATGAGATTCAACCGGATCACAGCTGCTAGGACACTCCTTTTCATCGTTGGATTCTCTTCATGATGCTTATCCAACTCAACTCTTTGTTCTGGTGTGAGTACACTTTCATTAAATGGTGGCTCCACGTATGGCTCATCTTTAATGTATTCATCAAATGTGGCATCATCTTCTTGGGGCCAATCATTGTAGTCCATGGCCATCAACTATAAGAAACAAAAATAATAAAAGAAAAATTTAGTAAAATCTAGTGTCTTAGTCTGAAATTTCGTCCAAGACTCGTAGGTAACGCAATTGATCCCAGGCAACGGCGCCAAATTGATTTAGGTATTTTTCACACAGTCAATTAATAACTAAAGTGTACACTACTGCAATCATAAAAGTATATCGAAGTAGTACTTTAGGATCGAATCCATAGAGACCAAGTGTAACGCTACGAGAATGCAGAAGGAAAGTAAATCTAAGACGAATGATGTTCGCTTGTGGTTTGTAACTTATAAGCTAAGAATAACGAATGAAAATATATAAATTCAATAAGAGAAAACGCTAGGCCTTTAGGTAATTCGAAGTAAATCCAGATTCACTAAACATATTATCAATTAGGGAATTAATTAAGAACCATTCTCAAACTCAAGCATGAATGTCTAGCTAGCCCACTATCGTGGTACTACCTACTATGCCTAATAACCTAAAAATATAAACTGTCGTTTGACCTTAGTGTTCTAAGCAAGCATTAATGTTCATGTTTGATAAGTTCACAAATCGCCTTAGCATCAGCTTTCGCTGGCTAAGGACGATTTGCTCATCTATGTTCTATCAGTAAACCTAAATCACTTTTGATGTTTAGGTTAATCCTAAGATAAGAAACTAGGTGATCAATATAGTGTAAGACTTAAATTCAACAATAAATGAAGAACTCTATGTAATTCCTTAATCTAACAGATATGTTTCAGTGATTCATGGAGAATCCCTTGAAACCCTAAAAACCTAACAAGGTGATTACTCAGACATAAATGCAGAGAAAACATAGAGATTCAAAGAGAAATTCATAATCCAATAAAAATAAAATCCAAAAGGGTTCAGAAATCTTCTCCGGTATGAAGTTGATATTCGTCTCCCTCAAATCTCCCAAGAACAAACCCAAAAGTTCTCTGATGAATCAAATCAAACTTAGCCTCAACAATGGCTGAAAAAATAAGTATAAACAGGTCTAGAGTCATTCTCCACGAATCCCTACATAAAACTGGTTCAAAATAAGTTAAAACCGAAATTTCCTTTTATTTTTTACGTCACTAAACCGGTCGGATTATGTTGGATCGTCTTCACGAAAACTGGCGTCATTTTTGATCGCACAGTTGGAATGACCCCAAACCACTTCCAAATGAAAGCTGATCCATTTCTCTATCTTGTATCAAAATTTGAGCTCCATCCATCGGAGGAAAGTCCTTCAACGAAGGCCAAACTTCTGACGTCTCTGCATCTGCATGATCTTGCATCTTCATATGCTCATTTTCACCCGAAACGGCTCCTTTTCTCACAAAGTCACCTAAAACCTGAAAAGACTCGATAAAGGACTAAAAGACTCTTAAAAGACACTTTGAATCAACAAAAGACACAAAAATAAATGTTAGAGACCGGTAAAAACACAGTTTATCAACTCCCCCAGACTTAATATTTTGCTTGCCCTCAAGCAAACAGAAAACCAAGAACAAGGAAGAGGTTTGAAAACACGGAGATTCACATTTTTTTTTAGAACTCTGCAATGACCATCATCTTAGTGATCCACATATTGCTTAACCAACTTCAAATCAAACCATCATGTACTTCTCCGCGGGCATTGCAGCTTTCCCAGATTCACCACATTATCTCACAAAATGATTCAAAAGCTATCATTGCTGGGTCTCACCGAACGATCATAGTGCCAAGGACCTTCTAGACTCTTTCTCTTTCGATATCATGACAAGACAACTACACAACTTTGGTACTCTCTCTCTCCCCCAGACTTATTCTTTTCTCATTCTATTATTCGCAGGGTTAATGGCTGATGGAACGCGAGTACTGATGGTTTTTGCGACCGAATCCCTTGTTCATTTTAGTGCCACCCTTTTATTCTAATTGTAGGCGAATAATGGTATCACGGGAAATTTTCCTAACCTCGCTTCCAACCTTAGTGTGATTATCTCTTTCGAAGTAAAATAATGGGGTCGATGAAAATTTTCCTATCCCTTTACTCGAAAGAAAATCATTTCATTTTTTATACTTATCTAACAAATGAGGGGGAGAATTACCATATTTTCACACTGATTGTCTTTGTCAGATACGAAAGAGGAGTCAATCTATGAAGACACCAATCACAACGATGAGGTAAAGGAAGAGCTCAGAAACTAGATCAGGCCATTGAATTTCTGTAAAGACATGGATGCCTTTGATGAACTGGTCAGCCATTGGATTTTTCATTAGTCCGATCTGGAGCTAATTCTGCAATAATGGTCACTTAGATGAAAGTCAGAACAATAAATTCAAGAAAGTGATCATAATCTCCAACAAATTTTGACACAAAAAAACGACTCAAGAAAGAAAACAAAAGAAAGAAAACAACGATAGTAACGACAGAGACCCTCCCCCAGACTTACTTCACACCGTCTCGGTGTGAAAATAAACGATAGAGAAGGCAAAAGCAAATTGAAGTTTTTTTTTTGTTTTTGTTTTTGTGGAACGATCGATCCTGTAGTGTCGATCCAGAAATTGGCGTTTTTTGGGATCGACCCTCAGATCGATCGTACTGGTGGTTTGCCTCCCACCAAGCGCTTGTTTAAAGTCGTTAGCTTGACTTCGGTCTAAGATGTTAATCATGAGATCAAATGGCTGGGCCAATGCACCTTTGGTCCTTCTCCAGCTAGGACAAGAAACAAAATGTGCAACATGGCACGCAACTATCCAGGGCAAAGAGACAAAACTCACATCAAGGGATGTTACTACGAATGTAGCATATATCTTGAAATTTTCCTTGATGGTGAGATGCTTATGAGGATCAAATGCATTTGATGGAAAAATAAAGTCAACTTTCGGTTTAAACGAATTAATCACAAAATAGTCAACTTCATCTCCATCAATCATGTAAAACACAGTATCCTCTTTCCTAAAATCCATCTCAACCTTGGGGTTTTCTATCTCATTCAAGATATTGTCTACATCAACCACATCCCCTAGGTAAGATTTTTCTAGAAGAAATCTAGATTCCCCAAGCATTGAAAGCTTAAACTCGAGATCATGATCATTCAAAGCAGATAGATAGTTAATATCAAAACACACTTTATGGTAATCTCTAGCAAGCTTTTCTACTCTTAAGGTATCTAGTCTTTGAGACTCACATATTAAATCATAGCATTCATCAATGAGCACATGAGTATGCAAACTAGAAGCTACATCTTCAATGCAAGGCAAGTGACTATTTTCATAATCATAGATTTCAAAGGTTGAGTCAAAAATACCTTCTAGTTGGCATGGTGGAACCCAATAAACTACCTCTTCAAGTGCATGAGCTACCATTATCTCAGACATTGTGAGTTCCCTTCCTTCAAGTGCTGCCCAATGTGACATCATATTCAACCGGATCATAGCTGCTAGGACACTCCTTTTCATCGTTGGATTCTCTTCATGATGCTTATCCAACTCAATTCTCTGTTCTGGTGTGAGTACACTTTCATCAAATGGTGGCTCCACGTATGGCTCATCTTGAATGTATTCATCAAATGTGGAATCATCTTCTTGTGGCCAATCATTGTAGTCCATGGCCATCAACTATAAGAAACAAAAATATTAAAGGAAAAATTTAGTAAAATCTAGTGTCTTAGTCTGAAATTTCGTCCAAGACTCGTAGGTAACACAATTGATCCCCGGCAACGGCGCCAAATTGATTTAGATATTTTTCACACAGTCAATTAATAACTAAAGTGCACACTACTGCAATCATAACAGTATATCGATGTAGTACTTTAGGATCGAATAAACAGAGACCAAGTGTAACGCTACGAGAATGCATAAGGAAAGTAAATCTAAGACGAATGATGTTTGCTTGTGGTTTGTAACTTATAAGCTAAGAATAACGAATGAAAAGATATAAATTCAATAAGAGAAAACGCTAGGCCTTTAGGTACTTCGCAGGAAATCCAGATTCACTAAACAGATGATCAATTAGGGAATGAATTAAGAACCGTTCTCGAACTCAAACATGAATGTCTAGCTAGCCCACTGTCGTGGTACTACCTACTATGCCTAATAACCTAAGAATCTAAACTGTCGTTTGACCTTAGTGTTCTAGGCAAGCATTAATGTTCAGGTTTGATAAGTTCACAAATCACCTTAGCATCATCTTTCGTTGGCTAAGGACGATTTGCTCATCTATGTTCTATCAGGAAACCTAAATCAATTTTGATATTTAGGTTAATCCTAAGATCAGAAACTAGGTGATCAATATAGTCTAAGACTTAAATTCAACAATAGATGAAGAACTCTATGTAATTCCCTAATATAACATATCTGTTTCAGTGATTCATGGAGAATCCCTTGAAACCCTAAAAACCTAACAAGGTGATTACTCAGACATAAATCTAGAGAAAACACACAGATTCAAAGAGAAATTCATAATCCAATAAAAATAAAATCCAAAAGGGTTCAGAAATCTTCTCCGGTATGAAGTTGAGATTCATCTCCCTCAAATCTCCCAAGAACAAACCCAGACGTTCTCTGATGAATCAAATCTAGATTAGCCTCAACAATGGCTGAAAAAATAAGTATAAACAGGTCTAGAGTCATTCTCCACGAATCCCTAGGTAAAACCGGGTCAAAATAAGTGAAAACCGAAATTTCCTTTTATTTTTTGCGTCACTAAACCGGTCGGTTTATGTTGGACCGTCTTCACGAAAACTGGTGTCACTTTTGATCGCACCGTTGGAATGACCTCAAACCACTGCCAAATGAAAGCTGATCCATTGCTCTATCATTTATCAATATTTGAGCTCCATCCATTGGTGGTAAGTCCTTCAACGAATGCCAAACTTCTGACGTCTCTGCATGATCCTACATCTTCATATGCTCTTTTTCACCCAAAACGGCTCCTTTTCTCACAAAGTCACCTAAAACCTGAAAAGACTCGATAAAGGACTAAAAGACTCTTAAAAGACACTTTGACTCAACAAAAGACACAAAAACAAATGTTAGAAACCGGTAAAAACACAGTTTATCAACTCCCCAGACTTAATATTTTGCTTGCCCTCAAGCAAACAGAAAACCAAGAACAAGGAAGAGGTTTGAAAACACGGAGATTCACCTTTTCTTTAGAACTCTGCAATGACCATCATCTTAGCGATCCACATATTGCTTAACCAACTTCAAATCAAACCACCATGTACTTCTCCGCGGGCATTGCAGCTTTCCCAGATTCACCACATTATCTCACAAAATGATTCAAAAGATATCATTGCTGGGTCTCACCGAAAGATCATAGTGCCAAGGACCTTCTAGACTCTTTCCCTTTCGATATCATGACAATTCAACTACACAACTTTGGTACTTTTCTCTCCCCCAGACTTATTCTTTTCTCATTCTCTTTTCCGCAGGGTTAATGGCTGATGGAACGCGAGTACTGATAGTTTTTGCCACCGAATCCCCAGTTCAATTTAGTGCCACCATTTTATTCTAAGTTGTAGGCGAATAATGGTATCACGGGAAATTTTCCTAACCTCGCTTCCAACCTTAGTGTGATCATCTCTTTCGAAGTAAAATAATGGGGTCGATGGAAATTTTCCTATCCCTTTACTCGAAAGAAAATCATTTCATATTTTCTGCTTATCTAACAAATGAGGGGGAGAATTACCATATTTTCACACTGATTGTATTTGTCAGATACGAAAGAGGAGTCATGCTATGAAGACACCAATCACAACGATGAGGTAATGGAAGAGCTCAGAAACTAGCTCAGGCCATTGAATTTCTGTAAAGACATGGATGCCTCTGATGAACTGGTCAGCCCTTGGATTTTTCATTAGTCCGATCTGGAGCTAATTCTACAACAATGGTCACTTAGATGAAAGTCAGAACAATAAATTCAAGAAAGTGATCATAATCTCCAACAAATTTTGACTCAATAAAACGACTCAAGAAAGAAAACTACGATAGTAACGACAGAGACCTCCCCCAGACTTACTTCACACCGTCTCGGTGTAAAAATAAACCATAGAGAAGACAAATGCAAATTGGATTATTTTTTTTTTTGGTGGATCGTTCGATCATGTAGTGTAGGTCGATCCAGAAATTGGCGTTTTTTGGGATCGAACCTCGGATCGATCAATATGAAACAAAAAGAAACAAAACCAAAAATCAACTGCAAAATGATAAAGAAAAGAGTAGTATGTACACGTATCGGTGGGTTACCACCCACCAAGCGCTTGTTTAAAGTCGTTAGCTTGACTTCGGTCTCAGATGTTAATCATGAGAATCAAATGGCTGGGCCAATGCACCTTTGGTCCTTCTCCTGATAGGACAAGAAACAAAATGTGCAACATGGCACGCAACTATCCAGGGCAAAGAGACAAAACTCACATCAAGGGATGTTACTACGAATGTAGCATATATCTTGAAATTTTCCTTGATGGTTAGATGCTCATAAGGATCAAATGCATTTGATGGAAAAATAAAGTCAACTTTCGGTTTAAACGAATTAATCACAACATAGTCAACTTCATCTCCATCAATCATGTAAAACACAGTAACCTCTTTCCTAAAATCCATCTCAACCTTGGGGTTTTCTATCTCATTCAAGATCTTTTCTACATCAACCACATCCCCTAGGTAAGATTTTTCAAGAAGATATCTAGATTCCTCAGGCATTGAAAGCTTAAACTCGAGATCATGATCATTCAAAGCAGATAGATAGTTAATATCAAAGCACACTTTAAGTTAATCTCTATCAAGCTTTTCTACTCTAAAGGTATCTAGTCTTTGAGACTCACATATTAAATCATAGCATTCATCAATAAGCACATGAGTATGCAAACTAGAAGCTACATCTTCAATGCAAGGCAAGTGACTATTTTCATAATCATAGATTTCAAAGGTTGAGTCAAAACTACCTTCTAGTTGGCATGGTGGAACCCAATAAACTACCTCTTCAAGTGCATGAGCTACCATTATCTCAGACATTGGGAGTTTCCTTTCTTCAAGTGCTGCCCGATGTGACATGAGATTCAATCGGATCATAGCTGCTAGGACACTCCTTTTCATCGTTGGATTCTCTTCATGATGCTTATCCAACTCAACTCTTGGTTCTGGTGTGAGTACACTTTCATCAAATGGTGGCTCCACATATGGCTCATCTTGAATGTATTCATCAAATGTGGCATCATCTTCATGTGGCCAATCATTGTAGTCCATGGCCATCAACTATACGAAACAAAAATAATAAAAGAAAAATTTAGTAAAATCTAGTGTCTTAGTCTGAACTTTCGTCCAAGACTCGTAGGTAACGCAATTGATCCCCGGCAACGGCGCCAAATTGATTTAGGTATTTTTCACACAGTCAATTAATAACTAAAGTGTACACTACTGCATTCATAACAGTATATCGAAGTAGTACTTTAGGATCGAATCCACAGAGACCAAGTGTAACGCTACGAGAATGCAGAAGGAAAGTAAATCTCAGACGAATGATGTTCGCTTGTGGTTTGTAACTTATAAGCTAAGAATAACGAATGAAAAGATATAAATTCAATAAGAGAAAACGATAGGCCTTTAGGTAATTCGCAGTAAATCCAGATTCACTAAACAGATTATCAATTAGGGAATGAATTAAGAACCGTTCTCGAACTCAAGCATGAATGTCTAGCTAGCCCACTATCGTGGTACTACCTACTATGCCTAATAACCTAAGAATATAAACTGTCCTTTGACCTTAGTGTTCTAGGCAAGCATTAATGTTCAGGTTTGATAAGTTCACAAATCGCCTTAGCATCAGCTTTCGCTGGCTAAGGACGATTTGCTCATCTATGTTCTATCAGGAAACCTAAATCACTTTTGATGTTTAGGTTAATCCTAATATAAGAAACTAGGTGATCAATATAGTATAAAACTTAAATTCAACAATAGATGAAGAACTCTATGTAATTCCCTAATCTAACAGATATGTTTCAGTGATTCATGGAGAATCCCTTGAAACCCTAAAAACCTAACAAGGTGATTGCTCAGACATAAATGCAGAGAAAACATAGAGATTCAAAGAGAAATTAATAATCCAATAAAAATAAAATCCAAAAGGGTTCAGAAATCTTCTCCGGTATGAAGTTGATATTCGTCTCCCTCAAATCTCCCAAGAACAAACCCAAAAGTTCTCTGATAAATCAAATCAAGGTTAGCCTCAACAATGGCTGAAAAAATAAGTATAAACAGGTCTAGAGTCATTCTCCAAGAATTCCAAGGTAAAACCGGGTCAAAATAAGTGAAAACCGAAATTTTCTTTTATTTTTTGCGTCACTAAACCGGTCGGTTTAGGTTGGACCGTCTTCACGAAAACTGGCGTCACTTTTGATCGCACCGTTGGAACGACCTCAAACCACTTCCAAATGAAAGCTGATCCATTGCTCTATCTTGTATCAAAATGTGAGCTCCATACATCGGTGGTAAGTCCTTCAACGAATGCCAAACTTCTGACGTCTCTGCATGATCATGCATCTTCATATTCTCATTTTCACCCAAAACGGCTCCTTTTCTCACAAAGTCACCTAAAACCTGAAAAAACTCGATAAAGGACTAAAAGACTCTTAAAAGACACTTTGACTCAACAAAAGACACAAAAACAAATGTTAGAAACCGGTAAAAACACAGTTTATCAACTCCCCAGACTTAATATTTTGCTTGCCCTCAAGCAAACAGAAAACCAAGAACAAGGAAGAGGTTTGAAAACACGGAGATTCACCTTTTCTTTAGAACTCTGCAATGACCATCATCTTAGCGATCCACATATTGCTTAACCAACTTCAAATCAAACCACCATGTACTTCTCCGCGGGCATTGCAGCTTTCCCAGATTCACCACATTATCTCACAAAATGATTCAAAAGATATCATTGCTGGGTCTCACCGAAAGATCATAGTGCCAAGGACCTTCTAGACTCTTTCCCTTTCGATATCATGACAATTCAACTACACAACTTTGGTACTTTTCTCTCCCCCAGACTTATTCTTTTCTCATTCTCTTTTCCGCAGGGTTAATGGCTGATGGAACGCGAGTACTGATAGTTTTTGCCACCGAATCCCCAGTTCAATTTAGTGCCACCATTTTATTCTAAGTTGTAGGCGAATAATGGTATCACAGGAAATTTTCCTAACCTCGCTTCCAACCTTAGTGTGATCATCTCTTTCGAAGTAAAATAATGGGTCGATGGAAATTTTCCTATCCCTTTACTCGAAAGAAAATCATTTCATATTTTCTGCTTATCTAACAAATGAGGGGGAGAATTACCATATTTTCACACTGATTGTATTTGTCAGATACGAAAGAGGAGTCAAGCTATGAAGACACCAATCACAACGATGAGGTAATGGAAGAGCTCAGAAACTAGCTCAGGCCATTGAATTTCTGTAAAGACATGGATGCCTCTGATGAACTGGTCAGCCCTTGGATTTTTCATTAGTCCGATCTGGAGCTAATTCTACAACAATGGTCACTTAGATGAAAGTCAGAACAATAAATTCAAGAAAGTGATCATAATCTCCAACAAATTTTGACTCAATAAAACGACTCAAGAAAGAAAACTACGATAGTAACGACAGAGACCTCCCCCAGACTTACTTCACACCGTCTCGGTGTAAAAATAAACCATAGAGAAGACAAAAGCAAATTGGATTATTTTTTTTTTTGGTGGATCGTTCGATCATGTAGTGTAGGTCGATCCAGAAATTGGCGTTTTTTGGGATCGAACCTCGGATCGATCAATATGAAACAAAAAGAAACAAAACCAAAAATCAACTGCAAAATGATAAAGAAAAGAGTAGTATGTACACGTATCGGTGGGTTACCACCCACCAAGCGCTTGTTTAAAGTCGTTAGCTTGACTTCGGTCTCAGATGTTAATCATGAGAATCAAATGGCTGGGCCAATGCACCTTTGGTCCTTCTCCTGATAGGACAAGAAACAAAATGTGCAACATGGCACGCAACTATCCAGGGCAAAGAGACAAAACTCACATCAAGGGATGTTACTACGAATGTAGCATATATCTTGAAATTTTCCTTGATGGTTAGATGCTCATAAGGATCAAATGCATTTGATGGAAAAATAAAGTCAACTTTCGGTTTAAACGAATTAATCACAACATAGTCAACTTCATCTCCATCAATCATGTAAAACACAGTAACCTCTTTCCTAAAATCCATCTCAACCTTGGGGTTTTCTATCTCATTCAAGATCTTTTCTACATCAACCACATCCCCTAGGTAAGATTTTTCAAGAAGATATCTAGATTCCTCAGGCATTGAAAGCTTAAACTCGAGATCATGATCATTCAAAGCAGATAGATAGTTAATATCAAAGCACACTTTAAGTTAATCTCTATCAAGCTTTTCTACTCTAAAGGTATCTAGTCTTTGAGACTCACATATTAAATCATAGCATTCATCAATAAGCACATGAGTATGCAAACTAGAAGCTACATCTTCAATGCAAGGCAAGTGACTATTTTCATAATCATAGATTTCAAAGGTTGAGTCAAAACTACCTTCTAGTTGGCATGGTGGAACCCAATAAACTACCTCTTCAAGTGCATGAGCTACCATTATCTCAGACATTGGGAGTTTCCTTCCTTCAAGTGCTGCCCGATGTGACATGAGATTCAATCGGATCATAGCTGCTAGGACACTCCTTTTCATCGTTGGATTCTCTTCATGATGCTTATCCAACTCAACTCTTGGTTCTGGTGTGAGTACACTTTCATCAAATGGTGGCTCCACATATGGCTCATCTTGAATGTATTCATCAAATGTGGCATCATCTTCATGTGGCCAATCATTGTAGTCCATGGCCATCAACTATACGAAACAAAAATAATAAAAGAAAAATTTAGTAAAATCTAGTGTCTTAGTCTGAACTTTCGTCCAAGACTCGTAGGTAACGCAATTGATCCCCGGCAACGGCGCCAAATTGATTTAGGTATTTTTCACACAGTCAATTAATAACTAAAGTGTACACTACTGCATTCATAACAGTATATCGAAGTAGTACTTTAGGATCGAATCCACAGAGACCAAGTGTAACGCTACGAGAATGCAGAAGGAAAGTAAATCTCAGACGAATGATGTTCGCTTGTGGTTTGTAACTTATAAGCTAAGAATAACGAATGAAAAGATATAAATTCAATAAGAGAAAACGATAGGCCTTTAGGTAATTCGCAGTAAATCCAGATTCACTAAACAGATTATCAATTAGGGAATGAATTAAGAACCGTTCTCGAACTCAAGCATGAATGTCTAGCTAGCCCACTATCGTGGTACTACCTACTATGCCTAATAACCTAAGAATATAAACTGTCCTTTGACCTTAGTGTTCTAGGCAAGCATTAATGTTCAGGTTTGATAAGTTCACAAATCGCCTTAGCATCAGCTTTCGCTGGCTAAGGACGATTTGCTCATCTATGTTCTATCAGGAAACCTAAATCACTTTTGATGTTTAGGTTAATCCTAATATAAGAAACTAGGTGATCAATATAGTATAAAACTTAAATTCAACAATAGATGAAGAACTCTATGTAATTCCCTAATCTAACAGATATGTTTCAGTGATTCATGGAGAATCCCTTGAAACCCTAAAAACCTAACAAGGTGATTGCTCAGACATAAATGCAGAGAAAACATAGAGATTCAAAGAGAAATTAATAATCCAATAAAAATAAAATCCAAAAGGGTTCAGAAATCTTCTCCGGTATGAAGTTGATATTCGTCTCCCTCAAATCTCCCAAGAACAAACCCAGAAGTTCTCTGATAAATCAAATCAAGGTTAGCCTCAACAATGGCTGAAAAAATAAGTATAAACAGGTCTAGAGTCATTCTCCAAGAATTCCAAGGTAAAACCGGGTCAAAATAAGTGAAAACCGAAATTTTCTTTTATTTTTTGCGTCACTAAACCGGTCGGTTTAGGTTGGACCGTCTTCACGAAAACTGGCGTCACTTTTGATCGCACCGTTGGAACGACCTCAAACCACTTCCAAATGAAAGCTGATCCATTGCTCTATCTTGTATCAAAATGTGAGCTCCATACATCGGTGGTAAGTCCTTCAACGAATGCCAAACTTCTGACGTCTCTGCATGATCATGCATCTTCATATTCTCATTTTCACCCAAAACGGCTCATTTTCTCACAAAGTCACCTAAAACCTGAAAATACTCGATAAAGGACTAAAAGACTCTTAAAAGACACTTTGACTCAACAAAAGACACAAAACAAATGTTAGAAACCGGTAAAAACACAGTTTATCAACTCCCCCAGACTTAATATTTTGCTTGCCCTCAAGCAAACAGAAAACCAAGAACAAGGAAGAGGTTTGAAAACACGGAAATTCACCTTTTCTTTAGAACTCTGCAATGACCATCATCTTAGCGATCCACATATTGCTTAACCAACTTCAAATCAAACCACCATGTACTTCTCCGCGGGCATTGCAGCTTTCCCAGATTCACCACACTATCTCACAAAATGATTCAAAAGATATCATTGCTGGGTCTCACCGAAAGATCATAGTGCCAAGGACCTTCTAGACTCTTTCCCTTTCGATATCATGACAATTCAACTACACAACTTTGGTACTTTTCTCTCCCCCAGACTTATTCTTTTCTCATTCTCTTTTCCGCAGGGTTAATGGCTGATGGAACGCGAGTACTGATAGTTTTTGCCACCGAATCCCCGGTTCAATTTAGTGCCACCATTTTATTCTAAGTTGTAGGCGAATAATGGTATCACGGGAAATTTTCCTAACCTCGCTTCCAACCTTAGTGTGATCATCTCTTTCGAAGTAAAATAATGGGGTCGATGGAAATTTTCCTATCCCTTTACTCGAAAGAAAATCATTTCATCTTTTCTGCTTATCTAACAAATGAGGGGGAGAATTACCATATTTTCACACTGATTGTATTTGTCAGATACGAAAGAGGAGTCAAGCTATGAAGACACCAATCACAACGATGAGGTAATGGAAGAGCTCAGAAACTAGCTCAGGCCATTGAATTTCTGTAAAGACATGGATGCCTCTGATGAACTGGTCAGCCCTTGGATTTTTCATTAGTCCGATCTGGAGCTAATTCTACAACAATGGTCACTTAGATGAAAGTCAGAACAATAAATTCAAGAAAGTGATCATAATCTCCAACAAATTTTGACTCAATAAAACGACTCAAGAAAGAAAACTACGATAGTAACGACAGAGACCTCCCCCAGACTTACTTCACACCGTCTCGGTGTAAAAATAAACCACAGAGAAGACAAAAGCAAATTGGATTATTTTTTTTTTGGTGGATCGTTCGATCATGTAGTGTAGGTCGATCCAGAAATTGGCGTTTTTTGGGATCGAACCTCGGATCGATCAATATGAAACAAAAAGAAACAAAACCAAAAATCAACTGCAAAATGATAAAGAAAAGAGTAGTATGTACACGTATCGGTGGGTTGCCACCCACCAAGCGCTTGTTTAAAGTCGTTAGCTTGACTTCGGTCTCAGATGTTAATCATGAGAATCAAATGGCTGGGCCAATGCACCTTTGGTCCTTCTCCTGATAGGACAAGAAACAAAATGTGCAACATGGCACGCAACTATCCAGGGCAAAGAGACAAAACTCACATCAAGGGATGTTACTACGAATGTAGCATATATCTTGAAATTTTCCTTGATGGTTAGATGCTCATAAGGATCAAATGCATTTGATGGAAAAATAAAGTCAACTTTCGGTTTAAACGAATTAATCACAACATAGTCAACTTCATCTCCATCAATCATGTAAAACACAGTAACCTCTTTCCTAAAATCCATCTCAACCTTGGGGTTTTCTATCTCATTCAAGATCTTTTCTACATCAACCACATCCCCTAGGTAAGATTTTTCAAGAAGATATCTAGATTCCTCAGGCATTGAAAGCTTAAACTCGAGATCATGATCATTCAAAGCAGATAGATAGTTAATATCAAAGCACACTTTAAGTTAATCTCTATCAAGCTTTTCTACTCTAAAGGTATCTAGTCTTTGAGACTCACATATTAAATCATAGCATTCATCAATAAGCACATGAGTATGCAAACTAGAAGCTACATCTTCAATGCAAGGCAAGTGACTATTTTCATAATCATAGATTTCAAAGGTTGAGTCAAAACTACCTTCTAGTTGGCATGGTGGAACCCAATAAACTACCTCTTCAAGTGCATGAGCTACCATTATCTCAGACATTGGGAGTTTCCTTCCTTCAAGTGCTGCCCGATGTGACATGAGATTCAATCGGATCATAGCTGCTAGGACACTCCTTTTCATCGTTGGATTCTCTTCATGATGCTTATCCAACTCAACTCTTGGTTCTGGTGTGAGTACACTTTCATCAAATGGTGGCTCCACATATGGCTCATCTTGAATGTATTCATCAAATGTGGCATCATCTCCATGTGGCCAATCATTGTAGTCCATGGCCATCAACTATACGAAACAAAAATAATAAAAGAAAAATTTAGTAAAATCTAGTGTCTTAGTCTGAACTTTCGTCCAAGACTCGTAGGTAACGCAATTGATCCCCGGCAACGGCGCCAAATTGATTTAGGTATTTTTCACACAGTCAATTAATAACTAAAGTGTACACTACTGCATTCATAACAGTATATCGAAGTAGTACTTTAGGATCGAATCCACAGAGACCAAGTGTAACGCTACGAGAATGCAGAAGGAAAGTAAATCTCAGACGAATGATGTTCGCTTGTGGTTTGTAACTTATAAGCTAAGAATAACGAATGAAAAGATATAAATTCAATAAGAGAAAACGATAGGCCTTTAGGTAATTCGCAGTAAATCCAGATTCACTAAACAGATTATCAATTAGGGAATGAATTAAGAACCGTTCTCGAACTCAAGCATGAATGTCTAGCTAGCCCACTATCGTGGTACTACCTACTATGCCTAATAACCTAAGAATATAAACTGTCCTTTGACCTTAGTGTTCTAGGCAAGCATTAATGTTCAGGTTTGATAAGTTCACAAATCGCCTTAGCATCAGCTTTCGCTGGCTAAGGACGATTTGCTCATCTATGTTCTATCAGGAAACCTAAATCACTTTTGATGTTTAGGTTAATCCTAATATAAGAAACTAGGTGATCAATATAGTATAAAACTTAAATTCAACAATAGATGAAGAACTCTATGTAATTCCCTAATCTAACAGATATGTTTCAGTGATTCATGGAGAATCCCTTGAAACCCTAAAAACCTAACAAGGTGATTGCTCAGACATAAATGCAGAGAAAACATAGAGATTCAAAGAGAAATTAATAATCCAATAAAAATAAAATCCAAAAGGGTTCAGAAATCTTCTCCGGTATGAAGTTGATATTCGTCTCCCTCAAATCTCCCAAGAACAAACCCAGAAGTTCTCTGATAAATCAAATCAAGGTTAGCCTCAACAATGGCTGAAAAAATAAGTATAAACAGGTCTAGAGTCATTCTCCAAGAATTCCAAGGTAAAACCGGGTCAAAATAAGTGAAAACCGAAATTTTCTTTTATTTTTTGCGTCACTAAACCGGTCGGTTTAGGTTGGACCGTCTTCACGAAAACTGGCGTCACTTTTGATCGCACCGTTGGAACGACCTCAAACCACTTCCAAATGAAAGCTGATCCATTGCTCTATCTTGTATCAAAATGTGAGCTCCATACATCGGTGGTAAGTCCTTCAACGAATGCCAAACTTCTGACGTCTCTGCATGATCATGCATCTTCATATTCTCATTTTCACCCAAAACGGCTCCTTTTCTCACAAAGTCACCTAAAACCTGAAAATACTCGATAAAGGACTAAAAGACTCTTAAAAGACACTTTGACTCAACAAAAGACACAAAACAAATGTTAGAAACCGGTAAAAACACAGTTTATCAACTCCCCCAGACTTAATATTTTGCTTGCCCTCAAGCAAACAGAAAACCAAGAACAAGGAAGAGGTTTGAAAACACGGAAATTCACCTTTTCTTTAGAACTCTGCAATGACCATCATCTTAGCGATCCACATATTGCTTAACCAACTTTAAATCAAACCATCATGTACTTCTCCGCGGGAATTGCAGCTTTCCCAGATTCACCACATTATCTCACAAAATGATTCAAAAGCTATCATTGCTGGGTCTCACCGAAAGATCATAGTGCCAAGGACCTTCTAGACTCTTTCCTTTTCGATATCATGACAAGACAACTACACAACTTTGGTAGTCTTTCTCTCCCCCAATCTTATTATTTTCTCATTCTCTTTTTCGCAGGGTTAATGGCTGATGGAACGCGAGTACTGATGGTTTTTGCCACCGAATCCCCGGTTCATTTTAGTGCCACCCTTTTATTCTAAGTTGTAGGCGAATAATGGTATCACGGGAAATTTTCCTAACCTCGCTTCCAACATTAGTGTGATCATCTCTTTCGAAGTAAAATAATGGGGTTGATGGAAATTTTTCTATCGCTTTACTCGAAAGAAAATCATTTCATCTTTTCTGCTTGTCTAACAAATGAGGGGGAGAATTACCATATTTTCACACTGATTGTCTTTGTCAGATACGAAAGAGGAGTCAAGCTATGAAGACACCAATCACAACGATGAGGTAAAGGAAGAGCTCAGAAACAAGCTCAGGCCTTTGAATTTCTGTAAAGACATGGATGCCTCTGATGAACTGGTAAGCCCTTGGATTTTTCAGTAGTCCGATCTGGAGCTAATTCTGCAACAATGGTCACTTAGATGAAATTCAGAACAATAAATTCAAGAAAGTGATCATAATATCCAACAAATTTTGACTCAATAAAACGACTCAAGAAAGAAAACAAAAGATAGAAAACAACGATAGTAAAGACAGAGACCCTCTCCCAGACTTACTTCACACCGTCTCGGTGTGAAAATAAATGATAGAGTAGGCAAAAGCAAATTGGATTTTTTTTTTTTTGGTTGATCGATCGATCCTGTAGTGTAGGTCGATCAAGAAATTGGCGTTTTTTGGGATCGACCCTCAGATCGATCGTACCGGTGGGTTGCCTCCCACCAAGCGCTTGTTTAAAGTCGTTAGCTTGACTTCGGTCTCAGATGTTAATCATGAGAATCAAATGGCTGGGCCAATGCACCTTTGGTCCTTCTCCTTCTAGGACAAGAAACAAAATGTGCAACATGGCACGCAACTATCCAGGGCAAAGAGACAAAACTCACATCAAGGGATGTTACTACGAATGTAGCATATATCTTGAAATTTTCCTTGATGGTGAGATGCTCATGAGGATCAAATGCATTTGATGGAAAAATAAAGTCAACATTCGGTTTAAACGAATTAATCACAAAATAGTCAACTTCATCTCCATCAATCATGTAAAACACAGTATCCTCTTTCCTAAAATCCATCTCAACCTTGGGGTTTTCTATCTCATTCAAGATCTTGTCTACATCAACCACATCCCCAAGGTAAGATTTTTCAAGAAGATATCTAGATTCCTCAGGCATTGAAAGCTTAAACTCGAGATCATGATCATTCAAAGCAGATAGATAGTTAATATAAAACACACTTTATGGTAATCTCTAGCAAGCTTTTCTACTCTTAAGGTATCTAGTCTTTGAGACTCACATATTAAATCATAGCATTCATCAATGAGCACATGAGTATGCAAACTAGAAGCTACATCTTCAATGCAAGGCAAGTGACTATTTTCATAATCATAGATTTCAAAGGTTGAGTCAAAAATACCTTCTAGTTGGCATGGTGGAACCCAATAAACTACCTCTTCAAGTGCATGAGCTACCATTATCTCAGACATTGTGAGTTCCCTTCCTTCAAGTGCTGACCGATGTGACATGAGATTCAATCGGATAATAAAAGAAAAATTTAGTAAAATCTAGTGTCTTAGTCTGAACTTTCGTCCAAGACTCGTAGGTAACGCAATATATCCCCGACAACGGCGCCAAATTGATTTAGGTGTTTTTGAGACAGTCAATTAATAACTAAAGTGTACACTACTGCAATCATAACAGTATATCGATTTAGTACTTTAGGATCGAATCCACAGAGACCAAGTGTAACGCTACAAGAATGCAGAAGGAAAGTAAATCTAAGACGAATGATGTTTGTTTGTGGTTTGTAACTTATAATCTAAGAATAACGAATGAAAAGATATAAATTCAATAAGAGAAAACGCTATGCCTTTAGGTAATTCACAGGAAAT
This sequence comes from Eutrema japonicum, assembly GCA_030161315.1. NCBI lineage: Eukaryota > Viridiplantae > Streptophyta > Magnoliopsida > Brassicales > Brassicaceae > Eutrema > Eutrema japonicum. Next base: position 16,081,286 of record BSQW01000014.1, read on the forward strand.
CCAGATTCACTAAACATATGATCAATAAGGGAATGAATTAAGAACCGTTCTCGAACTCAAACATGAATGTCTAGCTAGCCCACTGTCGTGGTACTACCTACTATGCCTAATAACCTAAGAATCTAAACTGTCGTTTGACCTTAGTGTTCTAGGCAAGCATTAATGTTCATGTTTGTTAAGTTCACAAATCGCCTTAGCATCAGCTTTCGTTGGCTAAGGAAGATTTGCTCATCTATGTTCTATCAGGAAATCTAAATCACTTTTGATATTTAGGTTAATCCTAAGATCAGAAACTAGGTGATCAATATAGTCTAAGACTTAAATTCAACAATAGATGAAGAACTCTATGTAATTCCCTAATATAACATATCTGTTTCAGTGATTCATGGAGAATCCCTTGAAACCCTAAAAACCTAACAAGGTGATTACTCAGACATAATTGCAGAGAAAACACAGAGATTCAAAGAGAAATTCATAATCCAATAAAAATAAAATCCAAAAAGGTTCAGAAATCTTCTCCGGTATGAAGTTGAGATTCGTCTCCCTCAAATCTCCCAAGAACAAACCCAGAAGTTCTCTGATGAATCAAATGAAGCTTAGCCTCAACAATGGCTGAAAAAATAAGTATAAACAGGTCTAGAGTCATTCTCCACGAATCCCTAGGTAAAACCGAGTCAAAATATGTGAAAACCGAAATTTTTTTTATTTTTTGCGTCACTAAACCGATCGGTTTATGGTCTACACGAAAACTGGCGTCACTTTTGATCGCACCGTTGGAATGACCTCAAACCACTTCCAAATGAAAGCTGGTCCATTGCTCTATCATGTATCAAAATTAGCGCTCCATCCATCGGTGGTAAGTCCTTAAACGAATGCCAAACTTCTAACGTCTCTGCATGATCCTGCATCTTCATATGCTCATTTTCACCCAAAACGGCTCCTTTTCTCACAAAGTCACCTAAAACCTGAAAAGACTCGTTAAAGGACTAAAAGACTCTTAAAAGACACTTTGACTCAACAAAAGACACAAAAACAAATGTTAAAAACCGGTAAAAACACAATTTATCAACTCCCCCAGACTTAATATTTTGCTTGCCCTCAAGCTAACAGAAAACCAAGAACAAGGAAGAGGTTTGAAAACACGGAGATTCACATTTTCTTTAGAACTCTGCAATGACCATCATCTTAGCGATCCACATATTGCTTAACCAACTTCAAATCAACCCACCATGTACTTCTCCGCGGGCATTGCAGCTTTCCCAGATTCACCAAATTATCTCACAAAATGATTCAAAAGCTATCATTGCTGGGTCTCACCGAAAGATCATAGTGCCAAGGACCTTCTAGAGTCTTTCCCTTTCGATATCATGACAAGACAACTACACAACTTTTGTACTCTTTCTCTCCCCCAGACTTATTCTTTTCTCATTCATTTTTTCGCAGGGTTAATGGCTGATGGAACGCGAGTACTGATGGTTTTTGCCACCGAATCCCCGGTTCATTTTAGTGCCACCATTTTATTCTAAGTTGTAGGCGAATAATGGTATCACGGAAAATTTTCCTAACCTCGCTTCCAACCTTAGTGTGATCATCTCTTTCGAAGTAAACGGGTCGATGGAAATTTTCCTATCCCTTTACTCGAAAGAAAATCATTTCATCTTTTCTGCTTATCTAACAAATGAGGGGGAGAATTACCATATTTTCACACTGATTGTCTTTGTCAGATACGAAAGAGGAGCCAAGCTATGAAGACACCAATCACAACGATGAGGTAAAGGAAGAGCTCAGAAACTAGCTCAGGGCATTGAATTTCTGTAAAGACATGGATGCCTTTGATGAACTGGTCCGCCCTTGGATTTTTCATTAGTCCGATCTGGAGCTAATTCTGCAACAATGGTCACTTAGATGAAAGTCAGAACAATAAATTCAAGAAAGTGATCATAATCTCCAACATGGCACGCAACTATCCAGGGCAAAGAGACAAAACTTACATCAAGGGATGTTACTACGAATGTAGCATATATCTTGAAATTTTCCTTGATGGTTAGATGCTCATAAGGATCAAATGCATTTGATGGAAAAATAAAGTCAACTATCGGTTTAAACGAATTAATCACAAGATAGTCAACTTCATCTCCATCAATCATGTAAAACACAGTATCCTCTTTCCTAAAATCCATCTCAACCTTGGGGTTTTCTATCTCATTCAAGATCTTGTCTACAGCAACCACATCCCCTAAGTAAGATTTTTCAAGAAGATATCTAGATTCCTCAGGCATTGAAAGCTTAAACTCGAGATCATGATCATTCAAAGCAGATAGATAGTTAATATCAAAACACACTTTATGGTAATCTCTAGCAAGCTTTTCCATTCTTAAGGTATCCCTTTTCATCGTTGGATTCTCTTCATGATGCTTATCCAACTCAACTCTTTGTTCTGGTGTGAGTACACTTTCATCAAATGGTGGCTCCACGCATAGCTCATCTTGAATGTATTCATCAAATGTGGCATCATCTTTTTGTGGCCAATCATTGTAGTCCATGGCCATCAACTATAAGAAAAAAAATAATAAAAGAAAAACTTAGTAAAATCTAGTGTCTTAGTCTGAACTTTCGTCCAAGACTCGTAGGTAACGCAATTCATCCCCGGCAACGGCGCCAAATTGATTTAGGTGTTTTTCAGACAGTCAATTAATAACTAAAGTATACACTACTGCAATCATAACAGTATATCGACGTAGTACTTTATGATCGAATCCACAGAGACCAAGTGTAACGCTACGAGAATGCAGAAGGAAAGTAAATTGAAGCCGAATGGTGTTTGCTTGTGGTTTGTAACTTATAAGCTAAGAATAACGAATGAAAAGATATAAATTCAATAAGAGAAAACGCTAGGCCTTTAGGTAATTCACAGTAAATCCAGATTCACTAAACAAATTATCAATTAGGGAATGAATTAAGAACCGTTCTCGAACTCAGACATGAATGTCTAGATAGACCACTGTCGTGGTACTACCTACTATGCCTAATAACCTAAGAATCTAAACTGTCGTTTGACCTTAGTGTTCTAGGCAAGCATTAATGTTCAGGTTTGATAAGTTCACAAATCGTCTTAGCATCAGTTTTCGTTGGCTAAGGACGATTTGCTCATCTATGTTCTATCAGGAAACCTAAATCACTTTTGATGTTTAGGTTAATCCTAAGATCAGAAACTAGGTGATCAATATAGTATAAGACTTAAATTCAACAATAGATGAAGAACTCTATGTAATTCTCTAATTTAACAGATCCGTTTCAGTGATTCATGGAGAATCCCTTGAAACCCTAAAAACCTAACAAGGTGATTACTCAGACATAATTGCAGAGAAAACATAGAGATTCAAAGAGAAATTCATAATCCAATAAAAATAAAATCCAAAAGGGTTCAGAAATCTTCTCCGGTATGAAGTTGAGATTCGTCTCCCTCAAATCTCCCAAGAACAAACCCAGAAGTTCTCTGATGAATCAAATCAAGCTTAGCCTCAACAATGGCTGAAAAAATAAGTATAAACAGGTCTAGAGTCATTCTCCACGAATCCCTAGGTAAAACCGGGTCAAAATAAGTGAAAACCGAAATTTCCTTTTATTTTTTGCATCACTAAACCGGTCGGTTTATGTTGGACCGTCGTCACGAAAACTGGAATCACTTTTGATCGCACCGTTGGAATGACCTCAAACCACTTCCAAATGAAAGCTGATCCATTGATCCATCCATCGGTGGTGAGTCCTTCAACGAATGCCAAACTTCTGACGTCTCTGCATGATCTTACATCTTCATATGCTCCTTTTCACCCAAAACGGCTCATTTTCTCACAAAGTCACCTAAAACCTGAAAAGACTCGATAAAGGACTAAAAGACTCTTAAAAGACACTTTGACTCAACAAAAGACACAAAAACAAATGTTAGAAACCGGTAAAAACACAGTTTATCAACTCCCCAAGACTTAATATTTTGCTTGCCCTAAAACAAACAGAAAACCAAGAACAAGGAAGAGATTTGAAAACACGGAGATTCACCTTTTCTTTAGAACTCTGCAATGACCATCATCTTAGCGATCCACATATTACTTAACCAACTTCAAATCAAACCACCATGTACTTCTCCGCGGGCATTGCAGCTTTCTCAGATTCACCACATTATCTCACAAAATGATTCAAAAGCTATCAATGTTGGGTCTCACCGAAAGATCATAGTGCCAAGGACCTTCTAGAGTCTTTCCCTTTCGATGTCATGACAAGACAACTACACAACTTTGGTACTCTTTCTCTCCCCCAGACTTATTCTTTTCTCATTCTCTTTTTCGCACGGTTAATGGCTGATGGAACGCGAGTACTGATGGTTTTTGCCACCGAATCCCCAGTTCATTTTAGTGCCACCCTTTTATTCTAAGTTGTAGGCGAATAATGGTATCACGGGAAATTTTCCTAACCTCGCTACCAACCTTAGTGTGAGCATCTCTTTCGAAGTAAAATAATGGGGTCGATGGAAATTTTCCTATCCCTTTACTCGAAAGAAAATCATTTCATCATTTCTGCTTATCTAACAAATGAGGGGGAGAATTACCATATTTTCACATTGATTGTCTTGGTCAGATACGAAAGAGGAGTCAAACTATGAAGACACCAATCACAACGATGAGGTAAAGGAAGAGCTCAGAAACTAGCTCAGGCCATTGAATTTCTGTAAAGACATGGATGCCTCTGATGAACTGTTCAGCCCTTGGATTTTTCATTACTCCGATCTGGATCTAATTTTGCAACAATGGTCACTTAGATAAAAGTCAGAACAATAAATTCAAGAAAGTGATCATAATCTCCAACAAATTTTGACTCAATAAAACGACTAAAAAAAGAAAACAACGATAGTAACGACAGAGACCCTCCCCCAGACTTATTTCACACCGTCTCGGTGTAAAAATAAACCATAGAGAAGACAAAAGCAAATTGGATTATTTATTTTTTTGGTGGATCGTTCGATCATGTAGTGTAGGTCGATCCAGAAATTGGCGTTTTTTGAGATCGAACCTCGGATCGATCGATCTGAAATTTTTTCTTTTTTCGAAAAACTGAAACAAAAAGAAACAAAACCAATAATCAACTGCATAAGGATAAAGAAAAGAGTAGTATGTACACGTACCGGTGGGTTGCCTCCCACCAAGCGTTTGTTTAAAGTCGTTAGCTTGACTTCGGTCTCAGATGTTAATCATGAGAATCAAATGGATGGGCCAATGCACCTTTGGTCCTTCTCCTGATAGGACAAGAAACAAAATGTGCAACATGGCACGCAACTATCCAGGGCAAATAGACAAAACTCACATCAAGGGATGTTACTACGAATGTAGCATATATCTTGAAATTTTCCTTGATGGTGAGATGCTCATGAGGATCAAATGCATTTGATGGAAAAATAAAGTCAACTTTCGGTTTAAACGAATTAATCACAAAATAGTCAACATCATCTCCATCAATCATGTAAAACACAATATCCTCTTTCCTAAAATCCATCTCAACCTTGGGGTTTTCTATCTCATTCAAGATCTTGTCAACATCAACCACATCCCCAAGGTAAGATTTTTCAAGAAGATATCTAGATTCCTCAGGCATTGAAAGCTTAAACTCGAGACCATGATCATTCAAAGCAGATAGATAGTTAATATAAAACACACTTTATGGTAATCTCTAGCAAGCTTTTCTACTCTTAAGGTATCTAGTCTTTGAGACTCACATATTAAATCATAGCATTCATCAATGAGCACATGAGTATGCAAAATAGAAGCTACATCTTCAATGCAAGGCAAGTGACTATTTTCATAATCATAGATTTCAAAGGTTGAGTCAAAAATACCTTCTAGTTGGCATGGTGGAACCCAATAAACTACCTCTTCAAGTGCATGAGCTACCATTATCTCAGACATTGTGAGTTCCCTTCCTTCAAGTGCTGCCCGATATGACATGAGATTCAACCGGATCATAGCTGCTAGGACACTCCTTTTCATCGTTGGATTCTCTTCATGATGCTTATCCAACTGAACTCTTTGTTCTGGTGTGAGTACACTTTCATCAAATGGTGGCTCCACGTATGGCTCATCCTGAATGTATTCATCAAATGTGGTATCATCTTCTTGTGGCCAATCATTGTAGTCCATGGCCATAAACTATAAGAAACAAAAATAATAAAAGAAAAATTTAGTAAAATCTAGTGTCTTAGTCTGAACTTTCGTCCAAGACTCGTAGGTAACGCAATATATCCCCGACAACGGCGCCAAATTGATTTAGGTGTTTTTGAGACAGTCAATTAATAACTAAAGTGTACACTACTGCAATCATAACAGTATATCGATGTAGTACTTTAAGATCGAATCCACAGAGACCAAGTGTAACGCTACGAGAATGCATAAGGAAAGTAAATCTAAGACGAATGATGTTTGCTTGTGGTTTGTAACTTATAAGCTAAGAATAACGAATGAAAAGATATAAATTCAATAAGAGAAAACGCTAGGCCTTTAGGTAATTCACAGGAAATCCAGATTCACTAAAAAATTATCAATTAGGGAATGAATTAAGAACCGTTCTCGAACTCAAACATGAATGTCTAGCTAGCCCACTGTCGTGGTACGACCTACTATGTCTAATAACATAAGAATCTAAACTGTCGTTAGACCTTAGTGTTCTAGGCATGCATTAATGTTCACGTTTGATAAGTTCACAAATCGCCTTAGCATCAGCTTTCGTTGGCTAAGGACGATTTGCTCATATATGTTCTATCAGGAAACCTAAATCACATTTGATGTTTAGGTTAATCCTAAGATCAGAAACTAGGTGATCAATATAGTCTAAGCCTTAAATTCAACAGTAGATGAATAACTCTATGTAATTCCCTAATCTAACAGATCCGTTTCAGTGATTCATGGAGAATCCCTTGAAACCCTATAAACCTAACAAAGTGATTACTCAGACATAATTGCAGAGAAAACATAGAGATTCAAAGAGAAATTCATAATCCAATAAAAATAGAATCCAAAAGGGTCCAGAAATCTTCTCCGGTATGAAGTTGATATTCGTCTCCCTCAAATCTCCCAAGAACAAACCCAGAAGTTCTCTAATGAATCAAATCAAGCTTAGCTTCAACAATGGCTGAAAAATAAGTATAAACAGGTCTAGAGTCATTCTCCACGAATCCCTAGGTAAAACCGGGTCAAAAATAAGTGAAAACCGAAATTTTCTTTTATTTTTTGCGTCACTAAACCGGTCGGTTTATGTTGGACCGTCTTCACGAAAACTGGCGTCACTTTTGGTCGCACCGTTGGAATGACCTCAAACCACTTCCAAATGAAAGCTGATCCATTGCTCTATCGTGTATCAAAATTTGAGCTCCATCCATCGGTTGTAAGTCCTTCAACGAATGCCCAACTTCTGACATCTCTGCATGATCCTGCATCTTCATATGCTCATTTTCACCCAAAACGGCTACTTTTCTCACAAAGTCACTTAAAACCTGAAAAGACTCGATAAAGGACTAAAAGACTCTTAAAAGACACTTTGACTAGACAAAAGACACAAAAACAAATGTTAGAAACCGGTAAAAACACATTTATCAACACCCCCAGACTTAATATTTTGCTTGCCCTAAAGCAAACAGAAAGTCAAGAACAAGGAAGAGGTTTGAAAACACGGAGATTCACCTTTTCTTTAGAAATCTGCAATGAACATCATCTTAGCGATCCACATATTGCTTAACCAACTTCAAATCAAACCACCATGTACTTCTCCGCGGGCATTGCAGCTTTCCCAGATTCACCACATTATCTCACAAAATGATTCAAAAGCTATCATTGCTGAGTCTCACCGAAAGATCATAGTGCCAAGGACCTTCTAGACTCTTTCCCTTTCGATATCATGACAAGACAACTACACAATTGTGGTACTCTTTCTCTCCCCCAGACTTATTGTTTTCTCATTCTCTTTTTCGCAGGGTTAATGGCTGATGGAACGCGAGTACTGTTGGTTTTTGCCACCGAATCCCCGGTTCATTTTAGTGCCACCCTTTTATTCTAAGTTGTAGGCGAATAATGGTATCACGGGAAATTTTCCTAACCTCGCTTCCAACCTTAGTGTGATCATCTCTTTCGAAGTAAAATAATGGGGTCGATGGAAATTTTCCTATCCCTTTACTCGAAAGAAAATCATTTCATCTTTTCTGCTTATCTAACAAATGAGGGGGAGAATTACCATATTTTCACACTAATTGTCTTTGTCAGATATGAAAGAGGAGTCAAGCTATGAAGACACCAATCACAACGATGAGGTAAACGAAGAGCTCAGAAACTAGCTCAGGCCATTGAATTTCTGTAAAGACATGGATGCCTCTGATGAACTGGTCAGCCCATGGATTTTTCATTAGTCCGATCTGGAGGTAATTCTGCAACAATGGTCACTTAGATGAAAGTCAGAACAATAAATTCAAGAAAGTGATCATAATCTTCAACAAATTTTGACTCAATAAAACGACTCAAGAAAGAAAACAAAAGAAAAAAAACAACGATAGTAACGACAGAGACCCTCCCCCAGACTTACTTCACACCGTCTCGGTGTGAAAATAAAATATAGAGAAGACAAAAGCAAATTGGATTTTTTTTTTTTTTGGTGGATCGATCGATCCTGTAGTGTAGGTCGATCCAGAAATTGGCGTTTTTTGGGATCGAACCTCGGATCGATCGATCTGAATTTTTTTTTTTTTTTTTTTCGAAAAACTGAAACAAAAAGAAACAAAACTAAAAATCAACTGCAAAAGGATAAAGAAAAGAGTAGTATGTACACGTACCAGTGGGTTGCCTCCCACCAAGCGCTTGTTTAAAGTCGTTAGCTTGACTTTGGTCTCAGATGTTAATCTTGAGAATCAAATGGCTGGGCCAATGCACCTTTGGTGCTTCTCCTGATAGGACAAGAAACAAAATGTGCAACATGGCACGCACTATCCAGGGCAAAGAGACAAAACTCACATTAAGGGATGTTACTACGAATGTAGCATATATCTTGAAATTTTCCTTGATGGTGAGCTGCTCATGAGGATCAAATGCATTTGATGGAAAAATAAAGTCAACTTTAGGTTTAAACGAATTAATCACAAAATAGTCAACTTCATCTCCATCAATCATGTAAAACACAGTATCCTCTTTCCTAAAATCCATCTCAACCTTGGGGTTTTCTATCTCATTCAAGATCTTGTTTACATCAAACACATCCCCTAGGTAAGATTTTTCAAGAAGATATCTAGATTCCTCAGGCATTGAAAGCTTAAACTCGAGATCATGATCATTCAAAGCAGATAGATATTTAATATCAAAACACACTTTATGGTAATCTCTAGCAAGCTTTTCTACTCTTAAGGTATCTAGTCTTTGAGACTCACATATTAAATCATAGCATTCATCAATGAGCACATGAGTATGCAAACTAGAAGCTACATCTTCAATGCAAGGCAAGTGACTATTTTCATAATCATAGATTTCAAAGGTTGAGTAAAAAATACCTTCTAGTTGGCATGGTGGAACCCAATAAACTACCTCTTCAAATGCATGAGCTACCATTATCTCAGACATTGTGAGTTGCCTTCCTTCAAGTGCTGCCCGGTGTGACATGAGATTCAACCGGATCATAGCTGCTAGGACACTCCTTTTCATCGTTGGATTCTCTTCATGATGCTTATCCAACTCAACTCTTTGTTCTGGTGTGAGTACCCTTTCATCAAATGGTGGCTCCACGTATGGCTCATCTTGAATGTTTTCATCAAATGTGGCATCATCTTCTTGTGGCCAATCATTGTAGTCCATGGCCATCAACTATAAGGAACAAAAATAATAAAAGAAAAATTTAGTAAAATCTAGTGTCTTAGTCTGAACTTTCGTCCAAGACTCGTAGGTAACGTAATTGATCCCCGACAACGGCGCCAAATTGATTTAGGTGTTTTTGAGACAGTCAATTAATAACTAAAGTGTACACTACTGCAATCATAAAAGTATATCGATGTAGTACTTTAGGATCGAATCCACAGAGACCAAGTGTAACGCTACGATAATGCATAAGGAAAGTAAATCTAAGACGAATGATGTTTGCTTGTGGTTTGTAACTTATAAGCTAAGAATAACGAATGAAAAGATATAAATTCAATAAGAGAAAACGCTAGGCCTTTAGGTAATTCACAGGAAATCCAGATTCACTAAACAAATTATCAATTAGGGAATGAATTAAGAACCGTTCTCGAACTCAAACATGAATGTCTAGCTAGCCCACTGTCGTGGTACTACCTACTATGTCTAATAACATATGAATCTAAACTGTCGTTTGACCTTAGTGTTCTAGGCAAGCATTAATGTTCAGGTTTGATAAGTTCACAAATCGCCTTAGCATCAGCTTTCGTTGGCTAAGGACGATTTGCTCATATATGTTCTATCAGGAAACCTAAATCGCATTTGATGTTTAGGTTAATCCTAAGATCAGAAACTAGGTGATCAATATAGTCTAAGCCTTAAATTCAACAGTAGATGAAGAACTCTTTGTAATTCCCTAATCTAAAATATACGTTTCAGTGATTCATGGAGAATCCCTTGAAACTCTAAAAACCTAACAAGGTGATTACTCATACATAATTGCAGAGAAAACATAGAGATTCAAAGAGAAATTCATAATCCAATAAAAATAAAATCCAAAAGGGTTCAGAAATCTTCTCCGGTATGAAGTTGAGATTCGTCTCCCTCAAATCTCCCAAGAACAAACCCAGAAGTTCTCTAATGAATCAAATCAAGCTTAGCCTCAACAATGGCAGAAAAATAAGTATAAACAGGTCTAGAGTCATTCTCCACGAATCCCTATGTAAAACCGGGTCAAAATAAGTAAAAACCGAAATTTTCTTTTATTTTTTTGTGTCATTAAACCGGTCGGTTTATGTTGGACCGTTTTCACGAAAACTGGCGTCACTTATGATCGCACCGTTGGAATGACCTCAAAACACTTCCAATTGAAAGCTGATCCATTTCTCTATCTTGTATCAAAATATGAGCTCCATCCATCGGTGGTAAGTCCTTCAACAAATGCCAAACTTCTGACGTCTCTGCATGATCATGCATCTTCATATGCTCATTTTCACCCAAAACGGCTCCTTTTCTCACAAGTCACCTAAAACCTGAAAAGACTCGATAAAGGACTAAAATACTCTTAAAAGACACTTTGACTAGACAAAATACACAAAAACAAATGTTAGAAACCGGTAAAAACACATTTATCAACTCCCCCAGACTTGATATTTTGCTTGCCCTAAAGCAAACAGAAAATCAAGAACAAGGAAGAGGGTTGAAAACACGGAGATTCACCTTTTCTTTAGAACTCTGCAATGACCATCATCTTAGCGATCCACATATTGCTTAACCAACTTCAAATCAAACCACCATGTACTTCTCCGCGGGCATTGCAGCTTTCCCAGATTCACCACATTATCTCACAAAATGATTCAAAAGCTATCACTGATGGGTCTCACCGAAAGATCATAGTGCACAGGACCTTCTAGACTCTTTCCCTTTCGATATCATGACAAGACAACTACACAATTGTGGTACTCTTTCTCTCCCCCAGACTTATTATTTTCTCATTCTCTTTTTCGCAGGGTTAATGGTTGATGGAACGCGAGTACTGATGGTTTTTGCCACCGAATCCCCGGTTCATTTTAGTGCCACCCTTTTATTCTAAGTTGTAGGCGAATAATGGTATCACGGGAAATTTTCCTAACCTCGCTTCCAACCTTAGTGTGATCATCTCTTTCGAAGTAAAATAATGGGGTCGATGGAAATTTTCCTATCCCTTTACTCGAAAGAAAATCATTTCATATTTTCTGCTTATCTAACAAATGAGGGGGAGAATTACCATATTTTCACACTGATTGTCTTTGTCAGATACGAAAGAGGAGTCAAGCTATGAAGACACCGATCACAACGATGATGTAAACGAAGAGCTCATAAACTAGCTCAGGCCATTGAATTTCTGTAAAGACATGGATGCCTCTGATGAACTAGTCAGCCCTTGGATTTTTCATTAGTCCGATTTGGAGCTAATTCTGCAACAATGGTTACTAAGATGAAAGTCAGAACAATAAATTCAAGAAAGTGATCATAATCTCCAACAAATTTTGACTCAATAAAACGACTAAAGAAAGAAAACAACGATAGTAACGACAGAGACCCTCCCCCAGACTTATTTCACACCGTCTCGGTGTGAAAATAAACCATAGAGAAGACAAAAGCAAATTGGATTTTTTTTTTTTTTTTTTTGGTCGATCGATCGATCCTGTAGTGTAGGTCGATCCAGAAATTGGCCTTTTTGGGATGGAACCTCGGATCGCCTTAGCATCACCTTTAGCATCAGTTTTCAGGTTTGATAAGTTCACAAATCGCCTTAGCATCAGCTTTCGTTGGCTAAGGACGATTTGCTCATATATGTTCTATCAGGAAACCTAAATCACATTTGATGTTTAGGTTAATCCTAAGATCAGAAACTAGGTGATCAATATAGTCTAAGCCTTAAATTCAACAGTAGATGAATAACTCTACGTAATTCCCTAATCTAACAGATCTGTTTCAGTGATTCATGGAGAATCCCTTGAAACCCTAAAAACCTAACAAGGGGATTACTCAGACATAATTGCAGAGAAAACATAGAGATTCAAAGAGAAATTCATAATCCAATAAAAATAGAATCCAAAAGGGTTCAGAAATCTTCTCCGGTATGAAGTTGAGATTCGTATCCCTCAAATCTCCCAAGAACAAACCCAGAAGTTCTCTAATGAATCAAATCAAGCTTAGCCTCAACAATGGCTGAAAAATAAGTATAAACAGGTCTAGAGTCATTCTCCACGAATCCCTAGGTAAAACCGGGTCAAAAATAAGTGAAAACCGAAATTTTCTTTTATTTTTTGCGTCACTAAACCGGTCGGTTTATGTTGGACCGTCTTCACGAAAACTGGCGTCACTTTTGGTCGCACCGTTGGAATGACCTCAAACCACTTCCAAATGAAAGCTGATCCATTGCTCTATCGTGTATCAAAATTTGAGCTCCATCCATCGGTGGTAAGTCCTTCAACGAATGCCCAACTTCTGACATCTCTGCATGATCCTGCATCTTCATATGCTCATTTTCACCCAAAACGGCTCCTTTTCTCACAAAGTCACTTAAAACCTGAAAAGACTCGATAAAGGACTAAAAGACTCTTAAAAGACACTTTGACTAGACAAAAGACACAAAAACAAATGTTAGAAACCGGTAAAAACACATTTATCAACACCCCCAGACTTAATATTTTCCTTGCCCTAAAGCAAACAGAAAGTCAAGAACAAGGAAGAGGTTTGAAAACACAGAGATTCACCTTTTCTTTAGAAATCTGCAATGAACATCATCTTAGGGATCCACATATTGCTTAACCAACTTCAAATCAAACCACCATGTACTTCTCCGCGGGCATTGCAGCTTTCCCAGATTCACCACATTATCTCACAAAATGATTCAAAAGCTATCATTGCTGAGTCTCACCGAAAGATCATAGTGCCAAGGACCTTCTAGACTCTTTCCCTTTCGATATCATGACAAGACAACTACACAATTGTGGTACTCTTTCTCTCCCCCAGACTTATTGTTTTCTCATTCTCTTTTTCGCAGGGTTAATGGCTGATGGAACGCGAGTACTGTTGGTTTTTGCCACCGAATCCCCGGTTCATTTTAGTGCCACCCTTTTATTCTAAGTTGTAGGCGAATAATGGTATCACGGGAAATTTTCCTAACCTCGCTTCCAACCTTAGTGTGATCATCTCTTTCGAAGTAAAATAATGGGGTCGATGGAAATTTTCCTATCCCTTTACTCGAAAAAAAATCATTTCATCTTTTCTGCTTATCTAACAAATGAGGGGGAGAATTACCATATTTTCACACTAATTGTCTTTGTCAGATATGAAAGAGGAGTCAAGCTATGAAGACACCAATCACAACGATGAGGTAAACGAAGAGCTCAGAAACTAGCTCAGGCCATTGAATTTCTGTAAAGACATGGATGCCTCTGATGAACTGGTCAGCCCATGGATTTTTCATTAGTCCGATCTGGAGGTAATTCTGCAACAATGGTCACTTAGATGAAAGTCAGAACAATAAATTCAAGAAAGTGATCATAATCTTCAACAAATTTTGACTCAATAAAACGACTCAAGAAAGAAAACAAAAGAAAGAAAACAACGATAGTAACGACAGAGATCCTCCCCCAGACTTACTTCACACCGTCTCGGTGTGAAAATAAAATATAGAGAAGACAAAAGCAAATTGGATTTTTTTTTTTTTTTGGTGGATCGATCGATCCTGTAGTGTAGGTCGATCCAGAAATTGGCGTTTTTTGGGATCGAACATCGGATCGATCGATCTGAATTTTTTTTTTTTTTTTTGAAAAACTGAAACAAAAAGAAACAAAACTAAAAATCAACTGCAAAAGGATAAAGAAAAGAGTAGTATGTACACGTACCAGTGGGTTGCCTCCCACCAAGCGCTTGTTTAAAGTCGTTAGCTTGACTTTGGTCTCAGATGTTAATCTTGAGAATCAAATGGCTGGGCCAATGCACCTTTGGTGCTTCTCCTGATAGGACAAGAAACAAAATGTGCAACATGGCACGCACTATCCAGGGCAAAGAGACAAAACTCACATCAAGGGATGTTACTACGAATGTAGCATATATCTTGAAATTTTCCTTGATGGTGAGCTGCTTATGAGGATCAAATGCATTTGATGGAAAAATAAAGTCAACTTTAGGTTTAAACGAATTAATCACAAAATAGTCAACTTCATCTCCATCAATCATGTAAAACACAGTATCCTCTTTCCTAAAATCCATCTCAACCTTGGGGTTTTCTATCTCATTCAAGATCTTGTTTACATCAAACACATCCCCTAGGTAAGATTTTTCAAGAAGATATCTAGATTCCTCAGGCATTGAAAGCTTAAACTCGAGATCATGATCATTCAAAGCAGATAGATAGTTAATATCAAAACACACTTTATGGTAATCTCTAGCAAGCTTTTCTACTCTTAAGGTATCTAGTCTTTGAGACTCACATATTAAATCATAGCATTCATCAATGAGCACATGAGTATGCAAACTAGAAGCTACATCTTCAATGCAAGGCAAGTGACTATTTTCATAATCATAGATTTCAAAGGTTGAGTAAAAAATACCTTCTAGTTGGCATGGTGGAACCCAATAAACTACCTCTTCAAATGCATGAGCTACCATTATCTCAGACATTGTGAGTTGCCTTCCTTCAAGTGCTGCCCGATGTGACATTAGATTCAACCGGATCATAGCTGCTAGGACACTCCTTTTCATCGTTGGATTCTCTTCATGATGCTTATCCAACTCAACTCTTTGTTCTGGTGTGAGTACCCTTTCATCAAATGGTGGCTCCACGTATGGCTCATCTTGAATGTTTTCATCAAATGTGGCATCATCTTCTTGTGGCCGATCATTGTAGTCCATGGCCATCAACTATAAGGAACAAAAATAATAAAAGAAAAATTTAGTAAAATCTAGTGTCTTAGTCTGAACTTTCGTCCAAGACTCGTAGGTAACGCAATTGATCCCCGACAACGGCGCCAAATTGATTTAGGTGTTTTTGAGACAGTCAATTAATAACTAAAGTGTACACTACTGCAATCATAACAGTATATCGATGTAGTACTTTAGGATCGAATCCACAGAGACCAAGTGTAACGCTACGAGAATGCATAAGGAAAGTAAATCTAAGACGAATGATGTTTGCTTGTGGTTTGTAACTTATAAGCTAAGAATAACGAATGAAAAGATATAAATTCAATAAGAGAAAACGCTAGGCCTTTAGGTAATTCACAGGAAATCCAGATTCACTAAACAAATTATCAATTAGGGAATGAATTAAGAACCGTTCTCGAACTCAAACATGAATGTCTAGCTAGCCCACTGTCGTGGTACTACCTACTATGTCTAATAACATAAGAATCTAAACTGTCGTTTGACCTTAGTGTTCTAGGCAAGCATTAATGTTCAGGTTTGATAAGTTCACAAATCGCCTTAGCATCAGCTTTCGTTGGCTAAGGACGATTTGCTCATATATGTTCTATCAGGAAACCTAAATCGCATTTGATGTTTAGGTTAATCCTAAGATCAGAAACTAGGTGATCAATATAGTCTAAGCCTTAAATTCAACAGTAGATGAAGAACTCTATGTAATTCCCTAATCTAAAATATACGTTTCAGTGATTCATGGAGAATCCCTTGAAACTCTAAAAACCTAACAAGGTGATTACTCAGACATAATTTCAGAGAAAACATAGAGATTCAAAGAGAAATTCATAATCCAATAAAAATAAAATCCAAAAGGGTTCAGAAATCTTCTCCGGTATGAAGTTGAGATTCGTCTCCCTCAAATCTCCCAAGAACAAACCCAGAAGTTCTCTAATGAATCAAATCAAGCTTAGCCTCAACAATGGCAGAAAAATAAGTATAAACAGGTCTAGAGTCATTCTCCACGAATCCCTATGTAAAACCGGGTCAAAATAAGTAAAAACCGAAATTTTCTTTTATTTTTTGCGTCACTAAACCGGCCGGTTTATGTTGGACCGTCTTCACGAAAACTGGCGTCACTTTTGGTCGCACCGTTGGAATGACCTCAAACCACTTCCAAATGAAAGCTGATCCATTGCTCTATCGTGTATCAAAATTTGAGCTCCATCCATCGGTGGTAAGTCCTTCAATGAATGCCAAACTTCTGACGTCTCTGCATGATCCTGCATCTTCATATGCTCCTTTTCACCCAAAACAGCTCATTTTCTCACAAAGTCACCTAAAACCTGAAAAGACTCGATAAAGGACTAAAATACTCTTAAAAGACACTTTGACTAGACAAAATACACAAAAACAAATGTTAGAAACCGGTATAAACACATTTATCAACTCCCCCAGGCTTGATATTTTGCTTGCCCTAAAGCAAACAGAAAATCAAGAACAAGGAAGAGGTTTGAAAACACGGAGATTCACCTTTTCTTTAGAACTCTGCAATGACCATCATCTAAGCGATCCACATATTGCTTAACCAACTTCAAATCAAACCACCATGTACTTCTCCGCGGGCATTGCAGCTTTCCCAGATTCACCACATTATCTCACAAAATGATTCAAAAGCTATCACTGATGGGTCTCACCGAAAGATCATAGTGCACAGGACCTTCTAGACTCTTTCCCTTTCGATATCATGACAAGATAACTACACAATTGTGGTACTCTTTCTCTCCCCCAGACTTATTATTTTCTCATTCTCTTTTTCGCAGGGTTAATGGCTGATGGAACGCGAGTACTGATGGTTTTTGCCACCGAATCCCCGGTTCATTTTAGTGACACCCTTTTATTCTAAGTTGTAGGCGAATAATGGTATCACGGGAAATTTTCCTAACCTCGCTTCCAACCTTAGTGTGATCATCTCTTTCGAAGTAAAATAATGGGGTCGATGGAAATTTTCCTATCCCTTTACTCGAAAGAAAATCATTTCATATTTTCTGCTTATCTAACAAATGAGGGGGAGAATTACCATATTTTCACATTGATTGTCTTTGTCAGATACGAAAGAGGAGTCAAGCTATGAAGACACCGATCACAACGATGAGGTAAACGAAGAGCTCATAAACTAGCTCAGGCCATTGAATTTCTGTAAAGACATGGATGCCTCTGATGAACTAGTCAGCCCTTGGATTTTTCATTAGTCCGATTTGGAGCTAATTCTGCAACAATGGTTACTAAGATGAAAGCCAGAACAATAAATTCAAGAAAGTGATCATAATCTCCAACAAATTTTGACTCAATAAAACGACTAAAGAAAGAAAACAACGATAGTAACGACAGAGACCCTCCCCCATACTTATTTCACACCGTCTCGGTGTGAAAATAAACCATAGAGAAGACAAAAGCAAATTGGATTTTTTTTTTTTTTTTTTGGTCGATCGATCGATCCTGTAGTGTAGGTCGATCCAGAAATTGGCCTTTTTTGGGATGGAACCTCGGATCGCCTTAGCATCACCTTTAGCATCAGTTTTCAGGTTTGATAAGTTCACAAATCGCCTTAGCATCAGCTTTCGTTGGCTAAGGACGATTTGCTCATCTATGTTCTATCAGGAAACCTAAATCACTTTTGATGTTTAGGTTAATCCTAAGATCAGAAACTAGGTGATCAATATAGTCTAAGTCTTAAATTCAACAATAGATGAAGAACTCTTTGTAATTCCCTAATCTAACAGATCCGTTTCAGTGATTCATGGATAATCCCTTGAAACCCTAAAAACCTAACAAGGTGATTACTCAGACATAATTGCAGAAAAACACAGAGATTCAAAGAGAAATTTATAATCCAATAAAAATAAAATCCAAAAGGGTTCAGAAATCTTCTCCGGTATGAAGTTGAGATTCGTCTCCCTCAAATCTCCCAAGAACAAACCTAGAAGTTCTCTGATGAATCAAATCAAGCTTAGCCTCAACAATGGCTGAAAAAATAAGTATAAACAGGTCTAGAGTCATTCTCCACGAATCCCTAGGTAAAACCGGGTAAAAATAAGTGAAAACCGAAATTTTATTTTATTTTTTTTGTGTCATTAAACCGGTCGGTTTATGTTGGACCGTTTTCACGAAAACTGGCGTCACTTATGATCGCACCGTTGGAATGACCTCAAAACACTTCCAATTGAAAGCTGATCCATTTCTCTATCTTGTATCAAAATATGAGCTCCATCCATCGGTGGTAAGTCCTTCAACGAATGCCAAACTTCTGACGTCTCTGCATGATCCTGCATCTTCATATGCTCCTTTTCACCCAAAACGGCTCATTTTCTCACAAGTCACCTAAAACCTGAAAAGACTCGACAAAGGACTAAAAGACTCTTAAAAGACACTTTGACTCAACAAAAGACACAAAAACAAATGTTAGAAACCGGTAAAAACACAGTTTATCAATTTCTCTAGGATGTTGTGTTTGAATCTTCTTTATATATACAAGTGAAAAAAATCACAAAGAAAATTTTCATCACTATTTTGGGTTAGAGATGTGATGTTAATTAAAAGTATGAGAAGTTATTTCTTGATATATATAGATATGATTCTCTGTGTCAAAATGGTAACGACATACGAGTAGCAATACAAACTTTCATTTGAAAATTAAGAAGCTGAGATGCTTTCGAAACTGTAGGAATAGATTCCAATTCCTCGATAATCTTCTGTTTCTCTTCAAGATTGTATCTAAGGGAGATTGTCGCTAGAGTTAGCTAGGATGTATGTCAAGAATTCTTTTGCTTCTACCGTTCCTTCATATTCTTGCGTCCACTCAAAGATCTTGAAATGGGAATACAGACAACCGGGAACTGAATTCGGTTGGTTCCATGAAAGTGAGAGACCTTCGGGTGGATCGATATATTCAGAGAAGCAACGAGCACCATATATGAAGCGATTTTTAACTAGTTTTTTAGTCCATCAAAACTAGAAGAGGAGAAGGATACGTACGTAATCAACCAAAATATGCTTTAGTTTTGGAGAATTATTGACTGGTTCCAACCAGTCTGATTCATCTGGATATATACGTACGTAACTTTTCAAGTCTAGAGAGTTGATAGTGCTACAACATTGAAGCTGCGATAAAACAAACAAAACGTAAGTAGATGCAAAAATGTGATCACAGGCAATGTGAGAGAGAGAGAGAGAGAGAGAGAGAGAGAGAGAGAGAGAGAGAGAGAGAGAGAGAGAGAGAGAGAGAGAGAGAGAGAGAGAGAGAGAGAGAGAGAGAGAGAGAGAGAGAGAGAGAGAGAGAGAGAGAGAGAGAGAGCTACAATGTCACCAGCCAAACACAACTCGAGAGACAAGACCGAGGAAAGAAATCTTAGAAACTTGTCATGATCATAGCAATTAGTATCAAAACTGATACCTGCACTATCAAGACAAGGCATATATATCCTCGATGGAGCAATAGTCTTGCGAACAATCAGAGATGCTAAAGTGCTTTAATGCCAGAGTATCTATAACAAGCACCTATCGGTATATTTCTGGTTTCTTTTCATTAATGCTTGAATGAATGTTTTATAAACCTAACCCTAATAAGATACAGTAATTCAGAATGCTTTTCAAGAATCTTTCACAGTATATTCTGATATTTAAGTCACCTTAGGATAACACTTATAAAGAATGACTTGCGACGGTGTCATATAAGCAACCCTAATTATGTATCACCTTTTTTTCTTCTTCTTACGTTTTATTTATCAAAATTAATATTTTCTTTCTGGTAAATTTACATATCGGACATGTTTAAATCAGAAGGTAAATGAAATTGTAAGGCACATGATAATCCGGTAACTAAGGCTAAGCTAATATAATTTAGTTACTAATTTCTTCCTCGTTAATCGACCACATTACAAGTAAAGTACTCACATTTTCTTAAATAATGAGTAATTATTAGTTTAAACGTGATTGTGGAATTTCAAAGTAGTTGACATTTTTTTGTTGAATCACTGATTTACTCGACCATTAGTTATTTTCTAGAGGTTACTTCATTTAAGACATAGCTAAACCGGAATATAACATGAGTTCATTACAAACGTACATGATCCTGGTTCGGCTTCTGGTGCATGATGTCATCCCCAAAACTTAGGGAATTAAGTCTTATGTGCTAAAGTATGATTATAAACACAAGCATTCTAATCAATATTCTTGTCCTCTATCCAACAATTAATTATTAATTTATAAGATTGTATATTTGTATAATAACTGAAAATAAAAAATAGTTTAAGAGAGAAATAAAAGGGAGCTAGGTGTCCTTGCCAAAGAATCAATAAATCAAACAATGAAGAGCATGAGCACCGACTCTTCTTCTTTTTTCAGCTACGACTTGGCTAGCCCCGGAGGCAGCGGCGGTAGAGCCAAGCCACGGTCTATTGGTTCTGACGGTTCAACCGGCCAAAGAGATGTGATAAGAGCCATGTTGTTTCTCAACCATGGCACTTTCTTGCATTTTGGTCTATAAATCTGTTGATAAGCCTCTCCAAGTGATGTTGCCTCAATGGAAAATCAATTGGTATTCACAAAACCAAACTTCTTCAAAACAGGTAACTTCCTTCATTATTTTGTAAACAACATACATTTCACCGAACTTAATTAAACCTTCGAGTGGTGACACAACAACAACATTAATACAAACTATTGGACTACATGTCATAGCTAAACCCGTAACTTCATCAAACACATATATGTTGATCCTAATTATATTGATATGGTGTTATGTATATAGATACAACATACAAAACTGGTTTCAGAGCTAGAGAGAGTACCGGTGAGCGCCGCTATGGAGGACAACACGGTAATCATAACGGCGTTAAACTATGCGTGGACGGCTCCAAACTCTACATTTGATTTGTTTCTAGAGAGTTTTCGGACCGGAGGGACCGAAAGGTTATTGAAGCATGAGCGTTGTTTACAGGTTCATTCTAATTGCTACTTGATCAATGCCACTGATTCTGATGAACTGTGTTTTTACCGGTTTCAGAGCGTTGTTTTGTGTTTTTTATTGAAATATCTTTTTAAGTCTTTTAGTCTTTTATCGAGTCTTTTCAGGTTTTAGGTGCTTTTGGGAGAAAAATAGCCGTTTTGGGTGAAAATGAGCATATGAAGATGCATGATCATGTAGAGACGTCAGAATTTTGGTATTCGTTGAAGGACTTACCACCGATGGATTGACCTCAAATTTTGATACAAGATAGAGCAATGGATCAGCTTTCATTTGGAAGTAGTTTAAGGTCATTACAACGGTGCGATCAAAGGTTACGCCAGTTTTCGTGAAGACGGTCCAACATAAACCGACCGGTTTAGTGTCGCGAAAAATAAAAGAAAATTTCGGTTTTCACTTATTTTGACCTGGTTTTACCTAGGGTTTCGTGGAGAACGACTCTAGACCTATTTATACTTATTTTTAGCCACTTTCTAAGGGGAAACTTTATTTTCTACAGACTTTTACATCTCTTTCTTTGGGGAGACGAATCTCTGACTCTACAGGTTTTTGAGAAGATTTCTGAATCCTTATTTATTTTTTCTATTGGATTATGATTTCTTTTTCATCTCTTTGTGGTTTCTCTGATTCTATGTCTGAGTAATCTCATAGTTAGGTTTTAGGGTTTCAAGAGAACTTCATGAATCGTTGAATCAGATTGGTTAAAATATGGATTTATCTTCTAGTTTTTCATCTATTATTGTTCTTAGTGCTGAAACTTGATTAGCTACCTAGTTTTTGATCTTAGGTTGTTTAACGCATTAAAATTGTTTGTTTAAAAGCCTGAAAGAACATAGATGAGCAAAACGTCCTTAACCAACGAAAGCTGATGTTAAGGCGTTTTGTGAACATATCAGACTCGGTCTTAAATCATGTTTAGTCTCCTGAATTCAAACGACAATTTAGAATCTTAGGTTATTAGGCATAGTAATTAATACTACGATAGTAGGTTGATTATAAAACAGTGATTTGAGTTCTAGAACGTGCTTAATGATTTTCCTGTTTAATTCTCTGATTTGTGATTCTTGATTTCCTGCGAACTACCCAAAGACCTAGCGTTTCCCTCCATCAAACTTACATCGTTTTATCTGCATTCTTAGATTTTAGAAGTTACAAACCATAAACAATTGCATTCGTCTTAGATTTATTTTCTTCCTGCATTCTCGTAGTGTTTCACTTGATCTCTGTGGATTCGATCCTAAAATATTACATCGATATACCGTTACGATTGCGGTAGTGTGCACTTTAGTGTGCACTTTCGTTATTAATTGACTTGGTGAAAACACTTAAATCAAACTCTCGGGAAGAAACAAGTTTATGTCTCCCGGTTACTTGAACTCATTTGGTGGCGAATGGATCTGCTAAAGGATGTTCTCGGTTTTGGCTATAACTTCTTATTCACAGTACGCAATACGTTAATTGCCTCACTAATTTAATACGTAGTATATATGCATTAAAAAGGGTGGATATCAAAGACCATTCGACCTAATAAGGCTTCAAACTGAAGTTTGAAGCTCTGCAATGTCTATTATTGACACATTCAATTATGTTAGCTGGATCGGTTTAAATTCACATGCTTAATGATATTAATTACTTGTTCTTTATTGAATACAGGATGCAGATATCTTATGGCACCGGGATCCATTTTCCCGGTTCTTTTCCGACGTCGATTTCCAAATATCTTGCGATGACTACAACGGAAAACCTTCTGACAAAAACAATCACGTGAACTCCGGATTCACATATGTCATGGCCAACAACGTAACCCTAAAGTTCTACGAGTATTGGTGCGACTCGAGCAAGAGATTCCCTAGAAGACACGACCAAGAAGTTTTCAACTGCATCAAGAACGAACCATTTGTAGTGGAACTCGAGATCACGATGAGGTTCTTGGACACAGTTTATTTCGGCGGGTTTTGCGAGCCCATCCGAGACATCAACGTGGTTAATATAATGCATGCAAATTGCTGTGTTGGTTTGGACAACAAAGTGAAGAATCTTAAAGCCGCTCTTGAGGATTGTAAGCGATATTTGTTGGTGAGTACGACCGTGACCGAGACTAAATGGAATATTCCACCAAGGTGTAGTTATTAGAGGCTGTGAATCTACAAGGTCACGAACAACAACATTTCATATAAATTATTATGTTCTATTTAAGTAAGGTCGTGTATCTTTTTAAAAATATTACACATGTAAAATCAGATTGTTAATGTTGTTGATGGAGATAGAATAAACTAATTGTTCCAAAATTCGTTAGCCATTAATCTGACGTGTGGAAAAGATCTATTGCCGAGCCAGTTAGCTAGTGATATTAATTTTTCGGTGTTAGAGCAAACCCATCGGTTAGATATTTAAAAAAGGTTTTCAAAACTTTAATATTATTATTTTAATAAAATTAAATTATAGAATTAAATTTTATTTTTTATAAAAAGAGTAATCCACTAATAGAGAGACAAGTGTCTCATAAGTATCTGATGGATATATATCTCAAATGAGAAGCGGTTCTCACTTTCTCTCTATTCTTTTCATTATTTTCTATTTTTTTAATAGTGAGATACCCTTCTAGATACCACCGATGGAACTGATCTTATATGTCTCGATGTTTCAGATTTATAATTTACAAATCTTTTAACCAAAATAAGACTCAAAAATTAAAATGCTTTGAACAATTCCTTTTGGTTTGGCTCAAATTGAAACAGTTTATTTTATTTTTTTTCAGAATGGACATATCCATAATATATAAAATAATGCAAAATGTTTTTATCTATACATTCTTATTTTAATTATATTATTATAGATTTATTAAATTATATCATTCTAATTTGTTTCTACCTATACAATTTTATTTAAATCAATTGGATAGTTTTAAATTTTATATTTCTTCAAATTTAACTTAATATATAATAATCAAGGTAAGATAAGAATAAAATTATTTAAATATTTGAATTTTTTACGTATCAATCTATTAATAACAAATTAATAGTCTCGAAATTTATTTTATATTATTATATATATAGTTCAAAACCAACCAAATTATTAGAAAACATTATACTTTATAATTTTAATGTCTATTAATTTTATATAGAAACAATTCTGGTATTTGTTAAATATATAAATTATAACTGCAATTAGATCGCAATATGCATCCAAATTTAGTTCTATATATGAATTTTCCAATGTGTATTTATCTATTTTCCCTTAATTCACTCAATGTTTTTTAACTTGTATTCTTTATTTTTTTTCTCTTTTTAGTTCTTTTTTTTTCATATACATATTCTGATTTTTTTTTCTTCTAAATCTCATATCATAAGATAGAAAATCTAATATAATAAGATAGACAATGAATATCCTTTATATGCAGAACAAATATTCATAAATTTTTAGGAAAAAAATATGTAAAGTTTAAATCTGTAGTTGTATAAATACGTGAGGAATAACACATTCATATACACACTACCTTACATTCAATCATCTCTCATCATCACACAATGGTACATATGAAATCAAATAAAGTTCCTCTTTAACTTAGTATGTCATATTTCCTTCTAACATTATTGCTTTTGGATGTTGTAGGAAATCATACTACGAGCAGTGTTCGTGTTGACTTTACTCTATGTTGGTCTTGTAAATGGCCAAATCTATGATGTGCTTAAGTTTGGTGCTAAGGGCGATGGTACTACCGATGATTCAAAGGTATTATGATCTTGCAAAAAAAATATTTCGGTTTCCCATTATGAGACTATTTGAATGTTGTAATTAAAATTTTAGTTATTTCTCTACTGATTCTTATAAATTTGATTTTTTTTTTCTGCGAAAAGGCTTTTGTGGGAGCATGGAAATCTATGTGTGGTAGCGGTGGGAATAATAAAACACTCCTTATTCCTTCAAATAATACATTTTTACTACAACCTTTAGTGTTTCAAGGCCCTTGTAAATCACCTTCTGTACAAATTCAGGTAACATTATCGAAAGATCAATATTTGTTTTTACATCTGTTTACAAACTTACGGGTTGAAAAAAAATGAAATAATTTTTTATATGTGATCAATTTTTCAGTTTAATGGAAATATCGTTGCCCCTATCAACAAAGCAGCATGGTCAGACTATAAGCATATATGGGTCGGGTTTAAAGACATAATTGGTTTAACGGTCACTGGTTCGGGAATAATCAATGGACGTGGTTCGTCTTTCTGGAAGGTGATTTTTTTTTATATATACTAAAAGAGATGAAATTTGTTTATTTATATATATATATGATTCTAATAGTATTTTTTCATATTTAATATATCCAGCCAAAATTGTCAGCTTCTAAACGGCCTACTGTAAGTATATATCTTTTCCCCCACTAAATTGACTCTAAATTCTATAATGAAAATGTCATGACGAAAGTATTTTATATTTTACTTGTAGCAATTGCATTTTCAAGGATGCAATAATCTTCAGATAATTGGAATAACCTCAGTCAATAGTCCCAGAAACCATATTTCGATCAACCAATGCAAAAACGTTGAAATAACGAAGATAAAACTTGTTGCACCAGATGAAAGTCCTAACACCGATGGAATTAATATCTCAGTATCAAGTGATGTCAATATATTCGACACTGTCATTGGAACTGGTACGTATTTAGATATCTCTCGTCTTGCAACCATTAAATTTTCAATCATGAAATGGTATAATGTTTATTTGAATTACAATTTCTTAAAACTTTTCAGGAGATGATTGTGTAGCTCTAAACAGTGGAAGTGTAAATATCAACATCACAAGGATGAATTGTGGTCCTGGGCATGGAATAAGGTGTATATTTATATACTAATTAATACTATTATATAGTTATTAATTTATTGGATTCCAATAATTACAGTGTGGGAAGTCTAGGAAGAGATGGAGAAGAATCTATAGTTGAGAACGTCCTAGTGACTGATTGCACGTTCAATAGGACGGATAATGGAGCTAGAATTAAAACATGGCCGGTAATTTGTTTTTTAAAATTATATTTGTCTATATAAATACTAAACGAAGTGTTAATAGTGATACGATTTGTTTTGATAATTTATATTTAATTTTATTGTTTAGAATGGAAAAGGATATGCAAGAAATATAGTTTTTAAGGGCATCAACCTTATCAAAACAAAAAATCCGATTATAATCAACCAAAATTATGTAGATAAGGGACGTCTCGACGTGGAGGTAAGATATCTTCTTCTTTTTTGTATAATATAAAAGTTTTGAAACTTTAATTAGGTTGATTTTTTTTTTGTATTATTTGTTTGTAATAGGAATCAGCAGTGGCAATTAGCAACGTAACATTCGCAGATATTCATGGAACATCACGACTGGATGAGATTATTAAGATCGATTGCAGCAAAGTCACATATTGCAAAGACATCGTTCTAGATAAAATTGATATTACGACGGTCGATGGAAAGAAGCCCATAGTTGAATGCATTAACGTATATGGAAAGGCGAGCAATGCTAGCGAGATTAATTCTAACGAGATTGAGGGTTGCTTCAGGCAGTGATAATATATTTTTATGTATGAATAATAAATTTAATTTATTTACAATGAATAGTTTCATCAGATGAATGCATGTAATAATATATTAATGGTCGACTATTATGTATTCATTATTAAGGCGTACTGATAATTATCATACGATAAGAACAATAAAGAAGGCACTTTCACACAGAACTTTGTCACGCATTGTCCTCCTTTCGTTTCACAAGCAGATTCCCAAGAACATGGCAGCTCGATAAGAAGAAGAAGCAGTGCAGTCCCGATAAATTTAGATGAATATTAGATAGCTAAAAATGGTGGTCTATTTTTTTTTTTTTTGAATTTGAATGTTAATATCATTAGAATGATAGCGGTTTGCAGTTATAGACAAAAAGAGCTGAGCCAGCCAGACGACACCCCTTGCTCAAAAAAAGATAAAAAAAACAAGAAGAGCCCACATAACAATCAAACAAGAGATGAAAGGAAGAGCAGGAGTCAAGAGTTTGTTAACCACTTCTGCATAAGTCCTTTGAATGCCTTTTGTTCCCCTTTGGATAGAATGATATCACGGATAGATCGATCCAACTGCCTAAATAGCACCTCGGGGGGAGTAGAGATGCCGCTATGAAGCCTTTGATTTCTCTCTCGCCATATGCTGTAGATCAGAGCCTGAACCACCAGCCGTTTGAGCACAATCGGATGCCGACGAGAGGTAGGAGAAGAAGATATCCAGGTGGATAGAGCAGTCCATGTGTGGAATCTGAAAGTATGATTTTGCAGTCTTTGAATTGTTAAATCCCATAGCAGGCCGCTAATTTCGCATCTCAGGAAAAGATGGTCTCTTGATTCTTCGTAGCAATTGCATAAGCAGCAATGCAGAGGAATATTTAGCCCCCAACTTCGCAGCCTGGATCTTGTAGGGAATCTATCAAGATAGGCTATCCACATCATGAAAGCATGGGAGGGAATTGCACCTTTAAACCATACATTTGAAGCCCAAGGTTGGATTGGATTATGCTCTCTGATGGACTCCCAGGTTGCTGATGTAGAGAAGTCTGAGGCAGCTCTGTTTTCGATATGCCATCGGTAACGGTCCTCCTCCATATCGGGATTTGGAGGTGGTATTGAAGTAAGGTGACTTTGGATTATCTCAGCTGCAAGGGACCTAGCTGGTCGTAGCCGCCAGCATTGTGAGGACGAAGCATCTGCTACTGATCCTTCAAGAGGGATACCAAGTTGCGCAGGCCCATTATGCCCACATATTTTTATAAGAGGCCCCAACTCGGTCCAATGGTCATACCAGAAACTGGCCTTTGTTCCATTCCCAATTTCACATCTTATGAAGCGGCTCGCAAGAGATCTTAACTTAAGGATGGAGTTCCATGTGGATGAAAATTGCTTATCGCCATCCTGAGCCCACAGACTTTCACCTTTCAGCCTATTTTCCTTTGACCAAGCAACCCAAAGAGACCCGGATTCTGCAAATAATAGCCACACTAATCTGAGAGCCAATGTTTTATTCCACAAGTTCAGATTACGCAAACCTAATCCTCCTTCACATTTAGGCCGACATAGGTCTGTCCAGGAGACTTTTGCTGAGCCGATTTTAGCGATGTCACCTGACCATAAGAATCTTGTGCACATAGTCTGTATTTTCTTGAGGCAGCCCTTAGGTAGAATAAAAGCTGACATCCAGAAATTAATTAAGCCATAGATCACCGAGTTGAGAAGTTGCAGCCTACCGGCGTAAGAGAGAGCACGAGTCAGCCATGAGTTGAATTTGGCTGATAGTCGATCTAGCAAGGGGCTATAATCAGAAATCCTCAATTTCCTGTGCAGAAGAGGTAGCCCGAGATATCTGATAGGGAGAGAACCCAACGAGAAGCCAAAGCTAGCCAGTGTAGCAGATTCTAGCTGGTTCTGTCCTGCGACGAAAAGCTCTGTTTTCTCACAATTCATTGCTAGCCCTGACCACTCAGCGAAAACGACCATTGTCTCCTTGATAGTACTAAGGGATCGATCACACCCATCGAAGAAAATCATTATATCATCAGCGAAAGCTAGATGAGAGACTTCCGGATGATTTGAGTTGGGGTGAAAACCAATGAGACCTAAGGTGTATTTGGAGTGGATATGCTGCGAAAAAACCTCCATCAGTAGGACGAAAAGATAGGGAGAAAGGGCATCCCCCTGCCTTAATCCTTTTGTACCTCTGAAATATCCACTTAGTTGACCATTTATAGCCACCGAGAAGCTTGTTGTTGTCATACACTGTGTTACCAACTCGATGAAGCTGGCTGGAAATTGCATCTCTATCATGGTGAGCTTAACAAAATCCCAGTTAACAGAGTCGAAGGCCTTTCTCAAGTCCACTTTTAGCATAGCTCTCTTAGATATTGATTTCCAATTATAGCCATTGATGAGCTCAGTTGCTAGAAGGACATTCTCCACTAGAAGTCTGCCTTGAATAAAAGCAGATTGATTAGAGGATATGAGTTGGGGAAGCACCTGTTTTAGTCTGTTTGCCAAAAATTTTGAGATGATCTTGTATAGAGTGTTACAACAAGAAATAGGCCGAAAGTCTGTGACTGAGGTTGCATTGGTCTTCTTAGGAATCAAAACCAAGGTGGTTGAATTCCATTGTTTGAGTAATTTTCCGGATGAAAAAAACTCCATGATTGTTGCAGTAATATCATTCCCCAATGAGTTCCAGTTAGCACAGAAAAATTCAGCATTGAAACCATCTGGACCGGGAGTTTTGTTCTTAGGCAGAGAAAAAAGGGCTTCTTTAATTTCCAACTGCGTGAATGGAGCTGAAAGATTGGCTCTGTCTGCTTCTGAGCATCTCTTCTTGATAAGAGAGCCCAAAATGGCTGGTGTAGCACTTGAGATCGCAGGCTGAGATCCCAACAAAAGCTTAAAATAACCAACAATATGGTTTTGAATTGCTTCCGCCGTGCCCAACACATTACCGGCATTGTCAATCAAGAAGTGAATGTGATTACCTGCAGCTCGGGATATGATAGCCCGATGGAAGAAAGGGGAATTACTATCCCCCTCAGATAACTACTTAATCCTTGATCTCTGCTTTAGGAAGGATTCCTCTGCGTTGGCTAAAACTAACCATTTCCGATGAGCTTCCCTTTCGTCTGCTACATTAGCTTGAGAAGGGTTTGTCAAAACCTCCTTTTGCATCTGTATCATGATATCATGAGCTTCAGAGACTCTTTTTCCAAATTGGAATAATGCTGCTTGCTAAAATATCGAATGATCCCCTTGAGCTCCTTAATCTTCCTGGACACTTGGTACAATTGGGTGCCTGCAAAATTCAGGGATTTCCAGCAGGCATCTATAAGCTGGATAAACTCCTCACTCTTCAACAGATTATTCAGAAACATGAAAGGCTTTTTCCTCTTTGTTTTCATAGAATCTAGATAGATACAGCAGGGACTATGATCTGAGCAGTCCACTTCCCCGAAAACACCAATGGAATTGGGGAAAGATATGAGCCAAGTGTCATTCACTAAGATACGGTCCAGTTTCTTAGCAATTGGAGCACTAGGCCTGTTGTTTATCCAAGTAAAGGTGTTTCCCCTGAAGGTTAAGTCTTGAATGGCTGCATTGGTAAGGCAATCTTGGAATTCTCTCATAGACCGAGAAGAGATAAAGGGATCCGCAGTAGAATGCTCGGATCCATGAAGGATTTGGTTGAAATCCCCAACCACAGTCCAGGGAAAGCTTGAGACAGATGCAGAAATGGCAACAATTTCCTGCCATAGGATCTTCCTTTCATCCGCCAAGTTAGACCCATAAACAAAAGAAACAGCTACCATGGATCTGACTCCTGGAATCTTAGCTGTGCAGGTGATCATCTGGAGAGACTTGTTGATAATCGAGACAGAGATACTAGGATGCCAAAGAACCCAAATCTTCCCGAGATCAGAAAACTCATAATTAGCGGTATAGGACCACCCAGGGAATGATCTGTTAATGACTAACTGAGCATTTTCTGGCTTGACGTGGGTCTCGAGAAGACTCCCAAAAAGAGGCTGGAAAGGCTTACTCCACTTCTTAAAACAACTCCGCTTTACATTATTATTAAAACCCCTAATGTTCCAACAAAAAATATCCATAAAGGAACGGGGTTTAGAGGTTTGAAGGGCCTCCAGCCCTGGCTCTGATAGTCGACTGCCGAAGCTGCCTCTTGCTTATAACCTCAATGAAACGATCACCTTTGTTTTCTGATCCTGGACTTTTTCCAGAATCAACTGGGTTAATTTCTACACCGGACAGAACCTCAGTTGGAGATTCCTGAGAGTCAACAGAATCAGGATCTTCAGTGTCCGCTTTTGTAGGAGTGATTAACTCCAGGCCAATGTCAACACAAAGGTTTTCCGTTGAGGTATCTACCGATGACGAAGAATCATCAGTAATACCTACAATGCTTTCATCCGCTTCCCCACTTTTGTTAACAGCCAGGACCTCTGAATCCTTGTCCACAATGATTAAACCTTTGCTCTTTGAGCCCTCTGGAAGATTTTCAGGGGGTTCTTCTATTGCTTTCCCCTTGCTTTTCTCAGCCGCTGAGAAATTTCTAGGAGGAGCTTGATTACCTTTAGTTTTAGCACGGGGGCAGATCTCTGTGCGATGTTTAACAGATTTGCAAACCTTACAGAGAGCAGGGGCGGTTGGACATTTGGAAATGGTGTGTCCGACTTTTTTGCAGTGCTCACAAATCGAAGGAAGCCAAGGACTAGAGACAGTGACTCTGGATACTTCTCCTGATTCAAACCTCGCGTTGACAGCTTCCGGAAGAGGAGATCGAGGATCAATAATTGTGTAGACTTTGGCAACTTTGATATTAGTCATATTGAGAGTTGATGGGTGACAGCAAATAGGATGACCAACAAGGCCAGCTATGTGCTCTAATCCTTCCTCAGAGAAAAATTGGAAGGGAACATTTCTGAATTCCAGCCAGACCGGAACCGATGAAAGCTCAGGTTTAACTGGTTTGATTCCCGGAGACCACTTAGCAACGAACATGGTTTGTCCTTCTATTTGCCACAATCCCTGACTGAGAATCCTTCGTCGAGCGTGTGGGCAGGGAACTCGAAAGAGGAAAGCATGACCTTCTAACTTCGATACTGTGATATCTCTACGATTTTTGCTCCAGATGCCATTAACTATAGCGTGGAGAGCTCCTCTCGATGGGGGTTCCTCGTAGAATTGGCCCAAGATGAAAAATTCCCAAGCTTTCTTATTGTTCTCAATCACTGAATTTGGAATTGTTACACATTTCTCACCAGTCTCCAATGTGAAGGGAGAACCTTTTCTTTGGAGGTTTGCTTTGCCTTTGAGGAGGTCAGTCCACAAGCGAACTGAGCTAGAAGTGCCAGCCTGAGAATCTGTCGCACGATCTTTGGGATCTGTAAGATCTTCAGTAGATTTAGCAACAATATTCTCAGAAGATTGAATCGGAGGAAAGCTGTCAGCTTCATTTCCCTGTGAGTGTCCTGCTGCGAGATCGACAGGAGGAGTTGTCAAAGCCAGTTCTTTTAGGAGTAGATCTGGGTTTGGAGGGTGCTCAAATTTCGAGGATTCCTGAGGAAGGGAAATTGGAGCACGATCAACAGGTTTCGGGATCGTGGTAGTATCTCCAGGCACTAAGTGGCTGGCGGAAACTTTCGATGCCGATTTCTGAAACTTGATCGGAGGAGAAGTAGCTGAAGGAGATTCATGTACTGATTTTGATTTAGAAGAGCCAGCAGTTCCAGTGGGGAGACTGCGAGGAGAGATTTTGTGTTTCTTTTTCTTCCCCATGATGGGGATTAGGTGGGAGCCAACGACGAGATCGTCGCCGGTGAGGAGAAAAAACTCGGTTAGAAACAATCGCCTTCGTTAAGTTTTTTTCCAGCTGCTTCGATGTTCTCCCTTCCAATGGTGGTCTATTTTAAACTGTAAAAAACATATGTATAAATATATCTAATTACTTCTCTATAAAAATAAAAAATAATATATTGGTTTCGTTCTATATCAAATTTTAGATGAATATTAGATAGCTAGTTGATATTTTTCTCTAAATCAAATATTTAATTTTTTTTCTTCAATAATTAAAAGTTTAGTTTTTAATTAATTTACTTGAACTATTATTATTTGGTAACTTCAAATAAAAAAAAAAATAGAAAACAAAAGGAACAACAATATAATACCCAAAGAAGAAACATGTCCACCAACAAAACAAAATGGAAACACACACTACAAGAATACAGTCGATTTCCGACCAATTTGGCCCGTCGGAACTATCGCGTCGGAAATCAAATATAGTCGGAAATTGGTCGGTAATTCCCGACAGATTACCGACCAGAGCATTCCCGACCATTTACCGACGCTAAATATCACCCGACGATTTTCCGACTAAAGTCCGATGCACCCATTCCCGACCAAATACCGACCAAACTAAGTTCCGACCACATTCCGACCATTATAATACCCGACGATTTACCGACAAAAGTCCGATGACCTTGTTTCCGACCAAATGCCGACGTTTATAATTTCCGACCAAATTCCGACCTTTCTCATTCCTGATCAAATACCGACCAGACTAAGTTCCGACCAAATTCCGACCATAATAATACCCGACGATTTACCGATAAAAGTCCGATGACCTTTTCCGACCAAATAACGACGTTTTTAATTTCTAATTTCCGACCAAATTCCGACAAAATATATTATTTTGAAATTATTTTAAAAATTATGAATATTGATTAATAATTCAATTGAAAATAAATTTATTCGAAAATGAAAATGAAAATTAATATTAAACAATAAAATTAATATTAAACATTAAAATATTTGAAAATAAAATAGTTTAGAAATAAGAAAAAGTGTTTTTAAAACATTAAACATTAACATTATTAACATTTGCATATCCGGATTCGGATCCGGATCACGTTCCCGGGAAATCCGGAAACTTCGCTCTCATCCAAGACGACATGCTAGCGATATCTGACCTCGCCTCCGAAAGCTCATCTTGCGTGGCACCTAACCTGAATTCGGTGTCCGTTTTCGCCGCCTCCAAAGCTTCTACTTTGGACTTGAGCTCTTCATTCTGCTTGATGAGATCTTCAGAGAAAAAAGAACCAGAAGAAGACCCGTCGTCCATAAACGGGATCGTACCCAAACCGCCGCGACGTCGCCCTTTTTTATCAAGGGGAAATTCCTGTATAAAATATAAATAAGTTAGAACATAATAAAATTATAATGTAAAACTATAAGAAAAAAAAACTTACGTTCAGAACGAGTTGGTTGACCGCTTCCCGCGACATCTCGAAGGAGGAGGAGGAGTCACCTTGTGACTGTTGGGTCAGCTCGATGTCGGTCTTCTGCTTCGTCACGTTCTCGTAGATCTCCCTTATGAGGGGATCCTGAATAAACCCGGTTGTCTTGTTCGTGTGGCACCTCTTCATTAAGTCCAAATGATTCGGACGCACACCTCCGGCCTCATTAGTCTATAAAAACAAATAAATTTAAATATGAATAAATAATTTAATAATTAATTAAGTAGAGAAAACAATGTAAACAATAAAAGATTACCATTTGAATTTCTCGGGTCTGGAAGCTGCTCGATCCGGAGTTGTGGATTTATTGGCCCTTCCCGTTGCGATCACTCTTTCGGTTTCCCGAATTAGTCTTCGAGAGTTTCTCTGTCTCCGGTTGTTGCCAATATGGTCCGTAATGATTCCAAACCTCCAAATTCAAGCCTTTCGGCTTGTCTCTGCCCCTTTCCTCCACTTTTTCTTCCACTCGTTCATGTGTCTCTTGAACTGCGTACTCGCTTCCTTCATAAATAATTTTTCCACCGTGACAGTGTGAGAAGGATGCCATGTAAACTCTTGCTACGAAAACATAAATAAAAATGCTTAGCAAAATATTACAAAAATACTTATAAATATAAGAAAAAATATAGTAAGTGACAACTTACCGCAAATTGTCTAAACCAAATTTGCTTCTCATCATACGGGACTTCTGAAAACTTCTTGTACGGTTTGTCGAGGATCGAATGGAACATCCTCATAATGGCCTTGCTAATCCCGTTGTTCGATATACCAAACCTACAAAAAAAGATAAACTATAAACAATTTGATATTAAATATATATATATGAACTAAAGGTTTTTACCATGTCGATCTTCCAACGAGATGTGGATCAAGCCGGATGTGCAAGTCCCGGCCCGGTTGTTGGACTAACTCGTCGATGGTTATGATTCGAGGAGCTTGACTTTGCGACTCTGGGATAGTCGATGCGGCCGGACTTGGTGGTTCTGCCCCTCGAGTTGAACCACCGCTACGTGGAGGTTGTTGCATCCCTTGAGACGAACCACCGATGCACAAGTTTGCGAAACCGTCGTACGCCCTTAACAAAAAAACGTAAAATTTGTTAGATATTAAACGCAAACGCAAATGCAAACGCAAACTAAAAATAAAATTTTTCTGGAAAACAAACATAGCTCGAATTTAACATGTCAACCGCTGACTGAGATGTGTACTCTGCTTTTATGAAATTGCATGGACATTTTTGCTTTTGATGTTTTTATGTATAGAATGGATCAGATAGAGCTAATATTATTGCTTTGACAATGCATCAACGCATGAATAAAGAGAAAGTGGCACCACTTTTAACATTGTCAAGTTTCAGAAGAAACGACTTCTCTTCTATATAAAGGAGAGAAACAACATTAAGAAAGTAGACTGAAATTCTCTAATCTAACATCTCACGAGAAACGAATTCAAAACAGAGAAAAAAAGTGAAGAGAATGGATCAGATAGAGCTAATACGTAAGATGCCATCATTTCGGCGACCAAACCAATAGGGAAACAAAGTTCAACATTCATCATTCCATTCTCTTCTCTAATACTCTTTATGACACACATCAAAAACAAAACAAACCGTACAAAATCATGTATAACCCATAAACTATGAAAAAACTGGAAAATTGGAGGAGAAGAAAGATCAGATAGAGCTAATACGTAAAATGCCATCATATCGGCGATCAAACCAATAGGGAAAACAAATTTCCATCATCACATCTCTTTTATCCTCTTTAATTATATTCAAATCACAAAAAAAAACGATCCTTTTATATTTCAAAAGACAAGATTTTTTCGTGATTGTATAGTAGAGTACACATCAAGGACGGCAACAACCAATTTAACGAATCAACAATGCCCACAGCAAAAAAAAACAGTGTTTTTAAGAAGATGATTTAAGATCAGCCGGGACAACAACAACACTTACATAGTGAGAAGATGTCGGCGGCGGTGGAGGAGGGAAGGCGGCTCCGGCGGTCGGCGGCGAAAATGGACAGCTGCTCCGGCGGACGGATTAAGCTCCGGCGATCTACAAATTAACCAAGAGAAGGAAAAACAATTAGGAGAAGAAAAGAGGAAGAGAAGAGGGATAGATGAGAAGGAAGAGGAAGAGGGAGAGAAGAGAAGGAAGAGAGACACTTACCGGCGAGAGCTCAGGCGGTGATGGTCGGCGGCTAGAGAGAATCGGAGAGAGAGGAGAGATCGAAGAACTGAAGAAGACGATGCAGCACAGGTATTTAGATCTAGGTATGATCGGAATTCAGTCGGAATTCGGTCGGAATTTAAAAAATACAAAACCATCCAAATATTTCATTTACCGGTTAATTTTCGCGGGTTTTATTTCAGTATGGTCGGAAATCGGTCGGTGTTTCCGACCAATTTCCGACCATACTGAGCATTTATTCATAATATTGCATGTCGCGGTTTGATATATTGTAAACATTTGGCATTTTTCGAAAATATTCAAATGGTCGGAATTTGGTCGGAAATATCGAGGAATTCCGACCATTTTCCGACCAAACAATTCCCGACCAGTTTCCGACCATACATTTTTCAACCATTCCCGACGATTTGCCGACCGATGTATTAAAAAATATGAATATTTCTGAAAAATGCTAAGTGTTTATAATTAGAGGACATGATATTGGTCGGTAATTAGTCGGAAATTCCGACTAATTTCCGACCATTTAGGGTTTCGAATATAAAATACTAAAATTTCAAATTGTATGCCGTTTAATAAACATGTAAACATCTTATGTCTAAAAAATATGTGACAAAGCAAACATATAATAAAATATATGACGTTTTTATAAATTGAAAGTATATCGAATTAAACCGTTCATAACGAAACATTCACTTTGTATTTATACTTTTCGGTTTCTTTTAGGTTTTATAGGATATGCCCCAAAATTTGTTTAGTTAAGATATATGGACATTGAATTCTTTCATAAGATCATATCTAACCATATTAAACATAGTCCAAATCAAATTTATGCGGTTTGAGGTTTCGAAACCCCAAATGGTTGGAATTTGTTTGGAAATGTCGAGGAATTCCGACCATTTTCCGACCAAACAATTCCCGACCAGTTTCCGACCATACATTTTTCAACCATTCCCGACGATTTGCCGACCGATGTATTAAAAAATATGAATATTTCTGAAAAATGCTAAGTGTTTATAATTAGAGGACATGATATTGGTCGGTAATTAGTCGGAAATTCCGACTAATTTCCGACCATTTAGGGTTTCGAATATAAAATACTAAAATTTCAAATTGTATGCCGTTTAATAAACATGTAAACATCTTATGTCTAAAAAATATGTGACAAAGCAAACATATAATAAAATATATGACGTTTTTATAAATTGAAAGTATATCGAATTAAACCGTTCATAACGAAACATTCACTTTGTATTTATACTTTTCGGTTTCTTTTAGGTTTTATAGGATATGCCCCAAAATTTGTTTAGTTAAGATATATGGACATTGAATTCTTTCATAAGATCATATCTAACCATATTAAACATAGTCCAAATCAAATTTATGCGGTTTGAGGTTTCGAAACCCCAAATGGTTGGAATTTGTTTGGAAATGTCGAGGAATTCCGACCATTTTCCGACCAAACAATTCCCGACCAGTTTCCGACCATACATTTTTCAACCATTCCCGACGATTTGCCGACCGATGTATTAAAAAATATGAATATTTCTGAAAAATGCTAAGTGTTTATAATTAGAGGACATGATATTGGTCGGTAATTAGTCGGAAATTCCGACTAATTTCCGACCATTTAGGGTTTCGAATATAAAATACTAAAATTTCAAATTGTATGCCGTTTAATAAACATGTAAACATCTTATGTCTAAAAAATATGTGACAAAGCAAACATATAATAAAATATATGACGTTTTTATAAATTGAAAGTATATCGAATTAAACCGTTCATAACGAAACATTCACTTTGTATTTATACTTTTCGGTTTCTTTTAGGTTTTATAGGATATGCCCCAAAATTTGTTTAGTTAAGATATATGGAGATTGAATTCTTTCATAAGATCATATCTAACCATATTAAACATAGTCCAAATCAAATTTATGCGGTTTGAGGTTTCGAAACCCCAAATGGTCGGAATTTGGTCGGAAATGTCGAGGAATTCCGACCATTTT
This sequence comes from Eutrema japonicum, assembly GCA_030161315.1. Lineage (NCBI taxonomy): Eukaryota > Viridiplantae > Streptophyta > Magnoliopsida > Brassicales > Brassicaceae > Eutrema > Eutrema japonicum. The sequence continues at coordinate 16,119,978 of BSQW01000014.1, forward strand.
CCGACCAAACATTTTGCAATCATTCCCAACGATTTAAAATTAAATGTATTAAAAAAATACGTACACCATATTTAAAATTTTGAACATTTTGTTGCTTTAAAATAGATGCATATGAAAAAACATTGTTACAAATTTATTCTGAAACTGATGAATAAAATTCTGACCAAACAATTCCGAAGTGTCAAAAATTTAATCAAGAAACAACGTTGTTGTAATTAAAAAAAAAGAAGGCATGATCAAAAACTATATATATGTGTAAAACAAAGGATGATCAAAACACCTTTAGCGCACAAAAAACTTAGCGGTTAATTTGGTCGGGTTTAAAAATATCAAACCGCCAAAATATTGGTTTTATTTCGGGTGGTCGGAAATCCGTCGGTATTTCCGACGAGATTCCGACTAACCCATAATATTGCAGTGGGTATATTGTAAACATTTAGCATTTTTCGAAAATATTCATATTGGTCGGAATTTGGTCGGAATTTGGTCGGAATTTCCGACCAGTTTCCGACCAATATGAATATTTCTGAAAAAATGCTAAGTGTTTATAATTAGAGGACATTTTCTGAGTATTGATATTGGTCGGAAATTAGTCGGAAATTACGACCAAATTCCGACCATATAGGGTTTTCGAATATAAAATACTAAAATTTCAAATTGTATACCGTTTAATAAACATGTAAACATCTTATGTCTAAAAAAATATGTAACAAAGCAAACATATAATAAAATATATGACGTTTTTATAAATTGAAAGTATATCGAATTAAACCGTTCATAATGAAACATTCACTTTGTATTTATACTTTTCGGTTTCTTTTAGGTTTTATAGGATATGCCCCAAAATTTGTTTAGTTAAGATTTATGGACATTGAATTCTTTCATAAGATCATATCTAACCATATTAAACATAGTCCAAATGGTCGGAATTTGGTCGGAAATGTCGAGGAATTCCGACCATTTTCCGACCAAACAATTCCCGACCATTTTCCGACCATACATTTTTCAACCATTCCCGACGATTTTCCGACCGATCCTCATGTCTGGTCGGAAAATGGTCGGAATATAGTATTAAATGTATTAAAAAATACGTACACCATATTTAAAATTTTGAAAAATTTTGAAAATTTTTTTGCTTTAAAATAGATGCATATGAAAAAACATTGTTACAAATTTATTCTGAAACTGATGAATAAAATGAAATAGATGTATAGGAATCCTTATTAATTAAAAATATTCGTACAACTAATTAAATCATGTGAAAAAAGTTTCATAAATTTTTTACAAAAACCTATTCTGAGTCCGATGAATAATCTGAAGAAGCTGAATCGGATTCCTCATCAAATTCTCCTCTCTCTTCTTCAGAATCCTCAAATAGTTCGCCCATGCCGGTGAAGTCAACCACAAGGTCAACCTCTAGAGAATGCTCGATTTCACCTAAATTACCAATTGGCATTTCCTGTAAAGGGTCATGCTCGGAAACACCAGATATCCTTCCTCTTGGTTGTATCGATGTTACTGCAATCCACGGATCTTGCTTGTTCCTAACTCGGGGGTATCGAATGTAGGAAACCTGGTCTGCTTGTGAAGCAAGAATAAATGGATCGTATTTCCGATGTCGCTTGCCTCCGTGAACAGATGTCACACCGAATTCGTCTTGACGTAGACCTTCCACTGGATCATACCAATCGCAATAGAACACAATGCACTTCAAACCAATCATTCCTGGATATTTGACTTCTAATATTTCGCGGAGTATTCCGTAGTAAACAAATTCTCCAGATGTAGACGAAATACCGTAGTTGCATGTTGTCCTTGAACTCCCTTCACGAAAAGCCTTAAAAGCATACCCCCGAGTGCAATACATCGGATAAACACTTGGAACAAAAGTAGGGCCACGCACCATCTCAACTAACCATGTGGGAATCGATGTCCCGGTAGTATTAATCTGATCAACCTGGACAATTTGTGGACACTCATAAACAATATGTGTAAGTATGTAAAATTTAGTTTAATTGCGGAAAATCGAGCACTTACGTAATATTTCAACCAATCCGCGAATTCATTCTGTTTACGGACCATAAGCTCATCCTCTGTGCAATTTGGAAACCAATTCCTTATTTGCTCCATGTATATACTGTGAATAAAACAAATACATTATTCAAAATACTACCAAGGATTAATTTTTTGTATTTACTAAACAAATACATTATTCAAAATCAAGTGACGTACCTCTCATATTCGAAAACGTCTTCGCAGTTTGTCAGAAGATATGTATGCAAATACCTTTGTTCCTCCTCTGTTAGTCGTCTAGACCTCCCTTTTCCACTAAGCCTTCCAATTTCTGCAAAAATTTTTGGGACATAGACCGGATACATCGGTTTTTCTCCTCCATCATCATGACGTGCAGGTCGTCTACTTTTAGTCTTCACCGAAGATGGAAAGTAGTAGCTAGCAAAGTTGGATGCTTCTTCATTCAGGCTCTGTGCAACAATAGAACCCTCGACTCTTGCAAGATTTTTCACCTTCTTCTTTAGGTGGAGCATATATCGCTCAAACGGATACATCCATCGATATTGAACTGGCCCACCAAGTCTTGCTTCCCTAGGGAGATGAATAGGAAGATGTTCCATAACATCAAAAAATGCTGGTGGAAATATTTTCTCGAGGTTGCATAGGAGAGCCGGTATCTTTTCCTCCAAATTTTGGATACCGTCTGCTGTAAGTGATCTCGTGCATAAATCCCGGAAGAAAGCACCGATCCCTGCATAAATGATAAATAAAATTAGTAAAATTTAGACAATTTAGATAAATTTAGTAAAATTTAGATATAATTTTGTAAATTATAAATGTACCTGCAATAGCTCCATGGACGTTTCTAGGAAGAAGACCGGCAAAGGCAAATGGAAGGAGGCGTTGCATGATAACGTGACAATCATGACTCTTCAACCCTGAAAACTTCCCTTCTCCAATATTAACGCAATTACGAAGGTTAGATGCGTATCCGTCTGGGAATTGAACACTATGCGTAATCCAGTCGAAGAACACCTCTTTTGAAGGCTCATCCAAACGGAAAGCGGGGGCCAGAGATTTTCCGTTCGCCATTATATGGAATTCCTTCCGAGAACAAATTTCTGGCAAATCCAATATGGCCTTCAAATTATCTTTCGTCTTCCCTTGCACATTTAGAACAGTATTCATGATGTTGTCAAAAAAGTTTTTTTCAATGTGCATGACATCTAGATTATGGCGCAGCAGATGGTTCTTCCAATATGGCAAATCCCAAAAAATACTCCTCTTGTTCCAATTGTGGTATTCGCCACAACCATCTACGGGAAAATGACCATTACCACCACATGAAACCGTCTTCTCAGCACCAAAATCTCTCAACTGAGTGATGATGTTATTCCCATCCGGCTCAGGAGGTGGACCATCAAATACTTTTTTGTTCTTCTTAAACAATGTCGTGCTCCGACGATATGGATGATCATGCGGCAGAAATCGTCGATGACAATCGAACCAAGAAGTCTTTCGACCGTGCTTCAATTGGAACGCATCAGTGTTATCTTGACAATACGGGCACGCCAACCTTCCATGAGTCGACCATCCAGATAGCATACCAAATGCTGGAAAATCACTTATGGTCCACATAAGTACCGCACGCATCGTAAAATTCTGTTGTAGAGAAACATCGAACGCTTGAACACCATCTTTCCATAACATTTTCAACTCATAAATTAATGGCTGCAAGAAAATATCAAGGGATCTCTTAGGATGCTCCGGTCCGGGGACAAGAATCGTGAGGAACAAAAACTCTCGTTTCATGCACAAACTAGGCGGCAAATTGTAAGGTGTGACGATTACTGGCCACAATGAATATTGCCTCCCATGTTTCCCAAAAGGGCTGAATCCATCTGTAGATAACCCGAGGTATACGTTACTTGGCTCAGCCGCAAAACTAGGATACACATCTTGAAAATGTTTCCACGCTTCTGCATCTGAAGGATGCGCAATCTCTCCATATGAGTTATGTTCTGCATGCCATCTCATAGCTCCTGCCGTGCGCTCGGATTGATATAACCTCTTCAACCTATCTGTTAACGGTAAATACCACATCCGTTTATGTGGAACTGGTACTCTTCCACCCGTTTCCTGATACCGAGGTTTCCCACAAAAACGACACTTGCGACGGTTTTCGTCTTTTCTCCAGTATATCATACAATTGTCGATGCACACATCTATCATCTGATACGGCAAACCAAGACCAGCTACAAGTTTATGAACCTCGTAGTATGAAGCCGGTGAGAGATTATCTTCAGGTAAAATATCTTTCACAAAATCAGCTATCGCATCCACACAATCCTCTGCCAAGTTGAAATCGGTCTTTATTGTCATCAACCTGCTTGCAGTTGATAAAGGCGATATTCCCTCTCTACATCCTTCGTATAGTGGATGCTTAGCTGCATCTAGCATATCAAAAAACTTCCGAGCTTCTAAATTAGGTTCCTCTATTCTAATACCATCCGGAACATACGATGCTACGTTTTCGCGATACACATCATTCACCATCTGAACGTTTGCATCTACTTCCGGTGTTGGTTCCTCTATTCTACCCGAATAATTAAAACCACTACAATGATGTTGCACCATTGCATCAGTTTCTCCATGCGTATACCAAATCTTATAACTCGGCATTAACCCATTCCTATAAAGATGCTTCCATACTTCCCCAACAGAGACTAATCTATGATTCCGACATTTAGGACAAGGACAATACAATTTACCGTATTCCGACGTCATGCTACTGTTTGTCGCAAATGTCATGAATTCCTCAACACCTTGTGCATACTCCTCCGTCAATAGATTCGTCGCTGGATCTTGTCGTGGTCTATCCATCCACGATCGAAAATAATCTCTAGTGTTTGGATTTGAAGAAGACATTTTCTATGTTTTTTGTTGGTGTAAATTGTGAATGAGGGTGGTGTTGTATTTATAATTAAAATTTCCGCGGATTTCCGACCATTTTCCGACCAATTTCCGACCAGTCTAAATATTCAAACGGCTATATAACGGCTACTCCAACGGGTAGATTAACGTTTATATTTTCGTTGGGAGTTGGTCGGATTCCGTACTGGTCGGAAATTGGTCGGAAATTGGATTAGAGTTCCGACCAATTTCTGACCCTCATAATCTCGTCGGAAAACAATCGAAAATCGGTCCGTACTGGTCGGATATTGGTCGGAAATCTAATCCAATTTCCGACCAATATCCGACCATCCTAATACTCGCCAACGACTATAAACGGCTAATGCAACATGTATATTAACGTGTATATCTCGTCGGAAAACAGTCGAAAATCGGTCTGTAATACCGACCAATTTCTGACGCGTTTATTCGGTCTCCAATCCGTCGGAAATTGGTCAGAAATCCCGACCAAAATTCCGACCAAATTAAAATGGTCGGGAATTACTGACCAATTTCCGACGGGTTCTGTTTCATCGGAATGTCGTCGGTATGTGGTCGGAAATTTCCGACCATTTTAAATTGGTCGGAAATCGGAATGTTTTCTTGTAGTGACATAATATTGGAAAGGTAGTACTCGAACTCAAAATAAAAAGTCAAAAATAATGTTATTCTAGCCACTAAGCTACAATCATTGTATGTGGCCCCAAAATTTGTTAATAATATGTGGCCCAAAGCTCTAGCTGTAGTTGCTTTATGGAAGCCTCATCTTTATAGACCACAACTTATTAGGCATAGCTTTTTGAGGGATGGGAGGCAACTAAGAGAAGGAAAATCTATGAAAACTATGTGGGACGGTTTCAATTTTATAAGCATTTCACAAGTATAAAAAGCTCTTAAGCAGGCTATTTGGATCTCCAAACCAGATGAGCTTGAATTTTAGCTTACGCACTAGACAATCAACAACCTTTGCAACCAGCTTTCCGACATCAACATCAGTAGGACATAGTGGAACAAGTTCAACACACAAGCTGTCTATTACATGTGTCTTATGGAGTTGCAATGACTTGTAAAGAAACAACCAAACGCTCTTCTTTTTGCTTTCTTTGTACTTAAGTTTAGGCATCATAGTCCAGACAAAACGCCATCATCTCGACAAAATCATAGTGGCCATTGCATCTTTTGTGGGGATAAGAAATAGAATCCGCACGAGCAAATCGTCGGAGAACTCACTGATCTTGTCTTCACAAACATCTTTTCGCATCCTAAGATCTTTGCTCTGTGGAACAGATCAGGCAAAATTAACAAGCAGAGACCTTCTTGTTGTGAAATTGAAAGAAAATAACAAGAAATAATTTGAAACCTTGAAAGAAAACGAATTGAGGTAAATACCTGTTTATGGTTTTGTTAACAACATACATTTCACCGAACTTAAACCTTCGAGTGGTGACACTATTAGAGAGCACAAGCCCAATATTATAATCAAGACTGTTGGAACGTGTTTGAGCACGTCTCCCACAAATCAATTTGTATCGGGGAGGTTCGGGGATTTTCTGTTAAGGTAGAGCCGGTTGCGTTCCAGTCGGCAAATGAGGAGGAAGAGGTGATTTATAGCTGTGACCGGAGGGCTGCCTACGTACCCCGGATTGGGGATCAAGCCATTCGTAGTTCGTTGCTGAGGCGGGTAGGAGAGAACTGGAGAGCTGAGAGCTAGTCAGGTCGACTGCCAGGTCGGGTCGTCGGTCGCCGGTCGACCGTCAGGTCGGGTCGTCGGTCGCCGGTCGACCGTCAGGTCGGGTCGTCGGTCGACTGTCAGGTCGGGTCGTCGGTCGACTGTCACGTCGGGTCGTCGGTCGACTGTTAGGTTGTCGGTCGTCGGTCGACCGTCAGGTCGGGTCGTCGGTCGACTGTCAGGTCGGGTCGTCGGGAGAGCTGGGAGCTCATCAGAGCTGCGGAGAGCTGGGAGAGCTGCAGAGAGCTGGGGAGAGCTGCAGAGAGCTGGGGAGAGCTGCCGAGAGCTGGGGAGAGCTGGGAGAGCTGCAGAGAGCGGAGAGCTGGGAGAGCTGCAGAGAGCGGAGAGCTGGGAGAGCTGCGGAGAGCTGGGAGAGCTGCGGAGAGCTGGAGAGAGCTGGGAGAGCTGCAGAGAGCGGAGAGCTGGGAGAGCTGCGGAGAGCCGCAGAGAGCTGGGGAGAGCTGGGAGAGCTGCAGAGAGCGGAGAGCTAGGAGAGCTGCGGAGAGCTGGGAGAGCTGCACCGAGAGCTGGGGAGAGCTGGGAGAGCTGCAGAGAGCTGGGGAGAGCTCTTTTTAGAGAGGGAAAGATATTTAGAGAGAGAAAATGAGAGTTTTTTTGTGTGTGTGATAATGAATACCAAATGGGGTATTTATAGTGGGAGTTGAGCAGACAGCTCTCTGGTTTTTGGGGACGACGTGATGGTTCGTGAACAGTACCCGCATGTTGTGAACAGTGCCGGGCATGTCGTGAACAGTAACCGACAGGTCGTGAACAGTACCCGGCACGTCGTGAACAGTATCTGTCACGTCGTGAACAGTGTCGAGCAGGTCGGGAACAGTATCCGGTATGTCGTGAACAGTACCATATCTGCATAGTGGATGTTGGGCTTTTGGTGTTGGGCCTTTTGCTTTGGAATTGGCTAAAAAATGGGGTGTGCTCATCACCACATCCACATAGACCAATACCCATATATCTAGGGTTTCTAGATTTCATATAAATATGTGTAATGGCAATTTGTAAGTTTAACTTTGTCTACGGTTTTGAGCATCGTCTCTTTCCTCTCTAAAATATCAATTTAAAATAATCTTTGGGTTTCTCACAGCTTCACATCATACTTTTCGAGCTGAAATTTTTATATTTGTCTTAACTTACTATGCATCAAGTTCTATGATTCCAGCCTGCCTCAGTCTAATCCATCTCTTCAAGTTTCAGCCAAATGAAGAGACTCTGCAAAATATCAGATTTTTGTTTAATACGATATGGGGTAGCTTTCGCAATGCTAGCGAGATTGAGGGTTGTTTCAAGCAGTAATAATCTATTTTTATGTATGAATAATAAATTTAATTACTTATAATGAATAGGCTCATCAGATGAATGCATGTAATAATATACTAATGATCGACTATTATGTATTAATTATTGAATAAAATAATGATATATGTTAAATTATGTCGGTGTACTAATCATGGTTGATATATATGATAATCTAAACTAATCTCGTTTTTTAGCATGTGTCAAAAGGATCAAAGCATATAAGCTCAAATCTCTATAATATTATTTAAGAAGATATTTTTAAAAATAAATTTTGTTTTGTAAGTTATTATATGAAATGTTATTACAAATAATAAATAATAATTTAAATAAGAAATGATATAATTATCTTTTAAAATTATTGATTAAAATATGAAAAATATATATTTTGTATTAAAAAAGTTATTTATTAGAGTGAATTGGGTGAATATGGTCAATTGACCATATAATTAAGAAAATGACAATTGATAAAGTGAAATTAGTTTTGACTCTTGAGAAATATTGTTTTTGCCCGTTTTGCTCCTACACGAGCTGACGACGACATCACGATTTGAGTTTAGCAAAGTTTCATTAATCGTCCGACAAAGCATTAAATGCAAAATGATGTGAGATGTTTACATTAAGTGGAGATTGGAGACCAGATTTGGGGAATCCAAAATTTGTGTGGTGGGTAATTATTTAAAATAAAACATTCATCGGTATAAGCAAACCCAAATATCAATTAAATATTTGTTGTCTTCTCTATTTATGAAACCCTAGTTATGTATGCAACTCCAAATAAAAACATTCATCTTCACCTGCTTCAATACTCAGAAATTTGTCGCCATAGTAATAACTGCAGTTTCCGCCGGCTCTAGAAGCGAAGTTATCCAACATCTACAAGAGGACAAGCGAGGTATGTTATGTTGATAACTACGTTTGTTAACGGCTAATTGATGTGATTTACTGAATCGCTAACCTAGTTATCCAATGACCGTGTATGGGTAGTACCGGAAGAACATAGCAATCTCGGAGACGGTGGGGGGGGGGGGGGGGGATGTCGTCTACTGGACTTTAACTCTAATGACAGAGTTATCCGTGGGAGTAATATACCAGTTATCCCATTTGGACCGTTAACACAGTTATCAAGAACACCTACACATGATCTACCCAGATCGCTAACTCGTGGTGAATCTTCGAGGGACAAAGACAAAAGTAATACATATACAAACTTGGCCCCTGGTAAAACAAGTTGTTGTCTCCACCTAGTATGTGTGTTTTACTGAGTCGCTAATCTATTTAACCAATGATCTCACAGGAATAGTGTCAGGACAACAAACCAATTTCAGAGACAGTTTGGGGGGTCGGGTGCGGTGCAACAAGCCGTCGGAACTTCCGCGAGATATTTCAAAGCTTTGGTGATTCTTTCATGGCCCTCCTGGCCCATTTGGAAGGTTAAAGACTACGTTATCTGATAACATGGTTGCCAGACAGTTGCATAACTCGGTTATATAAATTAACATGACGAAGGTTAAAGACGCAAGTTTGGGTAATTTCAGAATCAGTGGGGGTTGGGAAGCCTAAAATTTTATGTATGGCTAAGGAGAAGTTAGTTTCGAAACTTTACCACCATCAATGCACAATGTTAAAGCCATTAATTCAGCAACTTTATTTCATAACACATGTTTTATCGTTTTATAACTACGTTATCTGATAACATGGTTGCCAACGATTGCATAACTCGGTTATATAAATTAGCATGACGAAGATTAAAGATGCAAGTTTGGGTAATTTCAAAATTAGTAAGGGTTGGGAAGCCTAAAATTTTATGAAGTCCTTACAAAACCTGCATCGATTTAGTTTAACCAAAATATGTTCTCACGTAACAAGGTTGTCACAGTAAAAAGGCACCTACAAACCATAGAATCCACAATACGGAAAATAAATAAAGAAGTTGGCGATTCAACGCCGTAGTCATTGACCCCAAATAAAAAGGTCCATAGGTTACAAGAGGGGGGGATTCAACGATGGCATGGATGGATTCATCTATGGTATTGCTGAATGAGCACTACAATCAATTTCTTGGTATTCATCTCCAGCTTGGAAAGATCATACTCCAAACACCCCTGCAATCCAAAGATAGCATGATCATCCTCGGCTGCTTGATTGCCTTCTACGGGGGATGAAGTTTGACCATCCCTTCGGCCTCTCATGTGTGAATCCAGGAGGTTCACATTTCCTTCCTGAGGAAAGTCGAAACATTGATTTTGTGAACCAAGAAAGTTAGCAGTAACATTTGATAAGAACGACGTATGTAGTTAAAATTGAAAATCTATTAATTGATCAATTGATTCTGTTAACAATGTTATCAATTGATCTGATAAATTGGTTAACAACTATTGCGAGAAGAGGTATTAGGAGTCTTACCTTTCACATTTCCTTCCTGAGGAATGTCGAAACATTGATTTTGTGAGCCAAGAAAGTTAGCAGTAACATTTGATAAGAACGACGTATGTAGTTAAAATTGAAAGCGCGATTAATTGATCAATTGATTCTGTTAACACTGTTATCAATTGATCTGATAAATTGGTTAACAACGATTGCGATAACATGGTTATCGAGAAGAGGTATTAGGAGTCTTACATTCGGTTCTTTGTTTGCTGATTTTTCTCTGTTGACATGTGTTAACAATGACAGTTAGCAATTACAGATGATAATTGTAAGCATCGAGAACGGTAGGAAATATCGTGTTAAAAATAATTGATCTCAAGAAAGAGTACTTTGGCTCTTATCTTTGGTTCTGGGTTGGCTGATTTGGGTGGATTGACCTGTGTTAACAATGACAGTTAGTTGTTACACTTGATAATAAAACCTTTTTTTTATTATACAGTTAGCAATAACATTGTTAACGACGTTATACTATTGGTAAGCTTAAAATCCTACATTTTGCTCTAAGGTGCAAACTTTCACGGAGGGAGCTGGTTTCTCTGGACTGCCTGGATGGACCTCAAAAAATAAAATTTCAAAAAATCATGAAAAATAAATTATCAACATTACTTGTGTTGTTAACACATCCAACAACCGAGTAAGCGTGAACAATCCGAAAGTCCCTGAGCACCAAGGCTGAGCAGAGAATTCGAACAGTTTCCCAAACTGGGGTTTCTTCATGAAATCTCTTTCGTGGTCGTCAAGGGCAACTTCGATATCAGAAAAAACCGTCATTTTTTGGTAAATGTTAACACGGTGCCCAATGGGCACTTGTCCAGCAGGGAAAATCCTCTGAGGCAGATCAATATCAGCCATCTGTAGAGAATTTTCACAAAATTAGAATTACCAAACCGTTTATGTTATGAATCGGGTAAACAAAATGTCTAAATCGACATCGATTTAGACATGCGAAGAAACAACATGATCGAATCGGAGAAAATTTAGTATACAAAAACTGGGTTGGTAATTTCTAAAGAGAAATTGATGGAAATCAAAATCACCTGTTCTTCGGCGGTTACAGTTGAATTTGACAAACGCTTTGGGCAAAAATGAGTGAACGGCAGATATTGGCGACGAGGGTGAGAGAGGATTAGGATAAGACGATCTGCCCTTGTCGGATTTGTTAAAGAAAATGTAAGATTGGAGAGGAAATTTTTTTTTTTTGAGCAGTTCTCTTCAATCGGCGACAGAAGACCAAATCCTAAAAGTGAAGAAATTTTCCAAACTCTTCAATCGTCTTTTTCTAATTTGTTTTAGTTTACAGTTTTTTTTTTTTTAAAAGGGAACAACATAATCTATAATAGATTTTTACCTCTGACATGGGTTACCCGGGTCCACCAGTTCGTGACATAATCAGACTATACAATGAGAACTGGTTCAATCTTTTTCGTAGGGGTTTATAGGACTTTTTCTTATGAACAGGACTGGTTGCATAGTGAAAAAAAGTTACTCTTAATTTTGATATTAAAAAATAATAGATCTTGCAATTACTCTATTTAGGGTGAATTTTATTTCATTTCTTAATTAATTTTAATACTATATATTTTAAAATAATAATAAATTCATATATATTTAAAGAAAACAAATTATTTAAAAGTATTGCTATATTTTTCACTATAATTTATTATATTTTATTTGAATATATATTAAAACAAAAGCTGAAAATCTCTATAATATTATTTAAGAAGACATTTTTAAAAATAAATTTTGTTTTGTAAGTTATTACATGAAATGTCATTACAAATAATAAAGAATAGTTGAAATAAGAAAAGATATAATTGTCTTGTAAAATTATTGATTAGAATATGAAAAGTATATATTTTGCATTAAAGAGGTTATTTATTATTTCATTTCTTAATTAATTTTAATACTATATATTTTAAAATAATAATCAATTCATATATATTTAAAGAAATATTTTTATTCAAAATATTGCTATATTTTTCACTATAATTTATTATATTTTATTTGAATATATATTAAAACAAAAGCTGAAAAATATTTTACTAATTTTATAAAAAGTTGGACACAAGAAAACTATATATTTTTTTTAAAGAGTTCGTAGACTAACCACAAAAACTAGAGTCATTTAACGATACATATTAGAGTTATGTTCTTAAAAATTATAAGTTTTTTCGGGTTAGCCCGAATAATATTTTAGTTCACTGCAAAACGGGTTAAATAGATAAATTATTATAAATTGACAGGTTTATCAATAATCAATAATCAATAATCATTAGTTAGCTATATTGTAAAATTCAGAAGAAAAAAAATTTCTTAAATTTCAAAACAAGTTATTTAAAAAAATTACTTCGTACTATAATTAGTGCGGATTAAATCCTAGTTTGTTTATATAATTAGAACAGCTTCATATTTTAGGGTCCAAATTGAATAAAAGCATACAATGTAAATTTTTGCTATAAATTTGAGATTGCATATAAAACTGGTGACTCATTGTGTCATTTAACCGGACCAGATCTGAACAACCAGCTGGTTTACTTTTACCATGATCGAATTGTGTGTTTGGTTATGATTGTAATATAGTTTAGTTTTATGTAAGCAAGTATAATTTTATTTTAATTGATTTTATTTTTGAGGTTAGGTTACAACAAGTATGGTCATGAGCAAACAAGTATATGTACTATTATTTTGGTAACAATGGAAGTTTAAGTGAGAGTAATTCAAACATTCTCTCTTCTTCCACCAACCTCGCCGCCTAGGGTTTCTACAATTTAGATCTGCATTTCGACGCTGGTGGCTCCCTCAGCACCGGCGTCGGCCCCTTTTACTCTTTCTTGTCTTAATTTTTTTGGTTTGGTTTCAGATCTGGTGTTTCCCACCGGTTTTTGGTTGTAGCGGTGGGGGTTGTTTCTCGACAGTGGTTCCTTATTCGACGGCGGAGCAAGCTCAGCGGTGTTGTTGAGTTTGCGGTGGTGGTAGGGTGCTTCCCGCATGGTCGGCGCTCAGTCCGGCGTTCGCCTCGTCCTATCTCCGACGATGTCTCATTCCTCTCGTTTTGCTCTCCGACGTTTCCCCACCGGTGGGGTTCGGTTTTACTTTCAGGGCTCCTAGCCTCCTGCTGAGTCGGCGTGCACTCCGGCTTATTCCGGTGGTGGGGTGGTGGCAGTCAGCCTCTCTGCCGAGTAAGGGGCATCCAAAATCTCAGTTACCGATCTTGTTTTCGGAGGTGGCGGAGGTACCGGTTTCTAGATATAAGTTTCCCATTCCCGGCGATATATGGCGATGATGGGCCTAGAGGACGGGTTCGCTCGCCATCAATTGGTTTTGGTGCTTTGGTCTCGTGGCTACCCTTGGAGTGGTGGCACTCGTCTTTCCCGGCGGGTGCGGCTACACCGGCAGTGTCTCTTAGCGGTGGCTCTAGGCGGGTGGCTCAGCGGACGCTTCTTTCGGCTCGTTCGGCGGTTACGTTCCAGTGACGTCTTCCATCGGTGTGGCCTGGGTTTCTCGGCGGTGTGTGTTCCCGGCATAGGTACGAGAGCTTCGTGTTTGTGCTTGATGCCTCGGTTTGTGTTGGCTCTGGGAGTGGTCCGGTGTAGATGGTGGAGCGACTCCGGACGTGAGATGTTGATGTGTTGCGTTTTTAACGTATTCTAACTCTTATTTTGAATAGTTTTTGATTCGTCATCGAGTCTTTTAGTCCATTTCGAGTCATTGATATGCTCAATTTAATACCCTAAAAAGTACTAAAGCAGTTGCTGCAGTAAATCAGGGGTCGAACACAAGAACTCAAGAATCACTCAATAGATTCTATAGATCAGAAACAAGCTAAACCAGATGATGTAATTGAAAAACAGGGTTGCAAGTAAAACGTTTGTAAATTCAATTTGGGGAATGTAGGCTTAGGGTATTTCTCAGGAAATCAATGAATGCAGCTAAGTTAGCTAACAGGATCCAGATTTAGCACTGTTCTAGAACTCAAATCACTAAAATATAGTTAACCAACTCTCGTTGCGAAAACTATCTAAATCTAAATCCTAGAAATTCCAAATCTCTTTGCGAATCCTAAAGTCTAAATCAGCTTTAAAATCAGGTTTGATATGTTCACAAATCAATTAAACCAAATCTCTTTGCGAATAATCAATTTGCTCACCTAAGGTTCTATCAGGTAATTAATCGCACTCTCGTGCCTAATTAATTATCCTAAGATCTAAGTTCCAGATTCGTCAACCTAGAATTAGCTTTGAGAACAACCTAAGGCGAAGAACTAATTTAGATAGTGAATCCTAACAGATAATCAACCTAGCATTCAAAGAAATCCCTATGAGAAAACCCTAAACCTAACAGATGATCTACTCAGACATGGATATTAAATTAATAAACATGTTGAATAAATACTCTTCTATTAAATCAGAAAGAGAAACAAGGTTTTGAGATCTGATCTCGGACGAAGGGAAACCAGACTTGTCTCTCACCAAAATCTCTCTTAAACTAAAGCAAAATAAAGCATAGCCTAAACAATGGCTGTAAAATCCTATTTATAACCTAAATCACGATTTGGGGCCTTCTTGTAATTATCAAAGTCTTCTGGGTGCTTTTGCAATTCTCCAAGGCTTCATAATTAGTCGCGGCCCATGAAATCTCGATGAGTGTCGATCGATACCAGGGGGTATCGATCGATGCTCGGTGCTCAGATCGGGCTCTTAGTCATCAGACTTCAGTCTCGCTCCAGAATGCTCCAGAAAAGCTCCAATAATTCAAATTAAGCTCCAGACGTGCTATAACCTGTGAAAGACTCTAAAAGACTCCAAAACACAAGAAAAGACTCTATAAAAGGACTTATATCATGGCCTAAACAGGGTAAAAACCATGATATATCAACTCCCCCAGACTTAGCCTTTTGCTTGTCCTCAAGCAAATAGAAGACTAAATCAGAAAAAGAGGTTTGAAAACGTAGAGACTCACCTGTTCCTGAACCATCGAAATGACCTTCTTTCCAAGCACCCAAATGTTACCTGATCAGCTTTTGATCTAACCACCATGTACTTCTCCGTAGACATTCGCAGCTTTTCCAGACTCCACCCATTATCCCACAGCATTGTTCAAGTAAAACCTTCATCGCCAGTTTCATCGCTGCAGTTAATGTTCAAGAACCTTCTAGATTCTTTACCAGACAATATCATGACAAAGGAACCACCCTTTTTAACACTTTTTGTATCAATTTCTCTCCCCCATACTTATTTCTTATTATGTTCTATTTTTTTTTTTTTTTTTTTTTTTCAGCTTAGCATATACACATCAAGGTATGAGACGCGAGTATTGATGGTGTTTGCCACCAAATCCCCGGTTCTTCCCTCTCTATGTATCAAAGGATGTAGGCGAATAATGGCATCATAGGAAAATCCTAGCCTCGCTTCCAATCCTTTGTGTGATCATTCCCTCTTAAGTAGAATAATGGGATCGCTGGAAATTTTCCTAACCCTCTACTCAGAAGAAAATCATTTCAATATTTTATGCTCTTAATCTATCAACTTATTTCAGGGGAGAGAGATACTAAAACTAAACACATGGGGTTCCTTTATCAGATATGAATGATGAATCAAGCTCTATGAATACTAACCACATCGATGAAATGCAAAAATTGGCTCAGGCTTCAGAAAAACTCTGCTGGAGACATGAATGTTTTCTAGTCAACTGGTCAGTCTTTGGATTTTTCATTAGTCGATCTAGAACTGATCCTGTAACACTGTGCACTCAAAAACAAAATCACATCAATAGGTTCAAGCACAAGATCATAATCTCCAACAAATTTTGACTCAATAAAACAGTTTTGACTCTATAAAACGACTGACTCTAAGAAAAACAAAAACTTTGTCAGCAGACACCTCCCCCAGACTTGAACAACACTGTCCCCAGTGTTATCTAGCCTAGAGTAGGTAAAAGAAACAAAAGAAAAGGATAGAATGAAGAGAAACAAGAAATTACCTTCCTGGAATAGCGAGTGTCGATCGACACACAGCATGGTATCGATCGATACCACGCTTAGATCGACTTGGTGAACTTTCATCCGCGATTGGTGTCGATCGATACCAATGGGGTATCGATCGATACTTAGGCGATTTCGAGTTGCTCCTTGTTCATCCTGACACAGACTCAAAACAAATGAAAAATCAAAAGGAAAAACGACTCAAGGACAGACTCACCAGTGGGTTGCCTCCCACCAAGCGCTCGTTTAACGTCAATAGCTTGACTGTAACGCCATTCAGGCTGTTGGTGCATCATCCAGAGGCATTATCTGCCCTGTTGGAATCTCGGCTTGCGCCCAATAGTGTTTCACTCTTTGTCCATTGACAGTGAATTCCTCGCCTTTGCGATTTATCAGCACTACAGCACCATGTGGTCTGACCTCTTTGATTGTGAAGGGACCTGACCAACGTGAACGCAGTTTACCAGGAAACAATTGCAAACGAGAGTTATACAGAAGTACCTGGTCGTTCGGCTCGAAGTGTCTGGAGATGATCTTCTTATCATGATAAGCTTTGGTTCTCTCTTTGTACAGCCTCGAGTTCTCATAAGCATGGTGCCTGATCTCATCCAGCTCGTTCAGCTGAATCAACCTCCTCTCAGCAGCAGGTTTGATGTCGAAGTTCAGCATCTTTGTTGCCCATGCAGCCTTGTGCTCAATCTCCACTGGAAGGTGGCATGCTTTCCCATACAGCATTTGGAAAGGTGTAGTACCCAGCGGTGTCTTGAAGGCAGTCCTGTATGCCCAAAGTGCATCATCCAGCTTTGTAGACCAATCATTCCTAGAAGCATTCACTGTCTTCTCCAAGATCTCCTTGATCTGCCTGTTGGAGACTTCAACTTGCCCACTTGTCTGAGGGTGATATGGAGTAGCCACACGATGGTTTACACCATACTTCTTCAATAACCTCTCGAACACCTTGTTGATAAAGTGAGAGCCACCATCACTTATCACAATTCGAGGTACTCCAAAGCGAGGGAAAATGATGGTCTTAAACAGCTTAAGAACCACCGCAGAGTCATTCTTCTCACTAGCTATCGCTTCCACCCATTTGGACACATAGTCCACAGCAACCAGGATGTAGTTCTTCTTGTGTGAAGATGGGAAAGGACCCATAAAGTCAATGCCCCAGCAATCAAAAACTTCAACCTCAAGGATGAAATTTTGTGGCATCTCATGTCTCTTACTGATCTTCCCTCTCCTCTGACAAGCGTCGCACTGTGAGACGAAAGTGTGAGCATCCTTGAACATGGTAGGCCACCAGAAGCCTGCTTGAAGAGCCTTGGATACTGTCTTGAAGGTGGCAAAGTGTCCAGCATAGTCTGATCCATGGCAATGAAACAAAACATCTGAAACCTCTGACTCAGCAATGCATCTCCTGTATATGCCATCAGAACAATGCTTGTACAAGTAAGGTTCATCCCAAAAGAATCTCCTTATGTCGCGCATGAACTTCTTCTTGTCATACTTCTTGAGGTGGTTTGGCTTTGCATCTGCAGCGAGATAATTTGCAATATCAGCGTACCATGGAGTATCAGAATCTGCTGCAGCGACGAGATGGTGGTTAGAAGCGACTGAATGATCGATGATGAAAACAGCTTCTGAATCGTCATGGTATCGACCGATACCATCATGGTATCGATCGATACCGAAACCTGCAACTCGTGGAAATTGCTGATTCTCGGCCAGATTCATCTGAAACCCAGTTTCAATGAAGTAGATGGCTTCCTCAGGTAGTTGATCATCAATGGGGACGTCCTCATCGATCCGCATCCGCGAGAGATGGTCAGCAACTCCATTCTCTATGCCTTTCTTGTCCTTAACCTCAATGTCAAACCCTTGTAGCAAAAGAACCCAACGACAGAGACGAGGCTTGAGATCCTTGTTATTCATCAGATACTTGAGAGCAGCATGATCAGTATGAACAACCACCTTGCTCCCAATCAAGTAAGATCGGAATTTCTCAAAGGAGAAAACAACAGCAAGTAGCTCCTTCTCTGTGGTGCTGTAATTCTTCTGAGCATCATCCAAAGTTCTGCTGGCATAGTAGATGACGTGCAGCTTCCTGTCTTTCCTCTGACCCAGAACTGACCCCACAGCAAAGTCACTGGCATCACACATGATCTCGAAAGGCAGAGTCCAATCAGGAGGTTGCACAACAGGAGCACTCACTAAAGCCTTTTTGATCTCCTCAAAGGCTGCAAGACAATCAGTTGTGAAATCAAATTTGATCTCTTTGCACAGCAGAGTAGTGAGTGGACGTGCTATCTTGGAGAAATCCTTGATGAACCTCCTGTAAAACCCAGCATGACCAAGGAAGCTCCGAATATCCTTCACAGAAGTAGGTGGTTGGAGACTTGTCATGACCTGAATCTTGGCTTTGTCAACTTCGATTCCAGCTTCAGAGACTTTGTGCCCAAGTACAATGCCATCCTGAACCATAAAATGACACTTTTCCCAGTTAAGGACCAAGTGTTTCTCTTCACACCTCTGTAGCACCTTGCACAGATTAGCCAAACAGATCTTGAATGATGACCCATATACTGAAAAATCATCCATGAACACCTCCATGAAGTCCTCGATCATGTCTGTGAAGATAGACATCATGCACCTCTGAAAAGTGGCTGGAGCGTTGCACAATCCAAATGGCATTCTCCTGTATGCGAACGTGCCATAGGGACACGTGAAAGTGGTATACCCTTGGTCATCTGGATGGATAGGAATCTGGAAGAAACCTGAATATCCATCAAGGAAGCAGTAGTAGGGATGACTGGCCAACCTCTCCAACATCTGGTCAATGAATGGCAATGGGAAGTGATCTTTCCGTGTGGCCGCGTTCAACTTCCTGTAATCAATGCACATTCGATGTCCAGTGATAGTCCTTGTGGGAATCATCTCATCCATGTTGTTCTTCACCACAGTTATCCCTCCTTTCTTAGGAACAACGTGCACTGGACTGACCCAAGAGCTATCTGAGATGGCATAGATAACTCCTGCATCCAAGAGTTTCATGACCTCTTTCTTAACCACCTCCTTCAGGTTTGGATTCAGCCTCCTTTGATGCTCAACTGAAGCCCTTGACTCGTCCTCAAGATGAATCCTATGCATGCACAGGTTCGGTGAAATACCTGAAATGTCATCAAGAGAATAGCCAAGAGCTTTGCGATACTTGCGCAGCTTGCTTAGCAGTAAAGTGACCTCTGCGTTGTTCAAAGAAGAATTAAGGATTACAGGGTACGTGGAATTAGGACCAAGAAAACCATACCTTAGATTCGCAGGAAGTGGTTTGAGTTCCACTTTAGGAGCGTTCTCCTCGCTCCAATCTCCAAGCCCAGCAGCTTGCATAGTTCTTTCGGCCAAACTTCTTTCTGGCCGTAGGGTATCGATCGATACCATCAGAGTATCGATCGATACTGGTCGTGCTGAATCGAGTATCCTTCCGTATTCAGCAGCAGCATCGCGTGGCTTAACCTCTGACTCAGCCGAACAGGCCAATGCTCTCTCCAATGGGTCCTCAGGATGCATCTCTAAGAAGTACTCCTCAGCAATATCACAGAAGGTATCAACGAAGAAAGTCCGCCCATCGATGGTTGGTCTCTTCATCATCTTCTCCATGTTAAAATTCATGACCAACTCACCAATGTTAAGAGATATCTTCCCATTCCTGCAATCAATCAGAGCACCAGCTGTTGCTAGGAATGGCCTTCCCAAGATGAGAGGATCTCTGGGTTCCGAATCATACTCCAAGACAATGAAATCAGTTGGGATTAAGCAGTTCCCAATCACAATCGGAACATCCTCGAGCAATCCTTCTGGAAGTCTAATTGAACGATCAGCGAGAATCAGCGAGATTCTAGTAGCAGTGAAGTCTGTCATTCCCATCCTCTTAGCAACCGAGTATGGCATGAGGTTGACACTTGAGCCAAGGTCACAGAGAGAACGCTCAAACCTGTCAGTAGCGATTGTGCAATCCAAGACAAAGCTCCCTGGATCTGGAAGTTTCGTTGGGATCCTGTTGCTTAGGATTGCACTGCACTCATGAGTGATCATCAGACAGCCTTCTTCAAGGTTCAAATTGCTGGACACCATCTTCTTGACATACCTCTTGAAAGCTACAGAGGTCTTGATAGCATCGATGAAGGGAAGTTCAACAACCAGCTTATCCAAAATTTCCTTGCATTTAGCATCCTCTACTTCCTTCTTAGTCTTCCCAAGAGCTCTGGGATAGGGTACCCTCGGGATGTAGACCCTCTCTGGTGCTGCTTTAGGCTTCTCTTTCACAACCTCAACTTCTGCATCGTCTTCAGGTTCGGTATCGATCGATACAGGGGGGGTATCGATCGATACACGGGAATTTGAGTCTTCCCGTCTGAGAATCGCGATCGGTGTCGATCGATGCTGAGGAGTGTCGATCGATGCCTTAGCGATTTCAGTGTCTTCATCGTCAGACATCTCGAAATTTACAGTAGGCTGATCCACTTTTGCCCCTGATTTGACCTCCTTACCACTTCTCAAGGTAATGGCATTGATGTGTGCCCTTGGGTTCTCTCCTTTTCCTGGTAGAAAACCTTCTTGTCTTCTTGAACTCTCTGAAGTCTGAGCTACCTGAGTTTCCAGCTTCTTCTGACCAATACCCAGAGAATCGATCCTTCCACTCAGATCTTTGTACATGGCGTCCATCTTACCATTGAAGGTCACTGTAATCTGCTGCTGTCCTTGAACGAGTGTTTCAAGCATGGCTTCAATCTTGTTCTCTGATGTCTTAGCAGTCACAGGCTCGTAAGAAGGACTTCCGTAGTTCCTGGTGTAACCACTGATCTGGGCAGGTTTCCGGTTGAATCCTCCTTGCTGGAAGTTGTTGTTGAAGCCCCGATTGTTGTTGAACTGGTTCCTCTGTCCCTGAAAGCCAGAACCACCAATGTAGTTCACGTCTTCTGCTTCATTCTCATTGAAAACCTCAACATCCTCAGCAAAATGGACAGCTTTTGTTGTCTTTCCCAGCAGAAGACTGTGCATAGAATCTAGTTGAGCCTTAAACTCAGCGATCTGCGATCCATCTTGATTACCAGCCAGCTTCTTGCGCTCGAAATCTGCACTCTTTGTGCTGCTGCTAGATGCAAAATTCTCAATCAACACATAGGCGTCCTCAGGATAGTTGGTGTTGAAGTTCCCATTGCTTGAAGAGTCCAGAGCCATCTGATACCTCCAATCTACTCCTCTGAAGAAGATACCTAGCAGCTGCACATCAGAGTATCCATGGTGTGGACAGTCTCTTTGGTACGATCTGAATCTTGTCCAAGCAGCCTTGAACGCCTCAGTAGGTCCTTGAGAAAAAGTGGAGATCTTATTCCTCAGATCTTCAGATCGTCCATCATCATAGAAGTTAATTAGGAAGGCTCTCTTGGTGTCTTCCCAATTAGTCAGTGATCCAGGAGGTAGCTGCCTCAGCCAGTAAGTAGCCTCTCCACCTAGAGAGTAGGGGAAGAGCTTGCAGAAGAGATAATCGTAGGACACTCCATTGCTCTTGATGCTAGTGACCAAGTCCTCGAATTTCTCTACATGATCCATTGGATGCTCATGAGGCAAACCATGGAAGAGATGCTGTCCTACTAGAGTGTAGTAAGCAGGCTTCAGCTCAAAGTCATTCCGCTCATACGCAGGGGGACGAATCGCAGAGCGATTGGCGAAAAATTGCTCTGGCCTGTTGTGTTCACCAATCGTTCTACCACGATTAACCACAACATCCCTTGCGTCCCTAGCGGCATTCTCAGCGACAACAGGAGCAGGTGGAATGACAATCCCCTCTCCATCCAGACGTTGTCCTTGCTCATTGCACAACCGACCCTGTTGGTCCCTGTAAGCTCCAGCAGCATCACGAACCAACCCAACTTGATTGTTGTTCATCTTAGCTGACTTCTTTGCTTTCCTGTTTGTGCGTTCCAGTTGTGCTAGCTGTTCCAGTGATAGATCAACTAGCGGAGTGCTCTTTTTGCTTCTGGTTTCAAGATTATGCATGCACCTGAAATCACAAGTAAATAGCGTAAGTAACTGAAATTTACGACGGGTATCGACCGATACTCAAGGGTATCGATCGATACTCGGGCGATTTAGACGAATTTCCTAGCTAAAATCTAACGGCGAATTGAGTCCCCGGCAACGGCGCCAAAATTGATATGCTCAATTTAATACCCTAAAAGTACTAAAGCAGTTGCTGCAGTAAATCAGGGGTCGAACACAAGAACTCAAGAATCACTCAATAGATTCTATAGATCAGAAACAAGCTAAACCAGATGATGTAATTGAAAAACAGGGTTGCAAGTAAAACGTTTGTAAATTCAATTTGGGGAATGTAGGCTTAGGGTATTTCTCAGGAAATCAATGAATGCAGCTAAGTTAGCTAACAGGATCCAGATTTAGCACTGTTCTAGAACTCAAATCACTAAAATATAGTTAACCAACTCTCGTTGCGAAAACTATCTAAATCTAAATCCTAGAAATTCCAAATCTCTTTGCGAATCCTAAAGTCTAAATCAGCTTTAAAATCAGGTTTGATATGTTCACAAATCAATTAAACCAAATCTCTTTGCGAATAATCAATTTGCTCACCTAAGGTTCTATCAGGTAATTAATCGCACTCTCGTGCCTAATTAATTATCCTAAGATCTAAGTTCCAGATTCGTCAACCTAGAATTAGCTTTGAGAACAACCTAAGGCGAAGAACTAATTTAGATAGTGAATCCTAACAGATAATCAACCTAGCATTCAAAGAAATCCCTATGAGAAAACCCTAAACCTAACAGATGATCTACTCAGACATGGATATTAAATTAATAAACATGTTGAATAAATACTCTTCTATTAAATCAGAAAGAGAAACAAGGTTTTGAGATCTGATCTCGGACGAAGGGAAACCAGACTTGTCTCTCACCAAAATCTCTCTTAAACTAAAGCAAAATAAAGCATAGCCTAAACAATGGCTGTAAAATCCTATTTATAACCTAAATCACGATTTGGGGCCTTCTTGTAATTATCAAAGTCTTCTGGGTGCTTTTGCAATTCTCCAAGGCTTCATAATTAGTCGCGGCCCATGAAATCTCGATGAGTGTCGATCGATACCAGGGGGTATCGATCGATGCTCGGTGCTCAGATCGGGCTCTTAGTCATCAGACTTCAGTCTCGCTCCAGAATGCTCCAGAAAAGCTCCAATAATTCAAATTAAGCTCCAGACGTGCTATAACCTGTGAAAGACTCTAAAAGACTCCAAAACACAAGAAAAGACTCTATAAAAGGACTTATATCATGGCCTAAACAGGGTAAAAACCATGATATATCAGTCATTTCAGGTCAAAAGGCATCTCATTACGTAGTTTGGACTAAAGAGCGAGGAAAAGGCGGAAAATGAAGAAGGCTGGATCAATCGATCCCATCAATGGATCTATCGATCCCATCAATGGATCGATCAATCCCTTGAAGCATCCCAGTTCCAGACCGACTCGACAGACAGATCGACCGATCTCATGTCCTGGATCGATCGATCCCATCTCTGGATCGATCGATCCACCAAACCGTGAAACTTCTCACTACAAGAAAACCTGGTTATTGCGACTACAATAGCAGTCGCAAAGTAGTCGTAAAATATATTTTTACAACTACTTTGCGACTAAATGTAGTTGTAGGAAATTTTTCGTCGTAAAAACATATAGTCGTTAAATAGTCGTAATGTTACAACTAATTTACGGTCAAATAACGACTGTTCAGTGTAGTCGTAAAGTCGTCGTAATGTAGTCGTAAAGTATTTGGACGTACTTTAGTCGTAGTGTAGTAGTAAAATACACAGACGTAATTTAGTCGGTAAAAGTTACCACTATTTACCGACGATATAATTAAAGATTTAACGACTAAATAACGACAAAATTGTGTTAAAGTATGCGAATTGTTAAAATTTTCACGACCATTTCGCAACTAAATACCGACTGTTTTTTTGAAAATTTTACGACCAATTTGCGACTACGTTTATAAATATAAAATCAGAATGGGTAATCGTTTCAGTGCTAATTCGTTTGATTTGAAATCTTGTTTGTGTAAATTAATTTGTTTGTAAACGAAAAACAAATTAGAAGTACTAGTTAAGCTAAACATTTACAATATGGTATGTTAAAGTACATTTACAAAAGGAAACTCCTATACTTAAGGAGTTTTGACAAAAACCAACATTTAACAAGTTCATGTTTCAAAAGACCTAAGTCTACCAAACAGAAAACAACCTAAGGATCAGAGGTACCAAACGCCTATGTTGTTGCTTGATCAGTTGGTGTAGCAGCAGCTTCATGAGACAAGAAGTCAACATACCTTGGATTGAGTCTGAGAAACTTTTCCATCATAGAAAACTGCTGAAACTTGGTTTGATGATCAGCCTCTAGTCGAGCGTTCTTGGCGGCTTGTTCTTCTAGCAGTTTCTGAGTTGCCACAAGTTGATCTTGAAACGATTGAAAGGAAGAAGAACTTGCAGCGTGCTTCTGCTTTCCAGTCACAAGAGCATTGGTGAGACTTCCTACTCCATATGGTGTTCCTCTTGAATCTTTTTCTGTTGATTGCAAAAGTTAAAAACAATTTTGAAGGTTAACAGATATGGGAAATAGATCACAAGTAAAGAAAACAGAACATGAAATGGGATCACCTGAAGAAAGATCTCGTTGTCCTCCTCTGTGGTAAGCTCTCGATTACCATCTTCAGACTGAAACTCAGAGAGCTTAGCTTTCACATTCTGCTCATAGGTGTTCGCAACCTTTGATGCCTTCCGATCAACAAACACACCATCCGGTCTTGTGTGAATTCTGATAAAAACCTCACAACACTAACTGGCCTCCCTAATTCCACTTCCTGAAACATTAAGAAAATTATGAAGTAAACCTGAAACTTGAAGAATAACCTCACAAACAGAAGCATTAGATATTGAAAGTCAACTTACCATTTCCTGTTGGACTTGAGCATATGACTTTTGTCCTGTGAAGTGCTTGTGCTCGCCCAGGCCTTTCCGGTCAGATTTTTGAGCTTTCGATGCGGCCTGACTCCTCTTCTGAGCTTCTGATGTTTCCCAGTATGTGCACATTACTGTCCACAGAGTTGAATTGATCCACTTTGGTCTCACTCGAGTTCTCCTGCAGGTGCTGACCATATCCTTCATTCTGGTTTGACAAATTCTTTCAAAATGTTGTTGAACTAGCCCTGAGAAAACGGGATCCCAATGATGTGTTTTCTACAATAGAAGAATAAGCAACATGTGTTAGTAAAGTACATTATATAAAGAAAATAATGCAAGATACGAGATCAAAGAACTACTTACCACAAATTCGAGGAAATATCTTTCCTGTCTATCGCGAGGTACACAAAACCATGTGTAATATGGTCCATTGAACTTGCTAGTGAAGATCCTTGTGATCTTCCTTGTGAGCTTTGAGGAGTCACGACCAAACCTAGACATATAAATAAAAATCAATAAACTTAGTGATCAAAAAACACAAGTTACACAATCTCATCATCATCACAGATAAGCAAAAATTACAAGTTACACTAAACCTAACTTACACTATCTCATCATCGCAAAACAAGGAAAAAACACTAACACAGAAAACACTAACAAGAGAATCATCACAGATACTAACCTAACAAGAAAACACTAACCTAATCATCATAGATAATCGATCTTAATAGAGTAGTTTTAACATCTGAGCACCTTTTTTCAAGTCATTCAGCTCTTCGTACAATCCTTGCATCCGAATATTAAAAGAAAACAGTAATAATAAGTCTTTTAAAAATAAAAAACGAACCCAACTGTAAGTGAACATATAAAATAGATACTACCTTAAATATGAATTCTCTCACCATATAAAGGTTCAAGAACCGGAATCAATGGTTCTGAGAGTTCAGTTGTTATGGGATTACAGAGATGTAGCAATATATCTTGAAGAATATTTGTTCCTTTGTTACTTTTCTTCGATAAACTCATACTTTTGATATAAAATCTCTATATGTTTCCAGCACGTAGATGAGAGTTTTATCAAGTACTGCTTTAAATTTTGATCAATAAATTAGGATGTCTCTGCTTTTATAGGTTTAATTTTTTATGATGTATATGACCCCATTTTTAGAATGTAGTCACCTCCAGCTAAAGAACCAAAAAGGTTACAAAGAGCCAAGCTTATAAAGAAGCATCTTAACATATCTACAGAAAATAAAAACAACAATTAAAAAAACAGGCAATTTCAACAATTTCTTTGTATCTCACATGCTTTGATGATATCTTATGCTTGTTTGGATGATCAATTCTTCAAAATTTATAGAACGTTAGTTACACACTAAAAAACTTAGAGATCATAAACTTTTTTTTGTCTCTCATTTTTTTATTTCATTTACAAAGTTCAACATATACAACATTGTAGTAAAAACTATGTAAGTTAAAAAATTACCGAAGACAGAGCAAAAGGAGAAAGAGAGAATGATGATGTGAGACAGAGTAAGAGGAGATATAAGACATACTAAATTCGCCAAGAAATAATTGCTTGTCTTCATATATAGTGGTTTTAACATTGATCTTCCGTGTAACCCATCAAAGAATATATTCACACAATTAAATTTTTTATAAATTATAATCAAAACCTTACGAAACCAATTTGAGTTGAATAAAAACAGAGATTATAAGATCTACGACTATGGTGTATGTGACTATGACGGTCCAGCAGATACACTCACATGTGACAGAAAGAGCTCTGATATTGCTTTGAAATAAAACAGAGAAATCGTCGAAGTACATTGTTCAAATGTGATCCCTTTCTCATTCAAAGAGTGAGAGTCTCTCTTCTTAATGTATCAAATATTGTTTTTTGGATAGGAGTAGGTAGACCTGAAAGTTAGGTTTTTAACTGATGTATATGCATTAGACTACCTGAAATATAGTATGAAACAATTCACACCATATATTGTTATCACGTAAAACTACCTTAAGGAATTCAAACAACGTTATGTAATTAACGTCATCTTTGTAATTTTCGTCATATTCTTCTTTGTATTCTTCCAATTAACTTATTTGTCTCTTCCTCGTAAACTTCTTCCTCTCTTCTTTAATCTCTCCATTTCATTGTCATCTTCATTGTGTTTAGATTTATTATTTTTGTAAAAAAATCTGATTGTATTGCTTAGTTCTTTAATCTGATGTTTATGTGCTTGAATTTCCCTTATTTTTAAGTCTCTTCCTTCTGCAAACTGACCCAAAACATATACAAAGCAGTACTCGAGCCATTGAATAGTTATCTCAATCTCTTATCATCTTAAAGATCAAATTGTCAAGTTAAAAATAGACGAAACATTTATAGTTTGGTGATACCTCATAAAGTTTTTCTGTTTGGAGAGTATTAGACTCATGCTTGAGTTTACCGAATAGCTTTATAAACAGGGTGATTGTTGGTTAATATATAACTCGCAAACTAGACTAAGGTCTCATCTACATGAATCGAAACAATAATCACGTTGCAAGACTAAGAACTAAAAACTTAACACAATGAAACAACATCGCTGAAAATTCTCTCATTGGATTAATGAATTTAAAAGCAGTCAAAAAGAAGAGAAGATGACTAAACATGTAGATTTTAATATCTCTATCAGAACAGAGAAATCAAGAGATTAGAAAACAGGATATCATCACACTAACAATGTTGGAGAACTCTTCGATGAATTCTCTCTAACCTGCCAGTAAACACTCCACAATGGAAATCAAAACATAACTCAGGTGAAAAATCTGAAGACTAAGAAAACATCAAACAAAGGTAACATACCAATGGCGATTAGCAGAGATTCAATCAAAGATCAAAGTGATTAAGCAATTCCACACGATCATATGGTAAACTGTAACATATCCGTAAATCTGAAATCTGCTAGAAAGGAAAACATAATTAGGAATATAAAAACATAGAAAATGTTGACCATTGGATGTGATGCTCATGTCACTAAATTGGAGTTCGTTGGCAGACTCTACAAACCCACAAACCCATGATTTGAGCTCTAACGATATCTACGGCGAAATTCCTAAGAACATAAATATTTCCACCTAAAAAAGGGATCAATCATTTCAATGAAAATAACATAAGCAAAGAAGAGTAACATAAAGCAAATTAAGAGAGCTGGTTTGGTCAGTTTTACCGTAAACGAATCCAGCGAGGTTTCTGTAGCGAATGTGTCTTTTGCTACCAAACTCATAAAGCTTGACTATGAGAGTGTTGGCATAAATATATATTGCAGTTGCAAGACATTAGTCTATATTTCTCTGTTCTTTAATTTATATCAAAATTTAAATAAAAATCAATTGGAGTACGTATTTGCGACGTCTTCAGTACCGTTCTCTCGTACTTCTTTCTGTTTATCTGTGAGTTTTTGCGACATGATTTGAAAGCCATATAGTGTTATGTTCACTTTTTCTGCTATCTCTTTGATCATACCTTGATAAGTCTCTTGTGTCACTGTAAGACTTTTCTAAAGCAATGCTTGTTCCTCCAAGTGATTAGTTTCTTCTCCACTAAAAGCTTATTTTTTCACTGTTAGAACCTATACGGTTACTCCTAGCTTCTAGTTCGATAAATGTAGCTTAACCTCGACGTTACTAATCTTCACCTTGATAGTTTTTGTCTCACCTCCTTTAATTTCCAGCTCGTAGGTAAACTCTTCATCGTCTCTCCATGATTTCTAATTGCATAATCTATGGAAGTTACATTTTTACTGTTTCCAACGATCTTTGGGCTTCTTTGTAATCCTTTGTTAGTTTATTGAGTCTTGACTCACTTTCTTTAAACAAATCATTAATCTGTTTGTGTTTCTTTGTCAAAATATTGTAAGTATGAGGCTTATGCAGTTTCTCAACATTTTCCTTGATAATAATCTCTACACTTTTAAACAATTGCTAGTCAATTTTTTTTTGTTACTATCCGATTTTTAATTCTTTTATTATTGTGATCTTGACATTTTTCTAATTGTTATTTGAATAATGAACAAACATATACTTTTATACCGTGGGAATGAAATTGAATCTAAGTTATTTGAAGAAATGTGATAGATAATTTAACCAAACTTAACAAAGTGTTGAAACGAATACGGAATACATACACCAAAGTCTCCCAATATATAAGATACAAACAACAAATCGAATTGGAGCGGGACTCAACCTTACATGCAGAGATTTTGGCGGTAAAGCTATGCAACTAATCGTTTGTATGAATGAGCAAAAAATCCTCTCTTTCTTATTCATAATGATCCTCATCACCTTTTCGTTCTGACGATTCAGTTCTGCCTTACCCATTGCCGCTAGATCCGGGTCGAAATATTCCCTATTTGCCACCACCATCAGATCAAGTACCTATTAAAACAAACTGCTATTTGAAATTAACACAACTATTGCTTTCAACATATTCGTGACGACCAAGTCACAAAATAACATGAGTGACCTTATGCTACGTATCCAAAAAATATAAAAAAAAAAACCCCAAAAAAATGCCAAGGAGACACAAAGATATTCAGAAGAAAAAAAAATGTTATAAAAATATCAGAAAAAAAAAGAAATGTTATAAAAATATCAGAACTATTTGAGATAACTTCTCACGAATATGTTTTCGCTTATGTTACCAGAGTCTATTGTCTTCTTCCATGTTTATTAGAAGAAGACACGACTTAAAGATTAAGTTTGTAAAATTAGAAAAAACTAAACACTACAAACATAAAGATACTCGAATAACTTTTCAATTTTATTGATTTTTTGTGATCAATAGTTGTTTGTTGTTTCCTCTATGACCTGATATTAGTGTTCTCTTATCATCAGATTTAGATTATAAAATATACCCATTTGATCTCGGAGAAATTCCAATAATTTAAGTTAAGAGGGGATTACCTTTTTAAGAGCAAGCCTCTGAAGTTTTGGAATCCCTTTGAGCAATCGAAAGTTCGCTCTTCGAATCTCGGCGTTCATAAGTCAGAATTATGACTTGCACTCTATTCTTCCCAGACACCATTTTCTGTAATGTTCCTCAGATTACACAAATCAAAATAGACAGAAACGAAAAGAAACAAATTATGTTTGATGAAAATTCTAGAAAAATAGAGAAATATTTAGATAGGTAGAGACATAAAAAAAATAATATCATATTTCTTATCTATCTAACACTAACATTGCCGCTTTAACACAAAAACAATATCATTTACTCAAAAAATATAACAACAAAAGTAAATCCAGAAACTAACGACACCAGCATATTTCTAAGAGATCATGATCATATAAAGATCTAAACTATAGAAAAAATCCCACTACAAGAAAACAGGTGTATTTCCGACGGAAATTCCGACGGCAATAATTCCGTCGGAAATTTCTGACGACTTTCCGACGGATTTCCGACTAACTTTTCATCCGTCGGAAATCCGTCGGAAATCCGTCGGAAATATTACCCCGTCGGAAAGCCGTCGGAAATTCCGACGGATTTCCGACGGCCATAATCCGTCGGACACTTTTCGACAGATTTCCGACGACTTTTTGACGAATTATGATGTTGCCGACATACTGCCGTAGATCATGGGATGTCTGATCATGAACCCCTCCAACAAAGCTCCGTAGGTTTGGGTTCAATCGAGCATTCCCTTGAGGTCGACCTTGTCGTTGATTTCACCATACAGTCAGACGATCGAGTATTTGAGGATTCAGAAGAAGAATTTGATGAATTTGGGGAACCTTCTGATTCAGGAGAATCAGATTACTCATCATCGGATTGACAGTAGTTTTAATTATAAAATTTGCACCGTAAAATATGTACATATATTTGAACTAGAATTGTAATGTGTAATATATCAGTTATGTCGAAATTTTATAAAGTTAGACATTTGATTAAGTGTAACAAAATCAGAATTTTGCCACAAAAAAAATTTTGGTTACAAGGTTAACCTATATTATAACTTCTATATAAATTCTATATAACACATTTTCTTGATGTATATACAAGGTTAACCTATTTTATATACATCATACAAGTGTTTGTAAACATTTGCCACAAAAAAACCTATACCCTATACCCTAAACAAGATTTTTGAATATCCGTCGGAAATTTCCGACGGATTTCCGACGGATTGAGTTGAGTCCGTCGGAAATCCGTCGGAAATTTCCGACGGATTTCCGACGGATTCAGCTGCATCGGCTAAAATAGGGTTTATCCGAGGCAGCTGAATCCGTCGGAAATCCGTCGGAAATTTCCGACGGACTCAACTCAATCCGTCGGAAATCCGTCGGAAATTATTCAAAAATCTTGTTTAGGGTATAGGGTATAGGTTTTTTTTGTGGCAAATGTTTAAAAACACTTGTATGATGTATATAAAATAGGTTAACCTTGTATATACATCAAGAAAATGTGTTATATAGAATTTATAAATTTTGATGGAAGTGTTTGTATAAGTTATAGTATAAGATATAGTTGATTTATGAGAAATGATATGTTTTGATGTTGTATAATTTTTAAACTAATGCAAAGCCTTTAATATTGATGAACTTAATATATATATTGAATGAAACATGTAAATAACATGTCCCTAAATCATATAAAGAAACCCTAAACCCTAAACCCCAAATATACCCTAATTCCGTCGGAAAATTCCGACGGATTTCCGACGGATCTGAAAAATTAGACACGTGCTTGTTGACTGACTAATCGACAAACATGCATGGAATATACCTTATCCGTCAGAAATCCGTCGGAAATTTCCGACGGATTTCCGACGGATTTAGATATTTTCGAGACCGCGGGAATATCAACCGCGTAAATGAAATTATTTTTTCGAAATCCGACGGAATTCCGACGGATTTCCGACGGACATCGAATTATATCGACGAACCGTAAGTTTTTTTCCTTCTTTCTCTCTTCTTCTTCTCTCTCTTCCGTCGCTTCTTCTCCCTCTTCTCTCTTCTTCTTCCTTAGCGAAAATCTGTTTTTCTCCCTCTTCTCTTCTTCTTCTTCACAATTTCAATTTTAATCTTCAATTCATCAACTCCTCTTCATCAATTCCTAAATTCTTCTCCAACAAAACCATGTAAGTTTAATCAATTCCTTAAAAATTTTTTTATATCATGTTAGTTTTAGGGAATATATTAGTTAGGTTGTTAGAATTCTATTTATGTGAATTGTTAAGTGGTTATAATAGAATTTGTTATTTAGAATAATATTAGTGTTAGGGTTTATGTGTTTAGATTGTTGATTTAGAATTGTTAGATCTAGAAAACAAATTTTTGATCTTGTTTTATTTTCTAAAAATATTAAAATCGTTTTTAGATCTTGTTTTATTTTCTAAAAATATTTTAAAAACGTTTCTAGATATTGTTTGAATTTTTTACAATATTGTTTAAGTTATAAAAACGTTTAGACAATATTTGTATATATTAAAAACGTTTTAATATATTTGTTAAGTAATAAAAACGTTTTCATAATATTTGTATATATTAAAATTGTTTTTAAATTTTTTTATAGTAATAAAAACGTTTTTATAATATGTATATATATTAAAATCGTTTATAATATTTTTTAATTAATAAAAACGTTTTTAATATATTTCTATATATTTAAGTTGATGTTAAAATATTTTTTTAATAATAAAAACGTTTTTATAATATGTGTATATATTAAAATTGTTTATTATATTTTTTAACTAATAAAAACGTTTTTAAAATATTTCTATATATTTAAGTTGATGTTAAAATATTTTTTAATAATAAAAACCTTTTTCAAATATTATTTTAGAAATAAAATCGTTTTAAATATTTTTTATAGTTATAAAACGTTTTCTAAATATTTTTATATATTAAAACTGATTTTAAAATATTTTAGCAAATTTTGAAAATTTTTGAAAAATTTGAATTTTAGTAAACTTTGAATTTTTCGGAAAATTTGAATTTTTTGGAAAATTTGAATTTTTCGGAAAATTTGAATTTTTCGGAAAATTTAAATTTTTCCTAAATTTTTTTGCTGAAATTTCAAAAATTTTGGTAACTTTTGAATTTTTCGTTAATTTACTAACAATTTTACCGTTTTCCGCAGGGATCACGACGATGTTCTTCAGTTGGGAGGCGGCAACCAAGGACGCCGTTCTCGGAGTTCTCGGTGTACGCCTCCTCCGGGACCAACGAGCTCGGGAACAAACATCCCTGATTCCCAGCAATCCGCTGCTCGGAGCCACATTGAGATCGAGGAGCTAGTCCGGCAGCCTAACCGGGGCCATTGCATTCGACTCGACCCGAAGTTTGAGGACGGCACTTGGTAAGAAAATTTTTGTACATTATTTTAATTTATTTGGATTTTTAAACTTAACATATTTATATCTTTTTATAATGTTTTCAGGTTTAAGCTGTCGACTCAGATCACCAAGGCGATATTACGGATGCTCCACAACATGTTGGACAAACCGTACGAGAAGTATTCGGACATGCCTACCGAGGAGAAAGACGTGTGGCACCGGACTTTCGCGGTAAGTTATTTATTGATATATTATTTATTTTGAATTTCATTTTGTCAATTTTTCTTTTTGGTATGTAACATATTTTTTTAAAAAATTGTACCAAGAGTTCACGTGGGACTCTCATCATACGCGCAAAGTCATTGACACATTCGACAAGTATGCCGCAAACTCGTACTCGAAGCACATGTACGAGTGGAAGCAGAATAGGAAGCACAACAAAGACAAGCCGAAGGACCTTGACGACGACGTCTGGAAGGGCTTCTGTGAGTACTGGAGTAGGCCTGCGACGAAAAAGACCTCCGAGCAACAGTCGAAGAACCGAAATAGCCAACGAGGCGGGAAAGGGGTCTACATCCACAACGCGGGCGCAAAGACCATCGAAGGGGAAGCGATGGAAATGGTAAGTTTAATTTAATTTTTTTATTGTTAATTCTGTTTTTTATATTTATTTAACTTAACAAATTTTCGCAGGCGAGAGAATCTGGTTCCGAACCCGATTATCTTCAACTCATCGAGAATAGACACACCAACAAGAAAACCGGTCAGATACAGGACTTGGGGATGCGGGATGTGGTCGAGAGGAGCAAGAACACGAAGCTGGATCGTGAACTATCAACATCGCAGCTCACTCTCGAAGGATCGACGTCCTCGAACTCTTTGTCCCGGGAAGAGATAAACCAGATTGTACTTGAGGTAAGTTTTAATTTCATTTCATTTTTTTTATTTTCGTTATTTAATTATTATCGGTTATAATTATTCGCAGCAAACCCGGCAAGTGAAAGGTCGATTCGCTGGGTTAGGCACCCTTCCGACCCAGGAATCTTCTTCCTCGCTTCCTCGTTATCCTTCGGAGTACCGGGTAGAAATCGAGAGGCTCACCCAAACGGTGAAAGACCGTGACCAGCAGGTTGAAGAGCTACGGACGGAGCAACAGACTACCACCAAGAAGCTCTCCTGCTTGGAGAAGATGATGGAGAAATGCTTCCCGCATATGTTTCGGGATAATAATCCCGACGACGGAGATTCTCCAACCGTTTAAATATTTGATTTTAATGCTTTTTTTTTGAACAATTTATTATAATGTGTAATGAATTTTTTAATTTTGTTTAATGAATTTATATATTTATTATTTCTATTTTTAATTTATATTTCAAATTTATATAATTTTAATATATAAATTTCAAAAAAATAAATAATTAAATAAAATTCAAAATACCAATTCCGTCGGAAAACCGTCGGAATAAGTTACCGTCGTAAATCCGTCGGAACCTATTTCCGACGAAGAATCGACGGACTTCTGAGACAACTTCCGATCAAATTATCCGTCGTAACTCCGTCGAAAATAGTTACCGTCGGAAATTCTGTCAGACAAGGGTGGGGCCCACGGGCCGAGAGAGGGCATGGGGCCCACAGCTAGTGGCGGTCGGGGCGTTAGAAGTGGTATCAGAGCCGAACCCAAACACGTGTGTGGAGTCAGGTGGGCTCACACCGTCTAGGGTGACGATCCTGTATATGCGGTGAGTGGGGGTGATTGTAACATCCCGCTTTCTTGTATATGCGGAGAGGCTTATAAGAATTGATTTGGTTACCTATGTCACCAAAGTGCACTTATCTCTTCGGGAACTTGTCCAGAGAGAACTCCAGAGTTAAGCGTGCTTGAGCTGGAGCAATTTAAGGATGGGTGACCTACCGGAAAGTGATTCGCGGTACCGTGTGAGTGAGGACAAAAAAACGGGGAAAGATCACGTGGTGATTGCAGGGTCAGTAAATAAGCCTCCCGGACTAACGCACCGGCCGTCGGACAAGGGTGGGGCCCACGGGCCGAGAGAGGGCATGGGGCCCACAGGTAGTGGCGGTCGGGGCGTTATAATTTTAATATATAAATTTCAAAAAAATAAATAATTAAATAAAATTCAAAATAAAATTCAAAATACCAATTCCGTCGGAAAACCGTCGGAATAAGTTTCCGTCGTAAATCCGTCAGAACCTATTTCCGACGAAGAACCGACGGACTTCTGAAACAACTTCCGATCAAATTATCCGTCCTAACTCCGTCAAAAATAGTTACCGTCGGAAATCCGTCGGAAATATCTTCCGACGGATTTACGACGGACTTCCGACAAATTCATCCGATCACCATCCGTCGGAAATTCTGTCGGAAATTACCGACGGATTTCCGACGGCATTTCCGACGGCATTTCCGACTGAATATCCGTCGGAGTATCCGTCGGAACGTATGCGGTCGGAAATCCGTCGGAAATGGCTGACGGCTTTCCGACGGCACAAATCCGTCGGAAATTTCCGACGGATTCCGACGGAAACCATATTTCCGACGAACTGTAACCGACAGCTTAAATCCGTCGGAAATCCGTCGGAAATATCCCTGTTTTCTTGTAGTGTACGTTGCTCAAGACTCATCAATTTAGAATAATTTTATGATTAAAGACGCCAGATAGATCTCTAAGAGAACATGATAATAAAAAGATCAGAATTTTAGAGCAATCCATTGCTCAAGACTCACCAATGAAGGATCTTTTGATGAGTTTAGAATACTAACACCCTCTCTGCAACACAGGAATCTGAAAAGACGATGAACCCAAAGCCATGGGCACGTTATGTGGTATGGTCTCTCATGATCACATATTCAACCAAATCTCCATACCTGCTAATATAATCCAGAAGTCGTTCTTTTGTCCAACGAAATAGTTGGGGGTTTGGCTCCAGGCTCCGCCAACTCCGTTCCTCCAGCTTCACTAAAGAAACCAAAAATTCAAAACCCCACAGAGTTAGGTTTCCTGTAATTCCAAAAACCCATAAATTTTTATCGAACTTATTATAAGAAACATGGAACTTGAAAACTACTCAGCTCATC
This sequence comes from Eutrema japonicum, assembly GCA_030161315.1. Classification (NCBI taxonomy): domain Eukaryota; kingdom Viridiplantae; phylum Streptophyta; class Magnoliopsida; order Brassicales; family Brassicaceae; genus Eutrema; species Eutrema japonicum. The sequence goes on from BSQW01000014.1 coordinate 16,156,827, forward strand.
TTGAAACAAAAACCCTAACCTTGGACGCAAATAGTAAGGAAATACATCTAAAATCAGAGACAACGAAGATGAGTTCCGATTAGTTCCACATGACCTTAATGGCTGTAGCTGAAATCTCATGTATTTGAAAGCTTGATGTAAAGAAACATAACGATCAAAAGAAACACAGAGGTATATGCGATCTAACTTTACTACTACTACTTATTCTTCTTCTTCTTCTTTTGAGGATGAAAAACAGAATTTTGAAGAGAAAAAAAAAAATTGATTACATGATTCTTAGGAATTATTTAAACTAAAACCACCTTTGAATGTACACTGTACACAACCTTCTTCTTATGATGTCCCTCGTCGTTGTAATTTTCATATCCAAAAGAGTCTCTCGGTTGTCTGGCCTCACTTTTGTTTTTCGTTTTTACTTCTGACCAAAACAATAGCCAAACAACAAAACAAACCACATCAAAACCGAATGAGACCCAGTCTCGTTAGAAGACACAAATTTAAATCAACACAATTAAATTAAGGAATCAACCTCTTATGTCTTGCTTTTATTTGTTGTCGTATCGTCGTCATGTTCTTTCACCAATCTTCTCCGTTTCATGTATATGTATCAGTATATTAAAATCCATACAATAATATGAGACATCAAACAGAACACAAAAACCTAAAGCATAAATCTAACCTCGACATCTTGATCTTCATCAAAATCGTTTTCAAACTCTCCTCGTATATGAAGTAGATCAGCATCCAAATAATCTCACCCAATTTATTCTCTCCTTGATCACTTGCTTTTTCTTCTATTTGTTTCATCCACATACCTACAAATATAAAAATCAAAATATTAGTTTGGAGACGAAACTATCGCAAAAAAAAAAAATCGACTAAATCCTAGCACAGAAACGTAAAAGAAAAAAAAAAGAACATGGCGATTATGAAGAGAGACGCAAAGTATTTATAAGAAAAAACGATCTAGGGTTTAGGCGTTTATGCCTCTTTATTTATAACGATAATTATCACCATAAACGAATATTTCTATATGATTACTATAAACGCGTTTTTTTATATAACCCGATAAACACATATACGATATTATATTTTCATTAATCAAAGATTTAGTTATTTGCGATGAGGAAAACTTCCGTTTCAGATTAGAACGAATCAAATTATGTAATATTTCCGGTTTTTACTTCCATTTCGGATCAGATATGTTTTTAGCTAAAATAATTAATTCAATAACGGTAAACGAATATTTCTATATGATTACTATAAACGTGTTTTCCTTTTTTTATATAATCCGATAAACATATATACGATATTATCTTTCCATTAATCAAAGATTTAATTATTTGCAATGAGGAAAACTTCCGTTTCAGATTAGAACGAATCAAATTATGTAATATTTCCACTTTTTACTTCTATTTCGGATAAAATATGTTTTTAGCTAAAATAATTAATTCAATAACGGGGTAACAAAAAAAAAATTTTAGAGGATTTGAACCTGCCACATGCAAGAACTAAATATAGATCACGAATCAACACAGCCACCATATATTTTTTGTAAAACCATCGACCGTCATGAATATATTATATTGTAGACCAACAAAACTGGTTTGGACCGCTTTATTTTCAGGCCCGATTCTGATCCATATATTGTTTTTTAATTATATAATTAATTCTATTATTTAATTATAGACCAACCAATCAGATTAAGTTATTTTCACCAACCAATCAGATTCTATCGTTTTCATTAATCAAAACGACACCAAAATCTGAGCTTTGAACCACATCTCAAATCACTTCACAAATAATATAATAGATGAAAGATTCAGATTTTTGTTATATATCGACGAATAGTTAGTAAGGTGACAAAAATAGAGATTTGAATTGATAAATTGGGTTAATATACAATTACTTACTTACAAACCTTAAACAATAAAAACAATTGATAGCTTAACAAACTGAAAATAAACAGTGTGCTTTGACCACCAACATAACATTGTTGTACAATTGATTTATGGAAATCTAAAACTTAAAAAAAAAAAAATCTGTAACGTTTTATGACCTAGAAAATGGTAACATTTTAAGGAGAACTGCCATTTTAGCCAATACATTTTTATTATTTATGAAGTAGTCAACCATTTTGGCCAAAATAAATAAAAATGAGAAACTATGTTAATGATTTATATGTATACATGCACATCATTGCATATAAATATGTGATTAACAACACATACAGACATACACATACTACATTAATAATCATCATTTCAAAATGGTATCCATAAAATATTTTTTCTTCTGGCTAATATACTATATTCTCACTTTTTCTAATTTTTGATTTTGGTGTCGTAGGAAATTATACTACAAGTTGTATTCTTCGTGAATTTTCTATATTTTGGTTTTGTAAGCGGCATAGACTATAATGTACTTGATTTTGGTGCAAAAGGAAATGGTGAAACTGATCATTCGATGGTATACTATAATTTGAATTATTATCTATTGTTCTATTATAATCGATAGTATATATTTGAAAATTGATATTTATATGTTTTTCTCGTGTTCATAGCTTTTGTTCCTACATCTTTATAATAATTTTTTCAATAATTTTATTTACCATTTTTTAATTAATATTGGTAAATTATATGTGAAAAAGGCTTTTGTAAAAGCATGGAAAACTATGTGTGGAGATGACGAAGACACAAAAACCCTTTTGATACCCTCAGGCCAAACTTTCTTACTCCAACCTCTTCAATTCCTTGGTCATTGTGGATCTTCTTCTGTTGTTCAAGTACGTATATACAACCATTTTTCTCGTAATTCATTATGTCATGATTTTTTTCTTTTGCTTTCCCTTTTTTTGTTGCATGTGTTTACGTTCATATTTACGTATATATATACAACCATATTTTACGTTTATTATAAATAACACACTATTATTTTTAAATTATAAACGCAAATGGGAGGAATGTTTTTACATTCTGCATTTTCATTTACCATTAATTTTCAAAAAATATTTGGTACACAAATCTTATAAAAATGAAGATAATGTTTTAACATTTAATTGCAAAAATTGAAATCTTAATTACAGTTAGGCGATGAATTGAAAGAAAAGTTATTATGTATATAGTTGAGATCTTACTCCTTCGTATTTACCAGCATATGCAATTAATGTAATTATAGTCAATGATTCTGTTGATGACGACCCATATACTAGATGAATAGAGAAATCTAATTATGAAAGCTTAAAAGACTGAAGTTTGTAGATTATTGTTTTTTTTTTAACACATGTATCGTATGTAAAGTAGATTTTTCTTAATGTAACAAAATTAAATAATTCGTAAGATCGCGTTTCCAAAACATGAAAACATATAAAAACTGGTATGTCTTTTTTTTTGAAAAAAAAAAGAGAGTATAATTTATAAATGGATCAAATTGACAGATGGATGGCGACATTGTTGCACCAAGTGACATAAGTGCGTGGTTAAACCACAAATCTCTAAATTGGATAGCGGTTTTGAATGTAAACGGTTTAACTATCAATGGTTCAGGAACTATCAATGGATTTGGTTCATCTTTTTGGGAAGTAACAATTGATATCTAACAATATATATACTTCTTTAATCATCTTACAACACTCATACATAAATTTTTTTCTACTCCAGGAAAACATATCTAAACGCCCTACGGTGAGTAATATTAGAATTTATATAGATTGTTGGTTAATTAGTAGGCGATTGATTAACTCATGAAATGTTTTTTTGGTGTAGGCATTGCAATTTTATAACTGTAATACCCTCAACATAACCGGAATAACTTCGATAGACAGTCCAAGAAATCATATAACAATCAACAATTGTGACAAAGTTATGATATCAAATATACAACTTATTGCACCCGAACAAAGTCCTAACACTGATGGAATTGATATATCTGCCTCGACTAATGTTGAAATATCTAATTCCATCATTTCAACTGGTATATATATATATATAATAAATACGTATATTCTTTATGCACTGTTAAAATTAATTTGATGCCTTAAGCATATAATTAAACATCAAAGATTCATAAATAATATTATGAAATTTTCTTTTTTTAGGAGATGATTGTATAGCTTTAGATACTGGTAGTGTTAATATCAACATTACGAAGGTTGTTTGTGGACCTGGTCATGGAATAAGGTATTTTTGATTATATATGGATTTTGCAATTAATTACACATATAATTTTTTGTGGATCTGGTCATGGAATAAGGTATTTTTTATTATAGCTTTAAATAATTTTTTTGAATGATTTTATTTCTTACACATATAAATAATTAAACGCTTAATTGCTAAATAGTCAAATATTCAACTTATTTAGGTAAGCAACTTTGGTAACAAATCATAGAGGGGAAATATAATTTTAAACCAAAATGTCTTTCACACACGCGCATTATTGTGTCATTTTTTAAATAGCATAGAATAAGATAAAAAAATATGTCATTGGATAAAATAGAACTCGTGTGTCAATGAGCATATATACAGAACAGAATGTCGTAGGATAATATAGCATTATCTCTATAATATTATTTAAAAAGATATTTTTAAAAATGATCTTTGTTTTGTAAGTTATTACATGAAATGATATTACAAATAACAAATAATAATTGAAATAGGAAATGATATAATAGTCTTTTAAAATTATTGATTATAATATGAAAAATATATATTTTATATTAAGGATGTTATTTATTATTTAATTTCTTAATTATTTTTAATACTATATATTTTAAAATAATAATCAATTCATATTCAAAATCTTGCTACTACAAAGAAATTCAAAGAAAAAAATCTATTTAAAATCTTGCTAAATTTTTCACTATAATTTATTATATTTTATTTGAATATATATCAAAACAAATATTAAAAAAATATTTTACTAATTTTATAAAAAATTAGACACAAGAAAACTATATTTTTTTAAGAGTTAGTAGATTAACCACAAAAACTAGAGTCATTTAATGGTGCATATTAAAATTATGTTTTCAAGATTATAAGTTTTTTGCGGGTTAACCCGAATAATATTTTAGTTCACTGCAAAACGGGTTAAATAGACAAATTATTATAAATTGACATATTTATCTATAATCATTAGTTAGCTATATTTTAAAATTCAGATACAAGTAATTTTATTCGACAAAAAATGTGTAATTTTATTAAATTTTAAAACAATTTCTTTTTAAAAAACTACTCTGCGGGTTAAATCCTAGTATAATGTAAAACAGTGTGTTATCAAACGAAATAACATGTTAGGTATCTAAAACTCATGTGAAATTCTTAACCATTTTAGAGTATATATTTAATCTTATGATCTTATCATAAACTTATTTTATCTAATTCACAAGTAAAATTTATTTTTATAATTTATGTAAAGTTATAAACAACAAGATTATTTACTACAAAAATCCAATGACTTGTTAACAAAATTTGGTCAACATCTAATAATTAATTACAGTATCGGAAGTTTAGGAGTAGATGGACAAGAAGCTAAAGTTGAGAACATCCAAGTGACTCATTGCACCTTCAACAAGACAACCAATGGAGCCAGAATCAAAACTTGGACGGTATTAATTTTTTCTTAGCTGATAATATATATATATATTTAGCTGATAATATTAGTAGCCATATTAGTAATAACTTTTCATTCTATCTTTTATATTTTGTTATGGTGGAGAAGGATATGTTAAGCATATATATTTTATGCAGATTACCATAATTGATGGGAATAATCCAATTATAATTGATCAACAATATAAAGATAAAAATCGTGGTCTTGAATCGGAAGAGGTATTTCATTTAGATTTTTATTTCGTAATATTTATATTTTTAAAGTATGTATAATTTTTCTTTAAAGAATAACATGTATGTGTTTTGTGATTAACAGAATTCAGCAGATGTGGCGATAAGCAATGTAAAATTCATTGATTTTCGTGGAACGTCGTCAAATCATAATATTATAACGCTAAAATGCAGCAAAATCAAGCATTGTAAAAACATTGTTCTGGAAGACATCAACATTACTACAATGGATGGGGAAAAGCCTATAATTGAATGCAGATCTGTGGTGGGAATTTCTGACAATTCCATTATAATGGCAGACTGTTTTAAGGAATAGTTTTTTTTTTAGAAGAAGAATAAAAAACAAAAATAAAACTAAGAAAGATAGATAACATTTGGTTTTTAAGATTGTCAAGCAATGTTATCTATATGGTGTAAGAGTAAATGGTTGAATTTAATGCTACACAAATCTCACACTCTTCGATCCAAAATCATCCAATTAAGTACATTTAGAAGGGTAGGAATTACGAAACTTTTAATGGTAAAGAAATTTCTCCCATTAATAACTTGTAAATTGTCACTCATGAGACAGAAAACAGGAAAGTAACACAAATGGTCTCACAAATAGGTGAAAAATACGATAAAGAGTCGGGCCCTCCCTTAGGTGAAGAAAGTAGCGGACCAATATCTCGTTGTTATATAGACGCCTCTTGGGTACGCGTTGACGCGATGTTTGGCGGTGGTTGTGTTATAGAGCTTGTGAACGGAAGGCGCCGGTTCGGCTCTTTTGCGAAGAAACATACATTATCCCCTCCATTCTGAATTTAACATGTTGTTATGGGTCATGAAAACCGTTCGAACGATGGGAGAACTATCTATGTCTTTTGAATAAGATTGCTTCCAAATGGTCAAGTTGATCGAGGAAGAGAAAGAATGGTCAGCTTTGACTTCAGAAATTGATGAATTTAATTATTTACGTTCCACTTTTATTCATTTTAATATATCTTATATTCAGCAGATGTGGTGATAAACAATGTATAATTCATTGATTTTCGTGGAACGACGTCAAATGAAAATATTATATCGCTAAATTGCAGCAAAATCAACCCTTGTAAAGAAATTGTTATGGATGACATCAACATTACTACAATGGATGGGAAAATGCCTAAAATTGAATGCAGCTCTGTGGTGGGAAATTCTGACAATTCGGTTGTAAAGGCATACTGTTTTAAGGAATAGTTTTTTTTTTTTAATGTTTACAAGAAGAAAAAAAAACTAAGAAAGATAGATAACATTTGGTTTTTGAGTTTGTCAAGCAATGTTATCTATATGGTGTAACAGTAAATGGTTGAGTTTAATGCTACACAAATCTCAGACTCTTCGATCTAAAATCATCCAATTAAGTAATATTCATAATGATCTGATGGGACCTATGAGCAATTTTTAATTTCTTTAGACCAGTTTTTTTATACCTGGAAGAAATATATGATTGAACTTTTTGAAATGGACTAAAATTTTCTTTGTATCAAATTAACAGGTCTAACTAAAAAAAGAATTATGCGTATTATTTTGAACAAAAGAGTTATGTGCTTTTTAAAACAAAATCTATTTAAATTGCTATGAAAAGAATTATGTGTTTATTAATACAAACTCTTGATTATTTCAATGGCTAAAGTAAAGTTTAGTAAATTTTTGACTATATAAAATGAGGTGTGGTGAAGCTAAGAAGAACATTACGAACACTCTAACACACCCGCAGAAATGTTGTGGGCAATTGCTAAGTTTGCAAGAAATTTTATAAAGTGACATAAAACTAACGTAAGTGTTAAGTTTGCAAAACAGTACCGCAAGTGCTAAGTTTGCAATAACTTTTATACAAAACAGTACCGCAAGAAATTCTTAACCATACCGCAAGTGCTAAGTTTGCAAGAACTTTTATAAAGTGACATAAAACTAACGTAAGTTATAATATGTTCTACATTTCGCAAAACTCTCATATTGTATTCATGGTTTAGATTAATTATATATAAAAAATATATGTTAATTGAAGGCATGACATCTGAACCCAAAAAATTTCCAAATGTTTGCTATTGTAATGGTGTTTTGGGATTTCCTTGCAATATATCGATGTAGGAAAAATAAACAATATTGAAGTAGTCTAGTAACAAATCGCCTTAGTTAGCTTTGATCAAAATTCAATACAACATAAATACCACAAACCTACAAACGACAACTGTTAAATTCTAAATATCATCTAAAATGCCACAATAAAGTGCCCAATGTATCCTGCTGACCAACAAAAAAAAAAGTACCCAATGTATATTTTGTAAAAACAATATGTTTACATAGTTAGAGAGTTAGAGTCGATATAAACCAATTTAGTATGTTTAGAGGTAGTCTCGCGTTCTTTCTTGGGCAGCTTTGCAAATTTTAGTACTTATTTGGAGTTTCATTAATTTTGTAGCACTTTCCTGAAAGTATTATTAAAAAGTAGCAAAAGCTAATATTTATGGAGACTTTTGCATGGGGTATCACTTTATTTAAAATTCATTTGTATTCTATCATTTTTGAAAAATATTTCAAAATCTAACACTTTTATTACTGTTTGGCCCGAATTTGGACTGTTTTGCCTTTGGTGTACGAGACATGTGTGTCAGTTTCGAAGAGATGTTTTGCGCCAAACGAGCTGGTGGATGTGACATTAGAGTCGTTATGATATGATTACTAAAATATTTTTTTTGTTATCATCTATATTTTATTACGTAAATACAAATTTAGAAAAATATTAATTAAACTTGTGATAAGACAATTTATGTAATTATGTATATTTTCATAATTATTATTTTTTAATTATTTCCTTCTTTTATTCGTTTTAATGTTTTTATGCTTTATTTTCAAATAAAATTTTATTTAATTATATATGTCATCATTATTATTTTTTTCTATCATATGATATCCATTTTAATATATTTTAGAAACTTACAAATAATTATGAAAATATAACATATATTTTTGTTAAAATATTAGATGTGTGGATATACATAATCGTTATCAAAACTAACGTGGACATCCACACAATTATGAAAAAATTCGACAAAATAAATCTTAAATTTTAAACACTAAAAATATGATAAATGATAAATATTACACCCTAAATACAAAAAGGAGAATACTAAACCTTTCACATATACTAAACCCTAAAATGTACTATATACTAAAGGGATATTAAATCCTAAATGGGAAATAGCGGAACATAAATTAAATAACGTAAAGTATGACAACCATAAATTAAGAACATAATAACGGAAAAAACTTAATCCTAAATAAAAAATAGCGAACCCAAATTGAATAACGTAAAGTATAACAACCATAAATTAAAAACATATGACGGGAAAAAAACTAAACCCTAAATAGAAAATAGCGAACCCGAATTGAAAAATGTAAAGTATGACAACCATAAAGAACATCTAACGGAAATTAAACCCTAAATGAGAAATAGCAAACCCAAATTTAATAACGTAAAGTATGGCAACCATTAAGAACATATAACGGAAAAAATAAACCCTAAATGGAAAACATCGAATATGGGAAATAGCGAACCCAAATTGAAAAACGTAAATGATGAAGTAACATAAAGAACAATCAACGATAGAATTCTAAACCCTAAATGAAAAATAGTGAATATAGCTAATAACGAACCTAAATTGAATAACGTAAAGTATAATACCATACATAATAGTTGGTTTTGTGAGATTTTCCCAAGTTTAACACACGTGAAATATACTAGATTTTCACCCGCGCGCCGGCGATGATTTTTTTTAATAGATTTAATGCAATATTTTCAGATCCTGGCCAGACCAACCGGTCCGGTTATAGCTCTAAAACCCGGGATCTAGACAATAATACAGTCATGTTATAGTTTTAAAATCCGATAATATAAAATCCAATAAAATCCGTAAAAAATCAGTAAATAACCGTGAACTGGACATATTAATCGTTGATCCAAACGGATCATGATTCCGTAATAATTCAATCAGAGAGTTTTCTTTATTATTTTTATTGAGTCATTCAGATTTTACATTCTGTTACTTTATGATTTTACATTCAGATTTTTAATACGTAATCTCTGATTTGCTCGTTGATATATCATGGTTTTTACCCGTTTTTAGCTATGATATAGGTCTTATTTATAGAGTCTTTCTATAATTTTGGAATCTTTTCGAGTCTTTTCAGGTTTTAGGTGACTTTGGGAGAAAATGAGCCGTTTTGGGTGAAAATGAGCATATAGAGATACAGAGTCATGCAAATACGTCAGAAATTTGGCATTCGTTGAAGAACTTCCCACCGATGGATTGAGCTCAAATTTGGATACACGCCAGATCAATGGATTAGCTTTCATTTGGAAGTGGTTTTAGGCCATTCCAACGGTGGATCAAACGTTATGCCAGTTTTCGTGAAGACAGTCCAGTCTGGCGAGCAGAAGAAGTAGGGTATCGATCGATACCAGGTTGGTGTCCACCGATATCGACTTCAGGAAGAAGAAAACATGATTTTTAACAAGTTTGTAGTTTGCAACTTGGTCCACAAGACTTTAATAATTACAATTAGCCCCAAAACGTGTTTTAGGACTATTAATTAGGTTTTTCAGACACTTTTGTTGGCTAAACTTTATTTTATTCTTGATACTTTGAGAGAGATTTGTTCTAGGGTTTTTGGGAGACAACTCTGAACCCTTGTTTCTTATTGATTTCTTTTATGCAATTCTATTCATCTATGATTTATGTTCTATTGATCATGTCTGAGTATATCTCCTTTAGGTTTAGGGTTCTCATAAAGGATCTCTTTGAATGTTAGGTTAATTGGTTGATTAGGGTTCATAATCTGAATTAGTTCTTCACCATAGGTTGTTCTCAAAGCTAATTCTAGGTTGACGAATCTGGAACTTAGATATTAGGTTAATCGATTAGGCACGATAGTGCAATTTATAATCTGACAGAACTTAGGGTGAGCAAAATAGCTATCCGCAAAAAGATTTGGTTTAGTTGTTTTGTGAACATATCAAACCTGAACTTTAAAACTGGTTTAGATCTTTAGGATTTGCAAAGAGATTTGGTATTATGGAATTTAGACTTAGATAATTCTCGCAACGATAGTTGGTTAATTATAGCTTAGTGATTTGAGTTCAAGAACCGTGCATAACCTGAACCCTGACTAGTTAGTTTATCTGCATTCATTGATTTCATGAGAAATACCCTGAACCTATCTTTCCTCCATCGAATTTACAACAAGTTTAATCTATGTTATTGCTTTCAATTCAATTATATTGATCACTTAGCTTAATTCAACCCTTAAAATCTATTGTGTGATTCTTGAGTCTCTGTGGATTCGACCCCTAAGTATTATAACCGACAAAGCTGTTAGTACTTTAGGGTATTACATTTGAGCTTATCAAATTTAGCGCCGTTGCCGGGGATTCTTAATTCGCCATTAGATTTTAGTCTAGAATTTCGACTAAGCCCGTGTATCGATCGATACTAGTCAGTGTCAGTCGATACTCGTCGTGTTAGTTGGTATCGATCGACACCCACCTAGTGTCGGTCGATACTCATTGTTTTTTTTTGTTACTTAAGTGCCTTGTCTAGTGTGTTTTAGGTGTTTGTCCACTCGCGAAACCAGGAGGAACAAGAGCACTCAGCTAGTCAATCTTTCCAACAAGGAGCTAGCAAACTTGGAACGCACAAACCGGAAAACAAAGAAGCAAGCAGAGATGAACAATCCAGTGGTATTGACTCGTGATGATGTTGGAGCTTTGAGAGACCAAGAGGGTCAATTGTGCAATGAGAGAGGGCAACGACTTGATGGGGATGGAAACATCATTGTCCCTTCAGCTGTTGTGAATATTGGGAATGATGTGGTTAATCATGGTAGAACGATTGGTGAGTACAACAGGCATGATCAGATCTATGCCAATCGATCAGCGATTCGCCCTCCTGCTTTTCAGATGAATGACTTTGAGCTGAAACCTGCATACTTCACTCTTGTGGGTCAGCACATTTTTCACGGTCTTTCTCATGAACACACCATGGATCACATTGAGAAGTTTGAGGACTTGGTTACTAGCATCAAATACAATGGAGTGTCCAATGATTTCCTCTTCTGTAAGCTTTTCCCATACTCTCTTGGTGTAGATGCAGCTTATTGGCTTAAACAGTTGCCCCCTGGATCACTGACTACTTGGGAAGAGACTAAGAATGCATTCCTTAATAATTTCTATGATGATGCAAGATCCGAGGAGCTCATGAATAAGATCTCCCAATTTTCTCAGGGAGCGACTGAAGCATTCAAGGCTGCTTGGATTAGATTCATATCATATCAGAGAGATTTTCCACACCACGGGTTCACTAACATTCAGTTGATGGGTATCTTCTTCAGAGAGATTGATTGGAGGTATCAGATGGCCTTAGATACTGCGAGTAATGGGAACTTCAACACCAGGTATCCTGGTGATGCTTATGTGCTTATTGAGAACTTGACATCTAGAAATAGTACCAAGAATGCAGACTTTGAGCGAAGGAAGCAGACTGGGAGCATGGATGGATCGCAGATTGCTGAGGTTCAAGCTAAGTTGGATTCAGTGTACAATCTCTTGATGAAAAAGACGATAAAGGCTGTTCTTTTTGCTGATAAGGTTGAGAACTTCAATGAGGATGAAGTGGAAGGTGTTAACTACATTGGTGGTTCAGGTTTTCAAGGTCAGAGAAATCAATACCAGCAAAACAACAATCGAAACTTCACCAACAATGCTCAGCAAGGAGGGTACAAATATGAAGTTAACCCAGCTGGTTTTAGAACCTATGGGAATTTGTCCTACCAATCCCCACCACCCAAAACTCCTTAAAGCAAAGTTGAATCTATGTTAGAACAGATTCTTGAGGGACAGCAGAAGATGACAGTGGATTTTAATGGGAAGATGGATGCTATGTACACAGATCTGAATGGGAAAATTGAGTCTCTCAGTATTCATCAGAAAATGCTGGAAACTCAAATAGCTCAGACTGTAGTAGCTATCAAGGGAAAGATAGTTCATTCACAGAATGAATACGTCAATGCAATCACCTTAAGAAGTGCTAAAGAGGTCACTACAGTGGTAGAAAAGGGTTTGAATGCAGAAAAACTCGTGGAGATAGAAGAGATTGAAGGTGATTTTGAGCCTGATACGTCTGTGTCGACCGACACCATTGTTGGTATCGATCGACACCTACCAGAAGAAACGACACATGAGCCTTGTGTCGATCGACACCAATCTGGTGTCGGTCGACACCCCTCGCAGACTGAGCTGGAAATTGCGAAAACATTGAAGACTGTTGAGGAGAGGGTTTACAAACCTAAGATGCCATATCCTAGACTATCTAACCATCTCAGAGCTCCCATTACCGCAGAGAAGTTGCTCGGTTTTGAGAAGATGGTAAGGAGAGTTCCTCAGACTATGTCTTTTGAAGAAGCCTTGGAATACCGCCCTTTGCTTTGTCACTTCCGAGATTGCAGAGAAACTCTAGAAGAGATCAAGGCACTCTTCAACAAAGCAAGAAGCGCACCACCACCAATGAAATAGTTGACTAAGAGGGAAGACCCAGGAAAATTTTCAGTTCCATGCTCTATCTCTGGAATTGAATTCAAAGAGTCTCTCGTTGATTCAGGGTCTAACGTCAAAGTCATGTCAAAGGCAATTGCAGAGACGTTGGGAATTGATGATATAAGACCTCCTACGATGACTCTCGCATTCGAGAACTCTTCCACCTTAGTTCCATATGGTACAATCCCTGATTTGCTTGTTAAAGTAGGAGATTGCCTGGTTCCTGCTGATTTTCAGGTTATGGATATGAGTGCAAGATCTAGTACGCCTTTGATTCTGGGAAGACCGTTCATGGCTACAGTTGGTGCAGTTATAGACACGCCCAGTAAGAGGATCTCGTTCTCATACATTGACAAGGAGATCTCCTACAAAGCCATCCCCTCTGGAAGAGCTCCCACACATATCTCTTGCATCACCGTTGTTATAGGAGAGCCGTTGATGGTTGATCTTTTGGAAGAGCCTTATGATGAGTGATACAAGGTTTTTGCCGTGTATCAATTACTCAAAATGCCTATGTAGCATAAGAGGTATCGAATCCAATGGTTAAGTTTCAATCACTAGGAATACATAAATCTTCTTAAGTTAAGCAAACAAAGGTGGTTTAGTTTTCTAACAACCTATTGATTCAAATTCAAAGCAAGAACACAAGTAAACGAATGCTAAACGAGATTTAGAAATTAATAAAGGCAAGCCCTTGGATGAGATTATTGATTTTGGATCCTTCCATGATCTATCTAGACGTCATTTCACACAAACAAGAAATTCCCTTAGCCTAGAACACTTAAACAAGATTAAGCCACTCTCATGGTCTTAATTACTTTGTTAATCATACAAATCAAAAACAAACCATCATTTGTGATAGAATGATTAACAAGCAATAAACATAGGCTCCTATGGCCCTAATGCTCCTTAGACAACTACTTTCATAGGCTAAGAAAGCAAAATCCCTTATTTGGTTCTTTGGGGAATTTCATCGAACACCTTGTGTGCATGAAATTTCCTAAGATCTAGATTAACTATATCTAGCCTAATCTAGCATTGTGAACACCAAATAAGAGAGAGAAGATGTAAAATAAATCCTAGAAATCAAGATCTACCACAAAATTCCCCTAATCTACCTCATTCATGAGATATAAAAAGAATTACTCACTAATCATGAAGAACACACCTAATCTTGTGAAAGAGGTGATGTTAATCATGATTAGGGAATAGGAATGTGAAAGATTAGAGAAAGAACACAAGATATAAACTTAAACTTGCATAAAAAGTGAATGATCTCTCTTACAAATCATAAGAACAAGGTTTTTGGCCTAAGAAAAGGGATAAGAAAAGAGATAAAACATGAAAATAAGATTTTTGTGGGCTAAAATAGTGAAAGGGGGCAAACCGGGTCGACCCGGGATAAACCGGGTACCGACCCGGTTCAAAATAGGTCAAATCTGGTCTTGAGTAGCTCAATACCGTAAAACAATCGCTTGGTGGGAGGCAACCCACTGGTGAGTCTGTACATAAGTTCTTTTACTTCTTTTGATTTTTGATTTTGGTTTTTTGTGTTTTATGTGAATCAGGTGCGAAGAGGCTCAGTGTCGGGCGACACCAGAGTGGTGTCGGTCGACACCACACCAAAACAAAAAAAAAACAAAAAAACAATGGTGTGGTGAGCGTGGAGGCAACCCACTGGGACAAACATGACACCACATGCATCAATGTCAATGTCAAAGAGTCTATGTGTCGACCTAAGCCTGGTATCGCTCGATACCAGTGCTTTGTGTCGGTCAACACCAGTACTCCACTCAGGTAACTTCTCTGATTTTCACGCATCCACTTGGCTGTTATAATTTTTTTTACCGTCTTTGGGCTAGATAACACTGGGGACAGTGTTGTTTAAGTCTGAGGGAGGTAGTTGCTGACATTGTGTTTGTTTTTCTTAGAGTCAGTCATTTTTGAGTCAAATTTTATTTTATTGAGTCAAAACTTGTTGGAGATGATGATATTTTTCTTGAATCTATTGTTCTGACCTTGCTTCTAAGTGACCATTGTTACAGAATTAGTTCTAGATCAGACTAATGAAAAATCCAAAGGCTGGCCAGTTACTAGAAAAGGCCCATGTTTCCAGCAGAATCCATTAAAGCCTGAGCTAATTTTTGCGCTTCTTCGATGTGGTTGATGTTCATAGAGCTTGATTCCTCATTCATATCTGACAAAGGAACCCATGTGTAGAAATTAATGGTATTCCTCTCACTTGTTATAAGTTAATAGTTAAAAGCATGAAAAGATGAAATGATTTTCTTCTGAGTAGAGGGATAGGAAAATTTCCAGCGATCCCATTATTATACCTCAGAAGGAATGATCACACAAAGGTGGAAGCGAGGTTAGGAAACTTTCCTGTGATACCATTATTCGCCTACACCATTGATTACTTTTTAGGGAAGAACCGGGGATTCGGTGGCAAACACCATCAATACTCGCGTTTCGAACCTTAATATGTATATGCAAGAGAACATGATATGAAATAAGTATGGGGGAGAGGAACCAATACCAAAAAGTGTGAAAATTAGGTGGTTATTTTGTCATGATATTGTTTGGGAAAGAGTCTACAAGGTTCTTGGCATTGATTACAGTAATGAAACTGGCTATGAGGGCTTTATTGGACAATGCTGTAAAATAATGTATGTAGTCTGTGAAGTTGCGAATGTCTACGGAGAAGTACATGGTGGTTAGATTTGGAACTGGTTACGTGATATGTGGAGCACTAAGAAAAAGGGCCATTGAAATGTTTCAAGAACAAGTGAGTCTCCGTGTTTTTCAAACCTCTTTCTCTTGTTTAGATTTATGTTTGCTTGAGGGCAAGCAAATGCTAAGTTTGGGGGAGTTGATATATCATGGTTTTTACCCATTTTTAGCCATGATATAGGTCTTATTTATAGAGTCTTTCTAGTATTTTATAGTCTTTTAAAGTCTTTTCAGTTTTAGGTGACTTTGGGAGAAAATGAACAGTTTTGGGTGAAAAATGAGCATATGGAGATGCAGAGTCAGCAGAGACGTCAGAAATTTGGCATTCGTTGAAGAAATTTCCACCGATGGATTGAGATCAAATTTGGATACAAGACAGATCAATGGATTAGCTTTCATTTGGAAGTGGTTTGAGGCCATTCCAACAGTGCGATCAAAAGTTATGCCAGTTTTTGTGAAGATAGTCCAGTCTGGCGAGCAGAAGAAGCAGGGTATCGATCGATACCAGGTTGGTGTCGACCGATACCGGCTTCAGGAAGAAGGAAACGTGATTTTTAACAAGTTTGAAGTTTTTACCTTGGTCCAGAAGACTTTAATAATTACAATTAGCCCCAAAACGTGTTTTAGGAGTATTAATTAGGTTTTTCAGCCACTTTTGCTGTCTAATCTTTATTTTACTCTTGATATTTTTAGAGAGATTTGTTCCAGGGTTTTTGGGAGACAACTCTGAACCCTTGTTTCTTATTGATTTCTTTTATGCAATTCTATTCATCTATGATTTTTGTTCCATTGATCATGTCTGAGTAGATCTCCTTTAGGTTTAGGGTTCTCATAAATGATCTCTTTGAATGTTAGGTTAATTGGTTGATTAGGGTTCATAATCTGAATTAGTTCTTCACCATAGGTTGTTCTCAAAGCTAATTATAAGTTGATGAATCTGGAACTTAGATCTTATGTTAATCGATTAGGCACGGCAGTGCAATTGATAATCTGACAGAACTTAGGGTGAGCAAATTAGCTATCCGCAAAGAGATTTGGTTTAGTTGTTTTGTGAACATATCAAACATGTACTTTAAAGCTGGTTTAGATCTTTAGGATTTGCAAAGAGATTTGGGATTTTGTGATTTAGACTTAGATAATTCTCGCAACGACAGTTGGTTAATTATAGCTTAGTGATTTGAGTTCAAAAACCGTGCATAACCTTAACCCTAACTAGTTAGTTTGTATGCATTCATTGATTTCCTGAGAAATATCCTGAACCTATATTTCCTTCATCGAATTTACAACAAGTTTAATCTACGTTATTGCTTTCAATTACATTGATCACTTAGCTTAATTCAACCCTTAAAATCTATTGTGTGATTCTTGAGTCTATGTGGATTCGACCCCTAAGTATTACAATCGACAAAACTGTTAGTACTTTAGGGTATTACATTTGAGCTTATCACTCATCTTCGCCACCGTGTTAGCGAATTCGTCGAGAGTCGATGGCGTTCTGAGCCGTCGATTACTTACTACCATCAAACTGTGGCTTCTTCTTCTTGTGCTTCCAGGAAAAGCAAAACTAGCCGTTGATTTCATCTGACGAGGTCTTGATCCAGCGGTCCACATAGATGGAACTCGACACAGTCAATAAGAAGCCTCCATTGTCGCCACTGTGACTCTCAGAAATCGAATTCTCCAACCGGTGGGGAAATATTTCAGAAACGACCCGTTTATAGAGAGAGAGAGAGAGAAAGGGGTCGGAGAAGAAGAAGTGAAAGAGAGAGATCGTAGAAGAAGTAGATAAAGAGAGAGAGAAAGATAATTAAAATAAATAAATAAAAATGTGGAGAATAAGTAAAGTGTGGAAAGTAATAATGATAAAAAAAACATATGTATGTCGATTTAAAACTGGAAATATCGCGCCAGCAAATAAATGAAAATTGCAAAACAACAATCACATCATCTGATTTTTGTCTGACATAAGAAACTTTAACTGTTGAAAACATGTTATGTATAGTACACAGTCGAATCGAGAGGAGGGGTATAAACGTCTTTTTACCGACGAAAGTGCTAACTATTTTTGGGATAATTTAAAAGTGTTAGAATGCAAATGAAACTTAGATAAAGTGACATTCTATGCAATTTTCTCATGTTCATGACCAATTTAATCTTGTACAATACGGTATGTACGTATTTGTACCATACATGAAAAATAAATATAAGAGTATTTTGTCTTTTACTCGCTAAATAACAAAAAAGAACAAATAAAAAAAAATAAAGTGCTAAAATACTAATAGAAATGTAATAAAGTGCTTGTTTCCTGTAAATATGTCGTCTTTCTTTGGGTCGACGATCTATTTTTTCATTAAAACTTTCATATAATATCACATCTACACAAAGTTAAGTCATATTGTTATTTTTTATCATTTGAAAATCCGAAACATATTTCTTCACGAAATCAAAATTCAAAACTTATTTACCCATATATATCGGTTTACGACCTAAACCCGACCAAAGCCTAATCTAACCAAATTAATAATCCAAACAAATCAAACCCAAACCCGACCCCAAAAAAAAAACAGAGTCATAAATGATCCGATCAAATCTTCTTCTTCGTCTCATCCTCACCTATCTTCTTCTTCGTTTTGATAAAATACAATTGAAGATCTTTACAAATAAACCCAAACTCAGAAATTAATTGTTATTGAAATTAAGAACAAACTCATAACAAATCCGACTCAATTTATTTTTCTTTCACAATCAACGTAGTAATTTCTCTTGGATAAACTCATGAACGGATTATACACGATCATGTTCGTCTTCTCGAGAGATGTTCATGATCGTAATCCTACTTCGCGCGAAGAAATTGAGGAGAACCCATAAAACTTAGCTAAAGGATTAAAAGACCCATTTGGATTGATTCTCGACGAAACATGAGATCGAGGAATAATCTTCGGATCTATATTACGCCGCAGGGAATCGAACACAAGTTTGGTGTTGGAACAATTTTTAAAGCTTGTGGGATTTATAAAAAAATGTGTAAGTGTGAATTGAAATGAGGCATATGGTCTAAGTGAGAAAGCCTTGTGAATTGGCTAACTTAAGTAAGTGGGAGTGTAAAAAGTCCCACATTGGAAGTTGTAAAACTTTTCCATGGGTATAAATAAGACTAACTCTTATTTGTGTTTCAAAATAGTTGGAGAGAGAGAAAAAAGATCACACGCGCGCCGTCGTCGGGCCTGGCTCGTGGTTTGTTGCATTTTTAATGGCTCTTAGGGCTCTTGGACTCTTATAGGTTGATGGTCGCTAGGCCTCCGAGCAATTATTTTTTGGGCCAATTTTGGATCGCCGCCCTTTTAGAATATTTTGCGATAATATTTTGTGCGTGTTGATCAAGTTCGCGAAACTTGATCAGCAAGGCCGAACCCTAGCCCTCTCTTCTCTTATATATACAATCGCCTCTCTTGAGAGAAAGGTATCCGATTACACACAGAAAACACACCCTAAATTTCTAAGCAAAAGTTCATTCGATTCCCTACTGATAAGAGTAAGTCGTTTATTCGAGAGTATCGTTGTATAATGTTCGACAGATCCGTTATCGAATGCTTGCGATAACGGATTCAATGGTTGTATCCTGGGACTCATGAATCTTCTTTATACTGTCGCACTACGGGCGATTCTTTGAGTTAAGGAAATAGATTTATATTGCCTCCATTGTTTTTTGTCTCTGTTACATCGTTTTATGTCTCTGATTTCCTTAACGTTTATTTATTATTTTCGGGATTAAATCGCTTTATCTTTTATGTGCGAATGTTTGGTCTTACATTTATTTCTTCGGTACTATGACATTACTAGGAACGAAGCTTAAAGGAGCAATCGAAGGAATTCAAGGGAAATAAGGAAGATTGGTGAAGAAATTTTCAGATGAAAGCTAAAGATTATATTTTGAGAGGGAGATTTGGCGAAAATTCTGGAAAGAAGAAGAAGAAAGAAGAGAAGCGTTGAGGAAAAAAAAACTTCTACAACTCTCTAAAGAATCTCCAAAAACAAGTTTCGCCGTTGGTTGTACCATTTCTGAAATATGTCACTGAAATTTTTCCGATAACAATGGTGAAAACAAAAGGCTAGAGAAGATGAAAGGGAAGAGATGACTAGACCACCGAAAGCTGAGGAGCTCTGGGAAGCAGCCGGCGAAGGAACCGCAACGACGGAGGTGTCTATATGTGTATATGAGTCGTGCTAATTTCGCTAGTGCATCTTCTGCTTCATTGGATGATTTTCTTATTTTGGGGATTTTTTATTTTTTATTTTTTATTTTTGGGATTTTAGGAATTAGTTTCGGGTGGGTGGGGATTATTTTGTTTAACCGAGTTGTAATCAGATTTATTTAGCTGAATCGGATTGTAATCGAATTTGGTGTTCATTTGATTAAAACTGGATTGGTATACAATAAACCGAATTTAATTGTAGTCCATGTGTTAATTGGTTTTGAACTTTCATTTGATGGATAAATAAGTTTCGAATTTTAATTTAATGGAAAAATAGATTTTAAATTTTTAAATGATGGAGAAATAGCCATAAGGCTTAACTTTAAGTAAATGTGATATTATATGAAAGTTTTGATGAAAGTTGGTTTTGAAAGTTTGGATGAAAAAATAGATAATCGACCCTCTTTCTTTTATCTAGTTTGGGGAGAACACACGGAATTCATCTATTTTGGTCTCTTATGTATCTTCTAGCTTATAAATCACATTTTACCTTCAAAATACTCAATTCACTCAATTTACACTAACTCGTACTTTTATTTCCTTTGCTTCTCTGATGAGTCATAGTTACTAAACTGAGTCATAATTGCAAATTTTTGTCACCTATTGAGTCATAATTACTTTATAAAAATAAATAAACGAGAGAAAAAAGTCTCGATCTTTTTTTTTTTGGACGAGAGAAACAAAAAAGTCTATCATGGCAGCCACAACTAATTACTATTACTATTAATAGTAATAGGAAAGACCCACGCGTTTGCACTCTGGTGGACAATCAGTCTAGTAATTCTAGTCAACTTATTGTTTAGTCTTCTATTAGTAACTCATTAATAAGAATCATTATCATAATTAATTAAAAAGCCAACTTTGTATTTGTGAGCTTTCTCATGACATGAATCTGAAAAATAAAAAAGTTCATGAATATCACACATTAATACATGTTATTAATCTTTATAAGTAAAATTTTCTAGTTTTATCTTTAATTATAAATTATATTTAGAAACAATTCAAGTTCTAATTAGATTTTTTTTTTCGTTATGTATATGAGAGTGTCGTTTAGAAGATAACATTTTCTAAATTATATAGAAAAGCATAAAAGAAAGAAAAAAACTCAGTGACTCACAATATTATAACAATACACGATTCTACCACTTGTATTTATTTTTAAAAATCGGTCTTTCTTAACTAAAAATGTTATAAACAAAATAATAAAATAATTATGAACATTTTGCTGTTACAAAAAAATGCCAATGATGACTTTTGGCTTGATCTCGTACGTTATTATAAGAACCGACAAAAAAAAAACGAAGGCCAAAAAGAATAAAAGAAGAAAAAACTTCCAAACGAAAGAAAAAGAAATGAGTTCTTCGTCTTCCTCCTCTTCTTCTTCTTGCAGTAAATTTCTTGATTCAGGATTTGTGATCGGACAAAAGGAAGTAACTAGAATCTTGATTCTGTTTCTTGGTTTGACAGCTTCATGTCTGGTTTTATACAAAACAGCTTATCCTCTGCAACGACTTGATGTCAACAATCTCACCTCTCTTCTCGCTTCTCCATCTCCACCATTGCCGAATCTCAACTCATCAGAGATTTCTACGGAGACAACAGTAAGCTCTCTCTCTCTCATCAGTACTCAGATCTGATTTAAACTCTGTTTTTGTTATACTCTGTTTCGTCTGATTATTTAGGGTTTGGATTGAATCTGTAATTTATGTCGAATTTGTTGTTATTCCAGACAAAACGAAAGATTAGTTTCAGGGAGATTTTGGAGAACGCGTCGACGAAGAACAATACAGTGATTATAACGACATTGAATCAAGCTTGGGCAGAACCAAACTCTTTGTTCGATCTCTTCTTAGAGAGTTTTCGTATTGGACAAGGAACACAACAGCTTTTGAAACATGTAGTTGTGGTTTGCTTGGATCCCAAGGCATTTGAACGATGCTCACAACTTCATACTAATTGCTATCACATCAAATCCTCAGAAACTGATTTCTCCGGCGAGAAAGTTTACAACACACCTGATTATCTCAAGATGATGTGGCGCAGAATCGAGCTTCTTACACAAGTTCTTGAGATGGGTTTTAACTTCATATTTACGGTATAAATCTATGGTCTTAATTTTTTATTCCTCTATGGTTTTATCAATCGAAGCTAATCACTTATAAACAATTTCTTGTGTATGTAAATCTATAGGACGCAGACATAATGTGGCTGCGAGATCCGTTTCCTCGGCTATATCCAGATGTAGATTTTCAAATGGCATGTGATAGGTTCTTCGGAAATCCTTTCGATTCAGACAATTGGGTCAATGGAGGTTTCACATACGTACGATCAAACAATCGAAGCATCGAATTCTATAAATTCTGGCACAAATCTCGCCTGAATTATCCAGAGTTACATGACCAAGATGTGTTCAACAGAATCAAGCACGAGCCATTTATCTCTGAGATTGGAATCCAAATGAGATTCTTGGATACAGTTTACTTTGGTGGGTTTTGTCAAAAGAGCAGAGACATAAACTTGGTTTGCACAATGCATGCTAATTGTTGCATTGGATTGGAGAAGAAGCTTCACGATCTGAATCTTGTTCTTGATGATTGGAGAAAGTTTATGTCTTTGTCGGAACATGTGCAGAACACTACTTGGAGTGCTCCTATGAAGTGTCTGGAGGATTGAGGATTTTGTTTTGTTTGGAGGATCGAGGATTTTTTTAATTTAGCTTTGGATGAAAACTGTATTAAGAATGAAGTGTTTATTGTGGTGTAAGGAAAATTGGTCTACTCTTTAACTCTCTAAACTAATCAAATTGGTTTTTCTTTCTGGTTCTAATTCTCAAAAATTTAATAAATGTTCATTTGTTTGCGTCGTAATTTAATTTTATATACGTGATCTGATACCAATAATTAATGAGAAGGAACCCAAGCTGGGCTAAAGTCAAGTTCAGAACAGTTTGAAATACAACACCAAGATCCCTTATCATTAAAACATATTAGGTTTGGCCAGTAGCAAAGAAAGTGATTTTTACTCTTGAGCGTAATTCTCACCTCTATTATATCAGGTTTGGCCAAACTTTAATAAAATTTAAATAAAAGCAATTCAATGAATCTAATGGTAAAGTGCTCCCTATATAGTTAAAAAAAGTAATGGAAATTAGGAGGAATAACCATGAAAAATTTATAAATGAATAGGCTGACCATATTGGAATGATGGTTAGAATATAGTCTGTATTTTATGTAATACAAAACTGCCTTTAGTTTGTCTTTCATATCTCTCCACGCCATCAGTTTTTCTTTCTTATTTTCTCACTAGTTTTATCGATTAATATATTGTTTCTCTTTCTTATTTTCATTTTCATTTTTTTTTTCACTTTTTGTACCTCATCTCATCTTATTTGATGTGGATCTCTTCAAAAACATTGATTCAAACTTGCCATCTTGATTGGAAAAAACATATAATTTTTTTCTGCATATACTACAAATTGAAATTTCGCAAAACGATAAGCTTCAAAGTATAAATGTGTTGTTCTATACTGAACACAATATCATTCCATTATATATGTTTTTATATATAGAAAGACCATTATATGTATTAACCACTATATTGCACTTTCGCAAAGTGATGTTTCATATAACTGTTTTGCGAAGGAATTTGAGTTATCTCTATAATATTATTTAAGAAGAAATTTTTAAAAATGAATTTTGTTTTGTAAATTATTAATATTATGATATTACAAATAAGAAAAAATAATTGAAATAAGAAAAGATAGAATTGTCTTTTAAAATTAGTGATAAAATATGAAAAATATTTATATATCATTAAAGAGGTTATTTACTATTTAGTTTTTTAATTATTTTTAATATTATATAATTTAAAATAATAATCAATCCATATATATTCAAAGAGTTCGTGAACTAACCACAAAACTAGAATCATTAAACGAGGCATATTGGAGTTATGTTTTCAAGATTACAGGTTTTGCAGGTTAGCCCGAATAATATTTTAGTTCACTACAAAATGGATTAAATAAATAAATTATTTCGTTTGACAACTCTACATATAATCATGAGTTAGACATATTATAAAATTTAAATAAAATCAATTTTTCTTAAATTTCAAAATAATTTCTTTAAAAAAAATTAGTCCCTAATTATAGCACATGGTTAAGTCCTAGTTTGTAAGTATAAAGTTATCCACTTTGTTGCAAATTAACTATCTAGCTGTAATACTATATAATATAATTATAGTTTGTTTTCGGCTCTGAAATCTATACTATTGTATACATTCGTATAGTATAGTTTGGTTTGACATAGAAATCATATAGCATACTAATCATTATATTCTATTTATGTATTTCTATATACAATGCTAAATTCTATGTATTAACCATTGTATTCCACTTTTTCAAAGTGTTACTTCATGCAATTGCTTTGTAACTGCGTTTGAGCTATTGGTATGTCTAAAGTTATGCACTTTTTTGGAGAATTACTTTATAGTTGGGATACTCTATAATATAATTGGAGTTTGTTTTCGGCTCGCAAATCTATACTATTTTCCATGTTTCGACAGTATTATACAGGGCCGGCCCGGAGTCATAGAACGCCTAAAGCGCACCAAAAAAATGATGCCCTTTTAACGCAATTAATTTTTCCTTCAAGTAAATGTACCATAATCAAAATAATCTAAAATATTATTGAAACTTAATATGTTTTTTAATATAAAAAAAGTACCAAAACATCCATACATTACTCATGAAAGATAACCCTTCTTGCTTTCTTTCCTGCAAAATCATTGATCAACTTTGAATAATCGAGTTTTGCAACCAATTCATGTTCTATTGATATCATCGCCAATCCATTCAATCGCTCTTGAGACATAGTCGAACGTAGATAATTCTTTATGAGCTTCAACTTCGAAAAACTTCTTTCTGCAGAAGCAACTGAAATCGGGATTGTCAATAATACGCGATAAGCGATCCATGTGTTTGGATAACAACCATCCATTCTTTTTAAATATTCCAACACCTCAACCGCCTTTGTAATTTCTTTTGGCAACACTCCTCTTAGAAGTTTAAGTTCCAAAAATAGATCTTTCCCATCTACATCTGAACACCCATCATGCTTTAGAGAAGCTTCAAGCATGATACAAGATGTCGTCAACTCTTCATCTTTTGCTGATTTTAGTTTTTTTAAACTAAACAAAAATCCAAAGATTTTCTCATAAAACCGAAATTGCTCGAATCTAACCTCAAATGACATTATAGCTTGATCCACTATGTTGATGAAGTAATCAATCCTAAAACGCTCCTCCGCAGTTAACGTGTTACTTTCATCATCTTTCTCAGCATCTTCACCATATTGCCTCTTTTTTTTCATCAAGCGTTTTGGTTTTGTAGGAAATACTGGTTCAATCTCCATTTCATTGGCAATTTGCGTAGCTTCTGCTTTTGCTTTCTCAAAACCTGATTCTCTATAGCTTTTCAAATAATCAACAAGCCCTCCTAATTGAGATATAGCAGCCTCAAGATCCATATCCTCTGACTGTAAGGTTTTGCTAACTATATTGACCATAGAAAGCAAATCATACCAAATTACCATTCCAAATAAGAATTCAAACCCTCCAATTCCATGTATTTCACTTATTGCAAGAGACTCAGCATCACTACGATGTCCTGGATTGTCACTATTTTCTGCCAAGTAAAACAAAGCATCTCGTATCTTTGAAGTTTGAAATCTTATTGGTTTAACACTATCAATGCGACTTTCCCAACGAGTTTGTGATAATGGTTTAAGTGTAATACCATTCACCATCTCTCTGTACACTTCCCAGTTGTTGGTTGAAGATGCAAATAGGCAGTATATACGCTGAACAATGCCAAAAAAATGAAATAGCTTTTTCAGATGAAGCCATATCACAAAGTGCAAGATTGAGACTATGACATCCACATGGAGTGTAAAATGCCCTTGGGTTTATATCAAGCAATCTTTTCTGAACTCCTTTATGTTTTCCTTTCATATTTGACCCATTGTCATAACCTTGCCCTCTTACATCATCAATATCCAACTTAAGATCAGCCAATGCATCTTGAAGAGTTTTAAAAATTCCCTCTCCTCTCTTGTCTTTGATTTCCAGGAAGGTCAAAAATAACTCCTCAATCTTAGGTGAATTCGTCGAAATATCCACACATCGAATTAGAAAGGTCATCTGCTCCTTACGACTAACATCAGGAGTGGAATCCAAAATGATTGAAAAATACTTTGCATCTTGAATCTTCTTCAAGATCACCATCCGAATCTCATTAGCAAGCGATTCTATCAACTCATTCTGAATCTTATGACTGAGATAATGGTAGTGAATTTCACCTTTTTCAATTCGTCGAATGTGTTCCTTCATTACTGGATCAAAGCCTCCCATCATCCTAATAAAAGCCAAAAAATTCCCACTATTCGGATCACTAATCTTCTCATTTTCTCCACGAAATGCTAAATTCATTTCTGCTAGAGTCTTTACCACTGCAATTATCCTCAACATCACATCTCTCCAATGCTTTCTCTCCTTATTAACTGCCTCCTGCAAATGCTTATCAATAGTTTCACTATTTTTTAGTCTTATTTCTAGCTCTGTCCAGCGAGTCATGCAAACAA
Source organism: Eutrema japonicum (assembly GCA_030161315.1). NCBI lineage: Eukaryota > Viridiplantae > Streptophyta > Magnoliopsida > Brassicales > Brassicaceae > Eutrema > Eutrema japonicum. The sequence continues at coordinate 16,183,900 of BSQW01000014.1, forward strand.
TATGATGATGAGTAGTTTCATGTATTTTCAGCCTAAGTGCACCATTTCTCCAGTCATCATACCCAGTGGTTGCCAAAAGAGGAGGATTTGCTTCTGGAGTGAATAATTTACAGGAAAAACAAAAGATCTTATTTCTAGCTTTCGAGTAAACTAACCATCTTCTGTCTTGTTTCTCTCCGTTACTCATTTTCCTTGTATAAGAGGAGTAAGTGAAACATCTATCAATTTCATCTCTTGGGAAAATATGACCAGGCGGCAGTCTTGTGGGTGGACCTCTCTCAACCAAAAAATCTCTCAGTTTCTGATCAATTTTCCCCCAACTTCCAGGATCATCCATATCCACATCCTCATAAAAACCCTTAATATCATCCGCATCCATATCCATGTTCTCATTCATACAATTTGCATCATCTCCAGCAAGTTCTTCAATACCCTTATCATCCGCATCTTCTTCAATATTAACAAGCTCTTCATCTTCCTTGTTTATCTCATCTCTAGCACTAGCAGTCTCATCAGTTTTAGAAGTTTTAGTTCTCGTTACATACCTGAAAATATCATTGATTTGAGATTTCTCCAATTCGTCTTGTCTTTTCTTTTTCTTCCTATTTTCAGCTCCACCTGGTTGGTTTTTAAATCGTCTTCCCGGCAACATTTTTCTACAAACTAATAAACAAATTAGAATAATTTGATTTTACAAAATGAGAAAACAAAAAGAACAGAGTAACACATAGAAAAATTGAAGTATTGAGATGTTGTCGATGGCAAAAAGAGAAGAAAAGACATACATGGTGAAGGAAGATAAACCAGCAACGGCGGAGATTGATGGTGTAGTGGGGAAGATGGGTGGTGATCTTTGGAAGAAGGAGATGAATCGTCGACCCAATAAGAAAATCCGGTGGAGATCGATGGTGCTCCGACGAAGATGGTGGCGATTTTGGAAGAGGGAGTCAGGGAGATGAATCGACCGCCGTCGACAAAGGGGAAAAAATTAGGTTTTGTTTTTTAATTTTAAATTAATTAATCTAATTAAGGAAATTGGGATAAATCAAAATCATTTATTTTTTTCTTAGAATAAAGGGAAACAATGACGTAAAACATATCTAAACAAACGCAAAAAAATAAAACACATGATATACATAAAGAAATATCGAACCTGGGTTGATGAAGTTCAAAAAAGTAAAAAAAAAACCATTGGACCATGAACAAACTTATATAAGTTTTTGCTGCCCTAAAATTATATACACATTTTTGCGCCTAAAACCCTTGCTTGCTGAGCTTTAGCCCAGGGCCGGCCCTGGTATTATATAACATAGATAGAATTTGTTTTCGGCTGCCAATGTTATACTATTACATGATTATAGTATAGTTCGATGCATGTTATTCGTATGAAGTAGAGATTATTGTAAATAGTATAGTATGCCACTATAGCCTGACTATTATATGTGTATTTATATAAATTATCATGTTCTTCATCTATTTAAAAAACTAATGTCCGTTTTTCACAATTCAAAATATGGTAGATAAATATGTGGTTTTTGTAGTATTTAAATATTTAATCAATTATTAGTATGAGATTAGCAAAGTAAACAAAATCAAATGGTATAATTTTTTTTATATTATAAACAAAATACTACACAAGAGAAGGGTAAGGGGGAACCGGTGTGTTACATCAAAGATTTGGATATTAATCCGAAACGAAATCGAAATAAATTGAAAAGTTTTTCAAACTTGAGTCGAAAACCATAGTTGGAGTGCATCCTCGAATTTCTTGTCTCCCAATTCTCTAATCGATGTTAGTCGATTTTGAACCTCTTTATCGATGAATTTGAACAATTTTTCTGAAGGTGTTGCAGCTTCTCCGTGGCGGCGACTATTACGTTCTCTCCATATTGTGTGGATCGAGACTTGGAATACATACCTTAAGAGAAACAGATCTATACGATTGAGGCTCGTATCTGAGATTAGTTTGATGAGCACTTGCCAATCGGATGCGAAACGATTGTTAAGCAACTTCCTTGTTAAATGACTCCATAATTCTTCCGAGAATCTGCATGAGAAGAACAAATGGTTCCGAGTTTCGAGAGAGTTCTGGCATAGTATACATGTTGAATTGGCTCCCACTTTCCAAGTTAACATATGATCTCCCATTGCTAGCCGATTGTGAATAGCCAGCCAAGTAAACATGAAATATTTCAGAGTAGCATACGAGAACCAAACTCCCTTAAACCACTCCACTACTGATGATGAATCCCTTATTAGAGTCCAAGTGCTTCGGGTATTAAATTTTGGCTTGTACTTATCTAGCTTGTCTTTCCAAAGCGAGATGTCTTCCATGTCTGATTGTAATCGCAACCTCTGCTGGTGTATAGCTTCTTCGATTTGGTTCATGATGTCTGATATGTGACGTCTCCTCCGTCTATTCCTTATCACCTCCACCATTGTATTTTCTCGTATTCCAAGATCAATATATCCCCATGGACCCGTGATGTCGAATAGATAGCATGTATCCAATGATATGCTCAATTTAATACCCTAAAGTACTAAAGCAGTTGTAATAGTATAGCTAGGGGTCGAACCACAGAAGACTCACAGAAACGCACAATAGATTCTATAGTGTCGAATTACGCTAAGCCAAACAGTTGTAATTAAAAGCAGTGCAGAAATTAAAGGAGTTGTAAATCAATTGAGAAATATAGGCTCAGGGTTTTTCTCAGGAAATCAGTGAATGCAGACTAACTAACTAACAGGATTCAGATTTAGCGCAGTTCTTGAACTCAAATCACTAAAATATAGCTAACCAACTCTCGTTGCGAAAACTATCTAAATCTAAATCCTAGGAATTCCAAATCTCTTTGCGAATCCTAAATTCTAAATCAGCTTTAATATCAGGTTTGATATGTTCACAAATCAATTAAACCAAATCTCTTTGCGAATAATCAATTTGCTCACCTAGGTTCTATCAGGTAATTAATCGCAATCTCGTGCCTAATCAATTATCCTAAGATCTAAGTTCCAGATTCGTCAACCTAGAATTAGCTATGAACACAACCTAAGGTGAAGAACTAATTCAGATGGTGAATCCTAAACAGATAATTAACCTAGCATTCAAAGAAATCCTTTATGAGAAAACCCTAAACCTAAAGTGGATCTACTCAGACATGGCAATTGAATCAAAAGACATGTTTGAATAAATCATCAATAGAATAGGAAGAAGGGTTTAGAAATCTGATCTCGGACGAAGGGAGATTCAGACTTGTCTCTCTAAAACCCAAGTAAAATCAAACTATAAAATAAAGCATAAAAAGGCATGAAAAGGCATAGCCTAAACAATGGCTGTAAAATCCTATTTATAACCTAAAACACGATCTGGGGTCTTCTTGTAATTATTAAAGACTTCTGGGTGCTTTTGCAATTCCTCAAGTCTTGGAAAACTCGCGGGTCGTGTCTTGCTGCGCTGAGTGTCGATCGATACCAAGGGGTATCGATCGATGCTCGACGTGAATTCAGGTTCCCAGCGACACGATCTTTAGCTCTGCTACAAACTGCTCCAGAAAGCTCCAATACTTCCAATAATCCTCCAAACGTGCTATGACCTGTAAAAGACTCTAAAAAGACTCCAAAATACTATAAAGACTCTATAAAAATGACTTATATCATGGCCTAAATGGGGTAAAAACCATGATATATCAACTCCCCCAGACTTAGCCTTTTGCTTGCCCTCAAGCAAATAGAAGACTAAACAGAGAAAGAGGTTTGAAAACGCGGAGACTCACCTGTTCATGAACCATCGAAATGACCTTTTTTCCAAGTACCCAAATGTCACCAAACCAGCTTTTGATCTAACCACCATGTACTTCTCCGTAGACATTCGCAGCTTTTCCAGACTCCACCCATTATCCCACAGCATTGTTCAAGTAAAACCTTCATCGCCAGTTTCATCGCTGCAGTTAATGTTCAAGAACCTTCTAGATTCTTTACCAGACAATATCATGACAAAGGAACCACCCTTTTTAACACTTTTTGTATCAATTTCTCTCCCCCAGACTTATTTCTTATTATGTTCTATTTTTTTATTTTCAGCTTAGCATATACACATCAAGGTATGAGACGCGAGTATTGATGGTGTTTGCCACCAAATCCCCGGTTCTTCCCTCTCTATGTATCAAAGGATGTAGGCGAATAATGGCATCATAGGAAAATCCTAGCCTCGCTTCCAATCCTTTGTGTGATCATCCCCTCTTAAGTAGAATAATGGGATCGCTGGAAATTTTCCTAACCCTCTACTCAGAAGAAAATCATTTCAATCTTTTATGCTCTTAATCTATCAACTTATTTCAGGGGAGAGAGATACCATAATTCTAAACACACGGGTTCCTTTATCAGATATGAATGATGAATCAAGCTCTTTAACTACTAACCACATTGATGAAGTGCAAAAATTTGGCTCAGGCTTCAGAAGAACTCTGCTGGAGACATGGATGTTTTCTAGTCAACTGGTCAGCCTTTGGATTTTTCATTAGTCGATCTAGGACTGATCCTGTAACACTGTGCACTCAAAAACAAAATCAAATCAATAGGTTCAAGCACAGGATCATCATCTCCAACAAATTTTGACTCAATAAAACAGTTTTGACTAGATAAAACAACTGACTCTAAGAAAAACAAACACAATGTCAGCAGACACCTCCCCCAGACTTGAACAACACTGTCCCCAGTGTTATCTAGCCTAGAGTCAGTGAAATAAAACAAAATAACAGACTAAAATTGGGAAAAACAAGAAGTTACCTTGCTGGAACGTCAAGTATCGATCGACACACAGCCTGGTATCGATCGATACTGGGCTTAAATCGACTTGACGAACCTTTCTTGCGCGATTGGTGTCGATCGATACCAATAGGGTATCGATCGACACTGGGCGATTTTGGATTTTGTTCCTTGTTTATCCTGACTCAAATATAAAACGAACGAAAATAAAAAGAAAAACGAATCAAAAACAGACTCACCAGTGGGTTGCCTCCCACCAAGCGCTCGTTTAACGTCAATAGCTTGACTGTAACGCCCTTCAGGCTGGATAAGAGTGAGAGCTTGCACCAAAACAGGCTCCATCACTTGACATTACTAGCTTCAAAGTTCTGCTTAGCATGCTGTCCACAAATTCCTGCCCTTTCTCTTTCAGCTCAGAAGTAAGAAGGACTCTGGCCTTGGAGAATGGCTTCAAGGCTCCCTTGCATTTGACCTTGTAATCAATCGAATTCCCATCACACTTCTGAGGAATCAGAGTGACATGGGGATTCTCGACCTTTTTGTTCTTGGCCTTCTTCTTCTTTGTTGCCTTAGTCTTCTTCTTGGGGATGTTGGGCGGTTCACCTGGAATATCTGCGACAGTAGGCTCATCAGGAGGCTCTTCCAGAAGATCAATTGCTAGCGACTCTCCTGTGATAACCTTGATGCTAGAGGCACGTGTGGGAATACTCCTAGGTGGAATGACATCATAGTAGACATCACCGTCAATGTAAGAGAAAGATAGTCTCTTATTAGGTGTGTCTATGATCGCGCCTGCAGTAGCCATGAACGGTCGTCCCAGGAGTATAGGCATACGAGATATCGCACCCATCTCCACAACCTGAAAATCAGTAGGCACCAGACAGTCTCCTACTTGGACTAGCAAACCATGGATAGTACCGTGTGGAAGCGAGGTGGAGTTGTTCGCGAATGTGATAGATGCCTCTGGTGATCGAATATCAGCTCCTAACCGCTCTGCAATTGCCCTTGAGATGACGTTGACACTAGCCCCTGAGTCGACAAGAGACTCTTTGAAATTAACTCCTGAGATGGAGCATGGAACTACAAATTTTCCTGGATCTTCCCTCTGTGTCAATTTCCGCGGTTGTAGTGAATTGCGAACTCTTTCTCCTATCACCTCACGTGATTTCTTGGCTTCTGGTTCTTTCTGCGAGGGGTATCGATCGACACCAGGTAGGGTATCGATCGATGCCATGCGATTTGAATCGTTCCTGACAAGTACCTCTTCATCAGAAAGAAGCTCCACGTTCGGGTTATCCAGCATATACTGTAGTTTAGCAATCTCCCATTCCTCCCTTGTCAGCTTAGGAATCATAGGATAAGGCATCCTGGTTTCATACACTCGTTCTGCAACGACCTTAGGCACCACAGTAGAACTCTCTGTTGTCTCCTCAGAAATCACCTTAGTATCGACCGATACCAATGGGGTATCGATCGATACACGGGTGATTGAATCCATTCTAGCAGACGTCTGGGCTGGTATCGATCGATACTGGGGAGTATCGATCGATGCTTGTGCGATTTCAGGAATGGCTTCGAGATTTTCTGCACGTAAGCTGATGGCATTGACGTGTGCATTGTGTGATTGAACCGCCTTTCCCTTGGAATTTGCTGCAGTCTGAGCTACTTGCGTCTCCAGCATCCTGTGGCTCGTATTTAGTGCCTCGATCCTTCCACTCAAATCGGTGTACATGGTGTCCATCTTACCATTGAAGGTGGCTGTCATCTTCTCCTGCCCTTGAACCAGGTGTTCAAGCATAGCCTCAATCTTACTCTCAGGAGCTTTGGGTGCTGGGGATTGGTACCCTCCTCGCTGAGCATTGTTGGTGAAGTTTCGATTGGAGTTGTATCCGAATCGCTGACCCTGAAAACCAGAACCACCAATGTAGTTAACATCTTCCACCTCATTCTCAGTAGCAAAGTGGACGGCCTTTGTTGTCCTTCCCAGCAGAAGACTGTGCATAGAATCCAGCTGAGCTTTCACTTCAGCAATCTGTGACCCATCCTGATTACCAGCCAGCCTCTTGCGCTCGAAATCTGCGCTCTTGGTGCTACTGCTAGAGGCAAAGTTCTCAATCAACACAATAGCATCCTCAGGATATCTGGTGTTGAAATTACCATTGCTCGAAGAGTCCAGACCCATCTGATATCTCCAATCTACTCCTCTGAAGAAGATACCCAGCAGCTGCACATCAGAGTATCCATGATGTGGACAATCTCGCTGGTACGATCTGAATCTTGTCCAAGCAGCCTTGAACGCCTCAGTAGGTCCTTGAGAAAATTGGGAGATTTTATTTCTCAGATCTTCAGATCTTCCATCATCGTAGAAGTTAATCAGGAAGGCTCTCTTGGTGTCCTCCCAATTAGTTAGCGATCCAGGAGATAGCTGCCTCAGCCAGTAAGTAGCTTCTCCACCTAGAGAATAGGGGAAAAGCTTGCAGAAGAGATAGTCGTAGGACACTCCATTGCTCTTAATGCTAGTGACCAAGTCCTCGAACCTCTCTACATGGTCCATTGGATGTTCATGAGGAAGACCATGAAAGAGATGCTGTCCCACTAGAGTGAAGTAAGCAGGCTTCAGCTCAAAGTCATTCCTCTCAAACGCAGGAGGACGAATTGCTGAACGATTGGCGAAAAACTGCTCTGGCCTGTTGTACTCACCAATCGTTCTTCCACGATTAACCACAGCATTCCCTGTGTTGGTGCGCCCAGCTGGCGCGACAATCTCAACAACCGCAGCAGGGACAACGATGTTACCAGCTTCATCAAGTCGCTGCCCTCTCTCATTACACACGTGACCCTCTTGGTCTCTCAGAATTCCAACTTCATCAGCTCTTAAAACCACTGGGTTGTTCATCCCTGATGTTTGCTTGGTCTTTCTGTTTGTGCGTTCCACAAACGCTAGCTGTTCCAATGACAGTTCAACTAGCTGTGTGCTCTTGTTGCTCCTGGTTTCTCGAACAAGCATACACCTGCAAACAAAACACTAGGCAAAGCACGTAAGTAACCAGAAAAATACGTTGAGTATCGATCGATACCAAGTGGTGTCGATCGATACCAACAAAAGAAGACGACGAATATCGACCGATACTACAGAGTATCGATCGATACCGACGAACTTAGTCGAAATTCTAAACTAAAATCTAATGGCGAATTGAGTCCCCGGCAACGGCGCCAAAATTGATATGCTCAATTTAATACCCTAAAGTACTAAAGCAGTTGTAATAGTATAGCTAGGGGTCGAACCACAGAAGACTCACAGAAACGCACAATAGATTCTATAGTGTCGAATTACGCTAAGCCAAACAGTTGTAATTAAAAGCAGTGCAGAAATTAAAGGAGTTGTAAATCAATTGAGAAATATAGGCTCAGGGTTTTTCTCAGGAAATCAGTGAATGCAGACTAACTAACTAACAGGATTCAGATTTAGCGCAGTTCTTGAACTCAAATCACTAAAATATAGCTAACCAACTCTCGTTGCGAAAACTATCTAAATCTAAATCCTAGGAATTCCAAATCTCTTTGCGAATCCTAAATTCTAAATCAGCTTTAATATCAGGTTTGATATGTTCACAAATCAATTAAACCAAATCTCTTTGCGAATAATCAATTTGCTCACCTAGGTTCTATCAGGTAATTAATCGCACTCTCGTGCCTAATCAATTATCCTAAGATCTAAGTTCCAGATTCGTCAACCTAGAATTAGCTATGAACACAACCTAAGGTGAAGAACTAATTCAGATGGTGAATCCTAAACAGATAATTAACCTAGCATTCAAAGAAATCCTTTATGAGAAAACCCTAAACCTAAAGTGGATCTACTCAGACATGGCAATTGAATCAAAAGACATGTTTGAATAAATCATCAATAGAATAGGAAGAAGGGTTTAGAAATCTGATCTCGGACGAAGGGAGATTCAGACTTGTCTCTCTAAAACCCAAGTAAAATCAAACTATAAAATAAAGCATAAAAAGGCATGAAAAGGCATAGCCTAAACAATGGCTGTAAAATCCTATTTATAACCTAAAACACGATCTGGGGTCTTCTTGTAATTATTAAAGACTTCTGGGTGCTTTTGCAATTCCTCAAGTCTTGGAAAACTCGCGGGTCGTGTCTTGCTGCGCTGAGTGTCGATCGATACCAAGGGGTATCGATCGATGCTCGACGTGAATTCAGGTTCCCAGCGACACGATCTTTAGCTCTGCTACAAACTGCTCCAGAAAGCTCCAATACTTCCAATAATCCTCCAAACGTGCTATGACCTGTAAAAGACTCTAAAAAGACTCCAAAATACTATAAAGACTCTATAAAAATGACTTATATCATGGCCTAAATGGGGTAAAAACCATGATATATCATCCAACCAATTATCATACCAGAATTAGGCTGATTTGCCATTGCGAATATCAGCACGATGAAAAGTCCTTGCGAGGAGTCGATACTTCAGCAGTTTCCTCCACATCCAGGATCCCATACTCGTATTCTCTTGGATTGATCATAATGAACCTTTTCGAATCAAATAAGTGTGGATCCATCTAACCCATAAAGAAGGATGAGAGGACAATATTCCCCAAATCATTTTTAAGCAGCATACTTTATTTACCTCAGTTAAAGGTCTCAAATCCAGCCATCCTTCATTATTTGGTTTGCATACATCCACCCATGAGATCTTCGCTTTTCTTGGATTGAGGTCAGGTCCAGAACAGAGAAATGTTGAGCAGAGTTTTTTGATATCTCGAATACATTCCTGAGGGAGTCTAAAAGCTGATAACCAGAAGTTTGTAATGCTGAAGAGGACATAGTTTATCAGCTGTAACCGACCCGCAAGTGAAAGGAAACAGACTGTCCATGAGCTAATTCGACTACAAATCGATTCTAGCAAGGGCATGTAATCGTTTCCTGTCATTCTCTTCGTGAGGAGAGGAAGTCCTAGATATCTTATCGGAAGTTGACCCGTATCGAAGTGAAACCGATCTTGAATTTCTGCCTTCGCATTTTCCGATACACCAGCGAAATAAATTGTCGAATTTTCCATGCTTATTTTTAATACTGAGATCTTCGCAAATTCTTCAAATATCTGCACAATACCTTCCACAGATTGAACTTTCCCATCTGAAAACACTATGCTATCATTTGCAAAGCTCAAGTGTGTGAAACCAAGATTTTTGCACTTTGGGTGAAAACCAATGTGCCTCGCTGAAGCTGCTTTCTCCAACAGTTTTGACAGGACGCTCATACTGATGACAAATAGATAAGGAGACAGAGAGCAGCCTTGACGAAGACCTCTAGAGCTTCGAAAAAACCCCGCAAGTTCACCGTTAACTTGTACCGGGAAAGATGTTGTAGTTATGCATAATGAGATCCAATGGATAAATCTCTCCGTAAATCTCATTGCTGCGAGAGTATTTATCAAGAAAGGCCATTGAACCGAGTCAAAAGCCTTTGATATATCAATTTTATAGCACAGCGAGATGATACCGTATTTTTATGGTAGTATTTCACCATCTCCGTAGCAAGCAGCAAATTCTCTACTAGCAACATGTCTTTGATGAAAGCGGATTGGTTAAGAGAGATTAGGTGGTGAATAATCACTTTCATCATGTTTGCCATGATCTTTGAAATCACCTTGTATATCACATTGCAGCAAGATATCGGTCTATAGTCTTTCATCGTCGTTACCAAGGTCTTTTTTGGTATGAGAGCAAGTATAGTCGAGTTCACTCCTTTTGGGAGAAAGCCCTTCACGAAAAAAGATTGCACCATAATTATGAATTCTTTTCCAATGATTGGCCATACCGATTTGTAAAACTCCGCATTGTATCCATCAGGTCCTGGAGACTTATTATTCGGCATAGAAAATAGTACTCGTCTAATCTCCTCGTCCGTGACCTCTTTTACAAGTTGATTCTGCTCCTTTTTCGAGCATCTGAATGGTAGCATTTCTTCCATATTCTCCACCGATATCCCCTCATAATCTGCCGGACTATGCTGAAGGAATTCACGAAAAAAATCCCTCAGCCTCTGCTTTAATCTCACCGCCATTTGTTGCTACCGTCCTGTCGCGACATGTTATTTCCCGGGGAGAACGGCTAATTAGTACCTCAACTAAGGCCATTGGTACCGATTATGACCCAAACTATTGACATGTGCCCACACATATCCGAACTATTAAAAACTGGAATATTCATACACGAACTTTGTTTTTTTTTGCCAATTCATGCATTTACTTTTTCTCCGTTAGTCAACCCCGTCAAATTGTTAACGGAGCTGAGTCACCTGCCACGGTGGAATCCCCATTGGAAAGAAACAACGAAACGACGTCGTTTCGATTGAAAAAAACAAAAAATTCCTCACGCTGGGATTTGAACCCGGGTTGGATCGAGATAAGGAAGGAAGCTTCACCAGTAGGCCAATGTGTTTAACTGGTATTATTACGAAACAAAACATTAAGTTGGACAAGAAAAGTTGTATTTAAAAAAAAATGGCAAGAAACAAGTAGTTGCAGGCTTAACAAATGCACAATCAAAAGATTGCCACAAATCAGAAGTTGAATCTGTCAAAAATATCGAAGATGACTTATACTCTCTTAGCACAAATCAAAATGTCTGCGTCAAGGGAAAACTCACGGCTGATCGGGATTGAAGTTTCCTCCTCAAAAGCTTCTGTATAACTCCTCCTCCAACCATTTGATGAACGCTTGTACCAATCAACTCGCTGAAAAAAAAAACAACAAAGACGATGGTTTAAAACAGCGTAATCAACAAATGAGATACTGATGGAAATTACACTTAATACGAATATCCAAAATTGCGTGATAACTTACCTGGACGGGGTCGACTCGTGATCAAGAAGACGAGTGGCCTAAGCTAGTGACTTCCATTCCACATAACGGAAGGGTGCTTAGCTTAAAGTCTCCCCAAGTGGGAGAGCCTGCGTCATTATTTGTGGCAGTGGGGGCCTGCGTTCGCGCGGCCCCTCTTAAAAAAAAAAATTGCGTGATAAGCCCCTAGAATTTCGATTCTACATACAGATCCATCCGACGAATATATATATCCAGCAAAAAAAAACGAAGAATGAAAAAAAGACATCCACCGGTTTGGAGGCGCAGGTTTTTTCAATTCAAACACCACGAACAGAAATTTTGATTTCCTCAAAATTTATCTTCTTCTTTCGAGTAATTAACAACAAAAATCATACCTGAATTCGCTGACGAAGCCTTCTGATTCGACGAACTGGCCATAGTCTTTTCTTTCCGTTGCCCCCTTTTACCTCTAATTTCGATGAACTAACCCTAGACTCGCGACGAAGAAGACTTTAATGGAGTATGTATCCTTTTTTTTTAAATACAACTTTTCTTGTCCAACTTAATGTTTTGTTTCGTAATACTAACAATTAAACAGATTGGCCTATTGGTGAAGCTTCCTTCCTTATCTCGGTCCAACCCGAGTTCGAATCCCAGGGTGAGGAATGTTTTTTTTTTCAATCGAAACGACGTCGTTTCATTGTTTCTTTTCAATGGAGATTCCACCGTGGCAGGTGACTCAGCTCCGTTAACAATTTGACGGGGTTGACTAACGGAGAAAAATTCAATGCATGAATTGGCCAAAAAAAACAAAGTTCGTGTATAAAAATTCTAGTTTTTAATAGTTCGGGTATGTGTGGGCACATGTCAATAGTTTGGGTCATAATCGGTACTAGTGGCCTTAGTTGAGGTACTAATTAGCCGTTCTCCCGTTATTTCCCGAATCCAGTTTTTTTTCTTTTCTTGCTACCACAACTTTATGGTAAGTTTTGTTGTTCTGATCTCCAATTTTTAGCCAATGGAGCTTTGATCGTTGCTCTAAGAAAACTTCCTCTAATCGTGAAACACGGTCCCATCGTTTATACGCTGTTCTTTCCTCCTCCAACAGCTCTGAAGATGGATTCGTAGAAATTGCCTCTTGCTTTTTATAGAGGTGTTTATACGCTTCTTTGGTAGCCCTTGTCAAATTTCCCCATTTTTTCCTTCGCTAGATTTGTAATCAAAGGCTTTAGGGCCTTCAATTTCTTTGAAAATCGGTACATTAACGATGTCGAGAGGAACGTAGGCTGCGAGTTATTCTAGAAACTCTCTACCATTGGTTTGAACTCTGCCAATTTAGCAACTGCGTTAACAAATTTGAAATGTTTTTTCCCCTTTCTCATTTCTCCTTCCAAGTGAATTCTACATCGTAAGTGATCTGAACACCTTCTTGTTTCGAATACACTATACGAATGTAGAAACACTTGACTCCAGCCATTGTTCTTTAGAGCTCGATTTAGCTTCTTTAGAACCAATCCCTCATCTCTCTTGTTGCACCAAGTATAAAGCAGCCCATGGAAAGCCAAATCCTCAAGTAAACAGTCCCTAGTCAAGGCTTGAAAATCTCGAATTCCTGGAGGGATATGCGGGGAATCTTCATGGCCTGAATGTTCCTCAATTTCCAAAATCTCATTGTAATCACCCATACAAATCCATGGTTTGCTACGAATTATAGGCGAGTTATGGTGATCCCTAATATCATTCCATAAATCCTTCCGTTCATCTTCTTTGTCCTCCAACTTCACCGAGCAGGTAATCATCTGTCCACTTTTAAAAAATGGAGTAAGCCTTGCTCGTCAATTCCATAACACCCAGATTCGACCCAATCTGTTGAACTTATAGTTGGTTAAAACCGACCACTCATTGAAGATTTATGCTGCTATTCGATTTGCTTTACTTTCCTTTACTCTTGTCTACAATAGACACTCAAACTGAAAATCCTTACTCTGTACCCATTTCTTTATTACGGAATGTTTTGTTGATTTGTTTAAGCCGCGAACATTCCAGAAGAAACCCGACATCAATGAGATTTTGTTGTTTCGTCTTTTCTTACTCATAACACTAGGAGGGATATCCTTAATTTTTTGAGTCATAGGGTCCGAAACAAATTTATGAGAAGACTTTGATGCTCTAGGAAGAGAAGGTCGGGAACCTTTTTCTTCAGGATGTTCATCATTCATCTTCCGCTATATTTTTGAAGGTGATTGATTTAGGTGGTTTTTCACACAGTCAATTAATAACTAAATTGCACACTACTGCAATCATAACAGTATATCGATGTAGAACTTTAGGATCGAATCCACAGAGACCAAATGCAACACTACGAGAATGCAGGATGAAAGTAAATCTAAGACGACTGATGTTTGCTTGTGGATTGTAACTTCTAAAACTAAGAATGATGAATGAAACGATATAAATTCAATAAAAGAAAGCGCTAGGCCTTTAGGTAATTCGCAGAAAATCCAGATTCACCAAACAGATTGTCAATTAGGGAATGAATTAAGAACCGTTCTCGACCTCAAACATGAATGTCTAGCTAGCCCACTGTCGTGGTACTACCTACTATGCCTAATAACCTAAGAATCTAAAATGTCGTTTGACCTTAGTGTTCTAGGCAAGCATTAATGTTCACGTTTGATAAGTTCACAAATTGTCTTAGCATCAGATTTCGTTAACTAAGGACAATTTGCTCATCTATGTTCTATCAAGAAACCTAAATCACTTTTGATGTTTAGGTTAATCCTAAGATGAATAACTCTATGTAATTCCCTAATCTAACAAATCCGTTTCAGTAATTCATGGAGAATCCCTTGAAACCCTAAAAACCTAACAAGGTGATTACTCAGACATAATTGCAGAGAAAACACAGAGAGATGAAAAGAGATTCATAATCCAATAAAAAGAGAAATCCAAAAGGGTTCAGAAATTCTTCTCAAAAGATGATGAGTTAGAGATTCGTCTCCCACAGCATACAGAGCAAAAGCCAAAACTTCTCTGATGAAAATTAAAGCGTAGCCTAAAAACGGCTGAAAAATAGAATAAATAATCCTAAAAAACATTTTTCCTGAATCCTAGGCGAAACCGGTTCAAAATAAAGAAAACCGAAATTTCCTTTTATTTTTCGCATCACTAAACCGGTCGGTTTATGTTGGACCGTCTTCACGAAAACTGGCGTAACTGTTGATCGCACCGTTGGAATGACCTCAAACTACTTCCAAATGAAAGCTGATCCATTTATATATCTTGTATCAAAATTTGAGCTCGATCCATCGGTGTTAAGTTCTTCAAGGAATGCCAAACTTCTGACGTCTCTGTATGATTCTGCATCTTCGTATGCTTATTTTCACCCAAAACGGTTCTTTTTCTCACAAAGTCACCTAAAACCTGAAAAGACTCGATATACGACTAAAAGACTCTAAAAAGACACTTTCACTCAATAAAAGACACCAAAAAAAATGTTAGAAACCGGTAAAAATACGGTTTATCAGTGCTTCAATTTCTCCTTCTTCTTTATCTTCCTCATCCTCTGTCATCTATGTCTCTTTCAAGATATCCTCTTCCTTTTCATCTTCCGAGAGTATGTGAAAACAAGACGGAGAAGCAATATTCTTTTCAGATTCACTCTGTTTTTCCCGGTGTCTTCCCGATTTTGATGGTGAAACTTTTGTCCAAATCATCTCTTGATCGACTTCCATCATTTCCTCCTCTGTATTGTTATTTTCCTCCTCTATAATTTCCTCCTTTTCCGTCTCCCTCATATTCATTTCAATTCCTTCACAACTTGCATCCTCCTCCGAATCTTTCTGTTCATCCTCTGAAACTTTCCCATTAGCCTTTTCCTTCTCCGAAATTTTTGTTCCTCCACGAATAATTCCCTCCTGCGGTTTGTTTATATTCACCATTTCCTCTGAATTTTCCGCCAGTTCAGTACTCATATTCTTACCTCTTTGACACCCCTCCAGAGACTTATCCAGCTTCTCTGGAGTTTTTTGTTGTACTCTCGATTTCTGTCAAAGCCAGTTCCAAGCCATTTGGACGCTGAAGAATCTGATTTTTTCGCGATTTTGCCACACAAAATTCTGATCGATGTCCCCATTTCTCACAGGTTGTACATCGTGGCGGTAATTACGGGTATGAATATTTCACTTCTACCTCCTCGTCCTTTGATATTTTGAAGAGAAAAGTCTTTGGTATATCCTTTTTCAAGTTTGCTTCCACAAAGACTTTGGCTTCCTCGAATTTCAGACATTATTCCGTATCAGGATGAAGTCTCTTTGGTTCTCCAACTTTACTCGCAAGAAAACCAAGTCCCTTCCAAAAGTAGAGACTGTGAGGCACGTTTTTGAGAATTACCCATATCGGCATCGTTGTGATTTATGGCTGCTTATCCTCAATGATAGGACTCCATTTAGATACTACCAGTGGGACATCAGCAATGTTCCACATGCCTCTTCTTAGAACCCTTGATCTCACTGCTGAGTCCTTGATTCTAAACTTAACCGTTCGATCATCCACCACAAAAATATCCACACGAATATATTTTTCTCCGAGAAGCCAAATCTTGTTGACGATTACATGTATCTTAGCTACATGTGGAGCTGCTGATAGGAAGCAACCAATAAGAAGGTTCTCCCATAAAGGCGTATCCTCGAGAATGTTTTTTGGAACAATCACTGTCCCCGATTCATCTTGCTCCACACCATCGAAATCGAATTTGCTTAGTTTCAGACGATTCTTCACCACATTGGCCCATGAAGTCTTGGTCGACAGTTCCTTCTCCTGACTCGCGATCGACGACATCGATTGATCAATTTGAGATGGTGTGACGCCGGCGGTAGAGCCACCGGAATCCATTGCGTGCGGCGGTATGCTTCAAAACCTTAGTCGCCAAAATAATCTCCCTCTGCTGGAGGACTCTCATTTTCATTGAGAGTGTTTGGTTCCCTATCTATTTAGGCAAGTATTCCCAGAGATATCCTTGTCTTCTACCGGTAAAGAAAATTTTCCTTCTTTCAGAGAAGAGTTTTACGCAAGTTGCAGTAATTTAGGGAGGAGGTTTAGGTAAGTCTCAGCATTCTTTGAGGTTCTCCCTAACCTTTCAAGAGTTGAACGGCAGAAGAAGGAATCAACTTCTGTCTGCATTCCTTTGGTTTGGTTTTTGCTTTGGAGTTATACAAGGCACTGAAAGCACTGACCATCGAGGAAGACAAACCTTTGGTGCTTTCGAACCACCATAAATTCGTTCTACGAATAGGAACATAATGAGCATCATGGGTCGAATGTTAAATCCAGAGATCCAGAATATGAAGAGCCTGGTTTGGGATATGCCGAGAGCTTTCAATCTCGTAGGCAAGGTTCTGGGAGTGGCGTTGTCAAGGATTTGTTCCAATTCTTTTCAAGTATGAAGATGATATCATGAAGGTCCTTAAGGTGGAAGTCTATACTCAAGATGACTGGGGAGTTGTTCTCGATAGATGGGTTGAAGAACCTCCAGATGATTATTTGATTATTTTACCGGTTTGGATGACATTGTTTAACATTATGGTAAACTTTTACACTGGATACACGATCATAGAGATCGCTGAAGAAGTGGGGCAAGTCATTAAGTTGGTTTTCAATCCTGAAAAACCTCAGAGCAGTGAATATGTGTGTGTGGAAGGGTTTTATTCGATGTTTCGAAACCACTTAGAAACTCTAAATATGTCCAGATGATGAATGGTTCAACGGTCATCATCAAGATCAAATGTGAAAGAGTGAAGAAGAGATGCTTCCAGTGTCATAGGCTCACTCATGATAAGTCTCGCTGTTCTCTGAATCCTTTAAATAAACAAAGGTTGGTCAAAGGATTGCAGAAGGATAATTCAGGAAGTATTTAGAAGAGATAGCCTATTCTGAAACCGAATGACCCTCTGTTTGGTGTTATCTCTAAGGAGCAAGTAGGTATCGATGGAAAAACAGGAAGACCAAAGATTGCTAAAAGAAGTGTTAGATGTGACGAGAAAATATATGATGGTCCAGGATTTGACAGAAAGGAAAGCTAGGGAACTAAGGGTGAAGAATTCGATAGAAGAGTTAGAAGGAAATCTGTTGGGGCAAAAGACGTACATGAGTTTAGAATCAACCCTAGTGGTGTCTGCAGATGTAAACAGAGGAAAAGGTTTAGTATTTCAGTTCAATGAAGAGAATGAGCAAGAAGTAAGCTAAAAAAGCTGATGGGAGGAGCCATAAAAGCAGGCAAGAACAATTCTGCTTTTAGTCGAGAAGGAAGTGTTGCATCTCATGAATCTATTCAATCTTCTTTTGTTGACTGTTCTACGGGTTTTAGAATGGGCACCTCTGGTGCTAGTTCTTCCGGGACAAGTGCAACAAAGAAAATATTTCAAAGAAGATCTCCCTCACAGACCCGTAAAGATCAAAAGCTAAAAGTGAATCCGGGGATGACAAGGGAGTGGTGTCACATGGGAGTGAAGGGGTTAACGGTGCAGCCAAGAGGAAGTCAGATGATGTTAGAGAGATCTCAGCCAAATGTGTTAAGAGCGATCAATCAAGGGTGGATCAGGAATATCTGTCGTCTATCTAATAGGTCTTCTGAGCTGGAATTGTCAAGGGGTTGGGAATCCCTGGGCAATTCAACATCTCAAGGAGATGCGAAAAATGCATTTCCCTGATATTTTATTCATAATGGAGACGATTAATTATTTTGGTGTTCTGTTAGATATTCATAGTTGGTTGGGTTACAAGTGGTTTCACACGGTGGAACCGAATGGAAGGAGTGGCGGTCTTGCTATCTTTTGGAAGGAATGCTTACATATTGAGTTTCTTCAAGAAGATAAAATTTTGTTGGAAATGAAAGTTACAAGTGGTTCAAGAAGCTGGCACTTATCATGTGTTTATGGTGATCCGGTTCAGAAACTTAGGCCCATAGTATGGGAGAGGATCACGAGAGTTGGTACTATGAGGAAGGAAGCGTGGTGTATGATTGGGTAGGTCAACGAAATTTTGTCTAACGAGGAGAAGACATGGGGTAATGAGAGGCATGTCTCAACATTCATATATTTTAGGACGATGCTAGAAAATTGCGATATGAAGAAGATGGGTAGTACGGGTAACATATTTACATGGAGACGAGTAAGAAAAATAGAAACTATCAATTGTTGCCTCGATAGATACTTCAGCAATTCTACATGGTTTTCTTTGTTTCCAAACTCTCATCAATGGTTTCTACTTTCTAGAGAGATTTGCATCAGACCATCGATGTAACATCCCGATTTCTGGTATATGCGGAGAGGCTTATAAGAATTGATTTGGCTACCTATGTCACCAAAGTACACTTATCTTTTCGGTCACTTGTCAAGAGAGAACTCCAGAGTTAAGCGTGTTTGAGCAGGAGAAATTTAAGGATGGGTGCCCTACCGGGAAGTGATTCGCGGTACAGTGCGAGTGAGAAAAAAACACGGGGAAATATCACGTGGTGATTTGTAGGATCAGTAAACAAGTCTTACGAGCCTCCCGGACTAGCGCACCGGCCATCGGACAAGGGTGGGCCCATGGGCTGAGAGAGTGCTTGGGACCCACTGGTAGGGATGGTCGGGGCGTTATAAGTGTTATCAGAGCCGAACCCAAAAACGTGTGTGGAGTCATGTGGGCTCACACTGTCAAGGGTAACGGTCCTGGTCGGGACGTTGCGCTCTATGAGTGGGGGTGATTGTAACATCCCGATTTCTGGTATATGTGGAGAGTCTTATAAGAATTGATTTGGCTATCTATGTCACCAAAGTGCACTTATCTTTTCGGTCACTTATCCAAAGAGAACTTCGGAGTTAAGCGTGTTTGAGCTGGAGAAATTTAAGGATAGGTGACATACCGGGAAGTTATTCGCGGTACTGTGCGAGTAAGGACAAAATGCGGGGAAATATCACGTGGTGTTTTGTAGGGTCAGTAAACAAGTCTTACGAGCCTCCTGGACTAGCGCACCGGCCGTCAGACGAGGGTGGGGCCACGGCCGAGAGAGGGCGTAGGGCCCACTGGTAGGGACGGTCGGGCCGTTATAATCGACATGTCCTAGTTAAATTTATGGGAGAGCAAGAACCTTATAAAGGTCAGTTTCGGTTTGACAAAACGTGGGCTGAAGATCCAAATTTCGCTCAGCTGATCTATCAAGCATGGAATGGAGAGCATAGAATGGCCACAAAATTAAGTTCAGCTCGGATAGTAAATGTGAGAAGATCAATCAGCTACAGGAACAAATAGAACGAGACTAACTCTGAGATAAAATTCAGAAGGCTGAGAAGAGGACTTGAAGAGGAAGAAGAAGTTTAATTTTCCTCTTTTCGAAAGATCTATGAAATCAAAGGAGATTTGGCGAAAGCTTTACCGTGATGAAGAGATCCATTGGAGACAGAAGAGTCGGGACAAGTGATAGTTGAACTTTTTACGGTTCGCACAATTACCCACTGTGCACAATGCCTCAATCTAATGGCATGTCATTGTAGCACTTTGGGATCGAATCCACAGGGAAATAAGAACGACGCACTAAGAATACAGGACGCTATCTAATCTAAGCAAATATCGGGTTTTGGTTTATTTATCGAACAATTTGAAACGTGCAAAATAGAGAAATAAACGAGTAGCAAAGCAAACAAGAAAACGATTAATATCAAATTTAAACAAACGAATTCTCGGGTAAAGCAATCGACTCGGGTGATTCTTTAATCTACTCAAGATGCTCAAACATTCGACTAAATATCTCCTTAGGCCTTAGAACACTACTAAAGATTAATCCACTTCCATGGTATTAACCCATTTCTTAGTCATCAATCGTCATAAACTTCCGTTCGCGATTCTATGACTAACAAGCATTAATAACAAGTCTAAATAGCCATTAAACACCCTAGACATCTATTTCCATAGGCTAGGAATGTGAAACACTCATTGAATTGGTTGGGGAATTTCATCGAACACCTTCCGGGCGAGAAATTCCCTATGATCTAAATCAACTTTGTCAAGGCTAATCCAGCATTAATAACACTCAATGAGAAAGGGTTTTAAGTAATCTAACTCTTAAACATCAAGAACAAACCTGGAATCACCCTAATCTACTTCACCCAAGAATCCTAAAAGAACTACTCACACATAGCTAAATCACAAATATAAACCGTACAAATGAAAGCCATAAGCAAAATAAGAAGAATGGTAAAAAGAGTTTAAGAAAATCTTCACTAAAATGGTTTGGATCTTGAATCCTTCATACAAAACAAAAACAAGAAAAGAAGAAGAAAGAAATAAGTGGCTTAGAACCCTAAAAAGAAGCAGCCAAAAAAAACTCCCCTTGTCTAATTAGGCTTAATTTGCTTAAGTAGATACAGATCGGGTCGGGTCAACCCGGGACAAACCGGGTTTGACCCGGCAATTTTTGTGTCCGAGAAGGTTCACAGCGGTCAGCTCATACCGCTGCATGACCGCTGTGGAATGTCTGGTTTTTGCTCCGGATGGATCCGCAGCGGTCTGCTCTAACCGCTGCATGACCGCTGTGAAACGCCTGGTTTTTGCTCCGGATGGATCCGCAGCGGTCTGCTCTAACCGCTGCACCTGACCGCTGCGAGACTTGAAAGTGCAGCGGTCTCCCTAGACCGCTGCATGCTGACCGCTGGAAACGTCCGGTTTTCTCCTTCATCACTTGATCATCTCTGTTCGCTGCGGGTACGTTCCTCCTAGTCCATGATCTTCCCCAAGCTCCAATAAGCTTCCATAAGCTCCAAATGGTACCTAAAAGACTCCATAGCACACAAACATATGCAAAAACTAACCTAAGACTCACTAACTCTAAGATGGATGCAAACTATACCAAAAACAAAGAAATGAATGCAATAAGTCACAAAATGCTAACTAAAATGTATGCTAAAATGGGCTAAATTATGCAACTATCAACTCCCCCGAACTTGCCTTTTGCTTGTCCGCAAGCAAACAAACAAGAACAAATCGAAGAAGAGGTTGGAATGCGGGATATCATATCCAAGAATATTAACAAAAGAATTCAATTCAATGCACTTGGTAGTAGTTATGTGATGCACAAACAACCTCTACTTCAAAAGATTTAGCCATACTCGTCGCTACACGAATTTGGTATAAGCCTTAGCATCTACAAGTAATCATATCCTCTAACTCTTTAACATTCATTAAGTACAATGGTGAATCATGCTTAATAAAAATCAAGTGAACTCATTTGGCTTAGGGAAAAGGTTTCGAGATGAAAATAATCTCAATCATGTGGGTATTCCAATGCAATGGGATCTCTCACGAAAGAATGAACTTTGGCAAAATGCTAAGAGTAAAGAACAATTGATGCGTACAAGGATGACATCCGTCTACCCAATGCCCCAATATGAACTCCACTCCTATTTCTAAACTCATCAAGATCCATTCTAAACTACCCATATCACAAGGCATTTTGCCTTCTTAGACCACATTTCTTTTCTTCTTCTCTTTCAACAAATGGATTGGCTCTTCATCTTTTTCTTTTAGCTCTTTTTCACTTTCATAACTAGTCTCTCAATCATCATTTAGATGCTTTAGCCATATATATTTTTTTTTTTTTTTTTTTTTTTTTTTGGCTCTTTCTTTCTTCTACACACATAGAGACTTATACTTGCAACCCCTAGAGCTATTCCACATTTTCATACCAACCAACCCAAACTTATTACTTTCCCCTATCCTTTTTCTCAATCTTCTCCTTTCTCCACACTTTCTTTTCTTTACATCAACACCCAAATCACCAACCTATCTATCAACTCCTTGTCGTTCCAAACTCAACACTTTTTGCTAAGTTCATTCAAAATTAGGCCTCACGACACACACAAGAGATGAAGGCTTGAAGGAAAGGCTTAGTTAAGGGTGTGGTTAACCGTTCCAAATATGGGAATCAGCTATTTGAGCTAACAAGAGAGTGGTAAAAAGGGGTAAGATAGCTCAAATATGTATATGACATCCATGAGTTCAACTTTTCAATGTACAAGCATGATAATTTCAAGTCAAGATTAAAGTTCATGTAGATAGAGTTAGATTCAATTCAAAGCATGCTTCAACCAAGACAAAAACATTCAAACCGCAAGATCAAAGCATGAATCATCCTTAACTTCGTGATCGCTCAAATGCATCAAAGAACTCCTAACGAGGGCATTAATTCAAGCTCTTAAGTTTATATTCTACATGGATAATTCTCCCAATGCAAGTGAATGCAAACCTATATGCATCTAGACTCAATCTTAAACATGCAAAATGCAACTAAATTTTTTTTATGGTTTTTATATGCACTTATATGAATGAATGAGACTCAAAGATGGGAAAATAAAAATAAGATCACAAAACACAAGATCAAAAGACACAAATCCTTCCCCCGAACTTGAATTGCAACGTCTCGGTGCAACACAAATCAAAGAGAAGGTAAAAATATGCAAAAGTATGTACAATGAAATGGAGTTTGGATCATACCTTTGGATTGGAGAGGAGTGTGACGTGCTGTAGCTCTACCCATTCATGCATTAAGCACCACGACCTTGGACCCAAGAAAACTATAAACATTAAACAAAAACATCAAAAGGAACAAGAACGAACGAAAATATATACAAAGATAGTCATGGGAATGCCTCCCAAGAGCGCTTGTTTTACGTCGCTAAGCTTGACGTTTCAACTGTTAATCATGAGAATCAAAAGGTTGAGCCAATGCACCTTTGGTCCTTCTCTTGTCAAGACAAGAAACAAAATATGCAACATGGCACACGACTATCCATGGCAAAGAGGCATAACTCACATCAAGAAAGGTTACTAAAAATATAGCATACATCTTGGAATTTTCCTTGATGATGAGATGTTCACGAGGACCAAATGCATTTGATGGAAAAATGAAGTCGATTTCATGTTTAAACGAGTTAATCACAAAATAGTCAACTTCATCTCCATCAATCATGTAAAACACATCCTCTTTCCTAGATTTCATCTCAACCTTAGGGTCATCTATCTCATTCAAGATCTTATCTACATCAAGCACATCCCCTAGGTAAGATTTTTCAAGAAGAGAACTAGATTCCTCAGGCATTGAAAGCTTAAACTCGATATCATGATCATTCAAAGCACATAGATAATTAATATCAAAACATACTTCATGATAATCACTAGCAAGCTTTTCTACTCTTAAGGTTTCTAGTATTTGAGACTCACATATTAAATCACAGCATTCATTAATGAGCTTGAGAGCATGTGAACTAGAAGCTACATCTTCAATGCAAGGCAAGTGACTATCCTCATAATCAACGATTTCAAAGGTTGTGTCAAAAATACCTTCTAGTTGGCATGGTGGAACCCAATAAATTACCTCTTCGAGTGCATGAGCTATCTTTATCTCAATATATGTGAGCTCCCTTCCCTCAAGCGCTGCCCGACGTGACATGAGGTTCAAACGGATCATAATCGCGAGATTACTCCTTGTCAATGCCGGGTTTTCTTTGCAAAGCTCATCCAACTCTACTTTTTGTTCTGATGTGAGTACACTTTCATCAAATGGTGGCTCCACATATGGCTCATCATCAATGCTTTCATCAAATGTGGCATCCTCTTCTTGTGGCCAATCATTGTAATCCATGGCCATCGACTCTAAGAAGCAAAAAAGAAGAAAATAAAAAGTTAGTAGAAGTCAAGAACTTAGTCTCAAATAGTATCCAAATCCTAATGGCTATTGCTAATCTCCCCGGCAACGGCGCCAAATTGATAGTTGAACTTTTTACGGTTCGCACAATTACCCACTGTGCACAATGCCTCAATCTAATGGCATGTCATTGTAGCACTTTGGGATCGAATCCACAGGGAAATAAGAACGACGCACTAAGAATACAGGACGCTATCTAATCTAAGCAAATATCGGGTTTTGGTTTATTTATCGAACAATTTGAAACGTGCAAAATAGAGAAATAAACGAGTAGCAAAGCAAACAAGAAAACGATTAATATCAAATTTAAACAAACGAATTCTCGGGTAAAGCAATCGACTCGGGTGATTCTTTAATCTACTCAAGATGCTCAAACATTCGACTAAATATCTCCTTAGGCCTTAGAACACTACTAAAGATTAATCCACTTCCATGGTATTAACCCATTTCTTAGTCATCAATCGTCATAAACTTCCGTTCGCGATTCTATGACTAACAAGCATTAATAACAAGTCTAAATAGCCATTAAACACCCTAGACATCTATTTCCATAGGCTAGGAATGTGAAACACTCATTGAATTGGTTGGGGAATTTCATCGAACACCTTCCGGGCGAGAAATTCCCTATGATCTAAATCAACTTTGTCAAGGCTAATCCAGCATTAATAACACTCAATGAGAAAGGGTTTTAAGTAATCTAACTCTTAAACATCAAGAACAAACCTGGAATCACCCTAATCTACTTCACCCAAGAATCCTAAAAGAACTACTCACACATAGCTAAATCACAAATATAAACCGTACAAATGAAAGCCATAAGCAAAATAAGAAGAATGGTAAAAAGAGTTTAAGAAAATCTTCACTAAAATGGTTTGGATCTTGAATCCTTCATACAAAACAAAAACAAGAAAAGAAGAAGAAAGAAATAAGTGGCTTAGAACCCTAAAAAGAAGCAGCCAAAAAAAACTCCCCTTGTCTAATTAGGCTTAATTTGCTTAAGTAGATACAGATCGGGTCGGGTCAACCCGGGACAAACCGGGTTTGACCCGGCAATTTTTGTGTCCGAGAAGGTTCACAGCGGTCAGCTCATACCGCTGCATGACCGCTGCGAGACTTGAAAGTGCAGCGGTCTCCCTAGACCGCTGCATGCTGACCGCTGGAAACGTCCGGTTTTCTCCTTCATCACTTGATCATCTCTGTTCGCTGCGGGTACGTTCCTCCTAGTCCATGATCTTCCCCAAGCTCCAATAAGCTTCCATAAGCTCCAAATGGTACCTAAAAGACTCCATAGCACACAAACATATGCAAAAACTAACCTAAGACTCACTAACTCTAAGATGGATGCAAACTATACCAAAAACAAAGAAATGAATGCAATAAGTCACAAAATGCTAACTAAAATGTATGCTAAAATGGGCTAAATTATGCAACTATCAACAAGTGGCTTAAAGATGGTGATAGAAAGAATTCTATCATGCCTCATTTAAGTATACTCGGATTTAGAATTCACTACAATTCCTCATTGATGAAAATGGTACAGAACATTACTCGGATAAGGAGAAAAGTGAGGTAGCGATAAATTTTTTCAAAGACTTGTTCAAAACCTCGAATCTGCAGCCGTTTAAAGAGCTCTTTGAAGGCTTTATGCCGAGAGTTACAGATAGTTAGAACACTTACTTGACTAGAGCTGTATCAAAGGAGGAAATTAGTGATGCAATTTTCTCCATTGACAGCGAAAGAGCTCCTGGGCATAATGGTTTGACAGGTTTCTTTTTAAAGAAATACTGGAATATAGTTCAAAATCAATTGACAAAGGATGTGCAGCTATTTTTTGAAACATGGAAGCTGCAAGATGAATGGAATCACACTCACATCACTTTGATTCTGAAGATTACAAATCCTAAACAGATTACAGATTCGATGTTGCACTCCATCTTCGACAAACCGTACAAGATATTTTTGGATATTCCGGCAAACGAAAAAGACGTTTGGTTTCGCACGTTTGCGGTAAGTTCGAATTTATTTAAATATTTTTCTATAATTTGAAGTTTTTTAACATCTTTAAATCAATTTCTTTTGTAGAAAAAAATTAATTGGAGGTCTACCGACACGAAAACGGTGGAGACTGAGTTTCTAAAGGAGGCGGCCACGCAATTCTCCCGCAGCATATTCGAGTGGAAGCAAGTGTGAAGAAATGGTGGAGATAAGCCAAAAGGCTTGAACGCGTCCGTGTGGAAGGACTTCATCACGTACTGTGAAGCCTCCGACACCGAAGCTCTCTCAAATACTAACTATGAAAATCGAAAGAGTCCCCGAAATGGGAAGGGGATGTATATCCACAACAACGGGGCGACCATCTTTAAAAAAACTGAAATTGAAATGATAAGTATTTAGGTGTTTTTAGTTATTTCCAAATTTTGTTTTTAATATATTTATTAGTAACTAACGGTTTTAGTTATTTTCTAGATGCAGGAAAATGGCGAACCTCCGAATAACCTGGAGGTGATGGAGAGCACACCAACAAAAAGACCAAACAGATTGATCAAGATGGTGTCGTCAGTGAGATCGTCGGAGAAGTGAAGAGGGTGAAGGACGACCTCGTAACCCAGAGATCGCAGGACGGCTGCAGCGATTCCATTGACCTACCTCGGGTTGAAATCAACCGCCTCGTGCTTGAGGTAAGTACTAACTATATATTATCATTTAAATTTAGATAATTATTTCTTATGTTCTAATGTTTTGTATTGTTTTTGTAGGAGATACCCATTAAAAAAGTTCGTTGGCCAAGGTTGGGTAAGGTTGCGATCAGCGACGGCGCAACTTCTTCGGCCGGTTTCCCGATGGATCAAGACATTATCTGAAAAAACGAAGAGCTCAATAAGAAAGTAATAGCTTTGGAGGACGAGCTCACGATTGAGAAAGTAAATAGAACGTCAATGGTGGATTTCATGAAAACAAAGTTCCCGGATTTCCCGCCGGATTTAGTTCGATTATGTTTTTTTTTTGTAATTTTTCTACAAAACTTAAAACCTTTAATAATTATTTAAGTTTATAATAATTTTAAATATTATTTAATTTTCATTTTAGTTATTTTTAATTATTTAAAAAATAAATTAAATTAAATATTAAATATTAATAGAATTATTTAATGTTTTTTCTAAAAATTCAATAATTTTTTATCCCTCGGAAATCCGTCGGAAATATTTCCCTCAGAAATCCCTCGAAAATGTTTCCCGATGGTTGAAAGTCCTCGGAAAACAGTCAGACCTTTTGACATTCGGTAATCCGTCGGGATATCCCAGACGGATATTTGGTCCTCGGAAATCCGTCGGGTATTTTTTCCCTCGGGAATTTTCGACGGATTTCGATTTCCAAGGAGATAGTCCCGACGGCTCAAATCCGTCGGAAATTGGTTTGGAATAGTTGTTTCTGATGGAATACCGACAGATTTGGCCGTCCGGAATGACTATTTTTCTTGTAGTGGAAAATTGTTAATGTAGCAGTTGATAACGTATTACGAAATATAATATCTAAATAATATTAGAAATTCTCGATGGATTTCGATTTCGAATGATAGTCCTGACGGCTCAAATCCGTCGGAAATCGGTTTGGAATAGCTGTTTCCGACGGAATACCGACAGATTTAGCCGTCCGGAATGACTATTTTTCTTCTAGTGGAAAAGTGTTAATGTAGTAGTTGATATCGTATTACGAAATATAATATCTAAATACTATTATGTTGATAAGGTATTACGAAATATAATATTGTCTTACGAAATATAATATCTAAATAATATTTAGATAAAAGAGTGACTGAATAAACACTCTCTTCTATTTTTAAAACTATGTTTTCAACGGCTTATATTTCTAATATTATAAAATATCAAATTATGCTGATAGAGTCTAAATATTTTATATTTTATCAAGCATGAGACTCATGACCTAATCTAGTGAATAATAAAGTACCATCTAATCTATTAAAACAGAAACACTTTTGTGTTCAAACATGAAAAAAATGCATATAAATCTATTCTTTTTATGGATAATTTTTAACATTTAGATTTTTGTGGATAACTATCCCCGTTTCCAAACAGAATAATTTTGTTCATTTAAAAATTTATTTTTTGGAGATAAAAATTTAAATACAAACCGGAATCTTCTAAACCATTGATATCACAAAAGTTTTAATTTTGGTTTCTACTACAATTGAACCATAATTACGGTTATTAAGAGAAATAGATGTTACAAAGTTTAAAACCATATATCAATCTATACTATTAAAATGGGTATACATTTTGTCTCCAAACATGAAAACCTTCATATTATGATATATTTTACTTTGATAACTACTATTCATGTTGTCAAACATGTCTTTTAAAAAAAATAATCTACATAATATCTTTATTGTTAGATATGGATATTCTAATTAATTATAATATTTTACAAAACAATTAATTATAATATTTATAAATAACATTTAGTCTCTATTTAATTCATTAAAGTATTTAAAATATAATAACATTTTATTATTAAAAGATACAAAAACTATATATTAATTTAGATTTAACCACCATATATGTTTTTTACTGTATCTTTATAATAATAATATATAGATATTAATTTAGATTTAATTAAGATATTTTAATTTAAATAATATGTATACTATTAGAAAACTTTATTAAGATTACCAATTTTTATTTGAAAAAAAAAAAAAGATAATTCACATAAAGAAAATAATGGTCATATTTTAAATATAAAACTAGATTCTCATATGCGCGCCCGCGCAATATATTTTTTATAGATTTAATGTAATGTTTGCGGATCCTTAAAACCTCGGGATCCAGACAACAATCCGGTCCGGATATAGTTCTAAAACCCAAAACTATAAAATCCGGTAAAATCCGTAAAAACTCAGCAAATAAATATGAACCGGACATAATCGTTGACCCGGATGGATCATGGTTAAGTAAAAAATTATAGTACAATCAAATGGCTTCTTTTATTGTTCTTATTGAGTCATTCTGATTTTACAATCTGATACTTTATGATCTTCTTTGTATTATGAATAATACTTTATCAACTACAATAATAATTACTTTGTCAGTCATATTTTTTTCAAACATATCTTAGAGATTTATTAGTTTTCATACTATATATATATATATATATATATATATATATATAATTTCACTAATTATTTATTGCGATCGGACTGTATCGAACCGGGTCAATCCACAGACCTGGTGACCCGAAGGACTCTCTGGTTTGCTTCACTAATCATATTTCAAAACATTAATTTAATGTATTAAATATATTTTTATAACATAAAATTTTTATGATCTAAATTAAAATCAGAAAATTTAGCGAAATTTAAACAATTTCGTTTGATATTTTCAATTTAAAATTTTTAAAATCTAATATAATTAAATAGTTTTCCAAAAATTTATATTTTCTAGTTTTTTTTCTATTGGCTACAAAATAATTCATGTTTGGCAATTTAATATTAATTCTGGAAAAATATTTTTTTAACATTATTTATCTTGTAAATTCATGTTTGGGAATTCTATAAAACAAATTTTCTGATTTCTTCTTTAACATTATTTATTTTAAATATACTAAACCAAAAAAATCTCGAAAAGCTTTTGTATTTTGCCTAATAGAATCTTTTAAATCACAAAAATTCAACACCACCTCTTACCCGCAAAGATTTTCTGAAGATATTATATTTAAATTTATATATTATCCCAAATTCACAATGAGGTCATGCGATAATTTTTTTTTTTTTATGTTTTCTATTTTGTATGGAAAAATATATTTTTTGGTATGATATGTATGATTCAAAATTAGTGATTTCAACTACCTCAATTTTTTTTTTGTCAACCATCTACTTCAATTTTATGAACCGTTTTGTTATATAAATTTTCAGTTCATATGAATTTACAAACAATAGTTCTACGTTCGTTTAGGTTTTGAATTAAACAATTTTTTATAAAGTACTATGTTCACTAATATTATAGGTAATGAAATTAAGAAACCTTTTTAAAATATATGATTAATAAATTGATTTTCTAATTATTAAAATTTGGTAAATTAAATGTTCACATCTCCTTAAATTGTGTTTGGTAATATAAATAAACAAATAAATGTAGTCTACAAATAATAAATCTAATCATTAACGAAGTAAAACAAAAGTTTAAAAGTTAAGGCATCAAGCTCTAAAAACAAAACAACTATAGACAATAGCTACATTTATTTTTTTTTAAACAATGAATGATGTTTATTTTGAAGATAAAGAAAAAAACAAAGTATCAAGCTCTAAAAAAGAATAACTCTCTCTAATCAATAGAACCAAAACCAATAAAAAATATTAAACCAAATCTTCTGTGTCATATGCTTCAAATCTTATTCCATTTTATCCATATATTCTTACTCAAAATCTAGCAATCATTCTGAATCGAATTCTAGGTCTTGACTTATACTATTTTAAGCAATGGGAGTCTAGAATTCTTGTATATAAAAAACACAAAAAGAAGGAAAACATGATTAAACAGAAAAAATTATTTCAAAAATCCAAATATGATTTAATTTTGTGTAAATAGTTTTAAATTTTTTTAGATATCCAAAATTTGCAATATAAGCTGATCTTAAAAAAGATTGTAACCATCATTTTATTCTTTTGTTACAATTTTATAAAAGCAAATAAAACGACCAAAATCCAGATTTATCACCCTAAATCAAAGACGTGATGTCTCTTATGATGCAAGAAAATGATATTAATTACGAGAATTCAATTAGTAATAAGCATAAGAAATTTGTATTAAACTGAATTGAAATATGCATAATTTTAGTTATATGCATACCTTCCCAAATCAACCATACAATGAAGAATTATAGACATAAGTGTGACATGATTAAATGATGATGTAAAGACAAATTCCCAAATTTAGCTTTTGTTAGGTTAAGCTATTCAAAACTGCACACCAATTTCAAAAAAGAATATATAAGATCACACTTGAAATGATAACACGTATAGTAACATTTTTAATTTATAAGAAAAACTTTTAATAATAAATGTACCCAAGTGTTTAAGCATGGCCTTCATGCTTCAAGTGAGGGCAAAATTCTTCATCATGGCCAAGAAAACAGATCCCAACGTGGCAGAAATGTATGAGAGTCCAAACAAATGGAAATATTGCATTAAGTTCATCCTGCAAATTTTTTAAAAAAGCTTATCTCACACAAAATATATGTATATATTTATATTTGTTAATCACAATCAAATTGTAAAAATAATTATACATTTCTTGCTGTGAAAAGTCGAGCGATATGAGAGGAACGTGACTTAGAATCCTATTTATATAGGTAATATGGTATGCAAATTAGGATTGGAAGATTATATTATCTAAAGATTTGTATCTATCTAAGTTAAGATTTTAGAAAGATTTTAATTCGGATATATCTTAATTTAAAAAATTATTTGATTCGGATATTTTAATTTTAGAATGAATTTAATTGGCTGATATTGATGGGATTTTCTTTCTACAAATTAGTGGGTATAATCCCTAAATTCCCTATAATGTGGCAAATTTTAAATATATTTGAATTTTATTTCCTTTTTTATTCGATTTTTTTTTAATTATGAATATCAGCATTTATTCGATGATACATGCTTCCTTAAATAAATAGTCATTCATAGACTTTTAATAATAATTAAAAATATTAATAATTAAATCAACATAATTGGCACGATTTTTATGGTTGCCGTTATTAGGATTGTTACGGTTGCTGAAAATATGAGATTTTTAGATTCATAATATCGGTAATATAATTGATGATATATATATATATATATATATATATATATATATATATATATATATATATATATATATATATATATATATTGTGATTAATGGCAGCAAAATTGTAATATTGAAATTTTAGGAAACCACAAATTAATTCCTTTAGTATATTTATTTATGTGCAAATGTATTTAGTTTGTATAATAAGTCATGATGATTTTACGAATGGTAGAATTCGTAATTTTGAATTTGAATAGAATAACCATTTATGGTTTACATTTTATGATAATATTTTTTTTAATAAACCTATATTAATATAAACGAATATTAACATAATCTGAACAATCTTACCAAGATTAATTAGATTTGCATTTCGAATTTAATTCTAAATTAACAATTCCTAAAATTGTGTGATTCCTAACCACCCGCCTTAGTAGTCTCAAATATGGCGTGCAAATATTAATCATTTTATATATATAAATAAAAAATATTAAACTTTTATTAGTAACTGAATGTTGTCTATATGCATGATCGAATTTATGGTTGTGCAAATCTAATTAATAATATATTCCTTTTTCAATTTGAAAAATATTCAATTATAAATCCGATTGTATTAATAAGATTTAAATTTAGAAGTAAACATATTTTATTATTAATTATGAATATTTTGTTTGTAATTGTTGATGAAATCTCAGAAAATCTACATTAAAGTCAAAATTTAAGATTATCTTTCAATGCATATTGTTAATTTGAATCTTTATCAATCAAAAAATTTGATTATTAAAATATTTGGCATAATCTAAATTCAAAAATTCAGAATAACTAATAATATTTTCGTAAAAAAATTAATATTAAAATTTTAAATTATTTTTGTAATATGTAATTTATAATAATCAATTTTAATTATAATTTTAAATATTAATTTAATTTTTGGCATAGTCTGAATTTTTCTAATTATGATTTAAAATTAATTTATATATATATATAATCATATTAATTAATTAAACTACTTTTTAATTGAACCAAATATAATTAACTTTTAAATTTAACCAAAAATATATGTTTGGTAACAGGAATAAAATGAAGGGAATAGTAGTTATGAATATACTAAAATGAAATGTTTTCATGTAATCGATTAGATTTGGATATATGTAAAAAACTCCAAAAATGCTCTCGATAGCAAAGGCGATAGTCTCATGGTTTTAGCATGGATCTCGATTGGAGATGGTTTCGGTTGATGATTTCGGAAATCTCGAAGGTATTATCGGTTGTTGAAGATCGGAAGAATACGAGTTGGGTCGTTAATGGTTTCTCCTCGATTCAGAGTTGGCTCTTCCGATAGCTGATTTTGGAAATCGGATCCATGGCACTTAGATTCGATCCAGCTTTGGTATGGAGAAGCGATACTTGCAAATGGGTATTATTCATCAGGGCTATCGAACGGTTATCTGGGATTCCAAAAGATCCACCCACTGTTTTCAGCGACAGAAGTAATGACGGTATTATTGGTTTCCTGGGTGATATTGGATTTGATCTCTTGGGGAATCTTCTTGAACTGGTTTGCGCGAAGATACATCTTACATTGATACTGTGTTTTAATGGAGATTCAAAAAAAACAGGATTTTATCCTGATAACAGGATATCTTGTAGTCATAATTTTGTGATATTGGTTTTGATTGGAGATATTTTATGTGATTATGCTTTGGGGAAAATAGGAAACGATAGGGAGTTTCGTAGTCCATAGTTGATTTGGTTGGGTACATGGACGAGATTTCTGTGCTGTCTCATGGAAAATTTAAGATTTTTCGGTGGATTTCACGGCTTACTTTTTGGTCTTATTAATTATGAATGGATTCCATGCAATCTTCATTACAGCAGGATTATGATTGTAGGAATTCAAAAGATCTCGCTGGCAGAGTTTAAAAAGGAGTTGTTGAGAGTTTTTACCCATCATAACTCAAACTTTCATCCTTTTCTTACGAGACAACAAATAATGTCCCAAAGTAACTTGGTTAAGCGAGACGGTTCCGAGATGAAGACGGAAAAAAGTGTGAAAATATTGAAGATTCGGGTGCCTCGTTTTGACAACTCAGAACTCATATCCGGTTACTCCAAGACACTGATGGGGAGGTGTATGAATCCCAAGAAGCAGGACATGAAGGTACTACTCCACATGCTTCCTCGAATCCTGAATGTTGAGGATCGAGTAGCCGCAGCAGATCTCGGAATGGGCCGGTTCTAATTTGATTTTGACAGAGAGGAGGACATTGCGGAGATTTTGAAGATGGAGCATTTTCATTTCGATTACTGGATGCTATCATTGGTGTGATGGGAACCCGTCGTGGATAGCAAATACCCGTCTGCCATTAAATTCTGGATTCGGGTAATGGGAGTTCCTCTACATTATTGGGCTGACCATACCTTTCGTAGTATTGGTGAAGCTCTTGGTGAAGTAAAAGAGGTGGATCTCGACATGGGCAGAGTGCAAGTGGTATTGGACGAATTCAAGCCTTTATGTTTTGAGACATCGGTTAAGTTTCACGGCGGTGAAGAGACAATCATCACGCTGAGATATGAGAGGCTATTTGGGTATTGCAGAAGCTGTTTCAGTTTATGCCATGATCAGTCTCAGTGTTCTCGACGGGTAGACGGGGCAGAGGTTCTGCAAAATACTTTGGAGGAAGCAAACCCGGGTCTGAATATTGTTAGCTACAAAGCTGCGGCGGTTCACGGCCTGGTGGGGAAGCTGGCTCATCAGCAAGTTGAATCCTCAGGTAAAACACAGTACGGGCAGGACAAAGGAAAGGGAAAAGTTCAGGATTTCAGAGATGCAGGGAATGGTAATATAACAGGAAAGGAGCATCGGTACGGTTCATGGAAGGGGGACAGAAGGTACATAGACAAAGATTCAAGAGCTGTCCCTTCCTCGAGTCACTTTCCAGCTAAAGAGACAAAAAAAAGGTACGCAATGTCCACCTCGGGGCTGAATGAATTGAGGTATACAAGTGTGGGAAACAGTTTGTTGGATCATGAAAGGAAAATGCTTGATGCGTTCCTGGGCAGTAACGCGGGGACGAACCAGGATTCAGGTGAAGGTACATCGCTGGAAAATTGCGGTAAGGCAGGTCAGATCACAGGGAAAGAGGTCCGCAGGGGCCTGCACTTTGAGGAAAACACAACGGCGACTCTTGAGATGGAAAGCTACAAAGGTCATATCTCTGAAAAATCGTTATTGTCAGAGAATGTTCCAAGTATGGTAGAGATGCTAGATGATTTAATTACGGACAATTCGGTTGCTTTAGACGAGTTAGTGGAACAAGAAAACTTTGCTGATGGAGTTTTGGTTGATTTTGGTGATGATTTCCTTGAATCTGATTTTCTGGGTGAGGATATGGAGATAGGAGAAGAAGGGGCTATTGTAGAGGCTGAAATAGTGCGGACAGAGGAAATGGGTGATGATTTGATAGTTGAGACGGATGAGGTTACGGTGAATGTGGAAGGATTAAGAAAGGATAAGGTAATGATGGACTAACTAATGCAAAACGGAATCAGGCTTCTAAACTCAAAAAACAGATGATGGGCGCATGTTTAAAGAAGAGGATCGTACAAGGTATAATTTCTCCAAGGAAGAAGGGAATTCCTAAGCATCATGGACGGGTCGGGGACGCGCATCAAGGCGCGGGAAAGATCCCAGCAAAGGCCAGAAACAAGCCAGAGAACTCAAAATTTGAAGAACAGGAATGAGGCTCAAGGGTGGGAGAGTTAAAGATTCGGATAATAAGAGGTCGTTAAGTCATTTTCAGGAGTCACGGAAGATGCTTAGACCAGTTTTTAATTTTCGGTTTAATCAACATTTGCTTCGTTTATGTATTCTATTTCTGGAATTTTTCAGAATTTCAAAATTTTTTTATGGCTGTATCGCATGAGTTGACGGGCGATTATGCTCTTCTCTTTACTAATAAAATTCAGGTTTCCTTCATATTTATAACACGATTATGTGTGTCCAAAGAGAAAACGCAAAGGACAACATACGGTGCGAACACCCTATTGGGGTTCCTGAGGGGCGGCCTTAACCCGATGTGTGGTTCGGAAATAGTTAATACGGTATATTGATGCGGATTTTGAGCTGTAATTATCAGGGGCTCGGTAGCCATTACACAATAAGCTATCTTCGAGAAATATGGAAAAAACATAAGCCAGAGTTTTTTTTTTCTTTCAGAAACAAAACAAGAGTTTCCCTTTGTTCAGAAGTTCCAACCCCACTTCGGTTATGACCAATTGCACACGGTGAAACTAATCGGTGCGAGCGGTGGACTTGCATTATTTTATGATAATTCTTATCAAGTATATATAATTTTTTCAAATAATCGGATAATCGATATTGAAGCACACGTTCAAGGGAAAAAAGTTTTTTTATCATTTATCTATGGAGATCCGGTACCAAAATTGCGGGACCAGGTGTGGGAACGAGTAACACATGCAAG
The DNA here is from genome assembly GCA_030161315.1 of Eutrema japonicum. Taxonomy (NCBI): domain Eukaryota; kingdom Viridiplantae; phylum Streptophyta; class Magnoliopsida; order Brassicales; family Brassicaceae; genus Eutrema; species Eutrema japonicum. The sequence goes on from BSQW01000014.1 coordinate 16,220,528, forward strand.
CTTATCCCGTTTGGATCCATGGTTCATAATTGGTGATTTAAACGAGATAACCGACAATAATGAGAAACAATGAGGAAATTTAAGACATGCTTCCACTTTCATTTCATTCAATCTCATGATTCAAACATGTGGTTTATTGGAATTTCCATGCTTGGGAAATACCATGTCATGGAGAGGAAAACGAAACAAAAAGACAGTACGGTGCCGGCTAGATCGGGCTTTAGCTACCGGAGATTGGCACGGAGTGTTTTCACATTCATATGTCGAATATTTGGCAATGATTGGATTGGACCATAGACCATTAGTTGCCACAATTGAGGATAAAATTCCCCGGAAACGCGGTCGATTTCTGTTTGATAAACGCTGGATTGGGCAAGACAGTCTGATGAGTTCAATTGCCAAGGGATGGGAGATTAATCCAGGGGTAACCAGACCATCTTTTATCCATAAAATCAGGAAATGTTAGCGAGAGATATCGAAATGGCGGAAGAATAACTTACCCTACGGCAAAGAAAAGATATATGAGCTTCAACAGGCATTAGAAGAGGCCCAAAATGATGATAATAGAACCCAAGAGGAATTGATAGAAATTACCGGAAAATTAATAAAAGCATATCGAGATGAGGAGTACTTCTGGCAACAGAAAAGTCGAACTTTGTGGCTAACGTTGGGGGATAAAAACTCAAAATTTTACCATGCGCAAGTAATGCAAAGGAGGGCAAGGAATCGGATTGTCGGGTTACACAATGCTGCAGGCTTGTGGGTCACATCAGAAAAGAGGTGGAACAAGTGGCGGTAAACTATTTCGGCGATTTATTTTCCACTACGTCCCCGACGGACTTTGAGTAGGCTCTGGACGAAATTAAGCCTATAGTCTCGGAGTTGAACAATGATAAACTCACGAAAATGGCTACCAAAGAGGAAGTACGGTCGGCACTCTTTATGATGCATCCCGAAAAAGTCTCGGACCCTGACGGAATGACAGCACTCTTTTTCCAACGTTCTTGGCACATAGTAAAGGCAGATTTAGTAGAGTTGGTGAAAGGATTCTTAGAGGCGGGTGTTTTTGACCACCAGCTGAATATGACAAATATTTGTCTAATCCCGAGACGGAAAGACCAAGCCGGATGACGGACTTAAGACCTATAAGTCTTTGTAATGTAGGAAATAAGATTATTTCGAAGGTTCTATGTCAGAGGTTAAAGCGTCTACTCCCGAACCTCATTTCGGAGACTCAATCAGCCTTTGTGGCAGGAAGATTAATTTCCGATAATATTATGATCGCTCAAGAGATGTTCCACGGTCTCCGGACTAACAATTAATGTAAAAGTAAATTCATGGCGATTAAAACGGATATGAGCAAAGCATACGATCGGGTGGAATGGTCTTTTATTGAACATCTTCTGAGGAAGTTCGGTTTTTCAGAAAAGTGGACTTCATGGATGATGTGGTGCATTACATCATTGGAATACAAAGTGCTTATCAATGGACAACCCAAAGGTCGGATAATCCCAAAAAGAGGGCTTCGTCAAGGGGACCCATTGTCACCTTATCTATTCATACTTTGTACGGATGTCTTAATAGTAAACATCCGAAAGGCAGAAAGAGAAAAATTGCTAACGGGGTTAAAAGTTGCGAGAGCAATCCCATCGGTATCACATCTACTATTCACCGATGACAGTCTTTTCTTCTGTAAGGCTACCAATCAGGAATGCGAAACTATTTTACGTATCCTACAACAATACGGGTCAGTGTCGGGGCAGCAAATCAATTTTGGTAAATCTTCTTTACAATTCGGTCACACGGTTGATGTGATGGTACAAAACGAGATTCAGCAAACACTAGGAATTGCTACCATTGGCGGCATGGGCTCGTATCTAGGCCTTCCGGAGACTCTCGGAGGTGCCAAGAGCAAGATCTTTAACTTTGTAACAGAGAGGCAGAAAAATCGAATTAACGGATGGACATCAAGGTTTCTATCAAAAAGGGGAAAGGAAGTTTTAATCAAATCCGTGGTATCAGCAATGTCAACCTTCGTTATGTCGTGTTTTAGGTTACCCAAGTCCATAACCGCAAAATTAACTAGTGCGGCGGCACGGTTCTGGTGGAGTTCAAACGGAGAATCAAAAAGAATGCATTGGATAGCATGGAAGAAACTATGTCGAAGCAAATCGGAGGGAGGCTTGGGTTTTCGGGCGGTCGAGGACTTTAACACAGCACTATTGGCCAAACAATTATGGAGGCTAATGGATAAACCAGATTCTTTGTTTGCGCGGGTTTTCAAGGGTCGATATTTTCGGAACACAAATCCTTTAGAACCCATTCGATCTTACTCTCCATTATATGGATGGAGGAGTATTATCTCAGCTAGATCTCTGGTCAAAAAGGGCTAATTAAAATAGTTGGATCAGGTTGCTCCATTTCAGTATGGAACGACCCGTGGATACCATCTTCTCAGCCGAGGTCAGCTACATGTAAAAGGTACAATTATTACCCGAATTTAATGGTCAATCACCTCCAGTAACCCAGACGTGGAATACATCGTTATTGAATGCGATTATTGATCCGGCAGACGTGACGATTATTCGGGGTCTGCATATAAGCATCACATACAAACCAGACACCAATGGATGGCATTACACAACATTGGGAAGGTATACAGTGAAGTCGGGTTATCAAATTGAACAATCAGAACCAAATATTGGTACCTCAAACTTCTTTGGTCCGGATGTGACGAAATTACAAGCACACACCTGGAAGTTGAAATGTTCCCCGAAATTAAGACACTTTATTTGGCAAGCTATATCGGGTTGTCTCGCGGTCTCATCTAATTTGCGAAACAGAGGAACTAATTGTGATACGCGATGCGCAAGGTGTTGATCGGAAAATGAAACTGTCAATCATGTCCTTTTCGAATGTCCTCCAGCATTACAAACATGGGCACTTTCAAAGATTCCAACACCTCCGGGTGTTTTCCCAATGTCATCGGTCTTTGCTAATTTTTATCATCTTTTTTGGCGGCTTACTCCAAATAATACGGATAATAGTTTTCCATGGATTGCGTGGTACATTTGGAAAGGGAGAAATGATAAGGTTTTTTCGAATGCCGAAAGAGGGGCACAAGACATACTTCAGCAGGCAGAAACTGATGCCATGTCCTGGGAAGCGGCGCAAAACAGTGACCCAGTGACCCAGATATGATAATTCAAAACTTTACCCCTTCTCTGGTAAATCCGATATATGAAGGTTGGCGATGTAAGGTTTATGGAGACCGATAGTTCTTCTGGAATAGGCTGGTATTGTTATCAGGAAGGAGTCGACGGAACCATAATGGGAGCGAGGAATCTGCGAAGAAGCATATCCCCCTACACGCAGAATTGGAAGCACTCATCTAGGCCATGCATTGTTTTCTAGCAAACCAGAAGACGGCAATAGCTTTTGCAACAGACTGCTCCGAGTTGGTGAAGATGGTGTCTACAACCGAGGATTGGGCGGCTTTTGCATTACACCTGGAAGAATTTGTGAAGATTAAGGAGGCGTTTTCTTTCTTCTCAATCTCACTCATCCCACGCGCAAACAACACAATGGCAAACAAGCTAGCAAAAAGTGCTCGCGTCTACCCAGTGGATATTGACTATGTAAACTCGGTAGCACCGATTTGGATTTTCGAATCGTTCTAGGTATTTAGGCTGTTGACAAAAAAAAAATGTTTTCATGTTTAGACACAAAAAATGTCTCTTTTTCATGAATGTTTTCTAATCTATTAAAACATTAAAACTTTTTTTGTGTGCAAACAGGAAAAAATGCATATAATTATATTCCTTTTCTGGATAACCTTTTACATTTAGATTTTTGTGGATAACTATCCCTGTTTCCAAACAGAATAATTTTGTTCAATTAAAAATTCATTTTTGGAGATAAAAATTCAAATACAAAATGTAATCTTCTAAACCATTGATATCACAAAAATTTTAATTTTGGTTACTACTACAATTGAACCATAATAACGGTTTTGAAGAGAAATAGATGTTACAAAGTTTAAAACCAGATATCAATCTATACTATTAAAAAGGGTATACATTTTGTGTCCAAACGGAAAAACCTTCATATTATTCTATTTTTAACTTGGATAATTACTATTCATGTTGTCAAACATGTCTTTTAAAAAAATAATCTACATTATATATTTATTGTTATATATGAATATTCTAATTAATTATAATATTTATAAATAACATTTAGTTTCTATTTAATTCATTAAATTATTTAAAATATAATAACATTTTATTATTAAAAGATACAAAAAACTATATATAGAAACTAGATATTAACTTAGATTTAACCAACATATATGTTTTTTACTGTATCTTTATACTAATAATATATGGATATTAATTTAGATTTAATTAAGATATTATAATTTAAATAATATTTATACTATTAGAAAACTTTATTAAGATTACCAATTTTTATTTGAAATAAAAAAGATAATTCACATAAAGAAAATAATGGTCATATTTTAAATATAAAACTAGATTCTCATCCGCGCACCCGCATAAGATATTTTTTTATAGATTTAATGTAATATTTGCGGATCCTGAAAAATCCGGGATCCAAACAACAATCCGGTCCGGATATAGCTCTAAAACCCAAGAATATAAAATCATGTAAACCCCATAAAAACTCAGCAAATAACCGTGAACCGGAGATAATCGTTGACCCGGATGGATCATGGTTAAGTAAAAAATTATAGTGCAATCAAAGGACTTCCTTTATTGTTCTTATTGAGTCATTCTGATTTTACAATCTGGTACTTTATGATCTTCTTTGTATTATGAATAATACTTTATCAGCTACAATAGTAATTACTTTGCAGTTTAACATATTTTTTTCAAACATATCTTAGAGATTTATAAGTTTTCATACTATATATATATATATAATTTTACTAATTGTTGATTGCGATCGGACTGTATAGAATCATGTCAACCCACAGACCCGGTGACACGAAGGACTCTCTGGTTTGGTTCCCGGTCAGATTTCAAAACATTAATTTAATGTATTAAATAGATTTTTATAACATAAACTTTTTATTATTTAAGTTAAAATCAGAAATTTAAGCGGAATTTAAACAATTTTGTTTGATATTTTCAACTTAAAATCTTTAAAATCTAATATGATTAAATATTTTTCCAAAACTTTATATTTTCTAATTTTTTTCTATTGGCTACAAAATAATTCATGTTAGGCAATTTAATATTATTTCTGGAAAAATACTTTTTTAACATTATTTATCTTATAAATTCATGTTTGGGAATTCTATAAAAAAAATCATGATTTCTTTTTTAACATTATTTATTTTAAATATACTAAACCAAAAAACTCGAAAAGATTTTGTATTTTGCCTAATAGAATCTTTTAAATCACGGAAATTCAACACCACCTCTTACCCGCAAAGATTTTCTGAATATATTATATTTAAATTTATATATTATCCCAAATTCAGTATTATATTAATTTTTATATATTTATATTTGTAAAAACAAACTGGGATAATATGAAAATAGTTTCCAAACATATGTTTTTTAAAACAATATGGAGTGTTTAGATGCATATAGTAAAATTGCTTTTGTTTTAATAGAATAGATATTTATGATTATTTGTAGGTGTAAATGATATGGTATTTATGTTGATTATATAATATATTTATGATTATGTTTGATTCGCAAATAAATAACAAAACAATGAGTAAAAGTCCGAATGGATAATTTAGGTATTAAAAATATATTTAAAATAAAATATAGAACTGAAAATATATATAACAAAACGAGTCAGAAAATTTGGGTAGTTAAAATCACTAATTTTGAATCATACATGTCATATCAAAAATATATTTTCTCATAAAAATAGAAAACTTAAAAAGAAAAACAAATAAAAAATTGTCGCATGCTCTTATTGAGGATTAAAATTTTAGAAAACTATATAATATATTATATACTAAAAATAAAATTGTTAACACATCTCAAACTTTTACATTCACAAACACATTTTGTCGAAAAAATAAAACTAAACATCAAAAACCAAAAATAAAAACTTATCTCTGTTCTATGGCAGATTAGAAAAATATTATGTCTGTATTTTTAGTTATATAAAATATTATAAACAAAATAATAATAAAGTAATGCACATTGGTGTCACAATAGAATACCAATTATGACTTTTTCTTATAAACCACAAAAAAAACGAAGAAGAAGATATGGAGTGTTTGGATATATATATATATATATCTTAATCATTTAATTTTACCAAAAAACATTAAAAAAATCAAATATTATAGATTCATAATATAACAACAATACAAGATTGTTATATTAGCAACAAAAAAAAAAGATTGTTTACCAAAAAAATAACAATACAAAATTCTACCACTTGTATTGGTTTTTGGAATCAGTCTTTTTAGTTATATAAATATTATAAACAAAATATTAATAAAGTAATGCACATTGCTGTCACAAGAATACCAATTATGAATTTTTCTTATAACCCACAAAAAAAAACGAAGAAGAAGATATGGAGTGTTTGGATATAAGTTATTTTTTTCTGGATAACTTTTAAACTTTAGATTTTTATGGATAACTATCTCTGTTTGTATTCATTTTTTGGAGATAAAAATTCAAATACAAACTGTAATCTTCTAAACGATTGATATCACAAAAGTTTTATTTTTGGTTTCTACTACAATTGAACCATAATTACGATTTTGAAGAGAAATAGATGTTACAAAGTTGAAAACCATATATCAATCTATACATTTTGTGTCCAAACAGGAAAAATTTCATATTATGCTATTCTTTACTTGAATAACTACTATTTATGTTGTCAAACATGTCTTTTTTTTTAAATAATCTACATAATATCTTTATTATTAAATATGGATATTCTAATTAATTATAATATTTATAAATAACATTTAGTCTCTATTTAATTCATTAAATTATTTAAAATATAATAACATTTTATTATTAAAAGATACAAAAAACTATATATAAAAACTAGATATTAATTTAGATTTAACCAACATATATGTTTTTTACTGTATCTTTATAATAATATATGGATATTAATTTAGATTTAATTAAGATATCGTAATTTAAATAATATGTATACTATTCAAAAACTTTATTAAAATTACCAATTTTTATTTGAAATAAAAAGGATAATTCACATAAAGAAAATAATGGTCATATTTTAAATACAAAACTAGATTCTCATCCGCGCGCCCGCGCAAGATAATTTTTTATAGATTTAATGTAATGTTTGCGGATCTTGAAAAACTCGGAATCCAAACAACAATCCGATCCGGATATAGCTCTAAAACCCAATACTATAAAATCCGGTAAAACCCATAAAAACTTATCAAATAACCGTGAACCGGACATAATCGTTGACCTGGATTGATCATGGTTAAGTAAAAAATTATAGTGCAATCAAATGGCTTCCTTTATTGTTCTTATTGAGTCATTGTGGTTTTACAATCTGGAATTTTATGATCTTCTTTGTATTATGAATAATACTTTATCAACTAGAATAATAATTACATTTTCAGTTTAACATATTTGTTTTCAAAAATATTTTAGAGATTTATTAGTTTTCATACTATATATATAATTTCACTAATTGTTAATTGCGATCGGACTGTATCGAACCGGGTCAACTGCACAGACCCGGTGACCCGTAGGACTCTCTGTTTTGCTTTCCGGGTCAGATTTCAAAAGATTGATTTAATGTATTAAATAGATTTTTATAACATAAACTTTTTATGATTTAAGTTAAAATCAGAAAATTTAGCAAAATTTAAACAATTTCGTTTGATATTTTCAACTTAAAATCTTTAAAATCTAATATGATTAAATATTTTTCCAAAATTTTATATTTTCTAATTTTTTCTATGGTGTACAAAATAATACATGTTTGACAATTTAATATTATTTCTGGAAAAATATTTGTTTAACATTATTTATTTTATAAATTCATGTTTGGCAATTCTATAAATATTTTTTCTGATTTCTTCTTTAACATTATTTATTTTTAATATATTAAACCAAAAAAATCTTGAAAATCTTTTGTATTTTGCCTAATAAAATCTTTTAAACCACAGAAATTCAACACCACCTCTTACCCGCAAAGATTTTATGAAGATATTATATGTAAAATATTTTTATATATTATATTTAAATAGTTTCCAAACAGATTTTTAAAAAAAAAATATGGAGTGTTTGGATGCATATACTAATATTTATACTTATAAGTTTTACTTTAATTCATACTTTTAAGTTATAAAGGTTGTAGATTATAAACTTTTAAGTTTTGTTTTGTCACTTTCCTTTATTATAAGTTTTTCTTACTTGTATATTTGTTTTTGTAAGATTTTCTTTTTTAGTTTACATTTTTTTAATATTTACTTTAATTCATTTTTACTAAGATTGCTTTTTTTAGTTTAACCTTTTTTAATATTTATTATAATTTTTTTATTTATTATTAAATTGACACATGTCAAGATCTAAATTAACAATCGTGACAAATGTCACAATTTCGTGATTGAAAATTATCATACGTGTCACACTCACGTCGAGGGATCCAGCTTTATACAATAAGATTATAAACAAAATAATAATACAGTAATGCACATTGCTGTCACAAAAATACCAATTATGACTTTTTCTTATAATCCACAAAAAAAAAATTAGGTAAAATAATTTTGTTTAGTTTATCTTACTGAATTCACGATTCACGCAGGAAGTTTCACAATTATGTCTTCTCCCTCCTCTTCTTCTTCTTCTTTATCTTCTCGCACGAAGTTTCTGGATTCACGATTTGTGATCGGACAAAAAGAAGTAATAAGAATCTTGATTCTGTTTCTTGTTTTGACTGCTTCAGGTGATTGTAGCTAAGATGGTATTTTTTTAAAATTTCCTATTATTCTTTATTATTTGTAATGTCATTTCATGTAATAATTTACAAAACAAAGTTTATTTTCAAAAATGTCTTCTTAAATAATATTATAGAGATATAAAGTCATATCAGCTTCGCTACTACACACATGAGTAAATCAGATCAAGTAGAATACCACATCTAATACACTAGACTATTTCTACTTTTATCTCACTAAATAAAAATTTACTTAACGTTAGTTAAAATTTATCAAATGTTTACTACTCATTTTTCTGTTATATAAAAAAAATTATTTAATATTAGTTAAAGTTCATCAAATGTTTACTGTGAACTTTCAAATTCAAAATTCAGGTATTATGCTATCAGATAGACATTTTAAAAGGATAAAAAACTGAATAAAATTGAACACTATGCTATGCACTCATCGTGAGTTCTTCCTTCAGACACAAAAATATATAAAAATCATGCACTCATCGTGAGTTCTTACTTAATACAAAATAAAATTGAACACTATGCAAACAAATTAACAAAAATGGAAAAGAAGATGTTGAAATATACGATATAAGCATATATTAAAAGAATGCTTTTATAGTTTTCTAAAATGTCAAATAATTCTTCTTCTATTCTTATTTCTATACATATGGCATATAGGTCAAACATGTTAGTATTCTTGATAAATTAGTTTTCTCATTAGGTAAAAATCAATTGATTTATTAATATTTTACTTAACAAAATCTATAATCTTATAAATAAATACAAGTAGGCGAAAACATCACATCATATCTAAATACATTTTTATTAAAAGAAAATTTATGTAAACCCATTATGTTTTAGATCATTTAGAAGTTACTAACCAGAAAAATATTAAACTAAACTGTTAATAGCACGGATGAAAAACCTAGTATATATGAAAAGATGTCATCTCTCTCCGGCAGCTTGCCACATCAGCACCGGAAAGAGTGACACGTGGATAAACCAATTGTAGGCTTATCTCTGCTTTATGTTATGCAAGGCGAATCATCTTCTATGTAAAGTTTAATAGCCATTCGTTGTCGTCACCCTTTCGTCTTCAATGTTTCAACTTTGACATGAAGAAATCCACTCATCAGAAATCAATGCGTCTTAAATCCAGAATGTATGTTTGGAGCATTCAATCACTCTCTCTAGACCATTCTTTCACTTAGGTTTTCAAAGCTGAGTGAGATCGTAAGAGAGAAGACAATAGCGAATTTGATGCTGCGATTTCTTCACTTAGAGCAGCTCGCGGAAATTTTTTGTCCCGACTTCCTCATCTAACGGTATCTCTCGCGGAGATTGGATATATTTGCATTATAAATCAACGACACCACATCAACTTGGACAAGAGGTCGTCACTTTGGATACGATAAGACCGTATGAGATTTGTTGTATTTCAATATTTCATATGTGGTGTGTGATTAGCTACTTTGGATTACGCGATGCTTCTGAAAAGTCTCCAAAGCTTTCTGGCCATTTTGCAGACTAGGTTACAGCTCTTAGATAGTGAATTTTTTCCGAGCAAATGAATAAAAACAGCCGACATCAGCTAGAAGCATATATTGTTGCAATTAGCGTGTATAGTTTTAGGAATATTCAAGTGTTGTCTCTGTTTTTATCTTGTAGTTTTTTTCTTTAGGCTGGTTTGGGATTAGGTGAAGAGATTCAGTCACATGAAAAGAATGAGAAGAAAAAATTTAACTAGAGAAAGGCACACTTATCATTTGAGACACTCTAATTTTCTATGGTCTTTTTTGGCAGGCACAAGTATATTTTGCCTCACTTAAGTCTTAAACAACCTTGAACCTTCAAACTCTACTATAAGTATTTTTTTTTTACATTTTAATTTACTGATCTTGTGAATAGGTAATAGGTTTATTATATATAGTGGAACTCAGCTTTAGGTGGTTGCAAACCTTACTCTCTTAGGTGCATTTCAATATCAGTTTTAAAGTCGAAGTCATGAAACAGGGAATCATAGATCTTCACGATGATAGAAAATATCATGTTTAAGGACAAGTAAGTGATGATATGTTCAATTTGTTTGACTACAAAAGATGTAATCTGTTTTCTATTGATTTTTTTTTGAAGGACCACGTGTTTTCTATTGAGAATGAAACTGTTTTACTAATGAGCACACGTTTAGTCCATGTTGGAGTTTCATGATCATTGTATGACATGGACAACGGACCTCTCACTAAAAGTTTAATGGTTAGCGAATTCCTCTTATTTTACAAATGATCACTGTTTTTTTTACATAATGAGAGAAATGACGTGGTCTCCAGAATTTGATATTAAGGATAATCATCTATCAAGATCCCTATGATTACTCCTACAATTATTCTCTATGATTCTCTCATTTATTATATGATTTTGTAGCTCTGTTATATATAGTTTGTAATTCTCATCATATGAAATAATACAACACAATACAATATTCCTAATATTCTCTATATGGTATCAGAGCAGGTTATTTGTGTGAGTTTTGATCCACCGTTCAAACTCAATCCATGATCCTATTGTTTTCTCAAAACATGTGTTTCTTCATTTTCTTTTAGATCTTTGTGCACCTCCTTTTCAGTTTCTAAGCTATCGAGCTTCGTTCCTCGTTTTTTTTTTTTTTTTTTTTTTTTTTAAGCCAAAATGCTTTCATTATTCAAGTCTATCATGGACCTCTGAATCTGAGCCACAATGATCTAACGATCGGCTCCATTTTTGTATTTTTTTTCTTTGTTTTTGAGCCAAGTTGATAATTTGTTTAAGTCGATAATGATTTCTCCTAAGTTATATGCTTCCTTCAGCCTCCACATACTCCACATACAAGTTTTTTGAGGTGTTCCCATCACGGTAAATCCGTCAAACCGAATGGTTCAAGCGCAATGCTTCTTCTTCCTTCTTTATCAAATTTATCGAAGATTCAATCTCAAGCCATTGTTTCCGTCTTCACTTCATCTCCGCCTTGAGCTTGAGGATGCGTATTAAGGATAATCATCTATCAAGATCCCTATGATTGCTCCTACAATTATTCTCTATGATTCTCTCATTTATTATATGATTTTGTAGCTCTGTTATATATAGTTTGTAATTCTCATCATATGAAATAATACAACACAATACAATATTCCTAATATTCTCTATACTTGATATCTTAAATACCCTGTCATTGACTAATCTAAGAAATATCTTCTTCTTTTCTTGACAAGCTAATCAGAACTAATCACCTCATTTTTATTATATTGTCCTTTTTGGAGTAGTAGTTCCGCATATGCATGCTTCTTTTTCTCAAATTTTCATTTGTTAATTGTCTAATTTCTTGTTCATTCTCTTTTGCGTAGTTTATACGTAATATATAAACACGAGTTATTGGTGACCGAATATCAAAATCCTTCTCGAGGGAAGTTGAATCTCCTACCTTCTACGACTGGTAGGTTATTATCCAAGTTATGTGTATTTCAAAATTTTGAATGAAAACGAAATGAATAGTATAAAACCTATATTTTGTAAGGTTAATTAGTTATTTGAATTTTGTAAGCATTTTGGAGCGGCCGTTATTGTTATGGTGTGCTTTTAATTTTTTTTTTTTTGTGCAACTTTTAAAATTTAATATTGGATTAGTTTACCAAAAAAACAACAATACAAAATTCTACCACTTGTATTAGTTTTTGGAGTCAGTCTTTTTGGTTATAATAAAATATCATAAACAAATAATAATAAAGTAATGCACATTACTGTCACAAGAATACCAATTATCACTTTTTCTTACAACCCACAAAAAAACGAAGAAGAAGAAATTCCAATAGAGGAAAAAAAGGAAAATGAGTTCTTCTTCTTCCTCTTCTTCTTCTCGCAGGAAGTTTCTGGATTCAGGATTTGTGATCGGACAAAAAGAAGTAACAAGAATCTTGATTCTGTTTCTTGTTTTGACTGCTTCAGGTCTGGTTTTATACAAAACAGCTTATCCTCTGCAACGACTTGATGTCTTCAACAATCTCAAATCATCAGAAATTTCTCCACTAACGGTAGCTCTTATCACCACTATTCAGATCTGATTCAATTTTTGCCCCCACTAATATTTTATTTTTGCCCCCTATCGTTTTTCTTCTGTCTATGTTGTCTTTGCTCACTCATTTTAAACTAATAAATTGGAATCTTCACTTCTTTAACCCCATTTGCACATGTGAAATCCAGTAGTGTTGATTAAACTTGTTTAGTATAAAACCAAAACTAACCCTATTACTAGAGTTACTTTTTAATGGTTGTGTCTAATTTTATTGTTGTTTCAGACAAAACAAAAGATTACTTTAAGGGAGATTTTAGAGAATGCGTCGACTAAGAACAATACAGTGATTATAACGACATTGAATCAAGCTTGGGCAGAACCAAAATCCATATTTGATCTCTTCTTAGAGAGTTTTCGTATTGGACAAGGAACACAACAGCTTCTGAAACATGTAGTTGTGGTTTGCTTGGATCCCAAGGCGTTTGAACGATGCTCACAACTTCATTCTAGTTGCTATTACCTTGAAACCTCAGACACTGATTTCTCTGGCGATAAAGCTTACAACACTCCTGATTATGTCAAGATGATGTGGCGCAGAATCGAGCTTCTTACGCATGTTCTCGAAATGGGGTTTAACTTCATATTTACGGTATCAATCTATGGTCTTGATATTCTTTAATCATACCTCTATTAATTTTGTTCAAGATTTAGAACCAATGCTTTATAATTAGTAATCTGCGGAATAGTAGCATAATGGTCAAAGGGTCGGCATATTTTACCTTTTTTTTTTATCGTCCATGCATGCTTCTACAGAGTTATCAATCTGAGCTAATCACTTATAGACAATTCTTGTGTATGATATTGTAAATCTAGGACGCAGATGTAATGTGGCTTAGAGATCCATTTCCTCGGCTACATCCAGATGGAGATTTTCAAATGGCGTGTGATAGGTTCTTCGGAAATTCTTCCGGTTTTGACAATGAGGCCAATGGAGGGTTCGTATATGTGAAATCGAACAACCGAAGCATTGAGTTTTACAAATTCTGGTACAAAACTCGTCTGATTTATCCATGGTTACACGATCAAGATGTGTTCAACAAAATCAAACACGAGCCTTTTATATCTGAGATTGGGATCCAAATTAGATTCTTTGATACGGTCTACGTTTGTGGGTTTTGTCAACCGAGCAAAGACATAAACTTGGTTTGCACAATGCATGGTAATTGTTGCCTTGGTTTGGAGAAGAAGCTTCATGATCTGAATCTTATTCTTGACGATTGGAGAAAGTATATGTCTTTGTCAAAACATGTGCAGAACACGACTTGGAGTGCTCCTAAAAGGTGCTTGGAGAAATAAGAATTTATTTTATAGATTTTGATGAAGAGTAATTTAAAAACGAATAATGTTTAATTATTTTGATGTAAGGAAACTGTTTTACTTAGTTTAATCAAATTATCTTCCTTTTGTTTGTTTTGGTTATATAAATCTTGGAAATTTTATCAATGTTAATTTGTTTGAGCTAGAATTAAAGAAAATGATATTTTGTGGTGTTTTTGGTTTGAAAGGTTATTGTTGATGCGAAAACTTGCTACCAGCAATCACAAACATGTCAAATTATTAAATTAAAAAATTGGGTTTCAGAACTTCATTTCATTAACGATAGGCAAATCAGAAAATTGGAATGCTTTATTACAAAATAAATGAGTACAAAATCGGAGCTAAAATATTTCCCTCTAATATAGCATCCCAAACTATTTCTCTTGTGACTTTCTTACTTCATTGCTAAATCATCTAAACTAATGATAGTTTAATCGCTAAACTACCCAAACTATTTAATCTGTACTAATAAAGAGATTGTTTGGAGTTCCTTTGTTTCTTTTGGTTTTCATTTTAGAAGGCGTCGGCTCAATCTTTGTCCTTTAATTTGTTCCTTTGTTTCTGTCTTTGTTTCGATGTTCATGTACTGGTTTTTTTCAGATTAGTCATTTCACCATAAAAACCGATTCAAGGAAATATTTGCACCAAGTCCTAGAGTTTTGATCGGCTTTGTTAACTCGTGGCTCCATTTTTTTGTGAAGCAATATGATAAGTTAGAGCTTTTTTTGTTCAAACCGTCGAAGTTATAGGTGAAGAGGCCTGCTTATTACCATAATTTCTCTAATCGGTGGTTTATTCAGTTCTTAGTCGGACATCAGATCGTAGTTTGTTTGTGTGTTTTCTGGTTTGTGTACGGTTGTGTAATCGAAGTTCTTTAAACTGTTGTTGGTTTTCCTCTTTTGGACTTTTGTTTTTGAACATATTTTTTTCCCACTGGCTTAGACAATTAGACTGTATAAGGTTACTCTCTAAATTTCAATAATATAACTTCAAATGAAAAAAAAAAATTTGGGTTGGATTGCGATGGAACAGATTGATCGCAATCGAAGATTTTCTAAGAGATTATTGGTATTTAATCACAAAAAGAAAGAAGATCATCATATCAGACCGAGAATGATGACATATAAAACACTTAACATATATGATTATCTGTTCGAGTGGAATTTTTATTTGAAAAATAAAGTAACGTGTAATAATGTATTAGTTGTATTCAATGTTTAAAATTGCGTTAGGCGCTAGTCGGATGGTCGGGTTGGACCTAGCGCCTAGCTCAAAAATCTGGAATTAGTTTTTAACTATTTTTTATTTATTTTAAGATTTATATATTTTTCATGATTAAATTTGTTATATATATATTTTTTTTAAACATATTTCAACTTTTGGATATATTTAAAAACTATTCTTGGGATTTATAGTAATAAGTTGATGTAGTTTAGTGCTAAGGTGAACTTGTTTTGCCTTCTATGTCATGAGTACGAATTGAATAGATATAGTTTTTGTGTTTTTTTTTCATTTCGCTTTAATGAATGGTAAAACTTAAAATTTAAAGTTTTTCATAATTTTAAATTTAAAAAAAAAAATTCAAAATCGATCAAAATCAATCAAAAACTGGCCAAAATCTGTCAACCGATTAATGTCGCCTCCTAGCCGTTAATCTCCAAGATCCATCGCTATCTAGCGCCTAGGCGGCCACTTTTTGGAACATTGAATACAACTAATACATTGTTATAAGTGTGTATATTTTTCCAGGTAATGAAACACACATTACCTTCAAAATTGCGTTAAGCGCTAATCGCTTTTTCGGGTAATGAAACAAAATTGCGCTAGGCACTTTTCCTCGATAACAATATAATTTTCGATGTAGTTTAAATCAATAAATAGATGTTAAAAAAACATCAAATGAAAAAAAAAAGAAAAAAAAAAAGACAGCTCTCGCTCTCTCACTTTCAAAGGACACAATCAAATGGGTCCCAATATCCTAATGTCTACAAATAACCTAAGTTCGGCCCTAAAACCTGATGGTCCATTCTAAATTTCTCTAATTAAAGATCTCTTTTATATATATACTAGATAAGTATCCACATATATACGAGTTTATAAATTAATATTTTATAATCCGTGAAACAAAAATTAAACACGAAAAATATAAAACAAAATTAGATCACCCGTGAAAATATATAATACATAAATTTAGAAACAAATTTTAAGATAAAATAAATATATATCTTGAAATAAAAATTTGGTGAAAAGCTACAATAAAAAGTTTTGGATACGATTATTGGAATTTTAATTTTTTGGTGTATAATTGACATGCTACCAAATTATGGTTTATATAGAAGTGAGAAATTAAAATTTTTTTTCTTTTATGATTAATTTCCTTAACCAAAATAGAAAAACTAATGAATGTTTTTTTTCTTTTTCTATTAATTTTTAAAAATTTATTTTTTTAGTAACTTTATCTTATAAGATTATGAATCGGTTATTAAATTTTCAGAATTTATAAGTTTTTTTTATTAATCGATTTTAAAATTTTTCAACTTTGACTTGACACGTGCTGCGATCATGTGAATTAACACCTTTGAAACATTCAGTTTTATATAATAAGAAGATTTTATTATTCTAAACTGAAATATAGTTTTTTCTTCTTTTTTTTGGCTTTTAATTTTCTTATTATAACCTGAAATATGGTTTTTCTTATTTAAAAAAACTTTGATTTTTATTTATAGTGTTTGTTTAATTTCATTAATCTAAACATTACTACTATTTTTTTTTCATTTTACCTTTTAAGATTAGGAATCGATTATACATTTTACTTTTATTATTAATTTTACGTGTTAAATATAATTGAAATTTTATTAAACACATATCGAAATCTAATCGATTAACTTAACACGTGTCGCGATCATGTATATTACTAACTTTATAACATTTTATTTTATATTATAAGATATTTTATAACCTCTGAAAAAACTAAATCAAATCACCCGTAAAAATAAATAACATAAAAATTTAGAATCAAAGTTTCCGATGAATTAAATATATACTATGAAAAAAAGAATTTGGTGGAGCAGATACAGTTAAATATCCAAATTATTTATGTAGAGGTGAAAAATTATAGTTTTTTTCCCCTTTTTTATTAACATTTCCTTTTAGGATAAATGTAGATTTTGTATTTTTTTTTTCTTTTTTTTAAGTAACTTTAGCTTTTAGATTATAAATCGATTATTAATTTTTTCAAATTTTATGTTTTCCTTTTTTTATATTTTTCTTATTATTAAGTAACTTTACCATATAGGATTATGGATCAATTATTAATCTTTCCAAATTTTTATGTTTTTTAATTAATTGATTATTAATCGATTTTAAATTTTTCTATTATAATTTTTTGATTTTTCCTCTTTTTATTAGCTTTAGCTTTTATGATCAATTTACATTTTTTATTTTTCCTTTATTATTATTTTAAGTTTCATTTTTTTATATATATTGTTTTTTTCAGTTTAAATTTTTTTAATATTTATTTTAATTCATTTTTACTAAGATTGCATTTTTTTAAGTTAAACATTTTTAATATTTACTTTATTTTTTATTTTATTTTGTTAATTAAATTGACACATGTCAAGATCTAAACTAACAACCATGACAAATGTCACAATTTCGTGAGTTATAATTATCCTACGTGTCATGCTCACGTAGAAAGATTCAGCTTTATATAATAAGATATATATATATATATATATTTACCAGCCAAAAAATGAATTTTTAGTTCAAACTTCAAAGGATTTCTACATAGCCTATTCTTTTTTTTTTTTTAATTTAAAGAGTCAAAGATCTGGAATCGTTGTTTTCGGCGGCGCGTATTGTATAAACAACAGAAGATTTCATTTTTTACTTTATAAATTAAAGAAAATCTATAATAAAAAAACGAATTTTTTAACTATAACAAGCTTCAAACCGAAAAACAGTTTTAAAACTTTAAAAAGATCAGAGTAGAAACTGAGAGGATCTATCTAGTGAACTTCAAAGAAAAAAAAACAGAAAGATCCATGGCGGAATCTGAGATTCTGTCACTCTTCATCTCCGTCAATCACAACAACAACGGCGGATTCGAAACGGAGAAAGAAAGCCAAAAAAAAAAACCGAGAAAGAGAAAGGTGGTGGTGTTGTTGTTTGGTGATAGAGACACGTGGCGTGATAAGAGAGGTTGAGGTCACTCTCCGTTCTCCGGTTCTGTCTCTTGTGCGGTGCGTGCCATGTCAGAGTCCGTTCCCCTATGAGCCCGGCGAATCCGAATCATATGCCTTTCTTCTCTCTCTCTCTACAAATCCTCATAGACTTTCTCTCTCTTTATTTATTTATCGTTTCGCGTGTCGCGTCCCTCTCTCTCTCTCCCTTTCCTTTCGTATCGTAACCTCTCTTCTCTTCTCTCTCTCTCTCGTTGAGGCCGTGCCCTAGAAGCGAGCCCTTTCCCCCTTTTCTCCGGTTACTTCAATCCCTAGCTTCCGTCGCCGGATTTCTCGTCCTTGATCATCGGACTAGTGTTTCAACTCCTTTTCCCGATTTGAGGTTTTCCAGATTTGGTAAGCTGTCTCTCTATTTCTTCCATGGATTTTCCGATGCTGATTTGCTTTGGGTTTTGGATGCTTGTTTGAGGTTAATGCTGTTTAATTAGGGAGTGATTTTATGGTTTTAATTGGGTTTCTCGGGAGGAAATTGCCAATGCTCGTGGCTTCTCCTGTCTTGTTTTGCTTCATCTCTCGTGGTTTGTGTTTGAATTCATTACCCGGATAAAGGCTGTGTTTAGTTGAATTTTAGTGATTAGGTTTTGACTAGATTCATGTGCTGAAATTTCGAGTTTGATGTGATTGCCTGAGGAAAAAATCTGCCATTTGTGATGGTTTAAGTCCATACAAGCTTTATGAAACTTACTAATTTTGACAGTAGACTTCTTTGGGTTAAGTGGAATCACCTGTCTACCTTTAGTGTATTGCCCTGTGAAGTAGAGGAATGTTTTAAGAGTATTAACATAATGCAAGTATTCTCAGGGAGAGAGGGATCTCATTCTTAGTTAAAGCTGAGATTAGATTATTTACTAGGTTTGTATGGCTATTGACCTTAGCACTTTTTTGGTTCTATATTTGTAAGCATGTGCATAACTAAACAACCCACTTGTTGTTTCAGTGTCTCTTGATCTTAGATTAAGGTTTACCTTACTCGGTTTTCTTTTGCAATTCTAGTGTAGAAGCAAAGTTCTTTCAAGGCCAGTATTCTCTCGTTACTTCTATAGCTGTGATTTACACATGAAGGTCTATTCAGTGCTCTATCAGGCAGATGGTATCAATACGGAAATAGAAGATGAAAGATTCAGGCAGTGAAATGATTAATAGAGATTGGGTCATGAAGCAGAAACGAAGAAAAATTCCGTGTATACTGGATTTATTAGACCAAAAAATGGATAGCTCTGTGGCTTTTGATTCTCAAGAATACGCTTCTTCCGATAAACCAACTAAGCATCGGCTTAGTACTGATTCAACTCCTGAAAGGACCTCCTCTAAAAGGAAGGGAAATGACGGGGTAACCTCAATTTCTCTTCTGCTGTTGCTTTAAAGTTTCTCTCCTTATTTCGTATATGCTGTTGTTCTAGTAATGACTTTTGTTTTTTTTGGTTACAGAATTATTTTGAATGCGTGATCTGTGACGTTGGTGGTGATTTACTGTGCTGTGATAGTTGTCCTCGGACCTATCACACCGAATGCCTCAATCCGCCTCTTAAGGTAATCGATTTTTTTTTTCTTTTCCGTAATGGTAGATTCGCAATACCCAAATTCGGAAAACTTGTCTTACTCCTTATCTCTTCTCCACTTTTCTTACTCCTTATCTCTTCTCCTCTAGCGGATTCCAAATGGCAAGTGGATCTGCCCAAAGTGTTCCCAAAACAGCGATGCGCTAAAGCCTGTCAATCGACTAGATGCCATTGCAAAGCGAGCAAGAACAAAAACCACGAAAAGAAATTCAAAAGCCGGACCAAAGTGCGAGAGAGCTTCCCAGATTTATTGCAGTTCTATAGTTTCTGGAGAACAATCTTCAGAGAAAGGGAAATCTATTTCGGCTGAGGAGAGCAAATCCGTAGGAAAGGAAGTTTATTCCTCCCCAATGGATGGGTGTTCTGCTGAGCTTGGTCATGCATCTGTGGATGACCGAGCCGATTCATCGTCTCATGGAGAAGATGATCTGGGAAAACCTGTCATACCTACTGCAGATCCGCCTTCCTGTGAAGATCTCTCCGAGTCTAAACTATCAAATACCAAAAAAAATCATGAAGCACCTGTGGAGAAATCGGAACATGCTTTCAGCGAGATTGTGGAAGACAAGACAATTGTTGAAGCGGAGAGTGGAAAAGGTAAAAGGAAAAAACGGAAGCGTGAACATAATGATGGGGAAACTCTTAAAAGGTGCAAGACTGACAAGAAACGTGCAAAGAAAAGTTTGTCCAAAGTGGATTCTCAGAATACGAAAACACCAGAGTCTTCGAAAAAAAAGAAAAAGAAAAATCGTGTGACTTTAAAATCCTTGTCCAAAACTCAGTCCAAGGTGGAGATACCAGAGAAAGTGAAGGTATGTTTTGCTAATTATCATAGGTTTTGTAGACATTCTACTCTGTATTTAATGGTGAGTATCTTCTGCATTAATGTAAAGAGTCTTTGGTCAATACTGCATATAATGTTCCTGTTCTGTCCTGAAGATTGTGCTCTTGTGAATTTAAGTTCTTATTAACCAGTGTGACATTTTGTTCTGGTAACATTCTGCAACATATGTATATTTAATCTCCCTGCCCAACCTCAATATGATTTGCCGGTTTATTATTGGAGTGGTTTCTCACAAGGCATTGTGATACATGTACTATACCACTATACCTCTAATTTGGCAGATGAATTGTGAATCTCTCTTCCAACTGGAATAGTTTGTTTTTATTCATTAGAATTTTTAAAAGCAAGATTATATAGAGTTGATATCTCTAACAAACCATGTTTAATAGTCCTATTGGTTACATTCTTTATTCGCAGTTGATCTTGTATCTTTCATTTAGTATATGTTCTTATCCAGTTATGTGTTAACAATGCAGAAGCTTTCCAAGGAAGAACGTCGTGCAATACGTGACACAGATAAATCTTCCAGTTATTTGGATGACAAAAACTCTGTTCCTCCTGCGAACCTACAGGTAATCAACCATCAGAAAATTTCTTGTTCCTTTAGAATTGTCTTTGATGATGTGCCTTCTTTCCTGGAAACTTATGTGTTGTTCATGCTTGGTGATATATGATTTTCCTTCTTGTTTGTGGTTCCTATCAGGTGGATCGTGTTTTAGGATGTCGAATCCAAGGTCCGAATACAACCTCGCTGTATAGTGCTCTTTCAGATGACTTGTGTTCTGATAATTTACTAGCTAATGACCAGCGAGATAGCTCAGTGCAAGATACAAATGCTGAATTAGTTGTTGCTGAGGACAGAACAGATTACTCTTCTGAGACAGGTAAAAGTTCCAGGGATTCACACATGAAGGATAAAGATATGGATGAACCTGCTGTCGGTTCTGAGGGTTTGGTTGAGGGTAAAGAAGATATGCTCTCAGAAGACAGTTCTGATGCCACATTGAGTAAACATGTGGATAATGAAGATATAAAAGCTAGCGAAATACCTGTCTCTGTTGGTGGGGAGTTACTTAAAGATGCACATCAGGAATCGGGGAAAAATTGCCCTGTGCCTGGGGAAGATGTTGAGGAGCCTGTTGCCGCAAAAGTTTCAGATCTTAATGGAGAGACTGTGTCATATGAGTTTCTTGTTAAATGGGTGGGAAAATCTAATATCCATAACAGTTGGATTTCTGAGGCGGACCTCAAAGGTCTTGCTAAAAGAAAACTAGAAAACTACAAATCAAAGTACGGAACAGCTGTAATAAATATCTGTGAAGATAAATGGAAACAGCCTCAGCGAATAATTTCTCTTCGGGTTTCAAAAGAAGGTAACCAAGAAGCTTATGTAAAATGGACAGGTCTAGCTTATGATGAATGCACATGGGAGGGCTTGGAGGAGCCTATTCTTAAGAAATCACCCCATTTGATAGATCTTTTTCTGCAGTATGAGCAGAAAACATTGGGATCCCCAAGGGCAAGGAATGAGTGTCAGCAAAGTGAAGTTATTACCCTCACAGAACAACCTCAAGAGCTTAGAGGAGGCGCCTTATTTCCCCATCAACTTGAGGCCTTGAATTGGTTGCGTAGATGCTGGCATAAATCGAAAAATGTAATACTTGCTGATGAGATGGGGCTTGGAAAAACAATTTCTGCCAGTGCATTTCTCTCCTCACTTTATTTTGAATTTGGAGTTGCAAGACCTTGTTTAGTTTTGGTTCCACTTTCAACAATGCCGAACTGGCTATCCGAGTTTTCTCTTTGGGCTCCACTCCTTAATGTTGTGGAGTATCATGGAGGCGCAAAAGCAAGAGCCATAATTCGAGACTATGAGTGGCATGCTAAGAATTCTACTGGGACGGCCAAGAAGATGAAGCCCTACAAATTTAATGTCCTTTTAACTACTTATGAAATGGTTCTGGCTGACTCATCTCATTTACGTGGAGTTCCATGGGAAGTTCTTGTGGTTGATGAAGGGCATCGGCTAAAGAATTCAGAAAGTAAGCTGTTTAGCTTGCTCAACACATTCTCTTTTCAACACCGTGTACTTTTGACTGGCACCCCTCTTCAAAATAACATTGGTGAGATGTATAACCTGCTCAACTTCTTGCAACCATCTTCATTCCCTTCTTTGTCTTCTTTTGAGGAGAGGTTCCATGATCTGACAAGTGCTGAGAAAGTAGAGGAACTGAAGAAACTTGTTGCTCCTCATATGCTTCGCCGACTTAAAAAGGATGCCATGCAGAATATTCCTCCAAAGACAGAGAGGATGGTCCCTGTTGAGTTGACATCAATCCAGGCTGAATATTATCGGGCAATGCTAACTAAGAACTATCAGATACTACGAAATATCGGGAAAGGGGTAGCACAACAATCAATGCTTAACATAGTGATGCAGTTGAGAAAGGTGTGCAATCACCCATATCTCATACCAGGTACGGAGCCGGAGTCTGGGTCATTGGAGTTTCTTCATGATATGAGAATAAAAGCATCAGCCAAGTTAACTCTGTTGCACTCCATGCTTAAGGTGCTACACAAGGAAGGCCATAGAGTTCTGATATTTTCACAGATGACGAAGCTTCTAGACATTCTGGAGGACTACCTGAATATAGAATTTGGGCCTAAAACATTTGAGAGGGTGGATGGTTCTGTTGCTGTAGCTGATCGTCAGGCAGCTATAGCACGTTTCAACCAAGACAAAAATCGGTTTGTTTTTCTGTTATCGACACGTGCCTGTGGTCTTGGTATCAATCTTGCAACGGCTGATACTGTTATTATCTATGACTCTGATTTCAACCCTCACGCTGATATACAAGCCATGAATAGAGCTCATCGAATTGGACAATCCAAACGACTTTTGGTATATAGACTTGTCGTTCGTGCCAGTGTCGAAGAGCGTATTTTGCAGCTGGCCAAGAAAAAGTTGATGCTCGATCAGCTTTTTGTAAATAAGTCCGGATCTCAGAAGGAATTTGAAGATATTCTGCGCTGGGGGACCGAAGAACTTTTCAGTGACTCTGCTAGTGAGAACAAGAAAGATACATCTGAAAGTAATGGCAACTTAGATGTAATCATGGATTTAGAAAGCAAGAGCAGGAAAAAAGGTGGTGGCCTCGGAGATGTTTACCAGGACAAATGTACAGATGGAAATGGGAAGATTGTTTGGGATGAAATTGCAATTATGAAGTTGCTTGACCGGTCAAATCTTCAATCAGCCTCCACCGATGGCGCTGATACCGAGTTGGAGAATGATATGCTTGGCTCCGTAAAGGTTAGGAATCACGTTTATATGTTTGACTTGCTAAATGACATGTTGATATGAACCTTTTTTAGTCACAACTGATATGCACTGTTATGATATGATTTCCAGATGCAAGTTTTTCTTTTGCATTTTGTGTCTCAAATAGGACAGAAATTCTACCTGGAATTGGTAGACAGTAAAGCTTAGCTGATTAAAGAGGAACAGTAAAATATGCCTCACTGTATTTACTGAAATGACCCGTGTATCACCTGAAGAATGCTTTTGGTTGCTTTAAGTTACATAGCTTTTTTTGTTTTTGTGCAACTAAGCTACATAGTTAAAATGTTTATTGTGTATGTTTTTGTTCAAATGATAATTATATTGCTTCCGTTGTTAATGGTTTGTATATTTCTTCTTAAACAGCCTGTGGAATGGAATGAGGAAACAGCTGAAGAACAAGTTGGAGCTGAATCACCTGCTCTGGTGACTGATGATACTGGTGAACAGAGTTCAGAGAGGAAAGATGATGATGTAGTTAATTTTACGGAAGAAAATGAATGGGACAGGCTTCTGCGTATGAGGTTGGATTCCCTTTTGCTTCAAGTTCAGCGACTCTGCTCTGTTATTTGCTTCGGTCAAAATGATATTGGAAGCATACGTTCTTGCTTTGACTACTTATTACTTGTTAGCTGATTTTCATGCGGACAACTGTATTTGTAGATGGGAGAGATATCAGAGCGAGGAAGAAGCAGCACTTGGTAGAGGGAAGCGTTTGAGAAAGGCTGTTTCATACAGGGAAGCATATGCCCCACATACAAGTGGAGCTGTTATCGAGGTAACCTTTTTACTCTACATCCAAAAGCATATTTTTGTGGCTATGAATACCTTTGTCATGTCAGTTACCAGTATTCCTGTTTTATAATTATTGCAGAGTGGCGGTGAAGATGAGAAAGAACCAGAACCAGAACTTAAGAAGGAATATACACCTGCAGGGCGAGCCCTAAAAGAAAAGTTGTAAGTTAAAGTTCTAAGTCTATTCATTGTTCGATATTTGCTAGGTTGATACTTGATAATAATGATGTTGGATGCTTTGTACCTTTTCCATGTATTAGATGAATTCACGTCTGCTTCCCGATATATTTTACATAGACTAGAGATTGCGATATTTTCTGATGAGAAGACTAGAGAAGATTCTGTATCAATATCAATATCAATACTTGGTTAGAAGATATCGTGTTTGTCATCTTAATTTGCTGGTGAAGTGAAGTCTGTAGCTCCTTTTCATGCTTATTTCAAGATCTTGAATAACGGTATCTTTGTTTTCTGCAAAACAGTGCGAAGCTGCGAGAAAGGCAAAAATATAGGCTTGCAAAAAGGAATTCTGTTGAAGATTCAATTCATAATGGCAATTTGGATCAGGTGACTGAAGCAGCTAATCAGGACAAAGAAAGCCCTGCAATGATGGATTTGGACGAAGCTAGCCAACAATGTGATGCACAGAAAAGGAAAGCTACCTCGCTAAGGCTAGACAGTTCTTCAGATCCTACACCAGATCTTCCAAGCCAACATCATAATGGCGCAGAATGTCCGTCATCTTTACCCCCAAACAACCTGCCAGTTCTTGGGCTGTGTGCTCCTAATTTTACTCAATCAGAACCATCCCGGAGAAATTATTCTCGTCCAAGTAGTAGACAGAACAGAACCATAACAGGACCCCATTTTCCTTTCAATCTACCCCAAACATTGAGCTCGGTTGAGAGGGAAGCAAACAACCTGGAGCCTTCTATGGGTAAACTAAAACCACATAATGTAAAGGAGGAACCTTCTCAGCAGCCTCTTAGTAATATGGATGGTTGGCTTCCACTTCGTCCGGTATTTCTATCCCTCCTTTACATGCAAATGCAATTTCTTCTAACACATCTACGTCCCGTACACATACATATTAAACATAAACATATTCTATACTTATATTTGGGTTAAAAATCTTATGCACATTGCAGTTTCCTCTGTCAGGGGATTTTGAGCGTCCTCGAAGTTCTGGTGCTGCTTTTGCTGATTTCCAGGAAAAGTTTCCGCTACTTAACTTACCATTTGATGATAAGCTGCTTCCTCGATTTCCATTTCAGCCGAGAACCATGGGAACTTCGCATCAAGAAATCATGGCCAATCTTTCGTTGAGGAAAAGATTTGAAGGTACTGGTCATTCTATGCAAGACCTATTTGCCGTACCACCAGTGCCGTTTCTACCAAATATGAAAATCCCTCCTATGGATCCACCTGTATTAAGCCAACAAGAGAAGGAATTACCGCCTTTGGGTTTGGATCAGTTTCCATCAGCTCTTTCATCTATCCCGGAGAACCATCGAAAGGTGCTGGAGAATATAATGTTAAGAACAGGTTCTGGAATTGGGCACTTACAGAAAAAGAAAACAAGAGTAGATGCATGGTCCGAGGATGAACTAGATTCTCTCTGGATTGGGGTTCGCAGACATGGGTATGGAAATTGGGAGAGTATTCTCAGAGATCCAAGGCTAAAATTTTCTAAATTTAAAACTCCGGAGTACTTGGCAGCGAGGTGGGAAGAAGAGCAGCGTAAATTCTTGGATAGCCTTTCTTATCTTCCATCTAAATCAAGCAGGACAGATAAGTCCACCAAATCTCCCTTGTTTCCTGGCCTTCCCCAAGGTATAATGAATCGGGCTTTACATGGAACTAAATATGCTACTCCTCCAAGGTTCCAATCCCACCTCACAGACATAAAGCTTGGATTCAGCGATTTAGCATCTACCCTTCCATTATTTGAGCCATCTGATCACTTGGGATTTCGAAGTGAGCCTTTTCCTCCTATGGCAAATCTGTGCACTGACAACCTTTCTGGGGATCCTTCTGCTGGACCATCTGAACGATCAGGGACATCGACAAATATTCCCAATGATAAGCCTTTTCCGCTCAACTCTCTTGGAATGGGCAATTTAGGTTCATTGGGTTTGGATAGTTTAAGCTCCTTAAACACACAGAGAACCGATGAAAAACGGGATGCCATTAAGCGCGGGAAACTACCTTTGTTTCTAGATATGCCGTTACCTCCAATGCTTGATTCAAGCAACAATGTGTTCTTGGGAAGATCAGCCAATCCATCTCTCTTTAATCCAAATCGAGTGTTGAATCTCTCCAATCCGATGGGGAAAGATGTATTGGGATGTAACTCTTCAGAGAACAAGCTACCTCATTGGTTACGAGATGCTGTAACTGTTCCCGCTGCAAAGTCACCTGAACCACCCACTCTACCTCCAACCGTGTCAGCTATAGCTCAATCAGTCCGCGTTTTATATGGTAAAGATTCTACTACCATTCCACCATTTGTGATACCAGAGCCGCCGCCTCCTGTTCCTAGAGATCCAAGACAAAGTCTGCGAAAGAAAAAGAAACGTAGATCACATCACTCGAGTCAAATGACTACAGACATTGCTAGTAGCAGCCACGATGTTGTAGAAAGCAGCTCTCAAGGCAATCCAACAACATCCTCAACTCCTCCTATGCCTCCACTGTCTCTATCAGGTGAAACTTCAGGGTCCGCTCAACCCAATTTACCACCTAACAACCTAAACATCACAGAACCATCTTCCTCCGAGCCAATCAGATTTCCACCAACTGAAGAAAATTCTGCGGTAGCTGCAGGGCCGTCTGAAGCACCAAAATCAAGTCTAGAGGAAATCACTGGTACGTCAAGATCAATCTCGCTAGAGAGAAAAATCTCTGAACCAAAATCTACCAACCGAGATGGAGACTCAAATTTAGAAACCGGTGAGAAAAACGAGAATGCTCAACTTCTGATTCATTCAGATGATAAGCCTTTGGATGTGAAACAAGAGGAACAAGAATCTGAAAATGCGACAAACAAGCAATGTGAACCCACCACAGACGCTGAAACTCCAAACACTGATGCAGTACACAAAGAAGAAGAAGAAGAAGAAGAAGAAGTAGAAAAATCCATGAAGATGGTGACTGATAATTCTCCTGGTGACGATTGAAGTCTTCAGTCAAATTGCATTGAAATTACCAGTGTTTGCTTTGTTTAGGTCTTTGCAATCAAAACGGTACTATATGCTATTAAGTTTTGTAGGTATGACGCAAATCGGTGAAGCAGCAGTATATGTATTGGAACTTGCATTTTTATCTTAGTCTAAAATTTTTTTGATTGTAAAGCTTGTGTAAGAGAGAATGGAGAAGCTATTTTAGTGATCTAACTGGTCGGTTTGGATTGTGTAAAACCAGACACTTTAGATTGTAATACAAGTAGAGAAACCTTTACTTATATCTGTTGGAAATTCGGTTCCGGTTTAGCGTATTATATCTTAACCGGATTATATATTACATCAACTACCTCTGGACTGGTATTGAAAGAGAAAGACTCTGAATAGTTTAGAATCTGGTCGTAGTTGGAGACATTATTGATGTGAAGATTTTGATCAGAATTGGTCAAAAAAAAAACAACTCAAGAATCTGACACATTAACACTAACTAACTCTCGTTAGCTCAACTAAACTTATATATTTGTTCAACTGAACATCATTTGTCTCAAATTCTAGGAAATTGCTAGATTATCCTCCAGACCATGTTCAACGACTTCTTGACTTTTATTCTCCTTGTGTTGCTTTTTTATTTAATGTAACGCATTAACAGATTCTAAATTAGTAAAAATGTGATGAGTTTGGAATTATGGGATTGGCTTTTAAGCAAGAGCACTTTAAAGGCTTTTCTGGTTTTGGTTGCGATATACCTAATTCCTAATTTCTTTGACATCATTATAGACTTATAGTATAACATTACTTGCATTTGACTTACGAAAACTTAATTACTATTCTTGTTTTTTTCTTTTATATCTTAACTCATTTCTTAAGATAAACAGATGCACACGAGATTATAAAGGCAATTTGAATTAAATATTAATATGGTAGGTGGATCATGCACCAAACAAAGTTTTTTTTATGCGTGTTTTGTAATTTTTGGCTGATTACGAGATCCTTGTTCTAATAGATACTTTTCTTATTATTTTCAAAACATGAAAACGTATTAAATTGGAACTGCGTGAGAATTGCTTTCAGAAAAAAGGAAAAGTGTTCAAAACGAAAAGATAACAATGATAAAAAGAAATGAAATATCTTTAAACAGCACATAACTGATGTCGTTGGTTATTGTTTGGTAATCAAGAAATTTATTGATTATAATAATTGAAAAAAATATAGATTGTTGAGTATAATGATTCTTTGTTGATATATTAGTTTTATACAATTTTTGTTTTACCGTTCTAACTTGTTTTATGATTTCTTAAATTATACGTTTAGGTCAAATTATATATGTACAATACGTTCTAAATTGTTTTTATGATTACTTAAAATATACTTTTAGGTCAAAGCTTATCTCTTGACCATTTATAAGTGGAAGGTTCCAATGTTATTAACATTTCCTTTGTTTTTCTTGTCTTTTGTTCTTAGAAAGCATAATGATGAAGACAAAGAGAAAGTATATTTGGTGTATTGGCTTTTGATCAGTGGAGTGGAAGTCACATTTCCAACAAAAGAAAACTGACTAACTATTTCAAAGTTACTTACTTTCCAATGTTTCAGAAATTTGGATGTCTATAATAATTTCAAATTCAATAAAGTAAACCGTCCTCTATCATAGCAAAAAGAAAAGAAAGAAAAAACAAGTTAAAGAGTATAGCATAAATCAAGAGAAATGCGATTTTGAGAATATTATGGGAAGTAAGGAGATGAGTGGTCCCATAATTATAAGGAGTCACCTTCTCCCAAAATCATTCTCGAATAGTAGAAGTGGGAAGTAAGGAGACGAGTAACTCTGGCAGGAACATGTAGATACCTCGACTACACCAACATAAATCGAGTAGTAATACCCGGGAAGGTAAAATCCTAAACAACCGGGTAGCAATACTCCGGAAGGTAAGAATAACCCGATATCACTTACAAGGTTATCGGGAAAGGTAAAGGACAATACAATGCGCATGAATATCTTTATTTTCCCTCCATGAACTACACTTCGTATTTTGAAATACTCGCGCCTAAGACTTAATAAAAACTCGTACTACGCGGTTTCAGACGCACATAGACAGACGAAAGCGACTCATCAAAGCGTTTGAGGAGACGTGCAACATGGGGCGTGCAGACTATGCAGCGGCCAAAGCCGCTGGAACATAGTACGACTCAACATGGGATAGAGCCGCTTGGTGGCACGACTTGGTGCAGAAAAACACTCAATTACGTCGTACGAAGCTCCAACTCACAAGATTCAGGATCCGGCCCGACATCCGGAAATGCGACCCGGGTCATGGAATCTCTATAAAAGCTCCTTCACTCCCCGGAGTTAGAGGACAAACCTTTTTACCCTAAAATTCCCAAGTAAAGACTTTTTTCTCTCAAAACACGAGACCTTCCCGGGGTCTCTGATAGTCCACTGGCGTTCGTCTTCTGGCCATTTATTGGCCAGAATCACCCAAAATCTCTCACCTCTTTCATTATATTCACCATAAATCACCTTTCAAACGTCAAATACTTTTGCGGATCATTCCCAAAATCCGGATCTAAAGTCACTTAACCTTTCTTCCTTGTTTTTCGATTCCTTTCGGATCGACGCCAAAACCGTGATCCTTTTTTCTCTCGTTTATTGATTTGAATGCCAGAGAATCCTCAGAAAACACCTCCAAAATGATCAAAAATATCCGAAACACTATGGATGTAAAATGAAGCCAACAAAAAAATAACTAAATTAAAGCTTCTCATAAAAATTAATGATACTAGTTTTGTTTTAATTAGGAAAAAAATTAGAGTTTTTTTGGCAGTAGATTAATTAGATATTGAATCAAAATTTGATGAATTTGAGACGGATCCATAGTTATATGACAAAGCATTCAAAATGCACCGCTCAACTCAAATTCATATTTCAAAAAGACTCATATAACCGGTTAAGCTAACCATATTTTTAATTGGCCAAATTTTATAGCAATTCGTATGCAATTCTGGATTGTAACCACATGTTGTCTGTGTATAATAAATTGATAGTTTTTCCCGCATTTATTGTAGTTCTATTTAAAAAATTCAAATACATCCCACTAATTGGAAACGGACTAGATCCATTGAATCATATTTTACCACGAAAAGGAAGTTGTATCCCTAGTAACTAGCTAGTTGTAACTAATTTGCTTTAAAAAAAAAAAAAAAAACCAACACAATTAAAGAGCTATGTAATGTGCCAAAAACATTTAGCATTATGGTGTTTTTTTTTTGTTCGTCTACAACTATGGGTCTATGAATCTATAGTGTTGGATTTAGATAAAAAATCATTTAGTAGACGACGACGTCAAACAATAATGATCTAGCATCCATACTTTGAATGACTGTATATGATAGTATACTAACAAATTAATCAACAATAGACCAATCAAAATCAACAATAAATGTCATTTAATATGTTACTAAGATTATAGTACTATCAAACTCAAATCCAATTGATGAGGCTCTAGAAGCTCTTGCGATCATTTTTTTTTTCATTTTTTTTTTTGGAATTTTTCAAAAATCGTTATGAATTTATAATATACAGATTTTTTTTTGGGACGGCTGGTATGTTTTGATATTTTACGACATAAGAATTGAAAACATTAAAGAAAGAAAAAAAAAATCAATATTAATATGGTAAAAAACAGAAATCTGACTTATCATTCAAACTCCTTTTTTTTCTTCTGGTTATCAAACAAATTTCCTGTTTTTTCATCAATTTTCGAAAATCATCGTCATATTTGTTTCTTTTGTTTTATTGTTTTTTAAACATTTGTATTTTATTATTTTTGTACTTTCAATATAAGCTTGAATTTTATATATAAATAAAGATAGATGATAATTTAAAAAAAACTTGTTTTTTATCAGCAGTACTCGTTATAAATTTGACAAAGAACCATTGTATAAAAGCCGTCTTAGCTCAGTGGTAGAGCGCGTGACTTTTAATCCCGTGGCCGTGGGTTCGATCCCCACAGACGGCGATCTATTTTAATATTGTTTTTTTTCTAAAAAAACTTGGATAAATAGACAGTAAATAAATAGATTTTGGTCATTAGACGTAATTAACCCAATAGCTCAGGGGTAATATTGTCATAATCAGGTGCGTGTTTTAGCTGAGAAATCACTTTCTCTATCTACAGGTTTTTTTAAAAATTTTTGTATTTTTTTGTTTCCTCATCTCACAAAAGCAAATCCTCCATTACATTTCTACATAAACAGGAAAAACAAATGAGTCTCTGAAATTCAAACATCATCGTCGAAGAATTTTCCTCTTTCATCTTCTCTCGATTTTTTCTCCGTCTGCTTGACGTCGGAATCTCACCGGAAATGGCGCCGAGTAGACGGGATTTAGAGCTTACTTCGATCACCGGAGATGGCCTTGGATCTTCGGCGGCGGAGATCGGTGCGATGGAGG
Source organism: Eutrema japonicum (assembly GCA_030161315.1). Classification (NCBI taxonomy): domain Eukaryota; kingdom Viridiplantae; phylum Streptophyta; class Magnoliopsida; order Brassicales; family Brassicaceae; genus Eutrema; species Eutrema japonicum. The sequence continues at coordinate 16,253,283 of BSQW01000014.1, forward strand.
AAGTTCGTCTTCTTGATTCGTATGATGATGATGATGGAGAGAACGATTTGACTAGGATCGAGGAAGGAGGCGGAAGCGGTTTGAGGACGATTCAGGTCGGAGTAACCGGTATGACTTGCGCTGCCTGTTCTAATTCCGTTGAAGGAGCTTTGATGAGCGTTAATGGCGTCTTGAGAGCCTCCGTTGCTTTGTTACAGAACAGAGCCGATGTCGTCTTCGACCCGAATTTAGTCAAGGTTTTTAATAACTGTTTCCATTTTCGATAATTTGTCTTCGGTTTTAGAATGTTTAGCGTTTGATTGTTTTGGGAAATTAATAATTGGTATAAATATTATTAGGTGGATTTCAAGATATGCCCAAAGTTTAGATCTTAAGCGCGTTAGCTTACTTTTTGCAATTTATTTCCTGATTGAAGCATTTAATTGTGTCGGTTTTAGGAAGAGGACATTAAAGAAGCTATAGAGGATGCTGGATTTGAGGCAGAGATTTTGGCAGAGGCTGTTACTGCCGGGACAAAAACACTGGCTACTTTGGTTGGACAGTTTACAATTGGAGGCATGACATGTGCAGCTTGTGTTAACTCGGTTGAAGGCATTCTTAGAGATCTTCCTGGAGTGAAAAGAGCTGTGGTGGCTTTGGCTACATCATTAGGAGAAGTTGAGTATGATCCAAATGTAATCAGCAAAGATAATATTGTTAATGCAATCGAAGACGCTGGCTTTGAGGGCTCGCTTGTGCAGAGCAATCAGCAGGACAAACTCCTTTTAAGGGTTGATGGCATCTTGAACGAGCTTGATGCTCAGTTTCTAGAAGGTATAATCACCATATTGAATGGGGTTAGACAATTTCGTCTCGACAGGATATCTGGGGAACTTGAGGTGGTGTTTGATCCGGAAGTTGTCAGCTCGAGATCATTGGTTGATGGGATTGAAGGAGAAGGATATGGGAAGTTCAAGCTGCGTGTCATGAGCCCTTATGAAAGGTTGACTTCGAAAGATACTGGCGAGGCCTCAAATATGTTTCGGCGTTTTATCTCCAGTCTTTCTCTCAGTGTGAGTTACTTATCAGCTTTTTATCCTTTATGGAATGCACACCATTTATGACGCATTCAACTGTCTTGAATCTGTTATCTAATATCATTAATTAAAAAAATGTGATTTTTCTTAATCCAGATTCCTCTCTTCTTCATCCAAGTAATATGCCCCCATATTGCTGTTTTTGATACCGTACTGGTATGGAGATGTGGACCCTTCATGATTGGTGATTGGTTGAAATGGGCTTTGGTAAGTGTTATTCAGTTTGTTATTGGCAAGCGCTTCTATGTTGCAGCATGGAGAGCTCTTCGAAATGGTTCAACTAACATGGATGTGCTGGTCGCTCTGGGCACGTCAGCGTCTTACTTCTACTCTGTTGCTGTTCTTTTATATGGGGCAGTCACTGGGTTTTGGTCTCCAACATACTTTGATGCAAGCGCCATGCTGATAACATTTGTTTTGCTGGGGAAATATTTGGAATCTCTTGCAAAGGGGAAAACCTCAGATGCTATGAAGAAACTAGTACAACTTACTCCAGCAACAGCGATTTTACTAATCGAATGCAAAGGTACTTGCTTGTTCTATCCTTAATTGATTGTTGCATCGATATGCTGGCTCTCTGGAAACTGCTCCTAAATGAGATCGTTGATCAATGTGTGTGAAATCTGTAAAAACAATTAAAGCTCAACTATTCAAATTTGTTTAAGCTCAGTTTCATTTAGTTCTTCCATTTTATAGGAGGAAAGCTTGAAGTGGAAAGAGAGATAGATGCATTACTGATTCAGCCTGGTGATTCATTAAAAGTTCTTCCTGGTGGAAAGATCCCTGCAGATGGTGTTGTGGTGTGGGGTTCAAGTTATGTCAATGAAAGTATGGTGACGGGTGAATCAGTTCCTGTGTCAAAAGAGGTTGATTCACCAGTAATCGGGGGTACTATTAATATGCATGGTGTTCTTCACGTGAAAGCTACAAAAGTGGGATCTGATGCAGTTCTGAGCCAAATTATTAGTTTGGTCGAGACGGCCCAAATGTCTAAAGCTCCTATTCAGAAGTTTGCGGATTATGTAAGTATACTATATAAACATGTCAATAAATGTGGATGTCACCCAATGGTGTCATTGCGTGTTCCTTTGTGATATAATTCATTAACAGGGAAACAAATTTATCTTGCTTGTCCCGTTTGCAGGTTGCAAGTATTTTTGTTCCGGTAGTGGTTACTTTGGCATTGTTCACTTTAGTGGGCTGGTGAGATCAAGTACCTTAGCTTTTACCATTATCCAATAGCGAAGCATGTGGATAAATTTGTTCTCATGTCTAGAATGAAATTATTTTGTAGGTCAATTGCTGGAGCTGTTGGAGCTTACCCAGAAGAATGGCTGCCGAAAAACGGGACTCACTTTGTATTCTCGCTTATGTTTTCAATATCCGTTGTGGTAATTGCTTGTCCTTGTGCACTCGGCTTGGCAACACCGACCGCTGTTATGGTGGCAACAGGAGTTGGAGCAACCAATGGTGTATTGATCAAAGGAGGTGATGCATTGGAGAAAGCTCACAAAGTGAAGTATGTAATCTTTGACAAAACAGGCACCTTAACTCAAGGAAAAGCTACCGTGACAACCGCTAAAGTCTTCTCAGAGATGGACCGTGGTGAATTCCTCACACTTGTTGCTTCTGCTGAGGTCAGATAAATCTTCTTTCCTAGCTTCTTGGATTGTTAGTGATATATAAACTGTTACTAATGCTATTCATATCATCTCTTAATTTCCTTAGGCTAGCAGTGAACACCCATTGGCAAAAGCTATAGTTGAATACGCTCGGCATTTCCACTTCTTTGATGAATCCGCCGAGGACGGCGAAACAAATAACAAAGGGTCTCAAAACTCTGGATGGTTACTCGATACCTCGGATTTCTCTGCTCTTCCCGGAAAAGGAATTCAATGCTTAGTCAATGAGAAGCTGATTCTGGTTGGGGGTTTATTCCATGATATATTATCAAATTCTTGCTTTTGGTCCTGTTCTCGACAACTGAAAGAATTTCGTTTTTCTTCTTCTCCTCTTTGATCAGGTGGGAAACCGTAAACTTATGTCAGAAAACGCCATAACAATCCCAGACCACATCGAGAAGTTTGTTGAGGATCTCGAAGTAAGCGCAGAGACGGGAGTCATTATAGCCTATAGTGGCGAATTAGTCGGCGTGATGGGAATCGCGGATCCGCTAAAGCGAGAAGCCATTGTGGTTGTGGAAGGTCTCCTTAGAATGGGTGTTAGACCTATAATGGTTACAGGTGATAACTGGAGAACAGCAAGAGCAGTCGCCAAAGAGGTTAGAATCCTAATTCACAAATCTCTGCAATTAGGTGTGAGCATTTTGTTTTTGGGTTTGGTTATAGTGGTTCTAGTAAAATTATAATTAAACTCTTTCGAGTTTTTGGTTTTGTTTGGTTCGTCTGAAATACTCATTCTATAAGTGACAAATTCGATGTGTTTTTTTGTAGAAAATGACAGTTTTTTGTGTGGCATGAGTGCAGGTTGGTATCGAAGACGTGAGAGCGGAAGTAATGCCAGCAGGAAAAGCCGAAGTTATCCGTTCATTGCAGAAAGACGGAAGCACGGTAGCGATGGTAGGAGACGGAATCAATGACTCACCCGCTCTAGCCGCTGCCGACGTGGGAATGGCCATTGGTGCAGGGACGGATGTAGCGATAGAAGCAGCGGATTATGTTCTGATGAGAAACAACTTAGAAGATGTTATAACAGCCATCGATCTCTCCCGGAAAACCCTAACACGAATCCGATTAAACTACGTTTTCGCCATGGCGTACAACATAGTGTCGATCCCGATAGCAGCAGGAGTGTTCTTCCCGGTCCTGCGAGTGCAATTGCCGCCATGGGCCGCCGGAGCATGCATGGCACTCTCTTCGGTTAGTGTTGTTTGCTCTTCTTTGCTTCTTAGAAGATACAAGAAGCCAAGACTTACCACTATTTTGGAAATCACCAAGGAGTAAGTCTTTTTTTTTTGATTAATTGGAGTGATCTACTTTTGTTTTGAGAAAGGGGAAAATAATTTGTATTAACCTTTTTTATTATTATGTTTGTTGTTATTATCATGTAACCACGATATGGTCCTGATCAGCTGATCAGAGGTTTCTTATCTGTATGTAAGAGACTTTCTCGGCCTTTGTTGTAAAAAAAAAAAAAGTTTTAATCTCCAATGGTACTCTATTCTTGTTTTTAAAAATAGAGAAATGAATTGTGTTTTTTTTTTATATTTGAAATATCATTGTTCATTTATCTATTTTCAGAGTGGATCTTTTTTATTTACAAAAATGATCCTATACTTTTCATATATTTTCATTTCATATCTTTTTTTTATGTCTAATCTTTTCTGGAATACGGTTTTAATATAGAACGCCGGCGGAATAAGAATACATCCCCAGAAAAAAGGCAGTAAAAAACAAATTTTATCCGGAAACAAAATCTTGTGAAATGGAAGCAAAAGTACTAAAAATTTGCTAAAACCACTAATGAAAGCGAGCAAAAAAAAAGAAGAACTATAGGAAAGGGCAATTGAATCATAATCACTAACACCGAACTGCTGTACAGTTGCGTTTAAATAATGGCAAAAAATGTTCATCTAATTTACATATTATCTGTGTAACACCCCGACCCCGCTTTTTTGAAGGGACCAGGCGAATCGGCAATGCCATCCTCGACCCCGTCTCTTTATCTCCGTAAAGACGACGTGTCGGCTAACACCAATATCTCATTACACAATATCCACTTACTATATAATACTTCTTATTAAATCCCAAATAATCGTCTTAAAAATCCAACATAAATCTTATATGAATCCGAAGCAAATAACGAATAATTGTCTTTAAGTGAAATAATAGAAATACCAATAAAACCCCAAATGAGAACTTTCGAACTCCAAAATCCGCACACCACACTGGAATCACTCATCTAGTTCCACATATTCGTTCTCGTCGGACTCACCTGGAAAGAAGGGAGAGGGATGAGTAATTTGGATTACCCAGTGAGAACTAAACCTACACTTTCAACACATCCAAACATTACTTTTTAAATACGCTAAGAATAAATCTAACCGAGCTCAAACATTACGCTCTACCAGCGCACAAACAATTTACACGCAAGGGAATAACTCCAACTTCAACGGCATCTCGATAGCCAAGCCCACCATGGACCATATTTACACGGCATCTCATAGCCCAGTCCACTTTGGACCATATTTCTCTGGGCCCGGGAAAACCCACCCCGATGCAAGCTGACTTCTTCCGCAAATCTCGGCTCACAACAAACATAATCGTACCACCGTTCCCTTCTCCGGTGACGATCACCTCATTCTAACTACACTACACACACTGATCACACAGCAGAGTGAACAATCAAGGATGCATGTTCTTCATCTAATGCTTTCCTAACTCATTTCGTTAAGCAGATGCAGATCTAACTAAATGCACATAGAAAACGTGTCCGTACTCCGTAACACGCCCTAGCCTAATCAGATCTAGACTCAACATACCAAAAAGGAATGAATCAACGTATGGAAAACCTAGATCTAATCCTCACCTTAGCCATTTGTTGACAACACGATGCAGATGCTCCTGAGTCTCAAATCAGTTATCCTTTAACCGAGAGCTAGATCCACGTGTCCTTATGATCTCTGCAAAGTTTCAGGTCGATCCAGATTGATTTGCTTATCCAAACAACTCATCTCGCTAGGCTGGTCTAACATGAGCGCTGCGCAGAACAGTCTCGGTAAAACTAACATTACTTCCAAACCACAAGGTAGAACACTGAGATATTTCACTGAGAGCTAGATCTATGAGTAAAAAATATCCTTATTAAAAATCAGCTTGATCGGATCACTACCGAACCTCCAGATCGGTTTCTCCTCTCACTGGTTGCAGATCCGCATTGCACCGATCAGGCCTGAGAAGACATCCATAAGTTTCATATCACAACTCCAAATAATGAACCGCTTTCTGTATTATCTAAATAAGAGAGTCAGAAAGATCATTACTGATTTTCAAATCAATCCGAACAGTTTTTCCCATCCGTTTCCATTTCCTACTGAAACTACTCAGATTAGAGATTAGGACAGACTGCAGCGAATACAAAGAAACGACGATAACTTTTGACACATACCTCCGATCGTGACGATCTTGGTCTTGCTGGAAATCTGAGACTCTGGGATTTCCACGGATAGGTAAATTGTCACCTGGTTCCATACCGGTCGCCGGAAAATCGTCCCTCAAGGTGGCGGCGACAACTTGCTTATGGAGGCGGCTAGGGTTTACGGTGTAAGGAACAAAACGAGCAGAGCTTAGCCCACGCCTCTCAACTGTGTCTCTCCTCTCAGCTTCCTCTCCTTTTTATAGAGATAATAGGTAGGGTTTCTTAGGTTTTAAAATGAGCTTACGAGTTTAATAAATTAAGTCGGTCCGTTTTTTGATACCCAGTTTAGAGATGTTACAATCTGTTACCGTACAATGGTAATACTCTTGTTTATAAAACCTTGCTCAAACCACCAAAATAATTTATTTGCAAACGCCTATTTCAAACACCAATTGCAAATAACCTTTTGCAAACGCAAACGCAAACTTGATTGGTAGCATCCGAAACGGTTTGTTTCCAAACGCGGTGTTACCAATCAAAGCCTACATAACTAAAAAAACCAAAAAATGGCTCAATATATCTATTTGGGCCTCTGAATATAAAGTTAAGGCCCTATAAAGTAATTTTCCGACACACCTTCACTGGTTTAGTGGTTCGCCTTAAACACTTTGGCGCGGAAAAATTAGGGCTTTTCTTATCTCCCTAAATTTTCTCCCGTAACTCTTCACCGGAACTCGGAAACGGAACCAGAATACTATAACATATTTTATTATATAAAGATGGATCTCTCAACGTGAGCATGACACGTAGGATAATTTTCACTCACGAGATCGTGATATTTGTCACAATTAATTTAGATCTTGACATGTGTCAATTTAATTAAAAAGTAAAAATGAATTAAAGTAAATATTAAAAAAGTGTAAACTAAAAAAATCAATTTTATATATATAAAAAAAACTAGTATAAGTAAGAAAAACTTATAATAAAGAAAAGTGATAAAAGGAAACTTAAAAGTTTATAATCTATAACCACGACCAAATTTAAGAAAAGGAAAATTATAAATATACTCTAAATTTAAAAGCTATGAAGCACGGGTATGTGGTTTTAGTCTAAGAACCCATCCCAGGTACAACATGGGTACCAGTATGTGTCTGGTACGACCACGAAACGTCCCCGAGACGTCTCAAGGAAGATGGGTACGCCGACCACCAAACGGAGATGGCAACGTCGGGAGATGGGGACATCCCCGGTTCGTTTCGGTGTGAATATACGTTTATCCAAACATATAATTTAACTTAATCACTAACTTAACTTATTTTTTGAATCAAAAATTACTAAAATAAAAAGAGAATAAAAATGAAAAACACGTTTAGAGTTTTATGATCAATCTCCATATCTCATGACTCTTTGCTTTCTCTGTTCTTTCACCTCCTCCTCACCTCCTTCTCAGATTTGGAGGATGACTTAGTCGTTGATTATGTTGTTTTTGCTGTTTTATAAGGATATTAAACTAAGTGTTTTAAAAAAAAATGTTAAGACTTATGTGTGATATTTTTTTATATTTTAAACTGTGGGTATTTCTCTTATATTATTATTATTGATGTACCCATATCGTATCCGTCTCTATAAATTTTAAATTTGCTGTTTCTCGTACCCGTTTCCGTCCCCTTTTCCTGACCCCGTTCCCATCTCAGTGCTACTTAGCTTAAAAAGAAAATTATTAATATACGATTTAAAATCGATTCATAAACCTAAAAAATAAATGGAAAAAATTATAGTTATGTTTAGATTAAGAAAAATTAAATAAAAATTATAAATAAAACTCAAAGTTAAAAAAACCATATTTTAGTTTAGAATAAAGAAATTAAACAATAGATTACTATCTTAAAAAAAAGGAATAAAAACCAAATTTTATATTAAAGAAACATATTTCAGTTTAGAATAAAGAAATTAAACAATAGCTTACAAACCTAAAAAGCTAAAGTTTTAAAAAATAAAAAAAAAACAATTAATAATTCTTACAAAACCCACAAACTTAAAATAAAATACAATCCTAAAAAGAAAATGAATTCTCAATCCCCTCTAGATAACCAAATTGATAGCTTCTCAATTTCACAATCAAACAAACTTTACATAACATTTTTTGTCCATAAACTGCATGTATACATGATTACGTAAAGAGAAAGTTCTTGTTACGTAAAGAGAAAGTTCATGTTACGTAAAGAGAAAAGCTTGATCGCGCCACATATCAAACCAATCGATCAGATTCTCACATGTGTAAAAGAAATTTCCAAAAAAAATATTTAATTAGTTTTTGACACATAATGGTAACAATAGAAGGATAAATTTATAATTGATTCATAATCATAAAAGGTAAAATTATTATAAAAAGGTAAATTTATCCTAAAAAGCCAAATCTGATTAAAAAAAGAAAAATTAATAATTAATAATGAAAAAATTAAAATCGATTAATAAAAAAACTTTTAAAATTCGAAATTTTTTATAACCGATTCATAATCTTAAAATATAAAGTTACTTAAAAATAATATATATATAAAAATATTAAATTTACCTTAAATGGGAAAATTAATATAAAAAGGGAAAAATCCTTAGTTTTTCCATTTATATTAAGAAAATAATTGATTATTAATCATAAAAGAGAAAACATTCTAATTTTTCTCCTCTATATAAACAACAATTTGGTAGTATGTCAATTACACACTAAAAAAAAGAGTTCAATAACCGTATCCAAAGCTATTTACTGCATATGTTTCACCAAATTTTTCCTTCAAGGTATATATTTATTTCATCGAAAACTTTGTTTCTAAATTTATGTATTATATATTTTCACGGTTTATCTAATTTTGTTTTCCATTTTTTTTGTTTTTAGTTTTTTTTCCATGGGTTATAAAATATTAAATTACTAACCTGTACATATGCGGATACTTATCTAGTTGTATTAATATGTCAAAATCAGAGTTGATTTAAATGAGAGATGAAAGTTCAAAATGGCGATTTGGAACCTTCTCACTGTTGCTGCTATGAGTAATTGTTCCCCAATGCCCACTCCACTGTCCTTGCAACTAGACAGAGTTGCGGATAAGACTGAACCGTTTTTGAATCCCATTTATTTTCGAAGTCTTGCTGGGAAACTCCAATATCTTATATTGACGAGACCCGACATTCAATTTGCGGTGAACTATTTGTGCCAAAAGATGCACTCACCTACTGTCTCTGATTTCACTCTTCTCAAGAGAATTCTTCGATATATCAAGAGAACCATAACAATGGGAATCAACTTCAACAAAGAATCAGATGGTACTCTTCGTGCTTACTCCGACAGTGATTGGGCAGGGTGCAAAATCACAAAAAGATCTACGGGAGGCTTCTGCACCTACTTAGGAAACAACATTATCTCTCGATCTTCAAAGAAGCAAGGATCTATTTGGGCTTCTGAATATAAAGTTAAGGCCCTATAATTAAATAATTATATTAAATGTATATTTACAGTACAGTATTTTATATTTTAATCATAGCAGAGTAATTTTCCGATACTCCTTCACTGGTTTAGTTGTTCCCCTTAAAGCACTTTGGCGCGGAAAAATTAGGGCTTTCCTTATCTTCGCGAGCGTTTTCTGTCATCATCTCCCTAAATTTTCTCCGGCAACACTTTACCGGAACTCGGAGACGGAACCAGAATCCTGCTCTTTGGTATGAAATCATGAATTTGATCTCTAGAACATTGACAAGAGTAGTGTCTTCGTCACTTCGCCACTCGAGAGCAGCGAAACTCCCCACCCGCAGCAAATCCGCTTATATGCAGCCACCATCAGCAGCGAGGAAGTCGGCGGTGGAGGAATCGAGCCTGGGTCTAAAGCATCGGAGGAAGAATTGGCTCGGCCGAAGATGATCGAGTACAAACCGGAAACATCGAATTGGGTTAACCTGATTGGATTCGTCGATCAACCCGTTCAATTCGAGTCTTGCTCCGACGGAAATTCCTGGGCTGGAACCGTCATTTCTCGGCGCTCCGGTGTAAAATCATCTGATTTCTGGTACATTTCCTTTGTAGCTCGTCGATTGTGGAAGCATCGGATATTGTTTTTCTCTGTGTGTTTGATTATTGTGGGATTTCGATTTTCGCAGGATTCCGATTATATTCGAGGGTGTTCTAGCTAAAATTGCAGCTCTCCATGTGAAGAAATACGATCGGATTCATATTTCCGGGAAGCTGTTTATAGATTCGCCTCCTCCGAATGTGACGTATCCTCAATCCAATACTCAGGTGACCTTTTGAAAAACAAGAATTGAGTGTTCACAAGTTTGATATAACTCTGTGAAGATTCGTAGCTCCTTGGATTCGTAATAATGTATGAAGGCCGTTCATAATAGATTATGGTCCAGAATCTCAACTTCGTAGAGGCTACGATCTCACCACCTGAAGTAGAAGAAATCATCACCAAGATGCAGAGTTGTATGTCTGATGTCGTTTATGCTGTGAATATACTTATGTTGTGTACCTGTTTTCTTAAAATTACGATACTTTTTCGTTGCTTTCAACTGGTGGGTCGTGATCAAGTCTCTTAGGAGTTTAACAGTTTGAATATATTGTATTTTTTTCAGCAAGATCCAAGAAGATTAAAGTCATGGATGAAGAAACGTCTAATGCTTGGATTGGAAGCATCTACTTGAAAATCCTAAAGAGTGGGTGGATAACCGTGGGAATAAAGCCAGCGGATTGGTAAACACACTTTTGGTTTGGGTTCATTTCGGCCTCAGTCATGTCACTTGACACGTTTGACTACAAAACTTTCCGTCGATCAATATTTCCCCTGTGCAGGTGAAACCAAGGCATCCTGACTTTAAGGGCAAGGATGGCGGTCTTCCTCTCTGGCTTAACAAGGCTCCGGATTGGGTTTTACAAAAACTCAATGGGCTTGAGTTTGATTTTTTTGTCCCTAAAGGAAAACTGAAACAACTTAAAGGTAAGTTTTTCCCTTTCAGAAAGTATTACGCAGGTATGTGGCATTTTCTTACTGTCTCGTTTCCTAAGGTGAGCTGTCATGAAATGTAGGAGATGAATCTTGGAAGGACTTGGTTCAGAAACCCGATGAATGGATCGACAGCAGATCAACCAAGGTAGTATATTACGCTTGGGATTATCTTTGAAGACACCAGTCTCTACCCATACCTCCCCTCATGTTCATTATCGACTTCCCAGTAACGTTTTTGAACCACTTGTAGACAAACGTGAAAGCCCCTGACTTCAAGCATAGAGAGACTGGTGAAGCACTGTGGATGACAGACTCTCCTACTTGGGTACTGTCAAAATTACCGCCTTTAAAGAAGAACCAAGAACGGCCTCACATGGCCAATACTGTTTCACAGCCAATACTGAAACAATTTAAAAGTAAATTCTCCTTTTATCAAGTCTTATGCAGCTATGTGGCATGTTGTTACTGTCTTGTTTTCTAAAACGAGTTGTCCTGAGATGTAGGAGAGGAATTTTGGAAGGACTTGGCTGAGAATCCAGATAAATGGTGGGACAAAAGATCAAACAAGGTAATATATTGCGCTTGGGATTATCTTTGAAGACAGTATTCACTGCCCATGCTCAAGATCATATTCGACTTTTCACAATAATGTTTTTGAATCACTTGTAGACAAATGCGAAAGCCCCTGACTTCAAGCATAAAGAGTCTGGTCAAGCACTATGGATGACTGACTCTCCTACTTGGGTACTGTCAAAATTACCGCCTTTAAAGAAGAACCAAGAACAACCTCTCATGGCCAAGACTGTGCAACTTAAAAGTAAGTTCTCCTTTTATCAAGTCTTATGCAGCTATGTGGAGTTTTGTTAGTATCTCATTAACTTAAACGAGTTTTCCTGAGATATATAGGAGAGGAAGGACTTGGTTGAGAATCCAGATAAATGGTGGGACAACAGATCAGACAAGGTAATAAATATTGCTCGTGTCATCTTTAAATCTTGGAAGACACTAGTCTCTTTCTAATTTCTCCTCTCATGTTCATTTTCGACTTCCCGTAATGTTTCTGAACCACATATAGAGAAACGCGAAAGCTCCTGACTTCAAGCATAAGGATACTGGTGAAGTCCTGTGGATAAATAATTCTCCGACTTGGGTACTGTCAAAGTTACCATCTTTAAAGAAGAATCAAGAAAGACTAGTCATGGCCTAAGTTTGTTTTGCAGCCTTGTTGAGACACCTACAATGTAAAAAGGGCGTATGACTTTATTTCTACATATTTAACTTTATTTAGTAGATTAACTCAACGATCCCGAGTCGGAGAGAGATCATCAAAATTAGCAACATATCTAGTATTTTTTTGTATCAAGATTAAAGGTCCATACCTTTGTATAAAGTCGTTGTCTGTGATAACTCTCATTATTCTCGTTACTCTTTTGATCTGATTATTGCAAGAAACGCAAAAACCTTAGATTTGCCAGTTCATTTGTCTCGGATAAGATTGAAAATTAACAACTTATCAACATGACCATTGTTCATAACAACATGACACTGATGAAAACACACAGACAACCAAATTCTCTGTTCTGAGTACTGAAAACGATAGAGAAACACAATTTTGGAGTCTCAGACCTTGATTCGGCTAAAACATCATCTCTTCTCCTGGATCTGAAGAACACAACTGAATTATGAAAGCCAAGAAATTCCAAATAAAAGCAACCTTAATCTTTTGTCTGCAAATAACATAACAACACAACATTGATAGAAGCACACAGATAACCAAATCCTCTGTTCTGAGTATTGTTTGAATCAGACTCATTACTTGATTATTGAAAATATATTATATAGCAAATAAGTCTTCAAGTTTGTAGAGGAAAGCACAAACACTTCAATGCCTAGCTCTTCTTCTGGATCTGAAGAACCTCTCTCTGATTGAGATTAATTCTTTTACAGCCTCACTCATTGCCAACCGGTTCGTACGAGATTCTTCACAACATTTAAGTCCCACCTCCAAAACCATTTTCAAGCACTCAGCAACAGGGAAGCCTATTCTAAGGCCGTTGTGAAGAACCAACTCGTCCGCAACATCCAGTACTCGCTCTGGCAACGCATCTTTGACGTAGCTGTGGAGGGTAAAGTATTCGCCGAACAGCTCATTGGTTGGTCGTTTTCCGCTGAACATTTCCAAAAGGAGAATCCCAAAGCTATACACATCACCATATATTGATATCTGCCCTTCCATTCCATATTCTGCACCATTATTTACAGAAACAAGATTGGAGCAATAACAAAATATTACAAATTTTCATCATTCAAACATTACATATGTGTGATAGTTTTACCTGGTGCGGCATAGCCGATGGTTCCTCTGACTCCGGCGGAGCTGAGTTGGTTGAGGAAGTATTCCTGGTCGAATTTGAGGAGGATCCGAGCCAGACCAAAGTCACTAACATGGGCGGTTAGATCGTAGTCTAGAAGGACGTTGCTTGGCTTAAGATCGCAATGAGCAATAGCTTCATGGCAATGAACATGAAGATACTCCAAGACAGAAGCCACGTCTATGGCAATGTTAAGCCTTTCAAAAAGTGTCAAGGTTCTTGAGGGCCTTCGAATCTCTTCTACGTCTTCTGGGTGCAACCACATATCCAAGCTTCCATTTGGCATGAACTCATATACTAGAGCTCTGAATTCATTCCCTTGGAAATCAATACTCGAACAAGCCGTCAACAGCTTCACAAGATTCCGATGTCTTATGTCTTTCAAGGATTCACATTCTGCCATAAAACTCTTCATTGCTCCACGTCTCTGCAGGTTTAGAACTTTCACTGCAACAACCTTGTTCTCTGCCGGAAACAATGCCTTAAACACGGTACCAAAGCTGCCTGACCCAATCAAATTACTTGGAGAGAAGCCATCTGTGGCATTTCGAAGATCTCCATAACTTATCATTTCATGGAAATCCCCCAAGGTGGAAGGAGTTGCTTCATTGGTCTTGTTCTTCTTTCTGTTTTTGAAACAACAAAGTGAAACTGAAGCTATGAACAACATCAAAAAGCAAGGACATGCCTACGCTTACTCCAATCACAACTTTCTTTTTAAAAGAGGAATGATTTCTCCCCTTCGCTGGTTCTTGCGAAAAGCATGGCTTTAGTTTCAATTCCAAGACGCCTCCACATAGGTTTTTGTTTCCGAATACCGAAACTATAGTAGCATTCTTAAACTTTCCTTCTGTTGGCACTTTTCCCTCGAAGTTGTTAACGGATAGATTGAGATGCTCCAACGAGCTAAAGTTTGCGAGATATCCAGGTATGTTTCCAGAGAGATTATTGTTCGAGAAATAAACCTTTTTAAGAGCTACCAAACCACTTATGTCTGGAATGGTTCCATCAAATGAATTTCCTTGCAGATAAAGTTGTTCCATCGAGAGACACTTTCCCAATGTCTCTGAGAGTCTCCCTGATAGTTTATTATGCGCAACAGAAAATGCAACAAGACTTTGAAGTCTTCCAAAATTTTTTGGTAGAGAGCCGATCAATGAATTACTTGACATGATGAGTTGAAAAAGGGATGAAATTTGCATAATCTCCTGAGGAATAGTTCCATGCAACTTATTATACCCAACAGATAAACGTAGCAAATAGCTACAATTACCGAGACTTGGAGGGATGATTCCTTCAAAACTATAGTTTTGCAAATTTAGTAATTCTAACCGAGTGATGTTGCATATAGAAGATGGTATCTCTCCTGACATTCTATTTGAATGAACAATTAATGCCCCCAATCCTGTTAATAGATTTTCTCCCAACATAAGTGATTGTAGGCTTTTGAGATTCCCAATGTCATGAGGAATGCTTCCAGAGATGAAATTCATATTAAGATGTAATGTGATGAGGTTCATGGACAAATTGGCAATGGAGGTAGGCAAGTCACCCCCAAGCGTATTGTTACCAATTTCTAAGTCACTCAGTTGGGTACAATTAGTTAAAGCACCAAGAAATTCAAATTCTAAATTGTTTTTTGCAAAGCTAAGTTCAATGAGGGATGTCAAGTTTCCTAGAGATGCAGGGAGCTTTCCTTTCAGGTTGGTTAGACTAAGATCTAAAGAAACAAGCTTCGTCAATAACCCTAGCTCTGAAGGAACACCTTGTCCAAGAGGATTTGAATATAAATAAAGGGTCAACAATCTGGAGCAGTTAAACATACCAGATGGAATCCCTCCTCTAAGAAAATTAGATGCCATAAACAAGTGTCGAAGTCTAAACAAGTTTCCCACCTCTTGAGGGATGGTTCCACCAAAAGAGTTTTCAGTAAGAGAGGGATTGAGTTGTTCCATGAGGACAAGACATCTTTTTTTCTTCAGATACTTGAGACTTGAACTCGAGCAACGATTGCTTATCAGTTTCATCGGTAAACCCGTATGCTTCAAGTAACATGAAAATGCTGAAAGCAAGTAAAAGAAAGACTCTCATGCTTCTCATATTTTGCAGGAACGGAATACAAAGGGACGAACAAATTGCAAAATGTATCTCTCCCAAATTGAGACCAGGTTTCGTGTATTTGCCAAATAGTCTATCTGCAATAACATTATTAAGAAAAGCAAAAAGATAAAAAAAAAAAAAAAAAATTTCTATAAAACTAAGCAAAATACATAGTAAATTATATATATATATATATATATATAATTGTATTATACAGTTTAAAATTTGTAGTCGCTAGTTATATTTGTATGATTTTTCCAAATTGTGTTTTATTATATATATATATATTATTAAGTTACGAAAAAATAGAAAAACAGAAAAAAAAATGAAAATTGAAGGCCACATATTCACTGGTATGATTTTGGTAATTTGCTACCAAACCTTCGAGGGTTATATATCGGAAATAATTCTTTCACTGGAGCAATTCCAACAACACTTCCTAATATCTCGACTCTTCAAATGTTGGGGATGGAGGATAATAGTTTGATGGGAAGTATTCCTCCGAGCTTTGGAAAAGTACGAGAATTGCAGTTCCTATTACTTCATTACAACTCTTTGGGAAGTCGCTCTTTTCGAGATCTTGAATTTCTTGGCGCTTTAACTAAGTGCACCCAACTGAATATCTTAATTGTGGCTTGGGGGTGACTTGCCTACCTCCATTGCCAATTTGGAGGCATTTCTCAATACATTGGGAATATCATAAGCCTACAAACACTTGCATTGGGAAATAATCTATTGACATGAGCACTCCCAACCTCTCTTGGGAAGCTTTCAGGCTTATTAGTATTCACTGTCCGTTCAAATAGAATGTCAAGAGATATACCATTCTCTATAGGCAACATCACTCGGTTAGAAAAACTCTATTTGTACGACTATAGTTTTGAAAATACCATTCCTCCCGGTAACTGTAGGTATTTGCTAGATTTGATTATTGAGCATAATAAGTTGAATGGGACTATTATGCAAATTTCACATCTTGTTTTACTAAGCATGTCAAATAATTCTTTCCTCTAAACGCGGAATTGGAAGCTTTTTTATGGGTCATGAATTGCATGATCGCAAACCAAAAGACGGCGATAGCATTCGCGACACACTGTTTCAAGTTGGTCAAAATGATGTCTACACCGGAGGAATGACATGCTTTTGCATTACACGGAGGAATTCATGAAGAGTAAGGACGCATTTACTTCTTTCTCTATCTCATACATCCCCGCACAAGCAACACAAGGACGGACAAGCTAGCACGGAATGTTCGAATCTACCCGCATGAAATTGTTTATGTAAACTCGGTGGCTCCCAGAGAAACCATTATCAACTGCTCAAGCGAGGACAAATTGTAAATTGCAGGGGAAAAACACCAGAGAACTTGTTTCTTGCTAATTGAAGATCCATCGTTTGAATCAATCTAGCTATATCATTAGAAATTCCTCCTTCCAGATTGTTACCTGCAAAGCTAAGTTCACTAGTCATAATGTCTTTTCTACTTTCATCATGGTTTTTTACTTCTAGTCAAAACGGTCATCATGGGTTTTTTTTTCTAGTCAAAACGTTCATCATGGGTTTACTTTATTATGAAGAAATAAATCAGAGGCTGAGGTGAGGCCGGAGTTCGCAATGGGGAACTGTGTGGTGTTTTATTATTGAAAAACCGGCAAGCAATTCTTGACGACTATAAAAAACGGCTGCTAGTTATGGTAAACTTCTTTTATTTTTTTACTACAATATGCATCACAGCATCAGACTCAAGTCTTTCTCAAAAAAAAAAAAAACATTTATTTAAAACTGTAACAACACACGATCTCTTACAAATCGTTTATTTAAAATTAATATAATCGAATACAAATCTTTGATCCTCTTTTACTTTTTTCATCGTTTCTTAACGGAGAGATTTTCTAAAAAACAAAACATTTTCAGGTATAAATGTAGCTACTTGTAAGCAAGGAGATCATGAAGAGCTCAGAGTTGTTCATGAAGAACACAATTCAAGCCACTGTTCCGACCTTAACTCACTTATTTCCCTGTAAGGATGAATTATTCTTTTCCCAGGAGAATACTTTATCAACATGACATTGTTCATAAGCACTATAACAACAAACATTCATCTTGTCTGTAAATAACATAAGAACATAATATTTTATGAAACCACACAGATAACCAAATCCTCTGTTCTGAGTATTATTCGAATCAGACTCATAAGCTGATCGATGAAGTCACTGAAACACTCACCGTTCATTACATGGAACAGTCTAATTCGGCTACACCAGCCTAATCAATAAAATAAGTTTACAGCTTTAATATAGTAACACAACATTCATCTTTTCTCTGCAAATATAGAGAGAAACAAAAACATTCTGTTAACAATGTTCAGCAAATATAGAGAAAACAAAAAACCACATACTATGAAGACGATATTTAATACCTCCCAACAAGTCATCATGTTTGTAGAGGAAAGCACAAACACTTCAATGCCTAGCTCTTCTTTTGGATCTGAAGAACCTCTCTCTGATTGAGATTAATTCTTTTACAGCCTCACTCATTGCCAATCGGTTCATTGGAACTTCTTCACAACATTTAAGTCCCACCTCCAAAACCATTTTCATGCACTCAGCAACAGGGAAGCCTATTCTAAGGCCGTTGTGAAGAATCAATTCGTCTGCGACATCCATTACTCGCTCTGGCAACGCATCTTTGATGTAGCTGTGGAGGGTAAAGTTTCCGCCGAACAACTCATTGGTTGGTCGTTTCCCGCTGAACATTTCCAAAAGTAGAACCCCAAAGCTATACACATCACCATGTATTGATATCTGCCCTCCCATTCCATATTCTGCACAATAATTTACAAAAACAAGATTGGAGCAATAACAGAATATTACTAATTTTCATCATGCAAACATTACAAACGTGTGATAGTTTTTACCTGGTGCGGCATAGCCGATGGTTCCTCTGACTCCGGCGGAGCTGAGTTGGTTGAGGAAGTATTCCTGGTCGAGTTTGAGGAGGATCCGAGCCAGACCAAAATCGCTAACATGGGCGGTTAGATCGTCGTCTAGAAGGACGTTGCTTGGCTTAAGATCGCAATGAGCAATAGCTTCATGGCAATGAACATGAAGATACTCCAAAACAGAAGCCACGTCTATGGCTATGTTAAGCCTCTCAAAAAGTGTCAAGGTTCTTGAGGGCCTACGATTCTCTTCTACGTCTTCTGGGTGCAACCACATATCCAAGCTTCCATTTGGCATGAACTCATAGATTAGAGCTCTGAATTCATTCCCTTGGAAATCAATACTCGAACATGCCGTCAACAACTTCACAAGATTCCGATGTCTTATGTCCTTCAAGGATTCACATTCTGCCCTAAAGCTCTTCATTGCTCCACGTCTCTGCAGGTTTAGAACTTTCACTGCAAAAACCTTGTTTTCTGCCGGAAACAATGCCTTAAACACGGTACCAAAGCTGCCTGACCCAATCAAATTACTTGGAGAGAAGCCATCTGTGGCATTTCGAAGATCTCCATAACTTATCATTTCATGGAAATCCCCCAAGGTGGAAGGAGTTTCTGCATTGGTGTGGTTCTTCTTTCTGTTTTTGAACCAACAAAGTGAAACTGAAGCTATGAACAACATCAAAAGCAAAGACATGCCTACGCTAACTCCAATCACCACTTTCTTTTTTAAAGAGGAATGCTTTCTCCCCTTCGCTGGTTCTTGCGGAAAGCATGGCTTTAGTTTCAATTCCAAGATGCCTCCACATAGGTTTTTGTTTCCAGATACCGAAACTATAGTAGCATTCTTAAACTTTCCTTCTGATGGCACCTTTCCCTCGAATTTGTTATAAGATAGATTGAGATACTCCAACGAGTTAAAGTTTGCGAGATATCCAGGTATACTTCCAGAGAGATTATTGTTCGAGAAATCAACTTCTTTAAGACCCATCAACCCACTTATGTCTGGAATGTTTCCATCAAAAGAATTTCCTCGCAGATAAAGTCGTTCCATCGAGAGACACTTCCCCAAAGCCTCTGGTAGTTTCCCTGATAGTTTAGTATGCACAACAGCTAGTGTACCAAGCTGTTCAAGCCGTCCAACATCGTTCGGTAGAGAGCCAGTCAATAAATTATGTGACATGGTTAGTAAAACAAGGGATGAAATTTGCATAACCTCCCGAGGTATAATCCCACTTAACTTATTATGCTCAATAACCAAATGTAGCAAATGGCTACAATTGCCTAGACTTGGAGGAATGGTTCCTTCAAAACTATTGTCAGACAAATAGAGTTTTTCTAACCGAGTGATGTTGCCTATAGAGGATGGTATCTCTCCTGACATTCTGTTTGAAAAGACATATAGTACCACCAGTCCTGAAAGCTTCCCGAGAGAGGTTGGGAGTGGTCCTGTCAATAGATTTCTTCCCAACCAAAATGTTTGTAGGCTTTTAAGATTCCCAATGTCATAGGGAATGCTTCCGGAGATGAAATTTGAGTCAAGGTTTAACACGATGAGGTTTATGGACAGATTGGCAATGGAGGTAGGCAAGTCACCCCGAAGCGTATTGTTAGCCACATTTAAGGTATGCAGTTGGGTGCAGTTAGTTAAAGCACTAATAAATTCAAGTTCTCCTAACGAGTAACTTCCCAAAGAATTACTATAAAGTGACAGCATACGCAACTTCCGTACTTTTCCAAAGCTCAGAGGAATACTTCCTGTCAGACTGTTATACTCCATTGCCAACATTTGAAGTGTCGAGATATTGGCAAGTGTTGTTGGAATGACTCCCGTAAGAGAATTATCTCCAATATATAACTCTTCAAGCTTTGGCAGCAAATTACCAAAACCAGGCTTCAGGCTCCCAGAGAAACGATTGCGGAAGATGTATAAAGACTCAAGTGAGGACATATTGTAAATTGCGCGAGGAAAAACACCTGAGAAACTATTCATTGATAGATCAAGAGTCACCATTTGAGTCAATCTAGCCATATCATCAGGAATTCCTCCTTCTAAATTGTTCTCTGCAAAGCTAAGTTGAATGAGTGATGTCAAGTTTCCTTGAGATGCAGGGAGCTTTCCTTTCAAATTGTTTCGAGCAAGACTTAAAGCAACAAGCTTCGTCACTGATCCTAGTTCTGGAGGAACACCTTGTCCCAGAGAATTTGAAAATAAATCAAGGATCAACAATCTAGAGCAGTTAAACAGACCGGCTGGAATCCCTCCTTTGAGAAAATTAATTCCCATGAACAAGCGTTCAAGTCTAAACAAGTTTCCCACCTCATGAGGGATGGTTCCACCAAAAGAGTTATTCTCGAGATTAAGTGATGTGAGAAACGAAAGATTACCAATAGATGGCGATATCATCCCGCCCAATTGCAATCCTCTCACGTCTAAACCAGTAACTCTCTTGTGTTTGCGGCCACATGTAACTCCAGTCCAGTTGCAGAGAGGGACTAAGTTGTTCCATGAGGACAAGAATTTTGTTTTGTCTTCAGAAACTTGAGACTTGAACTCGAGCAAAGCTTGCTTATCAGTTTCATCGGTAAACCTGTATGCTTCAAGTAACATGAAAGCACTGCAAGAAAGTAAAAGAAAGAGTCTCATATATGCTTCTTATCTTATATTTTTTTGCAGGAAAGGAAAACAAAGAGGCGAACAAACTTGAAAAATCAAAATGCGTTTGCCTTGTGATGATAATGCAACTTAAAAGACGTAATACAACCATAAAAAGAAAATTGCAAGACTTGTAGAAAATGAAGTAGTCATAACGTCTTTCCAACGTTTTTTTGTTTAGTCAAAACGTTCATCATGGGTTAACTGTTTTATGAAGATATAAATCAGAGGCTGAGTGTAAGACCCTAATCCGATTTTTATAAATTTAGCCAACACTTAACAATTTTAGCCGGATTAGAATATACCAGATTTTTAATTTTTGCACGTTCTAGTTCATTCAGACTTAGTCATTTCCGAGCATAAATAGATTAATACAGAAACTTGAATTAAGACAGAATACTTGAATTAATACACACGAGGTTCTAGCACATTTGTTAAGTTTGCATATAAGCTACTACAAAATGTAAACTAGACCGAATCTACCCAACACAACCATCCAACCGTTCCAGCCTTTGTCCCGCGAACTGATCAACCATCATATATAACATCTCGGCTACAATCAGAACCTGCATCCAAAAGGAGGCATAAGCAACAGAAATGCTTAGTGAGAACGGTCATCCCGTCTCACTTAGCCAAAGCATGAATCGCAACAAGAATAAACCAGAATCAATCAGATGCATATCAGAACCAGAACTAGCCGAGTGATTATATACCATTACCGGCTAAATCTCAGTCTAGATCGCCAATAATATACATAATCCCACGGATAGCCAACAGAACATGAATAACAATAAACATCGAATTCATCAGACAAACAGAACACCATCTACTCAAGCAACGACCCAGACTTAAGGCCACGGTCACGAACTCACCTTCGTTTCCTTCGGATTCGGATCGAACAGAAAAATCCCTTCTCTCGGCTAGAATTCCTTCCTCGGACCAGGAATGAAGTCTCGTTCGGCTAAAACTCCTCGCGATTGATTTTCCTCGGATAATCTGAATTTTCGTTCGGCTAAAATCAGATTATCACGGATAATCGGAACTTTCTCTCGAGTAACTTCTCACAATTTCTCCCTTATACTTTCAGAGTTCTTTTGGTCGCGTGAGAAGGAGAAAAATGAGCCCAGAATTAATTAAAATAGATCGAATCCCCTTTTGATCAGCGAATAACCGTCCTGCGGTTTATTTTTAATCGGCTAAAATAGAAACCGCCCTCACACGTGCCTTTTCCCCGAGAAACTGCCGACGGTTTTCACCTTTATACGCTTTACTCGGCTAAAATGTAAGCGGTTACATTTTTATACACGCTTGGTTGAATAAAATGTAAACGGTTACATTTTTATACACACTTGGTCGAATAAAATGTAAGCTGTTACATTTTTATACACACTTGGTCGAATAAAATGTAAACGGTTACATTTTTATACACGCTTGCTCGGCTAAATGTAAACGGTTACATTTTATACACAATTGGTCGGCTAAAATGTAAGCGGTTACATTTTCATACACGCTTGCTCGGCTAAAACCGATCTTACTCGACTAATTTTGCAGATGGTAGACTTTTCTTCGACAACTTCTTAACAACCCTGTCTGAAGCCGACACACGCTGTCTGAATTCCGACCAAGTCCCGAAAAATTCGGCCAGCTGAATTTTGCTCGGCTAAACTCCCGAAATTTACGGCAAGCTGGTTTTTAGCTCGGCTAAAACTTAATCAGTTCAGAAATCACCCGATCTGATCGAATTCCCTCGGCTAAACTCAATTTCCCACGAACACTTGCCTTATTTCCAATTCTTCTAGGCTAAACTCAATTCTGCCTTAGCCAAATTCCCTCGTTTGGCAGAATTGCGGAACACGGGCGTTACAACTCTCCCCCACTTATGTGAAGATTCGTCCTCGAATCTTTCTTCTTCTTCGGCTTTTCTGATAACTTCGGTTGCTTCTCAAACCACTTAGGAAACTTTTCCTTCATCCGTTCTTCTGGTTCCCAAGTCATATCTTCTTCCCCTTCGCAATCCCAAACCACTTGGATCATTTTAATCTTCTTTCGACCAGCCTGTTTCACTCTTTTTCCCACAATCCGAACTGGCCTTCCCTCAATAGTCCAATTTTCTTGCAAGTCCGGTGGTGGATCCGCGGTAACTCGTTCCCCATGAGTCACGCACTTCCTAAGCAAGGAAACGTGGAAAACATTATGAAATGCTTCCAACACTTGTGGCAATTCCAACTTATAAGCCACTGCTCCGATCCTTTCCAGAATCTTGTACGGTCCCATGTACCTAGGTTTCAGTTTCCCAGATAACGCAGCTCGGTCTTTACCCTTGTTGATAACCATCTTGACGTAGACCAGATCATCTACTTGGAATTCCAATTCCTTTCGGCGCTTATCAGCATAACTCTTTTGTCTGTTATGAGCTTCTTTCATCTTAAGCTTCAATACTCTGATTCTCTCGGTCGTTTCTTCCACAAAGTCTCGACCAAAAATACTGCGCTCCCCCACTTGGGTCCAACATAGCGGTGTACGGCACGGCCGTCCATACAACGCTTCAAACGGTGACATCCCAATGCTAGCGTGATAGCTATTATTATAGGAAAACTCCGCCAAAGGCAAGTAATCCTTCCATCTACCGCCCCAATCCAGAACACAGGCTCGCAACAAATCCTCAAGTGTCCTGATTGTCCTCTCGGACTGTCCATCTGTCTGCGGATGATAGGCTGTACTCATGTGAACTCTTGTCCCAAAACGTTTCTAAAGTTCTTTCCAGAAAGCCGATGCAAAACGCGAGTCACGATCAGACACTATACTTGCCGGCACTCCATGCAACTTAACGATCTGCTCCACATATAACTTTGCTAATCCCTCAGCCTTGTCTTGTTTGTTGATTGCAAGGAAATGAGCAGACTTAGTCAATCTATCGACTATGACCCAAATCGAATCCATGTTGCCACACTTTGGCAATCCGGTCACAAAATCCATTGTGATCATGTCCCATTTCCATTCTGGAATCGGTAAACTTTGCAACAGCCCACTCAGAACCTGATGTTCAATCTTCACCATCTGACAAGTCTGACAACCAGCAACCCACTTAGCCACATCTCGTTTCAGCCCAACCCAATGGTAGTACCGTTTCAGATCTCGATACATCTTGGTCGATCCCGGGTGAATCGCAAACTTAGAGTGGTGAGCTTCCTTAAGAATTTCTTCCCTGAGTTCCTTGTCATTTGGAACACACACACGGCCATTAACCAAAATCGTCCCATTGATTGAAGTCTGGTACTCCGTATTATCATTCTTCGCCGACTTCATGAGAATCTCATCTTTCTGCTGAGCCAACCGTACACGGCTTAGCAAATCCGCCTGATCTGCTGCACCCAAACCCAATGGTTCCACCTCGTTAGTCAAAGCTGCCAAACGTAAAGTCCCCACCATACTGACCAATCCTTCCATATCTTTTTCGGTGGATGCGGCCACTCTCTTTCGGCTAAGTGCATCCGCAACGAGATTTGCCTTTCCCGGATGGTAGGCAATATCCAGATCATAATCGGCCACAAACTCCATCCACCTACGCTGCCTCATGTTCAACTCCGGCTGAGTGAATATGTACTTCAGGCTCTTGTGATCTGTGAAAACTTGAACTTTCCCACCATACAAGTAAGATCGCCAAATCTTCAACGCAAACACTACCGCAGCCATTTCCAGATCGTGAGTAGGGTAATTCTGCTCATGCTTTCTCAACTGTCTTGAAGCGTAAGCTATTACTTTCCCTTGCTGCATCAGAACGCATCCCAATCCCATCCGTGAAGCATCTGTGTAAACCACAAAAGACTGATCCGGCTCAGGCAAAGTTAAAACCGGAGTACTCGTAAGCATTTCCTTCAACTTAGCGAAACACTTCTCAAAATCAGCCGACCACACAAACGGTACATCCTTTCCAGTTAGCCGTGTCATTGGCTGAGCCATACTCGCAAATCCCTTAACAAACCGCCGGTAATATCCAGCTAACCCAAGGAAACTTCTTATTTCCGAGGCATTAACAGGTTTAGGCCAATCTGCGATTGCCTTAATCTTCTCTGGATCTACGGACACTCCCTTATCCGAAACCACATGACCCAAAAATCCAATCTCCCTTTGCCAGAAACTGCACTTGCTAAGCTTAGCAAACAACTTATGTTCCCTTAGTCTATTCATCACCGTCCTGAGGTGATCCACGTGATCTTCCCGGTTCTTTGAGTAGACCAGAATGTCATCTATGAAGATGATCACGAACTCATCCAAGCAATCTCTGAAAACGTTATTCATGAGTTTCATGAAGGCCGCAGGTGCGTTCGTCAGTCCAAACGGCATGACTACGAACTCAAAGTGACCATACCTTGTCCACCAGCCGCTTTGACTAAGCCAAAATTACATCCTGGTTCCTTGCGGAACTCGCCCTTCCCAATCATATCCGGATTCACAAAGCAATTTGTTGCTCCGGAATCAAACAGAACATGGGTTGCCACACCACCCATGGCAAGGGTCCCTACACATTCATCTAGAATGCTAAGACTAAGGCAACACGCAACAGAATTTTCACACAGAAATTTTTATCAAGGCAAGTGATAGGACTTACCTGTGATCGGACGTGAGCAACTCGGATCAGTCACGGTCTCCTCAGTCATAGCATAGAGCCGCGGCATCACAGCCTGTCTCTTTGGCGGTGGCGGCAATGGTAGTCCCTCACTTGGCCTCTTCTCAGATTGATGCACCGTCCGTGCTAGCTGTGGACAATTCGGCTTGAAGTGCCCAGCTTCTCCACACTGATAACAGACCCTTACTCCCCTACGATCCTCCTCCGGACAATCACGGACTTTGTGATCCAAGCTTCCACAGCGGAGACAAGCACCCGTCGCACGCCAACTAGTACCAGAATTCCCCTTCACGACAGCCATTCCTGCGTTGCGACTCACATGTGATTTTCCCGAAGGAACACTCTTCCTTTGCCCAGCAGCAATACTAACAAGTCTGGCTTCTTCAGCTGAAGTAGACTCTAACTGAGCCGCTTTTTCCACCAGCTCCTGAAAGGTGCCATAGTCACGGATTTGACAATGCTTACGGATATCGATCCTTAACCCACGCATGAACCGCTTAATCTGATTCCCCTCGCTTCCCATTTCACGGCCAGTATACTTCTTCAGATTATTAAATTCCGCCTCATATTCCCTCACTGATTTTGCCCTTTGACGTAGATCAAGGAAAGCCCCTTCCAAACGATCACGAGCTTCCGGTGGAAAGTACTTAGCACGGAACAGATCACAGAAGTCAGCCCACGTGCTCTCTGCGTCCCTCGGTCGCGCACTACGCCACCAGGTATGCGCGTCACTTTCCAGGTAGTGCACGGCAAGGTCCTTCTTGTACTGATCAGGACAGCGTATGGACTCAAAGTTTCTCTCCAATCGGTCAATCCAGCCATCCGCCTCAATGGGCTTCGTTCCACCGGAGAAAAACTTTGTTCCCAACTTCTGCATGTGTTCCATCATCTTCAGGTAAGATGGAACTCTCGCATTCACAACTTCTTCCACCTCTACAACGGGTGGATTCACGACAGGCGGTGGTGCCACAGGGGCAGCCGCAACAACAGGCAGTCTCGCCAACACTTGGGTCAGTAGACCCAACACCCCTTCCAAACCAACCGGTGCGGCAGCAACGTTTGCCGTATTCTCGGCCATCTCCTCAACAGGATGTTCCCCCTCATTATTCACACCAGACTCATCATCAACACGCCTCTTACGGTTACCTCTTGCCATCTGCAATGACGAGATCAGAAAAATTCTAAGTTAGCCAGCAAACTAACTTAGGCAACCATACAGAAAAATCAGACTTACCGCGAGACAAGGCGCTGGAAGGATGGTATTCCCACTAACCCACTTATGCTAGACTATGTCCTAGAACCGACCGCGCTCTGATACCAACTTGTAAGACCCTAATCCGATTTTTATAAATTTAGCCAACACTTAACAATTTTAGCCGGATTAGAATATACCAGATTTTTAATTTTTGCACGTTCTAGTTCATTCAGACTTAGTCATTTCCGAGCATAAATAGATTAATACAGAAACTTGAATTAAGACAGAATACTTGAATTAATACACACGAGGTTCTAGCACATTTGTTAAGTTTGCATATAAGCTACTACAAAATGTAAACTAGACCGAATCTACCCAACACAACCATCCAACCGTTCCAGCCTTTGTCCCGCGAACTGATCAACCATCATATATAACATCTCGGCTACAATCAGAACCTGCATCCAAAAGGAGGCATAAGCAACAGAAATGCTTAGTGAGAACGGTCATCCCGTCTCACTTAGCCAAAGAATGAATCGCAACAAGAATAAACCAGAATCAATCAGATGCATATCAGAACCAGAACTAGCCGAGTGATTATATACCATTACCGGCTAAATCTCAGTCTAGATCGCCAATAATATACATAATCCCACGGATAGCCAACAGAACATGAATAACGATAAACATCGAATTCATCAGACAAACAGAACACCATCTACTCAAGCAACGACCCAGACTTAAGGCCACGGTCACGAACTCACCTTCGTTTCCTTCGGATTCGGATCGAACAGAAAAATCCCTTCTCTCGGCTAGAATTCCTTCCTCGGACCAGGAATGAATTCTCGTTCGGCTAAAACTCCTCGCGATTGATTTTCCTCGGATAATCTGAATTCTCGTTCGGCTAAAATCAGATTATCACGGATAATCGGAACTTTCTCTCGAGTAACTTCTCACAATTTCTCCCTTATACTTTCAGAGTTCTTTTGGTCGCGTGAGAAGGAGAAAAATGAGCCCAGAATTAATTAAAATAGATCGAATCCCCTTTTGATCAGCGAATAACCGTCCTGCGGTTTATTTTTAATCGGCTAAAATAGAAACCGCCCTCACACGTGCCTTTTCCCCGAGAAACTGCCGACGGTTTTCACCTTTATACGCTTTACTCGGCTAAAATGTAAGCGGTTACATTTTTATACACGCTTGGTTGAATAAAATGTAAACGGTTACATTTTTATACACACTTGGTCGAATAAAATGTAAGCGGTTACATTTTTATACACACTTGGTCGAATAAAATGTAAACGGTTACATTTTTATACACGCTTGCTCGGCTAAATGTAAACGGTTACATTTTATACACAATTGGTCGGCTAAAATGTAAGCGGTTACATTTTCATACACGCTTGCTCGGCTAAAACCGATCTTACTCGACTAATTTTGCAGATGGTAGACTTTTCTTCGACAACTTCTTAACAACCCTGTCTGAAGCCGACACACGCTGTCTGAATTCCGACCAAGTCCCGAAAAATTCGGCCAGCTGAATTTTGCTCGGCTAAACTCCCGAAATTTACGGCCAGCTGGTTTTTAGCTCGGCTAAAACTTAATCAGTTCAGAAATCACCCGATCTGATCGAATTCCCTCGGCTAAACTCAATTTCCCACGAACACTTGCCTTATTTCCAATTCTTCTAGGCTAAACTCAATTCTGCCTTAGCCAAATTCCCTCGTTTGACAGAATTGCGGAACACGGGCGTTACACTGAGGCCTGCGTTCACAATGGGAAACCGTGTGTACTGTTTTACTGTTGTTTAACTTTTTTTTTCGTTTTCTCATTGATTGCCACAGGTTTCGTGATTTTCTGCGACTAGATTACGCTTCACATGTATATGGAATTTATAATTTTATATTTTATGAAAAGAGAACCGAAAAACAAAAATATAGAAAACAAAATCACATCAACCGTGAAAATAGATTAAATAATATTGAGAACATTGATACAAAATCCCGCCTAACATTTTTGTATTTGTTTTGATTCTCTTTTTTTTTTCTTCTCTTATTTGTTTTTTAATTATTTTTTTCAGATATTTCCAAATGTTTCATTTTTTCTATTCCGATTTAATTTTTTTTTTTAATTTAGCTACTCATATTTTTTTTTTCAAAACCATGACGAATTGATTTTCATATTTCTATGTGGATTATATATACTTTTAAAAAATTCATATTTGATTTTTTTTTTTCGACATCAAAAATTAATGTCTCTTTCTTTTTTTGTTAGTTTATCTAATTGAAAAAAACTTTTTTTTACACGAGTTGAAATCTGACACGTGTTGCGATCATATTAAAGATTTGTTATGTTTTTATAGAGTAATTATAATCATTTTTCTTTTAAGATTAGTAATTAATTTGCTTTTTTATTTTAACATTATGTCAAAAAAATTATGTTAAGGACTTGTAATTTTCTCTTTTTATGATAATATTATGTTAAAATCTAATTGGTAGAACTTTTTTACATATATCAAAATCTAATAGATAGACTTGGTACGTATTGCAATCATGTTAATTATTAATTTTGAGAAATGAAGTTTTATGTAATAAAATTGCGTGGATGTCTGGTATAGTAATGTAATTTTTGTTTTTTTTTAATATATCACATTGACCATTTTTTGCCAAAAAAGTCCAGACTTCGTCATGTGAACATAATAAATCTCCAACTTGTGTTACTAATTTTATTCCTAAACTCTCATTAGCCACATAAATTCCGTCGTTAACTAGTTTGACAAATCGATTTAACGATGTTAATTTTTTTTAAAAAAAATCGCAGTTAACCAAAACGAAAACCCTCAAATCGATTTCTTTAACCCTAAACCTCGAATTCTTGAATTCATTCTTCGTTGTTCATGTTTTTGATTTCCATATCTCGAAGGTTTCTTGTTTCGTGAGAAAATTGGAATTTTCCTAGAAAAAAAAGCATAAATTTTTCGACATTCACATGTGCTATATTCAGTCAAATGGTTGTACACTTCAGGTCTCGTTTTTTTGTCGTTTTCTCCGAATTATTTGATACCCTTCAATTACTTAATTACTTACCAATGTACACGGCCGATCTTCAAATTTTGGGGTTCAAGATTAATTTTAATTTTTTTTTGTTTTTTGGTGGCCAATTTTTTTTTTTTTTTGTTAAATATTTGGAGGCAAAAAAAATGGGGAGACCAATGTTTTCATCACCCATGGCCAGGACCGATCCTTCCAATCTAATACTAATATAAGTTGATGGTATAAGTCTCTAAGGACGTCCACATAGGATTTTAAACGACCAGTTAAAATATACCAAATCAGCATTTTAATTAAATTTTAAATAATGTCAAAAATTTCAAAAAATTGTATCTCTTAAAATGAAAATAAATATCAAAAAAGCTAAATTAACAAAAGAAAAAAAAATCAAAAATGGAAATAAATATCAAAAGAGCTAAATGAACAAAAAAAAATCATTTAAAAGGAAATTAATTTGATATCTATGCTAACTATATGAAAAATCAACATAAAAAGCTTAACAAAAAAAGGAAATTAATGTTATATGCATCTAAATATGTCCACATAAATTTTTAAATTACCAATTAAAATATGTCAAATCAGCATTTTAATTAAATATTAAATAATGTCAAAAATTCTAAAAAAATCGTCTCTTAAAATGGGAATAAATATCAAAAATTCTAAATTAACAAAAGACAAAATCATTTAAAATAAAATTAATTTGATATCTATAATAACTATATGAAAAATCAACATAAAAAACTTAAAAAACAAAAAAAGAAAAATGAAATTATATGCCAACAAATCGTTTCTCATAAAATATAAATAAATATCAAAATAGCTAATTTAAAGAAAGAAAAACATTAAAAATAGAAAGAAATATCAAAAGAGCTAAATTGAAAAAAGAAAAAAAATATTTAAAAGGAAATTAACTTGATATTTATGATAACTCTATCGAAAATATATTACTAATAAAAGTTGATGCTATAGGCCTTTAAGAGTGTCCACATAGGATTTTAAACGACTAGTTAAAATATATCAAATAAGTATTTTAATTAAATTTTAAATAATGCCAAGAATTCCAAAAAAATGTGTCTCTTAAAATGGAAATAAATATCAAAAAAGCTAAATTAACAAAAGAAAAAAAAACAAAAATAGAAATAAATATCAAAAGAGCTAAATGAACAAAAGAAAAAAAATCATTTAAAAGGAAATTAACTTGATATCTATGCTAACTATATGGAAAATCAACATAAACGCTTATATGCATCTAAATATGTCTACATAGAATTTTAAATTACCAATTAAAATATGTCAAATCAGTATTTTAATTAAATCTTAAATAATGTCAAAAATTCCAAAAAACGTCTCTTAAAATGGAAATAAATATCAAAAATTCTAAATTAACAAAAGACAAAATCATTTAAAAGAAAATTAATTTGATATCTATGATAACTCTATGAAAAATAAACATAAAAATATGGTCTATTTGCAAAAGTACCATACAATTTGAAGTCAAAGCTAAAAATACCAACTTTCTCTCCTCTTTTTCAAAATCCCACGAATTGCCCTTTAAGAGTCTGAGTATTCACACAAATATCATTACTCAGACTGCTATTAGAGTCTAACGTTTTTTTCAAAAGACAAAAAAAAATTTCAGATCTAACTTAATTACGAAACTGCCATCTTCTCCAATTCACCCAACCACCATTAACAACCAAATTTGAGATCCTAATGCCTCACACAACCAATTTCGAGCCATTAAACCTCTATATTAGAGTTCACAACCTTCTATTCTCCTATTTCCTCTCCAATTTCATCCAAAAAACTCTCTAATTCACGTTTTAAAAACGTTAAATTTTGGATTTTTTGCGATTTCGGTTATTCTTGCATAAAAATGGTTGGGTTTGTTGGGTATCGGTGTAACTAGAAGTTCTGGGCGGTTGACGAAGGTAAAAACGAGCTCAAAACCGGATTTAGATGATTTTTTCACATGATTCGCAGATTTTCAGATCTGTTTCGCGATTTCAGACTTCCCATGAAGTCTGATAAAACCCATATGGTCAACGAGAGTGTAGTTTTGAAATTGACTTTTAAATACTCAGATTAAAATTGAAGTATGGTAATTTTCTTTGAAAACAAAAAAAATCAAGAAAAATCCTCTAATCAAGGCATAGGGTAGTTTTGCAATTGACCGAAAACTTGACTTTTTATTCAGACTTCATATCCAGTATAACGGAAAAATGAGTGACTTTGACCGGAAGTTGATTGTTTTTTCAGACGGAATCAGAAGTCTGAAAAAAAAAAACATGGTAGTTTTGCAATTGACCGAAATTTTTCAAAAGTCAACCAAAATGGGGGAAAAAGTATCAGACTTCTATGGCAGTCTGAATAGTAGAGAAAATTTTTCAGACTTCTATGGCAGTTTGAAAATGATGAAATCCATCAGACTGCTAAAGAAGTCTGATATCGAATATTTTGGTCAACGCAAAAAATACACCATTTCTGTCAGACTTCTAGCGCAGTCTGACGGATTTCTTCAGACTGCGCTGGAAGTCTGGGAACGAAAGTCAAACTTCGGTCAATTGCAAAACTACCCCATAATTTTTTTCAGACTGCAGGAGAAGTCTGACAGACGTCAGACTTCTCTGCGAAGTCTGACACAAAAGTCAAAATTTTGGTCAATTGCAGAAATACCTTTTTCTTTTTCTCAGACATCTACTGTAGTCTGACAAAAAAGCAACGTTTGGATCAATTGCAAAACTACCCCTTTTGTCAGACTGCTATAGAAGTCTGCTTTGATAACTTTTGTCAGACGGCATCCGCAGTCTGCTTTGTAACATTCTAATTGCAAAAATACCCTCTTTTTCATATTGCCATAGAGGTCTGACATACTGTTTCGTCAGACTTTTGTGGCAGCCTGGATTGACAAAATGTTTTAAAACCGTTTTTTTTTGTATATTTGTGATTAATTTCGTTGATTTTAATTTTTTTATATATGTGTTAGTTGTATATGTTCATCATGCATTAGTTTTACATGCTTTTGTTCGGTAATTATTTTTAAATATTTTTTTTAATAATTCTGGCAATGTAGCTAATAGAATCAGACTTCGCGAAGAAGTCTGATATTTCCATTAAGACCGCTAATGTTGTTTTTCCATGATTGTTTTTACAGATAATGGTGCATATACCTGTTAATTTTGGTGAATGGGTTGTGAGAGACCAAATTTGGCATTTTGTGGTGAATACAAAGTTTAGGGGAAAACATATATAATATTTTGTACTTGGTGAAAAACGCGGCGTATGCATATACGATGTATAATTTTAACCGATACATAGCCTCTTTACGAGCGTTCATTTCGATGGAGACATGTATAATCTGAAAATGCATTTTTCTTATCAGACTTCTTGTGCAGTCTGATTCGGTATCAGACTGCAAGAGAAATCTGATAATGTAATGTTTTTTTTTAACAATTTCTTGTTTTCACTTACGTTAACCGCGTTCATTTGCGTCGAAGTCTGCATTTGTTTCATTTGCCTCCTCCACACAAAGACTTGAGTGTATCACAAGGAAGCAGTTCCGTCGCAAGTCAAGACTAATGTGGTGAATCTCGCAGGTTCTTACTTCTCCTACCTTTGCAAAGACCGAGCTATTCGGTTAGTGAGAGAGAGAGGCACGTAACAGTTAGTTCTAAGATACTTTACATGCTTGGTGAAAGTTGAAACCTCTTGGTGATTTATATATATTAATCCTTTCACTATCTCCTAATCAGTACTTCTTTGGTCGATTTATAGATGAAGAAACAATGATACACACAAAGTCATACACATAATCGTTTAGAATTTTTTGAAGTTCTCTAAAATCAAAAGAATGAGACAATACAAGTAAAACAAATCGTGGATATACAGACGCTCGCTTCCTCAGGTTGTTACAAGTACATTACGGACATCCGGCTTTCTCGGCCTTAGAACAAGTTAACAAACACCAACAAAGCTGCGGAAACGGTCAGCCAAAGACGAGAAGAAGCGGTGGTGGCTGCGTTTAGGTCTGCTGCGGAATTGGGAGCCGTAGCAAGGCACTCGAGACCTTCTTTACGTGGCTCAGATTTATAATCAAGAATCGAGAATCTGTATATTGTAACCAAATATTGGTCAACGAACCTGTATAGTTTATGGATTCATATTGATAGCTATATATGGATCTGTTTGTAGTTATTTAAACACATTGAGATTTTTTTTCTAACAAAATGAAGAGAGCAAGCAAATGGGTTTGTGTAAAAATCACAACATTCAACAGAATCAATTACATGGATATTATCAGACTCCTATCCTAATTGGTTTTCTTCAACAAATGATCTCTAAAACTCAACAGCATAAAGTTGCACAAAGGAAAACTTGTTGATAATCAGAAGATCCTCACATTCACCAGACAGAGAAAAAGAGAAAAAAAAAATACCTTCTTTGGGTTCAACAAGTAATCGTAGAGGGACTTCTCCTCCCACAACACGGCCATGTTTTTGTTAGCAGCAGAGTAAGAATATCCTGGAGTTGTTCCAGATTGCCTCCCAAACAAACCATTCAAGTTTGGTCCTGTTTCATAAGAAGAAAATCCCAATATTTTCAAAAACACAATACCAAAAACCAAATGATGACGAACGGATGATGAACAGAAACCCTTAGATCTAGAAACAGAATCCGTTCAAAGAGAGAACGAACAGACCTTGTTTGGAAGAAGAAAAGGTGACGGCAACAGATCTGAAAAAACCATTTCTCAAAAACCAACTCGCCGGCGAGGAGAGGAATAGGGATGAAGGAGGAAGGAGGGGTTACCGTTCGCGGAGCCAGGCAACGAGAAAAAGCACACCGGCGGAGGCAACATATCTGAAAAAAAAACCCTACTTTTCGTAAAGCAAGTAGCGGACGAGGAGAGGAAGAGAGGAAGAGAGGAAGGAGGAACGACGGCTTACCGTTTTCCGGAGTTCGGCAGCCGCAGATCTGAAGACGCGAGAGAGAAGAGAGAGAAGATAGAGAGAGAAGATAGAAAGAGAGTAAAGCGCCGTTTTAGAGAGGGAGAGAGAGAACGGCGAGGGTTTTATTTTACAAAATTAGGGTTACAAGTTCTAAGTTTCTGAGTAAAATACGTTTCAGACTTCTCAGAGAAACCCAGATTCTCTCAGACTTCTCGGAGAAGTCTGAGTAAATCTAAATCTAATATTTAGCACTTATGAGTGAAAATTTTAAAATAAAACTTCTAGGAAGCATCAAATTCGTAAAATATATGCACATTACAATACATATGTGCAAATTTAAAATTACAAATGTAAATTTGGTAAATCATGAATCTAACCCTAAAGTTATATGTAAATGTTTCCATTACAAATCATGTTTTGAGGTTTACAACCTACTTTACCTTACATGTTTTTAATTTGATTCAATTTTACGAAATTTAATTTTAATACTTCGCAATCGTCTATATTTAATTAATGTATAAGAAATATTTAACAAAATAATTTTTTTACAGTTTTTAAATTTAAATTTACTAATTAAATCTGTATCAGACTTCTCGAAGAAGTCTGAAAAACCGCAAACTTTTGTTTAGATCCAAATTCATCTCCAATGATTCAATTTGATTAAATTTTATGTACTTTTAATTTATATACAGCAACAATGTGTATGTGTAATTTATGTAGTAAAAATTTCTAAAAACTAAATTTTTAATATTTTTTAAATTTAAATTTTCAAATTAAATACGTTCAGAGAAGTCTGAGAAACCCCGATTCTCTCAGACTTCTCGGAGAAGTCTGAGTAAACCTAAATCTAATATTTAGCACTTATGAGTGAAAATTTTAAAATAAAACTTCTAAGAAGCATCAAATTCATGAAATATATGCACATTACAACACATATGTGCAAATTTAAAATTACAAATATAAATTTGGTAAATCATGAATCTAACCTTAAAGTTATATGTAAATATTTTCATTACAAAGCATGTTTTGAGGTTTACAACCTACTTTGCCTTACATGTTTTTAATTTGATTCCATTTTATGAAATTTAATTTTAATACTTCGCAATCGTCTATATTTAATTTATGTATAATAAATTTTTAACAAAATAATTTTTTACAACTTTTAAATTTAAATTTACTAATTAAATATGTATTAGACTTCTCGAAGAAGTATGAAAAACCGCAAACTTGTGTTTAGATCCAAATTCATCTCCAATGATTCAATTTGATTAAATTGTATGTACTTTTAATTTATATACAGCAACAATGTGTATGTGTAATTTATGTAGTAAAAATTTCTAAAAACTAAATTTTTAATATTTTTTAAATTTAAATTTTCAAATTAAACACGTTTCAGACTTCTCTAAGACTTCTCTAAGACTTCTCTAAGAAGTCTGAGAAATCCCGATTCTCTCAGACTTCTCGGAGAAGTATGAGTAAACCTAAATCTAATATTTAGCACTTATGAGTGAAAAATTTAAAATAAAACTTCTAGGAAGCATCAATTTCGTGAAATATATGCACATTACAACACATATGTGCAAATTTAAATACAAATGTAAATTCGGTAAATCATGAATCTAACCCTAAAGTTATATGTACATGTTTCCATTACAAAGCATGTTTTGAGGTTTACAACTTACTTTGTCTTACATGTTTTTAATTTGATTCAATTTTACGAAATTTAATTTTAATACTTCGCAAATCGTCTATATTTAATTTATGTATAAGAAATTTTGAACAAAATAATTTTTTACAATTTTTAAATTTAAATTTATTAATTAAATCTGTATCAGACTTCTTGAAGAAGTCTCATATTTTTTGAGGTATAGGCATAATTAACTAACCTTGTTTAATTTGATTCAATTTTATGAAATATTAATTTCTATACATCAAAATCGTCTATATTTAATTATTGTAGAAAAAAGTTTTAACAAAATTTGTTTTTTTAATTTTTAAATTTAAATTTACTATTTTAATCTGTATCAGACTTCTTGAATACGTCTGAGAGAAGTCTGGTAAGAGAAATCAATCAGACTTCTCTTAGAATCTAATTGTCAGACCTCTATAGAAGTCTGACATGTCGCAAAATTTAAAATGGTAATAGCGGTTTCGCGTTTTTTGTTTTGTCATAAGGGGGTAACTGTAATTTTCCACCCCTGAAAGTGTAGCTCATCATTTGATTGAAACGATGGTGTAGTTTTGTCAAAAAAACGAAATTTTGGTGTAAAAACAGCAATTTGCCCTAAAAATATTAACAAAAAAAAAAACGAAATTATATGCCAACAAATCGTTTCCTTTAAAATATAAATAAATATCAAAAGAGCTAAATTAACAAAAAGAAAAAAAAATAGAAAGAAATTTGAAAAGTGCTAAATTGAAAAAAGAAAAAATTATTTAAAAGGAAATTAACTTGATATTTATGCTAACTCTATGAAAAACTAATATAAAAAGCATAACAAACAAAAAAGAAAAATTAATTTATATGTAAAAATAAAATCTATCTTATTATATAAAGTTGGATCCCTCGACGTGAGTGTGACACGTAGAATAATTTTCAATCACGAAATAGTAACATTTGTCACGGTTGTTAATTTAGATCTTGACATGTGTCAATTTAATTAAAAAAGTAAAAATAAATTAAAGTAAATATTTAAAAAATGTTAAAATAAAAAGGTAATCTTAGTAAAAATGAATTAAAGTAAATATTAAAAAAATATATACTAAAAAAGCAATTTTACAACAAAAAAATAAGTATAAATAAGGAAAACTTATAATAAAGGAAAGTGAC
Organism: Eutrema japonicum; assembly: GCA_030161315.1. Lineage (NCBI taxonomy): Eukaryota > Viridiplantae > Streptophyta > Magnoliopsida > Brassicales > Brassicaceae > Eutrema > Eutrema japonicum. The sequence continues at coordinate 16,291,170 of BSQW01000014.1, forward strand.
AAAAGGAAACTTAAAAGTTTATAATCTACAACCACGAGCAAACTTAAATTTTTTTTTATAAATATACTCTAAACTTAAAAGGAAATTTATTAATATACGATTTAAAATCGATTCCTAATCCGAAAAATTAAATGGAAAAAATAATTCTGTTTAGATTAAGAAAAATTAAACAAAAATTATAAATAAAATCCAAAGTTAAAAAACCATATTTTAGTTTATAATAAAGAAATGAAACAATAGATTACAATCCTAAAAAGAAAAAGAATAGACGTCAAAAAAGGAATAAAAGCCAAATTTTATTAAAAAAATATATTACAAGCCAAAAAAATTACAGTTTTAAAAAAGGAAAGAACAATTAGTAATTCTTAAAAACCCACAAACATAAAATGGAAATCAATCCTAAAAAGAAAATGAATTCTCATTCCCCACCTCTAGATAATCAAATTGATAGCTTCTCAATTTTATATTCATAATTCTAAAAGATAAAGTTACTAAAATATAGATATATCTATATATATAAAGGAGAATGATTCAAAGTTAGTAACTCGCAAGATTGCGACACGTGTCGAGTTAATCCATTAGATTTTGACACGTGTAAAAAAATTACCAATTTGATTTTAACAATAAAGAAAAAAAATATAATCTAGACTTAATTTGAAAAGTAAAGTTATCACAAAAAAAAGAAATTAAAAGTTGCTTTTAGATTAAGAAAATTTATCTTAAGTTTTTTTTAAATTTAACAATAAAGGAAAAAAATATAATCTAGAATTAATCCTAAAAGTAAAGTTAGCAACGAAAACAAAATTGCTTTTAGATTAAGAAAATTAAACAATAGATTGACATCCTAAAAAGGAAAGTAAACAAAGAAAAATGAAACCAACAAATATCCTAAATGCTAAAGTTAAAAAAAAGCTAAAAACTAAGGTTTTAAAAAAGGAGATACAATTTTTTTTTTTGATTACGGAAATTAAAAAAAAAGAATACAATCATATAAGGAAAATGAATTCTAATTCATCATCTCTATATAACTAATTTGATAGCTTCTCAATTTTACAACAAAAAAACTTCTTTATATACACCCGCTACACATAAGCTATACCCAAGGTAATTTTCTGTGTAATTTAAATTATGATGTACGTTATGAAATATCTTCGTTATATACACCCGTTTCACATATCTTCGTTATCTATACCCGAAATTATGTCGTACATTATCTAAAATAAAAGCTAAATTATGATGTACGCTCTCGGAATTATGTTAGAGGAATTTATGCTTCTTTATGTACATAAGCACGACTAATATAAATTATTTATTAATCTGTTCATTAAGGATGTGATCTCTATTCATGCATAGATGCGTCGGTTAAAGTAAATTTGATTTTGATCATTTTCCAAATTTTGACAATGATCCTTGGTTTGGTAAGATTAAACTGGAAGTCAATGACGTTTTAAGTAAATCGGACCAAGTCGGCGATGTTGACTTTATTAAACTGTTTCGGTTTAGGGTCCTAATTATGTCAAACAGTTCAATTTCTTGCTTAAATTGATTTTAATTTGGTTTACCTTTGTTTGGTATAAAAAAACCGTTTAATCTGATTTAATTCTTAAACCAGATTTGTTTTCAAAATTCAATTTGATTTATTCGGTTTTTTATTTAATTCAATTTGACTTTGGTTAAAGTTGGATTTATGGTTTGACTTTGGTCAAAATTAATTTGGTTTGGTTTAATGTAAACTATTTAATTAAACAGTTTAGTTTGATTTGATTTAGTTAAGTTGGTTTATTTGATCAATGTTTGACTAACAAAATCATATCTTATTATTATTTACTAGGGTTTAGCCCGCCCTACGGGCGGGTGAGAATAAATAAAATATTTATATTTATATAATACATGTTTTAGTTTAATTTAATGTAATGTCTTACTAATTTTTTTACTATCAATTTCAAATTCAATATATATATGTATATATATATATATATATATATTGCATTAAAATATATAATCACGGAAAACTTTAGTAGATTTTTAAAAGCTAAAAATGGTACTCCCTCTGTTTCATAAAGAGTGTCATTTCACACATATTAAGAAAACTATAAAAAGTTACATATTACCCTTTATTAATACACTAAACAATTTTCTCTCTCTCTATTTAATACATTAAAACAATATAGTTAAAAATGAAATTGTATTCAAAATTTTGCATTGCAAATATAAAACGACACTCTTTGTGAAACAAAAATAAAACATTAGAACGACACTCTTTTTGAAACGAAGGGAGTACATTTTTGTCTTTAAAGTTCAGAAAAGATATGTTATACTGAGAAGTAAGTACATATATGATTGGGTGTGGCAATTTTCATCTTAAAGACCATTAATTAGTGACATACAACTATTAGCTCACACATATCAAACAAAAATCCTCATATTTTTGTTTTTTTTCACCCAATCGAAATGGACATGAGATACAACATGAACAATACTAATTTACATCCTTATTAAAATCTCTATAATATTATTTAAGAAGACATTTTTGAAAATGAACTTCGTTTTGTAAGTTATTACATGAAATGCCATTACAAATAAGAAAAGATAATTGAAATAGGAAATGATATAATTGTCTTTTAAAATTATCGATGAAAATATGGAAAGTATTTATTTCTCATTAAAGAGATTATTTACTATTTAATTTCTTAATTATTTGTAATACTATATATTTTAAAATAATAATCAATCCATATATATATATTAAAAAAGATCTATTAAAAATTCTGCTATATTTTTCACTCTAATTTATTATATTTTATTTGAATATATATCAACAAAAGTTGAAAACTATTTTACAAATTTTATAAAAAGTTAGACACAAGATTTTTTTTTATAAGAATTCGTAGACTAAACACAAAAATCAGAATCATTAAAAGGTGCATATTAGAGTTATGTTTTCAAGATTATAGGTTTTTACGGGTTAGTCCGAATAATATTTTAGTGTACTGAAAAACAGGTTAAATAGACAAATTGTTACGAATTTAGTTTTATCTATAATCATTAGTTAACCATATTGTAAAATTCATATAAAAAAACAATTTTTCTTAAATTTAAAACAATTCCTAAAAAAAAAATATTACTCCGCGGTATAATTAGCGCGGGTTAAATCTTAGTTAAGATACAATTGAAAACCTATAAACAAAGGCTGCAAATTCCATCATGTACGGCCTAGGTATAGAGACAAAAGAATACGATATCATCTTATAGGGAGTAATTAAGTGATTCATTAGATGTAATTATCCAAGTTTCTGTAAAAAAATTATAATACTTTTTGAAGAAATTAACTTCAGATTGTAGCTGAAGCTGTATTAAATATTCTATGACTTCCTTAAAATATTCTGAAAGCCTAACCCGTTTTATCAATCAACAAACACACAAAAAAAAGAGTAAAGGATGTGGCTTTTGTGTATGTGTATATTACATCAGATATGCATTATGGATGAGACTCTCCAAAGCATATTCTTCCTCTGTTCTTAAATAAGTGATGTTTTAAAGGTTTTTTTGTTTTCAAATAAGTGATGTTTTGAGTTTTCAATACAAAATTAAATAATTTTTTTTATTGTTTTTGACCATTTTTATTTTGTAGATTATTTTTTTAATTGGTTGAATTGTGTTTAAATAGATAATTAATGATGTTTTTAGTATGGAAAAAATAAAAATTAAATGAATTATTAATATGTGTGCAAAAATCTTAAACATCACTTATATTAAAACATATGAAGTATATTTTCTTGGAGCTCTGAGATGATCTTTATCAAAGGAGCACAAATTTGAAGTAAATCCATTGAATACGACTTTGTGTATTTTTGTGTATTTTATGGAATTCTGTTCTTATTAGAGCTCGTAGTGAAAACTTTTATAACTTTGTATGCACATGGTAAACGGTCAAACTCTATCAATCCTTTCGTAAGTAACTATAACTACTACGTCTTACCGTGAGATAGTGTATGAACTTTAGTTATATATTTACTTATTTTCTCATTCTCTCCCCTCTAACAATCATCAACCTACATTACTTTTCTTGTTGTCACCATCATCTCAGGACATATCCCTTTTCTTGTTGTCACTCATATATGCATCTTCTAAAACGTTAACCAACACCTCGCCTCTTCTATCTCCATCCTCTATGACTTATCGTCATATCCACCATCAGAAAATGTATCTTTTTCTATTGTCGCTAGTACTCACTATCCCTGGTCACTCGGAGTTGGAGTCCAACAAAATACCATATAACAAAATGAATACATGGATAATATTCAAAACCAATTATGTTTACCAAGTATTGTGAAAAGTTTGATATTGTTTTCTTTTAAATAATTGTTAAATGCTTGCTACAACGTGTGAATAATATTTTTGTGTTTTGAGGATGAAAGTGTTTATTATTTATGATTATTGACTTTCTACAACTTCAAATGGTTTTTTCATTACTACAATTTCGAATGGTTTATTCAATTCATTTAACTGGTCAATATGATATTTAAGTTTTAGTCAAGTTATATGTTCATTTTGCGGTATTTTGATATTTTTTTCGGATCATGCACCTCAAATTAACACCCACTTAAACCCAAAAAAAGAAAAATTAACACCCACTTAAACCCAAAAAAAAAAAAAATTAACACCCATTAAACACAACCAAATTGTAAATGAAATCAAAGCATAATTGTCATTTTTCATAAGGTATTTGCATCGGTCATTGCTAAAATCATTGACGATGTTAGTACTTACATGACCTTGAAAGCTATACATAAATCATGATTAATGAGTAGGCTCTTAACACATTTGTCAATACTCCTTACAGTTTCATGGCTCGTTTTCGTGTTAGTCTTCCGAAAGCAATAATAACCTTTGTTCCAACCTGAATTTTGCACGATAAGACAATTATTAGGTATGAAAATAATGCATCTGACAACCCTTTAGCAAAACTAAATAATCAATAATAATGCATCTGAGACTAATCCAAGAGGTTATTAAAAGTTTTGTAGACTTATCAAGCGATGAGCAGAGAGATCTTAGCTATGACGACCACTCTAGTTATGGCTCGGGTTGGTCACGTCTAGGAAGTAGGAACTCAACCCACATTAAATTTGAGGGAATCAATGCTTTTTAGACGAAGGAAGCTGGCAAATTACGTTAAGAACGATTCCATTATGGCTTTTTCCTTGTCTTTTCCCCGTTTCATCTCTTATATTCTTAATCTCTCTCTAGGTTCTTCCCTTCGATGCTTCCATCATCATCTTCTACTTCATCCAGCAAGATATTTCGTGTCTTCAGCTTTGGAATTGGATTTGTGGTGGCCGACGCAGTTAGAAATCTTGAATCTCCACCGGAATTATAATCTTCTTTATGTGAATATTATTTAGGTGTTTTGCGTACGTATGAATTATCAATGTGGATGTGCTTTCAGTGATTGCTTCTTTTATAGCTCTGAAAAAACGTTTGAATAGGCAGAATGAACGATCAAGTTCTTTAAAACGCTTGCGTTACATATCATGATACCAATGTTAATACATAATTTAATGAGAAGGAATATGAAACATTTTGATTTATTTAAAAACTAATCGTTTATGTTTCGGGGGTGTGATATCATGATGTGGCATTTTTTCATCTTGTTGGTGGAATGTGTTTGCTTGTAATTAAAGGTTTTACTTGACATGTCAATTTTCCGTATCTTAATTGGTTGATTTTTTTCTCCAATATTTTTGCTGATGTAGATGCTCTAAAGAGCCTCCAAATGAATCCCTTTTATATAAAGGAGATGTAATAAATTTTCAATTATATTTTGATACGTGTTTAATAAATTTATAATTATATTTTAACACATAATATTAACAATAAAAGTAAAATTTGCAATCGATTACTACTAAAAAATAAAAAGAAAAAAGGAATAATAATTATGTTTAGATTACGAAAATTAAACAAAAATTATAAAATGAAAACCAAAGTTGTAAAAAAACATATTTCACATTAGAATATAGAAATTAAACAATAGATAACAATAATAAAAAGAAAATGAATAAAAGCCAAAAACTTTTTTTTTAAAAATTGTTCCATATTTCAGTTTAGAATAAAGAAATATTAGTACATAAATGTGAATGTTTCAGGTTTGATCAAATTTTGTTTTCCAATTTTTTCATTGGTTATAAAATATTAAATTACAAGCCCGCATATATGCGGGTACTTATCTAGTTATTAATAAAAGTTGATGTTATATGCCTCTAAATGTATTGATTTTGCCTACTTAATTGTTTTCTTGATCAAAGCTAGGCTCTGATGGAATAAATAAATAAAAAAAGAACGCATGCGAACGAATTCACCCATGGATTGAGAAAGACAACTATAATGAAGGAAAAATGACTATGTGTAAACCAATATTCTCAGATATAAAATAATGTTTAATAATTCAATATTATTTGCAATGACTCATAAGTATGAGAATTAAATCCTCATCGCTTAGGTTTATGATCTTATCGAATAACTATTGAAAAGTTACCACAACCAATATGTCACCAGACAAAAATCCTGCTTCTATCTCTCCAATGTAAAATTTACAAAATTCCTAAGGAAAGAGAATCAGAAATTTGCTAAGGATCTTATTTTTTTCAATTTAGTAGATTAAATCAGAAATTTGTATTGGTTAAATTAGCTAAGGAAAGAGAATAACTTTATAATTTTGTTGTTGTTTGCATATGAAACATATATAACGAAGATGAAACTGAAAATGATTAAAAAAACTTATTTTCTTGATTTAAAGAAGTGATGTATAATATTTTATCTTCGTATCAATACTATGGTTATTAAAATAGCATTTGATTACATTGTTACAATTTTAGTTGGCTTTGATATACTAACTTATAAATGTTCGACCATATATTACATTTTTCAAATAGATTCAAAACAATACCGTTGAAACCTCACAAACTATATAAAATTACTGAGATTAAAACTACAATAGTTTTAATATATATTATTACAATCACCATTATACATAAAATAATATCTCAATAAATATAATTGTTTGCATATGATTTTTATCAAAATAGTATTAAAAATAATACCCACGCCTAGTTTACAAGTTGCTTCAATGATACATATTGTCTCGTTTGGTTAGGTTTATTAAAAAATAATTACCATAAAGATTACCATAATAATTACCACAAAGACGACACAAAATGTGAATTTACACTTGTATTCTCTTTCAAAATCAAAAAATTGTTAATAATAGACTTAAACAATGTGTAACATGCATTTCTTCAAAAAAAAAAAAAAACAATGTGTAACATACATGCATTCTAAAAGATTAACTCCAGAAGTGAAGTAAGTGATCTTTTATATTGTCATTATTATTATTATTATTATTTTTTTGTTTTTTGAAAGAATGTAAAAATTTATTCAGCCAAATAAACGTTTGTACAACTGGTGTTATATCGATTTTATACTTGAAATTTAAGTAGAAGTAATTGGACTAGCTTCTTGTGGCAAACCAAAGTTGCAGTCCATTGCCGTATTTGCGGTCTCCTAGTGCTTGAATAGCTAAGAGCCTGTTGCGCATTTCTTTGTCGTTATTATTAGTGGAGTTATTTGTCTCAAACTTCAAAAATATGGCTCAATAGTACGTACATTTATATATTATATATTAGCAGCAAAAGGATATATTCTTTCTTTAGAAGCTGGTGAATTCTCTGAGTAACATATAATATACGTAAAACGATAATTGAGAGATGGAGAATTCTCTTCTTTATGGAATTTTGAGAAAGTTTGAGGTTTTACACTCTCTTACGACTTCCTAGAATGTTTTACCGGTACATCTTAGCTCGTGTAAGCCGAGCTTACAAATATTTGGGTTTTTACAAGTACATTGATAAGAAAAGGAATAGAGAAGAATGAAGAAAATAAGCATCACCACTAGCTCATGACGTATCAAATACTTTATCAACATGACATTGTTCATAAGCATCATAACAACATGACACTGATGAAAGCACACAAACAAGCGAATTATGAAAACTAAGAAATTCAAAAATAAAATCTGGTAACAGAACATTCATCTTTTGTCTGTAAATAACATAACAACACGACATTTGGTGAAAGCACACAGATAATCAAATCCTCTGTTCTCAGTATTGTTCGAATCAGACTCATAAATTGATTTATGAAGTCACCTAAACACTCATCGTTTATTACATGGAACTGACTAATTCGGCTAGATCAGCCTCCTCTATTGAACAAGGCTGCAGCTTTAACATAGTAACACAACATTCATCTTTTGTCTGTCAATAACAAAGAGCATTCGTTAAAACTGCAAACATATGTATATGAACATAGAGAAAAAAAATACAAACTATTATGAAGATGATATTAAGTACCTCCGAATAAGCATTCATGTTTGTGATGGAAAGCACAAATACTTCAATGCCTAGCTCTTCTTCTGGATATGAAGAACCTCTCTCTGATTGAGATTAATTCTTTTACAGCCTCACTCATTGCCAACCTGTTTGTAGGAGATTCTTCACAACATTTAAGTCCCACCTCCAAAACCATTTTCAAGCACTCAGCAACAGGGAAGCCTATTCTAAGGCCGTTGTGAAGAATCAACTCGTCCGCAACATCCAGTACTCGCTCTGGCAACGCATCTTTGATGTAGCTGTGGAGGGTAAAGTTTCCGTCAAACAACGCATTGGTTGGTCGTTTCCCGCTGAACATTTCCAAAAGGAGAATCCCAAAGCTATACACATCACCATGTATTGATATCTGTCCTCCCATTCCATATTCTGCACCATGATTTACAAAAACAAGATTGGAGCAATAACAGAATATTACTAATTTTCTTCGTTCAAACATTACACACGTGTGATAGTTTTACCTGGTGCGGTATAGCCGATAGTTCCTCTGACTCCAGCCGAGCTAAGTTGATTGAGAAAGGATTCCTGGCCCAATTTGAGGAGGATCTGAGCCAGACCAAAGTCGCTAACATGGGCGGTTATATCGTCGTCTAGAAGGACATTGCTTGGCTTAAGATCGCAGTGAGCAATAGGTTTATGGCAATAAACATGAAGATAGTCCAGAACAGAAGCCACATCTATGGCTATGTTAAGCCTTTCAAAAAGTGTCAAGGTTCTTGAGGGCCTACGAATCTCTTCTACTTCTTCTGGGTGCAACCACATATCCAAGTTTCCATTTGGCATGAACTCATAGATTAGAGCTCTGAATTCATTCCCATGGAAATCAATACTCGAACATGCCGTCAACAACTTTACAAGATTCCGATGCCTTATATCTTTCAAGGATTCACATTCTGCCATAAAACTCTTCATTGCTCCACGTCTCTGCATGTTTAGAACTTTCACTGCAACAACTTTGTTCTCTGCTGGAAGCAATGCCTTAAACACGGTACCAAAGCTGCCCAATCAAATTACTTGAAGAGAATCCATATGTGGCATTTCGAAGCTCTCCATAACTTATCATTTCATGGAAGGCCCCCAAGGTGGAAGGAATTACTGCATTG